>CM066034.1:862666593-863294110 GCA_033557465.1 Ichthyophis bannanicus
AACTCTGAAAATTGCCCAGAAACGCAGAGAAGCTAAAGCCAAAGGAGAAAGAAAGACAATCGCAGAACTCAACAGAGATTTCCAACGTGCAGCAAGACAGGACAAGGAAAAGTACTACAATGACACTTGCAAGGAAATAGAAGCAGAAACTATTAGAGGAAGAACAAGATCGGCTTTCCTAAAGCTGCGAGAGTTAAAGAAAAAGTTCCAGCCTCGAATTGGAATGTTACAAGATGCTCAAGGTTCTATGTTGAATGATGCTGAGAAGATCAAGAAAAGGTGGAAGGAATATACAGAGTTTTTATATGATAAAGATCAAGTGGACCAACAGCCGTTTCAACCTATACCTTATGATCAGGAAACCATTGGTGATGAAAGAAGAAGTTGAAGCAGCATTGAAAGCCTTATCAAAGAACAAAGCACCAGGCATTGATAGCATTCCCATAGAAGTATTGCAGCAATCTGATGCAGCTGTTACCGTACTTACAAGGCTCTGCCAAGAAATATGGAAGACAACATCATGGCCAACTGACTGGAAAAGATCTGTGTTTATACCAATACTAAAGAAAGGTGATCCAACTGACTGTGGAAATTATCGCACAATCGCTCTGATCCCACATGCCAGCAAGATTCTACTGAAGATTATTCAAAAGAGACTACAGCCATACCTAGAACAAGAACTACCTGAAGTGCAAGCAGGGTTCAGGAAAGGGCGAGGAACGAGAGACATCATTGCGGATGTGAGATGGATCCTTGAAAAGACTAAAGAATACCAAAAGGATATCTATTTGTGCTTTATCGACTATAGCAAGGCTTTTGACTGTGTAAACCATGAGAAACTCTGGGCCACATTAAGAAGCATGGGTATACCAGAACACCTGATCGTTCTCTTGCGTAATCTGTACATTGATCAAGAAGCAACAGTTCGAACGGAACAAGGAGAAACAGAATGGTTTAAAATAAGCAAAGGTGTAAGACAAGGCTGCATACTTTCCCCCTACCTGTTTAATTTATATGCAGAACAAATCATCAGAGAAGCAGGACTGTATGAAGACAACAGAGGTGTGAAGATTGGTGGAAGACTCATCAACAACCTTCGCTATGCTATTAGCAGGAGGGTGTACATGTTGGAGAGGAGTGTGAGTATCAGGAGACTGAGCATCTGGCTGCGGGCATGCATGCTTCTCTCTCCCTTACACTTTCCCCTTTCATCCTTCACTCACTCCCTGTCCCTCCCACTTTCTTGCACTACTGGCCCTTCCTCCCCTTTAATACCCTCCCTCTTGTACTCTCCTTCCCACCCTCCCTTCCAATGCTGTACCTAGCCCTGTGTGAGCAGTGCAGCCGCACAGGGCACAAAAGAAGAGGGGTACATTTAGGGCCAGCCGCCAGCCTTGGCTCCCCTCCATGCTACCTGCCCTTGCCTAGCTGATGCTTTTCCTGTTCTCTTGGTGGCGGCAGTGGTGGTGGCAGCAGAGTGGACCTCTAATTTTAAAAAAAAGCATGCGGATCTTTCTGACTCCGTGCTTGCATGGCTGGTCTTATCCATCCCTCCTCTGATGTGAGCATACATCAGAGGAGGGAGGGATCGGACCAGCCATGCAAACGTGGAGTCAGAAAGACTTGCACGTTTTTTTTTTTAATTGGAGGTCCACTCCACTCCACTGCCACTACCCCCACCACCAAAGGAACAGGAAAAGCAGTGGCGAGGCAAGGGCAGGCAGGGCGGGGGGGGGGAGCCAGCTGGAGATGGTATGGGGTAAAATGGGGAGATGCCGGGCATGGGGGGATGGAGCAAATGAAAAACGTGTAATGTCGGGGGGACGCCGGCTTTGCAAGTTGCACATGGCATATTTATGGCTTGGTACGGCCCTTCCACTCAGGAAATCCCCTTCTCCTCCTCCTCCTCCTCCTCCTGCTATCCAACCTTGTGTGCTCTCTCTCTCTCTTCCTTCCCCTCTCCCTTCTTGCACTCTTTCTCTTTTCTCTTCGTCCTCTAACCCTGCTCTTTCCTTAAGCCCTGTCCCTCTTTTCCTTTTTCTTTAACCCCACCTCTTTCCTCATGGTCTACACCCTCTTTTCTCCTCCTTTCTAAACCTGTCCCTTCCTTCATGCTCTGCTTCCTTCTTCTAGCAACTCCATCCCTTCTGTTATTCTCTGTCCCATTCTTTCCTTCTCTAACCACACCCTTTTCATTTTGTTCTGCCCCCTCGTTTTTTTCTCTACTCGAGCCCTACCATTTCTCCTCCTCTTTCCCTTCTCTAGATGGAGGGCAGTCTTCGACGCTGGGACCCAGGAACTCACCCCAGCTCTCTCAGCTGCATTCACACCTTCTCTCTCTTCCGGCTGGTAGGGAATTCTACTGGCTGTCTCAGCTGCAGTGGCACATTCTCTCTCTTCCTGCCGCCGGTACCTGGGAACTCCTACTAGCTCTTCTCAGCCACAGCGTAGCTCCTCTCTTTTCCTGCTGGTGAGACCCAAGCACTCCTGCCAGCTCTTCTCATCTGCAGTTGCATCGCCTTTCTCTTCTTGCCAATGGGACCAGAGGACTTCTGCCAACTCTGCAGGCTATTCCTCTGGAGGATGAAGTCATATACATCTCTTTGCACATGCCAAATGCATCTAAAATGTTTTGTCCTCTGTGTTTTCCAAGAGTGTGTACCTGTGTACACATGTGAACCGCACTTTTATTGTACAGCATCCCTGTGGATAAAGAACATTCACTGACAGTGCACATGTTTTTACCCCCATGACATGTTTATCCATGGCAGAGAAAAAAGGTTGTTCAAAGGACGGAGGAGTGAGTCTACATACAGTGTGTGCATGTGTATATATACAATTTTGATGGACTCTTACACTATTAATACAAAGCATTAAACACTGAAGAAAATGGGTAACACTGCAACAGATTCATTTCCAACTCTGGAACTTGTTGCCATCATGTATCACACTGGACTCAAACCTAATATTTTTCAAGAAACTCCTAAAAGCATTTTTTTTTTTAAAAATCTGCCTTCCTTATATAAGAGGCAACTCTTTCCTACCTCCAGTGAAGTTTTCTTGCTAGTCAGTCTTTGATTTTGACAGCTGTTGATGTATTTAATGCTGCCTCACTTACTGTTTGTCAGTAGATAACTTGCTTTGAGCATACCCTAGTCTACAACCCTGATCTCACTTTGATGTACTCATACTGAGCTTTGAAGCAAGAGAATGGAATACAAAAACGATGATGATGATGATGATTCTTTGATGGTTCTTAAAAGCAGGAGGGACTGTCATTAGCACAACCAAAGGGAGATAGTCAGCGGTACCACACTGTTTTTTGTGATACTGTTCTACTAGATCTCAGGACTCTCTGGTTGCATGGTTATGTCACAATCATACCAGACCATGGGGAGGACAATTTCCAAAATAGCAAATTACCATGGCAAAATGACTTGTCTAAAAAATTACTTTCCTCCAGCCAGCTAAAAGTATGGGTAGTTATCCATAGCACATATACTTGTAGCCAGGCTGCGATTAGGCATGCTAGGCACATATATTTTTTCACAGGAATGAGTGCAGTTTTTCCCTTCTCAACTACCTGCACCAAGGAACACATAGTTGCCAAGTGTATTGTCACTTTCTGAAAACTAATTTTCAAAGAAAAACTACTTGTGTCAATTCACTTTGAAAATTAGCACAATGAACATATGCTGACTATTCCAGAATTGTCCCCATGCTGTGAAAATTGCACTTCCTGCTACATATGTTCTTCTTTAGGTTTGTGTCCCTCCATGAGTAATGAACTGGTCATTTAGCACTGACAGATACTTTACAGGAAGGAGAGGCAGGAAAAATGGATATCAAGGCCTCTTTGTATGTTACCACAGCATTGCACGACTCTGCAATATAGCAGCCCTGATGTGTATATGGACCGATATATCCGTATATGCATTCTGAAATGCTAGCACGTACACTTCTATGTTGTCTTTTCTGCTGATGTCTATATTTTGCATGTGAATGTTTCGAAAACTGCCCATTTCTCTGCATTTGTTTGAGGTTAATTCATCATGTCTCTGTTGCCTTGCATGTTGATGGAAACGTTTACCTTTTGGAGTGGGGACAGGTCAATTCTGGAACACATTTATGCATGTCCACCTTCTCTGCTTCCCCTCCCATGGAATTATGGACATTTTAACTTGTACGTCCCAGGGGGCACCTAAACCACCTTTCTAAAATATGCCTCAAAGTCCCTTGGTATAGTTCAGATATCAGATTTAAAAAGCAAGTGCAGTATTACATAGGGCCGAAAAAAGTGGCAGAAAGTAAAGGGTGATGCTGAGAAACATGAGTACTTGTGTCAGCTGGACGAATATCATGGAACCATCAAACGAAGAAGGTAATAATATTATTCACAATGGGGGACATTTTGAACTCTGTTTAGTGGGTCTGGACATCAGATCCGGACATCCAGACCCGCTAAATGGCCGGGGGACAGAGCTCCCCATACGAACAGGCAATTTGTACGGGGAGCTCTGTTCGTGGGAGAGAGGGGATGGGACAGAGGAGGAGCATGGGCAGGCGGTGGGCAGAGAGTTACCCCGGACATACAGGGCCGATTGTAAAGTCAGCCCTGTAAGTCCAGGGTCGGCCATGGAGATGGGGGACTTATTCCACCTCGGGGGTAGAATTAGTCCCCCTGAACATTGGGGGACCATGGTGCCGGGTGGAGACAAGAGGTGAAGGGGTGCAGAGGGATCCCCGCAGCCCGACTTTGGCCATGGGAGGCCAGATCGGGGGTCAGGCTGTGGGGAAAGAACATTTTTTGCTGGTGACTGAGGATGCCATGGCACTGCAGCTCCATTCAGGAGCCTGGCTGTTCTAGATGGGGATAAGAACATAAGAACATAAGATATGCCATACTGGGTCAGACCAAGGTCCATCAAGCCCAGTATTCTGTTTCCAACAGCGGCCAATCTAGGTCATATGTACCTAGCAGCAGGGCCGGATTTACCTTGAGTGAGGCCCTACGCCAACAAAAATTGTGGGCCCCCAGAAAAAATAAAAACGAGATCAACTCACCAAAACAGAAATGGCAATAGATGTATAGAATTGCCTGACATAAAGAGGCAATAGGGACAAAATCAGCATCGGAATTCAAGAAATACATTAAAAAAGACATATTCCAGTTAATAAATTCAAAATAAAAAGTATTTTTCTACCTTCTGTTTGGGCATTTTTTCAGTTGCAATTGCTCCAGTCACTTTCTTCTGGTTTCTTCGTGTCTTCTGCTAGCTATCCATTTGTCCTTTCTTCTCTTTAAGATGTTTTCCATTCTCTCTCTATTTCTGCCTTAACATACTGATTGTTTCCCTTTTGCTCTTTCCCCCAATTCTTTCCTTATTCCTTTATCATCCATTTAAATTTCACCCTTCCATTTTCAAGCCCCTCTTACTCTCCCAATACCCAGCCCATCATAGACTATTCTTCCACACAAAATATTTTTCCCCTCTCCATTCTCATTCCCCATCCATTCTAGTCCTCCCCCAAAATCAGTTCGCTTATAGTTCTAGACCCACCCAGCATCCACTCCCTTCTAGTCCCATTCTCCCATGCCCCACATCAGCCCATTTCCAGTCCTATTCTAGCTCTTCATCAGCCCATTTCCAGTGCTAGCCTTCACATCACAGGCCATTTCCAGTCCTAGCCCCCCCCCCATCACAGCCTATTTCCAGTCCTAGCCCCCACCATCACATCCCATTTGCAGTCCGAGTCCCCCTGCACCATCACAGCCCATTTGCAGTCCAAGTTACCCCCCCATAGCCCTTTTCCGGTCCAGGTCCCCCCCCCATCACAACCCATTTCCAGTCCAAGTCCCCCCCCCCATAGCCCTTTTCCGGTCCAGGTCCCCCTCCCCATCACAACCCATTTCCAGTCCATGGCCCCCCCCCCATCACAGCCCATTTCTTTCCAGTCCAAGTCCCCCCCCAAAGCCCTTTTCCGGTCCAGGTCCCCCCCTCCCCTTCACAACCCATTTCCAGTCCAAGTCCCCCCCCCACCAGCCCTTTTCCAGTTCAGGTCCCCCCCCCATCCCAGCCCATTTTGTTTCAGTTCAATGGCGCCCCCCCCTTTGCCCTTGTCCGGTCCTGGTCCCCCCCCCCATCACAACCCATTTCCAGTCCAAGTCCCCCCCTCCCCCATAGCCCTTTTACTTTTAATGTTCACCCCCCCCATATCACAGCCCATTTCTTTCCAGTCCAAGTCCCCCCCCCTAGCCCTTTTCTGGTCCAGGTCCCCCCCCCATCACAGCCCATGCAGCCCTTGGCCCCCCGACCAGCACCGCGGCTGTCTGAGAGGCTTCAGAGGGAGCCGGGTAAGCTCGCGCGAGGCCCCGGCTCCCTCTGTACAGCCGCCAGCGTGAAGAGCCTTTTCCTTCACGCTGGCGGCTGTATCTGTGAAGCCGCGAATGCTGGGAAAGGTTAAAGGGCATTGCCTTTAACCTTTCCCAGCAATCGCGGCTTTACAGATGCAGCCGCCAGCGTGAAGGAAAAGGCTCTTCACGCTGGCGGCTGTACAGAGGGAGCCGGGGCCTCGCGCGAGCTTACCCTGCTCCCTCTGAAGCCCTGCGGTGTGTGGGCCGGCCCCGGGTGGGCCCTTGCCAGCTGTGGGCCCTACGCCATGGCGTACATGGCGTATAGGTAAATCCGGCCCTGCCTAACAGTTTCCCCAAGGGACACAGGTTCCACAATGCTTGTATTGGTTCAAGCATTGATATCCTGGGTCCCTTCTTAATAATGGTTTATGGACCTTTCCCCCAGGAACTTGTCCAAACCTTTTTTAAACCCAGCTACACTAACAGCCTTTACTACATCCTCCGGTAACAAATTCCAGAGTTTGATTACACGTTGAGTGAAAAAATATTTCCTTTTATTAGTCTTAAATAGTTTACCCTGTAGCTTCATTGCATGTCCCCTAGTCTTTCTATATTCTGATAAGGTAAACAATCGATCTACGTTTACCCGTTCCACTCCGTTCATTAATTTATAGACTTCTATCATATCTCCCCTCAGCCGTCTCTTTTCCAGGTTAAAGAGCCCTAACCTTTTAAGCCTTTCTTCATAGGAGTATCCTTCCATCCCCTTCACCATTTTGGTGGCTCTTCTCTGAACCTTTTCTAAAATTGTTATATCCTTTTTAAGATACGGCGACCAGAATTGCACACAATATTCAAGGTGCGGTCTCACCATGGAACGATACAGAGGCATTATAATATCTTTTGTTTTATTTTCCATTCCTTTCCTTATCATACCTAGCATTCTATTTGCTCTCTTGGCCGCTGCTGCACACTGGGCCGAGGGTTTTAACATGGTATCCACAATGAAGCCTAAATCTTTTTCCTGGGTGGTGGTTCCTAATGTGGAACCTTGCATCGTGTAACCATAGTTTGGGTTGTTCTTCCCTAGGTGCATAACCTTGCACTTGTCCACATTAAATTTCATCTGCCATTTTGATGCCCAGTCTTCCAATTTATCAAGATCCTCTTGCAGTTTTCCACAATCCTCTTGGGTTATAACAACTTTAAATAGTTTTGTGTCATTTGCAAATTTGATAACCTCACTCGTTATTCCACTTTCCAGGTCATTTATGAATATGTCAAAAAGCAGCGGACCCAGCACAGATCCCTGGGGTACACCACTATTCACCTTTCTCCATTGGGAAAATTGGCCATTTAGCCCTACCCCTCTGCTTTCTATCTTTTAACCAGTTCCTGATCCACAATAGTACACTGCCTCCTATCCCATGACTCTTTAGTTTTGCCAAAAGTCTCTGATGAGGGACCTTGTCAAAAGCTTTCTGAAAGTCCAGATACACAATATCAACCGACTCACCTTTGTCCACCTGATTATTCACTCCTTCAAAAAAACATAACAGATTAGTAAGACAAGATCTTCCTTGTCTAAAGCCATGTTGGCTGTCTCCCATTAGGTCATGACTATCTACATGCTGAGTAATTTTATTCTTTATGATGGTTTCTACCATTTTTCCCGGTACTGATGTCAGGCTCACCGGTCTGGAACCCTTTTTAAAAATTGGTGTTACATTGGCGATCCTCCAATCTTCAGGTATTAGAGATGATTTTAATGATAGTTCACAGATTACTAATAGCAGGTCTGCAATCTCATATTTCAGTTCTTTCAACACCCTTGGATGTATACCATCCGGCCCAGGTGATTTACTACACTTCAGTTTATCTAATAGTTGTAATACATCTTCCCGATGTATCGATATTTCCTTCAATTCTTCCGCACCTTTAAATACCACTTCAGTCATGGGTAACATCCCTACATCTTCCTCAGTAAAGACTGAAGCAAAGAATTCATTCAGTCTCTCCGCTATTGCCTTGTCGCCTCTAAGTGCTCCTTTAACCCCTTTATCATCTAATGGACCAACTGACTCTCTCACAGGTTTTTTGCTACGAATGTACTTGAAAAGGTCTTTACTTCGCGTTTTTGCTTCCGCAGCAAGCTTCTTCTCAAATTCTCCCTTTGCCTGCCTTATCAATGCCTTGCATTTGACTTGCCAGTGCTTGTGTTGTTTCCAGGTTTCGTCATTTGGCTCTTTTTTCCATTTTCTGAAAGATGCTTTTTTGGCAACAACAGCCTCTCTGACCTCACCTTTAAACCATGCTGGCAGTTTTTTGGACTTCCTTCCACTTTTCTTAAAGCGTGGAATACAGCGGGTCTGGGCTTCCAAAATAGTCTTTTTCAACAACAGCCAAGCCTGATGTACGTCTTTAACCTTTGCAACTGCTCCTTTTAGTTTTTTCTTAACTGTTTTCCTCATTTTATCATAGTCTCCCTTTCGAAAGTTAAAAGGTAGTACTGTGGATTTCCTTACTATCCCTCCTCCACTAATTAAATCAAAGGCGATCATGCTATGATCACTATTGCCAAGTGGCCCCAACAACCTTATCTCTTTCACTAGATCTGGTGTTCCAGTAAGGACTAGGTCTAATATGGCTTCCCCTCTGGTCGGTTCATGAACCAGCTGCTCCAAGAAGCAGTCATTTATTTCATCTAGGAACTTTATCTCCCTAGCATGTCCTGACGTGACACTGACCCAGTCGATACTGGGGTAGTTGAAATCACCCATTACTGTGCTGTGACTTTTATTAGCTTCCTTGATTTCTTTGAGCATTTCATCATCCATTTGGTCATTCTGGCCAGGCGCTCGATAGTACACCCCCACTGCCATTGCCTTCCCCCTTTTACATGGAATTTCAATCCATATAGATTCTACAGCAGATTTTGCTTCCTGCAAAACTTTTATCCTTTCTGACTCAATGCCCTCTCTAACATAGAGAGCAACCCCTCCACCAATTTGATCAGCTCTATCATTTCGATACAGTTTGTACCCAGGTATCACAGTGTCCCACTGGTTGTCCTCCTTCCACCATGTCTCTGATATTCCAATCATATCTAACCTTTCCTTCAGTGCTATATATTCTAACTCTCCCATCTTATTTTTTAGACTTCTAGCATTTGCATACAAGCATTTTAGAGAATGTATTTTATTCATATTAATTTGGCTATTGTTAGACATGGGTAATTTGGGATCTTTAAGCTCTGTCTGCTCCATACTTGAGGGCATTTGGGCTACTTTACTCTTTTGTGGAACCTCTCTGCTTTTGGTAGTATCCTTCAAAGATACATTCTTCCGAACCATCCGCTTTTGGGCGACTGTCGGCTTTCCCCTAATATTTTATTTATTTATTTATTTATTTATAGTCTCTTCTATACCGCGCTATTCAGCATCAGTGTGGTTTACAATGAACAATGAATTCACACATTTCCGATGGTACTTTGTGTTTACAGTTGAACAGGTAATACAACTTGGATAACAGGGGTAACTATTTACAATTTATAACATAATCGCGATCTTTTGGTTTCAGTCTTGGGGGTTTTGGGTGGTCTGTGAGGTGGTTGCAGTGTCTGCATTGGTTACTGGGTAATACAGGAGGAAGAGGTGGTGTTTCAAGGCCTTTCTGAACTGCAATAGGTCTGGGATTGCTCGGATGCCTTGAGGGAGGCTGTTCCAGCACCTTGGTACAGAGAATTTGAAGGCCCTGCCTGCTGCTGCTTTGGTGCATTGTGTTATTGATTTTGGGACCACCAGTGTGTTGAGTGTTAATAACTGTCTGTCCCTATTGTGGGGTGTCGTCAGGATCAGATCTGTTAGTGATGCAGATGAGAGCCCTTTGATGGCCTTGAATGTAAGTAATAATGTCTTGTATGTGAGTCTACTTCTTATCAGGAGCCAGTGGAGTTTATTTATTTATTTATTTATTTAGCTGTATTTATATACCGCCTTTCACCGGGTCAAAGCGGTGTTACATGGGGGTGGGGGAATTAACTACAAGGGTGGGGCCATCACCGGGGAGGCAATATTGATGATTTTGACATAGGAAGGACTTTGGACACAGGACAAACGTTGGACATAGACAGGTTAGGGTAGCTTTGGGTTAGAAGTTCATTGTGGATGAGATCGGGGGTTTGTGGGTTTTACGGTGGGTCTCGAGTTGAAGTATTCTTGAAAGAGGATGGTTTTTAGCTGTTTTCTGAAAGTTAGAAGGTCGGTATTGCATCTGAGATAGCTTGGTAGAGAGTTCCATAAGGACGGAGCATAAAGTTCGAAGGCTCGATTGCAGGTCCGTTGTGAGCATTTGGTTCTTTTGTGAGGGACGGTGAGGAAAATGCTGGAGGTTTGTCTAGTAGATCTGCCGTGGGCTGGACGAGCCAGTAGGGTGCGAAGCTGGGTGTCTTGTGTTTGATGGATAGCTTTGTGGGTGAGTAGGATGGCTTTGTATTTTGTCCGTGCTTCGAGGGGGAGAATGTGTAGTTCTTTCAGAATTGGGGTGATATGGTCGGTTTTCTTTGCCCTCTGAATGATTCTTGCGGTGGTGTTTAATGCAGTTCTGAGGGGGTTGGTGTGGGTGGCTGGAAGGCCATGGTAAATTATGTTGCAGTAGTCCAGATGTGGGAGTGTCATGGCTTGCATCACTGTTCGGAAGTCTTGATGTTCCAGGAGGGGTCTGAGAGTTGTTTTCGGATGGGTGAGACATGGTCTTTCCTGGATGCTCCATATAGGACTCTTGCTGCGGCGTTCATCGCCAGTTGCAGTGGGTTCAAGGTGGCTTGAGGGAGCCCTTGTAAGATTGAGTTCGCATAATCAAAATGTGGTATGATTAGGGCCTGATAGATGGTCCTGAAATCATCTGGCTCTAGCAGGGATCGTAGGTGTCTAAGGGAACGGATTTTATGGCATACCGCTCTTACAATGTTTCCTATGTGCGCCTTCATATCCAAGTGCGGGTCAAGAGTGACGCCGAGGTATCTGATAGTGGGCTTGGTTTGGAGGTCCGCTTCCTTCACTTTCACGAAGGACGGAGCGGTGAAGTTTCGGTTCCTTGTAATGAACACCACCTCCGTTTTCTTGTGTTGGATCCTGATGTTTTGGGATTGCAGCCAGTTGGATATTTCATTTATGCAGTTTGTTAATGGAGAGAGGTTTAAAAGGTTTAAAAGAGGTTTAATATCTAGTTTAAAAGCTGCTCTATCTTCTTTTTAAAGGTTAATGCCAGCAGCCTGGTTCCATCCTGGTTAAGGTGAAGCCCATCCCTTCGGAAGAGCCCCTCCTTTCCCCAGAATGTTCCCCAGTTCCTAACAAATCCAAAACCCTCATCTCTGCACCATTGTCTCATCCACGCATTGAGACTCCGGAGCTCTGCCTGCCTTTTGGGTCCTGCACGTGGAACAGGAAGCATTTCGGAGAATGCTACCCTGGAAGTTCTGGATTTGAACTTCCTACCAAAAAGCCTAAATTTCCTGAGCGGTCCTCCAGGTTAGTCCTCCACATCCGGGTAGTGCACCTCCTCCTGCAGCACGGAGACTGGACCAATCAGAATCTTGTTCATGATGTACTCTGCTGGAGCTCCCATCAGCCCCCCAGTGTGTCCAGTCTCCGTGCAGCAGGAGGACCTGTGAGCCTAGTGCTGGGCTCACTTAGTGACTTGGATGCAACACTAGTTAGCTTTCTTGTGGGTTTATTTGGTTTATTTGGCTATATTTCTTTCTTTTCTATTTGTAGCTGTCCCTTTAACTTCCCTGCAACAGCTCACAAAAAGGGGGGGCCGATTGAGGAGCCAAGTCTGCCCGATTCTGCTCTCAGCCATCTGCAAGGGAGCTGGAGGCAGCGGATTATTGTAGCTCTCCCTGCTGGACTGTACGGAGGTGAGATCTTGTTGGCAGCCCCGTTGTTTGGCTTGTCCCGCCGGCTGAAGGCTGTTCTCGGCTCTGGCGTGCTGCTGCTTTGAGTGAGTTACTCTTCCGCTGTTTGGGGCTGCCCCGCAGGGCTTATTTTCCTCTGCGATCCTTCAACGACCGGCCCTCCGGCGTCCAGGGGTGAGTCTCCCGCACCGATGGTGCTTTTTGCTCCTTTTGTTCTTTTTCGACAGGCTGCTGCTCGCTTGCGGTCTTTGCTGGGTTTCCCGCCGTTTTTTTCTGTCAGCCGTCGTTGCCGGCGGCCATTTTTTCGCGCCGCCATTCTTTTCATTTTCCCGCGTTTTTTTCCCGAGCTCGGGGACTGCTGCGGGTTGGGGTTTTTTGGCCGGTACCTGCTAGGTTAGTTGTTCGGGCCTACGCTCCTGATCCCCTTTGTCTTCATTTGAATAAAAAAAAAAAAACGAAAAAGACCAAAAACCATTTTAGGGGTTTTTTGCTCTATTTGGACCTATTAGCATCGTGGTTCCTTGTTTCTATGGCTGCAAGGCCACAGTGTTTGGTCTGCGGTTCCCGCAGAGGAGCTGTTTCAGAGTCTGGAGTTTGCAAGGGCTGTGCGTCAGTCTCCTCTAATATTGAACTTCAGATGGAAGGCAAGTCTCTGTTGGAGCCGGTTAGTCCGGCTCGGCAGGTTGACCGGGAGTCCCCCCCAGGTCCTCAAACGCCCGTTTCTCCTGTGGCGCCCAAGGAGCAGGGGGCCCTGCCCGAGGGTGGTTCTACCCCTTCCTCTATAGATTTTTCACTGGATTTTGTTCTTTTGATGCATCAGGCGTTCCGCTTGGGCCGTCTGGGCAAGCTTCCAGAGGCCGGGCCTTCTCAGGGGTCTCTGCCCTCCCGTTTGGGTGAGGAGGGGCAGCGGACTTTCACGAGGCCAGCTAAACGCTCTCGCCTTTCTGAGAGTGACGACATCGACTGGCGCGGGACTGAGCTGGCGCTGGAGGCTGACGACATCGATGAAGAGTTGGAGGAGGGGGAAATCCCGAACCCCGAGGATCAGGCCCGAATCATTTGTGTTTTTCGCAGAGAGGAGTTAGTTCCGTTGATTACGGAGTCTCTTCAGACACTCAATCTGGCTTCAGTTCCTTCGACGGAGGAGGAAGGTTTAGAAGATCCCCTAATTCAAGCCGTCAGGGACTCTCAGGTGGTTTTTCCTGTGCATCGTGTGGTAGCTCAGATGATTCAGACTGAATGGGATCAGCCCGAAGCGGGGCTAAAGGGCACTCGTACGATGCACCGCTTGTACCCGCTTGCGGACAAGGACAAGGACAGTTTTAAGTCGCCGCGAGTTGACGCCCTAGTATCGGCGGTCACCAAGAAGACTACCATCCCAGTCAAAGGCAGTGCGGCTTTGAGGGATCCGCAGGACAGGAAGGTGGATGGTTTGTTAAAGCAGGCCTTTGAAACTAATGCCCTGGCTCTGCAGGCTTCTATTTGTGGAGCCTGGGTGGCGAGAGCATGTTTAAGATGGGCTCAGCGTTTAGGACATGAATCCGGCTTGGAACCAGACAGGGTGTTGGAAGGGACCCGTTTGGAATCTGGGTCGGCGTACTTGGCAGATGTTCACTATGACCTTATTAGGACATTGGCTAATAGTATGGCTTCCTTGGTGGCGGCTCGCCGGTCTGTCTGGTTGCGAAATTGGGCAGCTGATGCTTCCTCTAAGTCGCGTCTCGGTAAATTGCCTTTTAAAGGTAAATTGTTGTTTGGCGAAGATCTTGATAAGTTGGTGAAGGATTTAGGGGAGTCCAAAGGTGGTAGACTTCCGGAGGATAGGCCTAAGCTCGGCCGAAGTTCTTCGGTTCCGCGGGGGCCGTCACGGGATTTTCGGAAGTTTCGGTCTTCCCGTTTGTGGAGTTCCCAGCGGGGTAGGTTTGCATACCGCTCTCAAGGGTTTTGTGGCTTCCGGGGAGCGGGAAGGGGCTTTGCCCCTGCCGCCTCTTCGGCTTCCTCTTCCTTTTCACGCAAGCCGCAATGATGCCAGGCGGCTTCCGGAGATGGCTCCGGTTATCGGGGGTCGGCTTCGGAACTTCCTGTCGGCATGGGCTCGGATAACTTCGGATCAGTGGGTGTTGGAGGTCATCCGGGAAGGCTATGCCCTGGAGTTTGCTTGTCCGCTTCGCGATTCGTTCATTCTGTCTCCCAGCAGGGGCCAGCACAAACAGCAGGCGATTCAGTTAACGTTAGATCGCCTTCTCGCCCTGGGGGCGGTAGTACCCGTGACGTCTGCCGAGCGCGGTCTGGGGCGCTACTCTATTTATTTCGTGGTGCCAAAGAAAGACGGGTCTCTCCGGCCTATTCTCGATCTCAAGGGCGTCAATCGTTGTCTCCGGGTTCCTCATTTCCGCATGGAAACCCTGCGGTCCGTCATCGTGGCGGTGCGGCAAGGAGAGTTCCTAACTTCCTTGGATCTCTCCGAGGCTTATTTGCACATTCCTATTCGATCCGGTCATCAGCGTTTCCTGCTGTTCGCTTTCCCCTGGGGACACTTTCAATTTCAGGCTCTGCCCTTCGGGTTGGCGACGGCGCCGCGCACTTTCACCAAGATAATGGTAGTGGTGGCCGCAGCTTTGCGGCAGGAGGGCGTCCTGGTCCACCCTTATCTGGACGATTGGTTGATTTGCGCAAAGTCCAAAGAGGAGAGCTTGCAGGCTACAGAGAAGGTGGTGATGCTTCTGCAGTCTCTCGGCTGGGTGGTCAATGCGAAGAAAAGTCAGTTAGTGCCGACGCAGTGCCTCGAGTATCTCGGAGTTCAGTTCGATACGGCGAGAGGTTTGGTTTGCTTGCCGCCCCGGCGTGTCAGGGCCTTGCAAGGTCTCGTGCGCTCCTTCCTCGGGATGCCTGCTCCTTCTGCGTGGTGGTACCTGCGCTTGTTGGGGACAATGGCGGCCACTCTAGAGGTAGTTCCATGGGCCAGGTTTCACATGCGTCCGCTCCAACGGGCCCTGTTGCGTCGCTGGTCGAACCAGACGGAGTCGCTCAACAGGCGGTTGCCTTGTCCGATCGGGTTTCGTCGGGCGCTACTGTGGTGGAGGTGCCCCCGGACGTTGCGAGCGGGTCTGCCCCTGGAACAGCCTCGGTGGGTCCCGGTGTTAACGGATGCCAGTCTATTCGGCTGGGGGGCCCATTGCGAGAGGAGTTATGCGCAGGGGATATGGTCAGCCCAGGAAGCCTCTTAGTCGATCAATCGACTCGAGCTCCGTGCAGTGCGGAGGGCGCTGGAGGCTTTCGAGTCGACGCTGCAGGGCCGTGCGGTTCGAGTACTCTCGGACAACTCCGCGACGGTGGCATACATTAACCGGCAGGGCGGCACAGGCAGTGCGGCCTTGGAGGCCGAGGCCGAGGCAGAGGCGTTGTTCCAGTGGGTCGAGCTCCGTCTGCCAGCGATTTCGGCAGCGCATATCGCTGGGAAGGACAATGTCACGGCGGATTTTCTCAGCAGGGTGCAAGTGGATCCCGGGGA
Source organism: Ichthyophis bannanicus (assembly GCA_033557465.1). Taxonomy (NCBI): domain Eukaryota; kingdom Metazoa; phylum Chordata; class Amphibia; order Gymnophiona; family Ichthyophiidae; genus Ichthyophis; species Ichthyophis bannanicus. The sequence continues at coordinate 862,682,374 of CM066034.1, forward strand.
GTGGGAGCTGCACCCGCAGGTCTACGCGCAAATAGTTCGCCGGTGGGGGTCTCCGCTCATGGACCTCATGGCGACGTTTCAGTTGGCCAAGACAAGTCGGTTCTTCAGCAGGCGAAGGGAGCGCATGTCTGAGGGGATAGACGCCCTCATTCAGCCGTGGCCGCAGGGCGGTCTCCTCTATGTATTTCCGCCATGGGCGTTAATCGGCAGAGTGCTCCAGTGCATCGAGGCGCATTGCGGTCAGGTACTGCTCGTGGCTCTGGATTGGCCCCGACGTCCTTGGTATGCGGATCTAGTGTGTTTGGTCATCGGGTCTCCCTGGAGGCTTCCGGTCTTTCCGGATCTGTTAATTCAGGGACCCCTGCGGATGCCGCAAGTGGATCGGTTCTCGCTTACGGTTTGGCCATTGAGAGGGCTCGCCTGACGAAGAAGGGCTATTCTTCCGCAGTTATCTCTACTCTGCTGCGGGCTTGCAAGACGTCCACCTCCCTCGCGTACGTGCGCGTCTGGCGCATTTTTGAGGACTGGTGTTCACGCCGTGGGATTCGGGCGGCGACAGCGTCTATTGCCATCATTCTCAATTTTTTTCAGGACGGTTTTGATAAAGGGCTAGCCGCCAGCTCCTTTAAGGTCCATCTGGCGGCTCTTGCGTGCTACCGCGGTAAGGTGTTAGGGATGTCTCTTGGGATGCACGCGGACGTCCGGCGATTTCTGAAGGAGGTCTTCCGGCTGCGACCGTCGCGCAGGATTGTAATTCCTCCGTGGGATTTGAATCTGGTCTTGCAAGCTTTGGCTCGTCCGCCCTTTGAACCGCTTCGGCGGGCGTCGGTAAAGGATCTAACCCTGAAGACTGTGTTTCTAGTGGCTATTTGTTTGGCACGACGCATTTCAGAGCTGCAGGCGCTTTCGTGCAGGGAGCCGTTTTTGTCGTTTTCTAAAGATCGGGTAGTCTTGAGACCAGTTCCGTCATTTCTTCTGAAGGTGGTTTCTCCTTTCCATCTGAATCAGTCCGTCTTTCTCCCGGTGTTTCACTCTGATGCGGTGGGTGATTCGGAAGCGGGCTTGCATCGTTTAGATGTCCGACGGGTACTGCGTCGTTATTTGAAGGTCTCAGAAGCTTTCCGCAAGTCAGGTCGATTGTTTGTGCTATTTGGCGGGGTGCGGAAAGGAGAAGCTGCGGCTAAGTCTTCTATTTCTCGGTGGATTAAGGAAGCGATTTCCTCCGCGTATGTGGTACAAGGGCGTGCGGTTTCTTCAGGTTTGCGGGCTCACTCTACTAGAGCACAAGCGTCGTCTTGGGTGGAACATAGTCTGGTTCCGCCGGCAGAAATTTGCAAAGCGGCTACTTGGTCGTCTCTTCACGCTTTCAGCAAACACTACCGCTTGGACGTGTTGGCCGCTCGAGATGCTTGTTTTGGATCGGCGGTTTTGCGCTCCGAATTGCAAGGTCCCGCCCGTTCATAACTGCTCTGTTACATCCCGGATGTGGAGGACTAACCTGGAGGACCGCTCAGGAAATAGAAATTACACTTACCTGGTAATTGTAGTTCCTGGAGGGTCCAGGTTAGTCCTCCTTCCCTCCCGTGTTTTCTATCAGTGCTTTTTGCGTCCGGCGCGTTTTCTACAAGACAACGGTGAGTCCTCTCAGGCATTTTAGAGAAATCCTTTGGTTGGGGGTTTCTAGGGCTTCGCCGTGTTGCGGTGGAATATTACTTTCTTCTATTTTTTGTCACGTCTGCCTCTGGTTTCAGATGGGCGGCAGAAGCAATGGACAAAGTCTTGGCTTCCTCATTTGGGGAGGGGGGTCTTTGTTTCTGTGAGGGGAGGTAGTTATGATAAGTTTTAATATTTCTATTTCATTCATGTGTTGCTTCTTTAAGTATGCTTTGTTACTAGTTCACTGGGGGGCTGATGGGAGCTCCAGCAGAGTACATCATGAACAAGATTCTGATTGGTCCAGTCTCCGTGCTGCAGGAGGAGGTGCACTACCCGGATGTGGAGGACTAACCTGGACCCTCCAGGAACTACAATTACCAGGTAAGTGTAATTTCTATTTAGCCTCCAGAACCTCCCTACCACATTTTCCTATGTCATTGGTACCGACATGTACCAAGACAGCAGACTCCTCCCCAGCACTATCTAAGACCTTATCTAGGTGGCGCGTGAGGTCCGCTACCTTCGCACCAGGCAGGCATGTTACCAGGCGATCCTCACGTCCACCAGCCACCCAGCTATCTACATGCCTAATGATCGAATCACCAACTATAACGGCTGTCCTAACCCTTCCCTCATGGGCACATGGCCCTGGAGAAACGTCCTCGGTGCGAGAGGGTTTTACATCACCTGGAGGACAGGTCCTAGTTACAGGATCACTTCCTGCCACACCAGGGTGATGCTCTCCTGTCACGTGACCTCTCTCCTCCATGGCAACAGGGATGCTGCCAGACTGGAGGTGGGACTTCAGGACTATATCCCTGTAGGTCTCGTCTATTTACCTCTCTGTCTGTCTTATGCTTTCCAAGTCTGCTACTTTAGCCTCTAGAGAACGGACTCGTTCCCTGAGAGCAAAGAGCTCCTTGCACCTAGTGCACATGTAAGACCTCTCACCAACTGGGAGAAAATCATACATGTGACACTCAATGCAAAAGACTGGAAAGCCCCCATCCCGCTGCTGGACTGCTGTCTGCATCTTAGTTTTAAGTTTGTGTTTAGATCTAAGTTCTTTACTTACTAAGGGTTGCTATGGATATTTATACTTATAAAACTGTACCTAAAAGAGGGCTGCTACACAGTACCCTGTCTTGTGCTGCTGAGGTAAGCTATATTCTGATTTGATTTAAATTATAGCTCTTAGCTGCTGCTAGGCTCTAACTTCTTATGAAATTTGAACTACAAGCTCTCTGCTGGGTTCTACATTTAACCAGAAAGCTCTCTTCTGTGTTTTAAATTTAAGCTATGGTACTTTGCTGCTGCTAGGCCCTGAGTGACTATTCAATTTAGACTACAAGCTCTCTGCTGGGTTTCAAATGTAACCAGAAAGCTCTCTTCTGTGTTTTAAATTTAAACTAAAAGTACTTTGCTGTTACTAGGCCCTGAGTGACTATTAAATTTAAACTACAAGCTCTCTGCTGGGTATGAAATGTAACCAGAAAGTTCTCCTCTGTGTTTTTTTTGTTTTTTTTTATTGAAAGGCTTCCACAAGGTACATACAAACAAAAACCACAAAGAACTTCGAGAAAATGCAACAGTAACAACATAACTTCAGGTCACAGTAATGATTTACAATATGCCTTCATTTTTACAGTTTTAGAATAAGGGATCGGGGAGCAACAACCCCCCAACCTCCCTTCCCCCCCCCCCTCCCCAGAGCCTCCCTAGCCCAGGACCCCCCCCCACCCTCCCAGTATCCCCAACTATGGCTTCACATACGTTAAGCACGGAGAGACGGTGAGCAGAAATAAAGAAGGAATCACACACACAAGGGGCAGGCTCCCAGTAAAGTACGCATATTCCCCCCCCTCCCGTCCAGAGCAATCACGCACCATAGCAAGAGACAAAAGGTGCCCACACCAACTCAAAGCGCGCCAAGCGCATTCTACTGACAGCCACCCCCCGCTCCATGGTATACATATCCCACATCCGTTCCAACCAAGTCCGAAAGGAGGGGGCCAAAGCACGCTTCCAGGCTGCCGCAAGAGATAATCGGGCTGCATTCAGGCCATGGCGTAGTAGAGCAAGTTGCAGAGACCGTGCACCCGGCACCGAGGCCCCAAAGAGGAAGATCCCCGGATCCCAAGGTATGCTCACTCCCAAAAGCAATTGCAGCCGGAATTGCACACCCCTCCAAAAAGCACGAATGCGGGGGCAAGTCCACCAAATGTGCCCCAGGGTACCCTGTTGCCCACAGTTACGCCAGCAAAGGTCCACAGCTCCAGGATATATACGTGCGATCCGCGCCGGGGTCATGTACCAACGGTACAGTATTTTATAGTTAGTTTCACGGGCATTAATCGCTACCGAGCTCTTCCACAAGTGCGTTTCCGCCGTCTCCCACTGTTGCTCGGTATAAGAAAGATGCAAATCAGAGTTCCAAAGCTCCCTATGCCTCGTAGAGCGCGATTGAGATCCCTGCAGGTGAGCATAGAGGGTGGCCACGAGCCCCCTAGTAGTAGTACACCCCTCGCAATAGCGTTCCAAATCGGTCAGGTCCCGAGCAACCTGGGGGCGGATCAGCCTAGATCGAACCCAATGTGTCACTTGCGTATATTGGTAGAGATGCCTAGCCGGAATGTCAAATTCATCTTGTAACGCACGAAAAGACCGTATCCGGCCGCCCTCAAAGAGATGCCCGACTCGGCTAAGGCCTAAATGTCCCCACTGCCGAAAGACTGCATCACCTTGCCCCGGCGGGAAGGAAGCATTACCCACTATAGGGGCCATCGGAGTTAAATCCGCAGCTCGAGACCGAAAATGCTGGTCCCAGCATCGGAGGGTATGAAGAACATAGGGATTATTGGTGCGTGCACCACATCGAAGTTTGGGACCAAGCCACAGCCAGTCTCCCAGTCCCGCTCCCCCCGCCAAACTCATTTCCAGTTGTACCCATCGCTTGGTGCTATCCGCAATCATCCACTCCACCCCCGCCTGACACTGGGCCGCCGCATAGTACCAGTGCAAATTGGGCATGCCCATACCTCCAGAGCGCGTACGGGCATAAAGAACATGTCGCGCCAAGTGCGGACGACGGTAATGCCATATGAACTTCATAAGCAGCCGCTGCCAGGTCTCCAAAATGGCCCGCGCAATGGGAATCGGCAGAACCTGAAAAAGATAAAGAAAGCGGGGGACAACCACCATCTTAACTACGGCTATACGCCCGAACCAGGAAAGGAGCAGGCCATTCCAAATCTCTAAGTCCCGCCAAACCTGACGGAGCAGGGGATCATAGTTAGCTTTAAAAAGGTCCGCCCGCTCCACAGTCAAGTGCACCCCTAGATAACGCAAGGTTCCTGTGACCCATCGAAGAGGATAAGCCTCTTGAAGTTCCGCACAGATCATTCCAGGAACCCCAACATTCAAGATCTCTGATTTAGTATAGTTAATTTTAAAACCAGATACCCGAGAATAGTCCTCAAACAGCTGCATCGCAACTGGAAGAGAAGCAGACGGGTCCACCAGGGACAGTATGATGTCGTCCGCAAAGAGCGCAATCCGATAGTCCGCAAGACCAATACGGACCCCCTGCAAACCTGGATGTGCGCGAAAGCTCTGCGCCAGGGGTTCCATCGCGAGTGCGAAAAGCAGAGGCGAGAGGGGGCAACCCTGTCGCGTGCCCCTCCCCAGAGGGAAATGTCGCGAGTGTCCCCCATTAATCCGAACGCACGCCTGGGGCAGCTGATAAAGACTACGAACCCAACGGATATAGTTAGAGCCAAAGCCCATGGTCTCCAGAACGCTCCACAGGTATTCCCAGTCAACCCGATCAAAGGCTTTTTCTGCATCAATCCCCACCAGCAAAGCTGGTTGCGGTTCCCGGTGGGCCACGTGTATGATCTGCAACATACGCCTAATGTTATCCGCAGCCTGGTGACCCAGCACAAATCCAACCTGATCTGGGTGAACCAGGCCCGGAAGGACCCGGTTCAGACGCGTAGCCAGCACAGTAGCAAATATTTTAACATCCACATTTAAAAAGGAAATGGGGCGATAGGACGCCGCGTCATGCAGTGGTTTGCCAGGTTTGGGTATCATCACTATCAAGGCCTCGCGTTGGGACGGAGGGAGAGAACCCCCCCCAAGACCTCGTTGAACAAGATAGTCAAGGTGGGCGCTAAGTGTGCACGAAACTTCTTATAGTATTCCACCGGGAAGCCATCACTACCCGGCGCACTGCCAGTTTTCAGTCGCCGGATCGCACTCTCCACTTCATCCACCATTAATTCCGAATCTAACTGAGCCCGATCAGAATCCGAAAGGCGCGGCAGTGCAGTCCTCTGCAAATAGTCCTGCACGCGATCCCAATCAAAGGGCTCTGCCTCATAGAGCCGCTCCAGGTAATCAGCAAAGAGATCGCGTATCTCCCGGGAAATAACCCTCTTCCGTCCCCCAGAATCAAGTAGTTCACGAACCACTCGCGCGGACTGCTGCTGCTGCCGAAGACGTAAAGCTAGGAAGCGGCCGGTTTTATTCCCATGCTCATAAAAAGTTTGCCGTAATTTCCGGCGTTTATTATCTAATTCTTTCTGCAAACACGCATCCAAATCGGCTCGAACAGTCCGCCAATGACGCAGGACCTGCTGCGAGCCGGTACGGGCGTGTTCCAAACTGAGACGGGAAGACTCCTTCACCAACCGGTCGCGATCGCGCCTCCACATTTTGCGCGTGCGGGCCGCCTCAGCCATGAGCTGACCTCGAGCCGTCGCCTTGTAAGCATCCCAAACCGTGGGGAGGGGAACATCCCCAGAGCCATTAAGCTCAAAAAATTCAGTGATAAAACGGACGTGGTCCTGTACGGCTCCCTGCCGCCGTAGGAACCTCACATCGAAGCGCCAAAGACGTTGATGCTCGCTATACAATCCGGCCGGAAGGGCAAGCCAACACGGGGCATGGTCCGACCAAGTCAACGCTCCAAGTCCAGCCGTCACTCTCCCTTCCATCAGGCGCTGATCCAATAGAAAATAGTCAATGCGGGTATGAACCTGATGGACCGGAGAGTAGTACGTATAACCTTTCTCTCCCTCATGGGTGTCCCTCCAAACGTCCCGTAGACCCAAATCCAGCATAAAACGTTGAAGGGCTCTTGCTGACCCCCCCACTCCCCCCCAGCACGACCCGTGGAATCCAAATGGGGTACTAGAGGAGTGTTACAATCCCCGCCCAGAACAATGGGACCCCGTGCAAAATCCGCCAGTAAAGCTTTCAATCGCGTAAAGAAGGGCCCCTGACTTGTGTTGGGCGCGTAGACATTAGCCAAAGTTAGCACTCGCCCCTCCAGGCGAATGTTCAAAAAGAGCCACCTCCCCAGGGGATCTCGTTGTAACTCCTCAATCTTTAGAGAGAGGCTCTGATGAAATAGTAAGGCTACTCCACGTTTCTTCCGGTCCTGCGTGTCTGAGGCCACCTGCACCTCAGTATATGGGGACCTCTTTAGCCAACCCTGTTTACAAGTCTGTAAATGAGTTTCCTGGAGATAAACAATGTCCCCCTGCAAAGTGCGCAATTCCGAAAACAGCAATGATCGCTTCCTTGGGGAGTTAAGTCCCTTAACATTTAAAGAGATAAAGCGCACCATAGAGAGTTACAATCTAAACCCTCTTATCCTCCAGCTACCCAGGGAAACCCAGGGACATCCTCCCCCCAGCGTGCCCAGGGATTTAGGCATCCAGGCCCACCCTTTCCACCCTCCAGAAGCACGAGCCATAGACCCTCCCCCCAAACCCAAACATGTCTGCCAGTTCCAAATGAAAAAACCCCACCCCCGACCCAGGCCTCCCCCCCTTCCCATCAATACCACCTGCCTGTCAAGGTTAACACAGGACACGGTAAATTGACCACAAACCCCGTTTCCCCCACAACCCCATGAAGCAAAAAATCAACTTTAACATATAAAAACATCCCCCTCACCACTCCCCCACCCACCCCGGGTCCGCAGTCCTCCCATGCCTCCCCCTCAAAACAATATCATCATCAAAACATTTGCAAAGCATCCGCCGCCCCCTACATGTAGGGGAAGTGTGGGCCCAGATCAAACCTTATCAGTGGCCAATAACACAATAAGAGATTTTACTTCCATCAGTTATCCAAAGTTCGTAAGACCCACCCAGGAAAGCTCCCTAAGGGGTAAGAAAAGCTACTCAAACGTACATACAAGGGCCAAAAATCAAACAGAGTTGCCCACCCGAGTCCACTTAGAGTGCTGGGACTTAGGGGGCGCCGTATGAGGCTGAGCATTATCATCAACTAGTCCCGCCTGGCGCAGGGCTCGCCAAGCTTCAGTATGGTCCTTTGCTGAGATCTTTTTGTTGCCCAAAAGGAAGTTCATCCGAAATGGAAAGGACCAGAAGTACCGAATCCCCTTGCTGTTCAGGACCGTTGTCACTGGTTTCATCTCTCTCCGGCGCGCCAAGGTGAACGTAGAAAGGTCTTGGTAGATAGACACTGTCGCATCCTGGAAGCGGACCGCTTTTTTCTCCCGGCCTCGCCGTATGAGAAGCTCAGCATCAGAGTATCGCAAAAATCTCGCAATAACATCACGAGGCTGATTGTTGGGAGGTTTCCCCAGAGCCCGGTGGACTCGCTCTACCTCCATCCCAGAGGCCCGCGCAGCCAATTCTTCTGCCGGGAGCAACTCCGCTATCAATAGTTTAAGCACAGTTGGCAGATCCTCTCCGCCCCCTACCGCTTCTGGTATTCCACGGAAACGCACGTTATTGCGGCGGGAGCGGTTTTCGATGTCATCAATTTTATAAGTCAGTTCCATTGCTTGCGCTTGCTGCCGATCCAATGCACATTGTAGATCCATCAGGGTCCCGTCGTGATCAACCACTTTGGTCTCCACGTCCTCTACTCGGGCTCCCAGCTCTTTCATGTCAGTCCGTAGGTCTGCAACGTCTTTCAACAGCTCCTCACGTAGCGAACGAAACTCATTGGCTAGCTCCGCAAAACCTTTACGGAGTTCTTTCTTAATTAGTGCAGAAGAGAGTCGCTTATGGGAGTCTAATTCCTCCTCACTTACAGTCTCATCATCAGTACCTGACGAAGGAGAGTGTCCACATGGGCTACTTGGGGCCCCAGACTTACGCTGTAGTCGCTGAGAGGAGCGCACCCCCTCCCGAGCTTCAGAACTTTTAGCTGCAGCCGCCATTTCCCGGGGCCACTTGTGTCACACAGTGTTAGGAGAAAATTACAGTCAATGTCAGCAAAAGCAAAGATGGCAGGGAGAGATCAGTGCGCGTAGCCTCACAGTCCCGTAAAGCCGATACTGCCACACAATGTCAGGAGATAGATAGAATCAATGTCCGCAAGGCCCAGGGGACCGGAGAGAGAGCAGGGCCCTGAGACGAAAACTGCCGCTGGTCTTCCTGAAGTAGCAAGCCATTAAGGGTGGTGGTCAGGGTATTCTGCAGTGCTATGGAAGGGTAGAGCACACAAGATCCACAACTGCCTGAAATGAGACTCCAAGGGGAGGCCTGAAGCCAGATAGAACGCTGGATCACTCAAGCAGGGTGCCCAAAATCCACACTGTGGAGCCAAGGCCTCAGCAAAGCACTAGCAGATTAACAAGTGTTACAAGCTCCTGCACCGTTCAGCCGACGAGAAGGCTTGAGAGCATGAGAAGGAAGAGAGGATCAGCCTCTATACTTACCCCCCTCAGGGGGAATCACACTGCCGAGGGGAGGAGCGGGCACCAGCGAGAGCCACAAGAATTCCGGGCCTTCCTCTCAGTCCCAGTAGCGAAACTCTAGCTCCTTACACCGTCGCCCCAGCCCTGGGGATAATGCTTCGCCCGTCAGCGAGTCGCCACGCAGCCTCCGACCCCGCACCAAGAGCTCGACAGCGCAGCCCAAGGGGAGTCCTCGTGAACGTCGTCCGGGCCACGCAGGCCACTGAAGGCAGCAAGAGAGTCGATCGGGCCCAGAACGGACAGCGGGGAGGAGCACGCGGCAGCAGGCCTCTCTTCTTAGATGGGCTCCGCGGCGTTTCAGATGCACAGAGAAGCGTCCAGCTCGACTTCGGAGGGCACCGCTCGCTTTGATAAACCCAGTGCAGGTAGGGGAGAGGAAACACGCAATTATTAGCGTATGTTAGCTATCAATTCAGGGCAGTGGGGACGGAGCTCACTTACAATGCGGCCATCTCTCAGCGGGCTCACGAGCGCCCCCTCCTCCTCTGTGTTTTAAATTTAAACTTAAACTGCTGCTACTAGGCCCTGACTGATTTAACAAAAAATAGTGGGTTCACAGATTAATTAGCTTTAATACAAAGAATTCTTTTTAGAAAATTACCAGAAGTATATACTCACAGTTGCAGATCTCTCTCCAGAAGTAACAGTCCCTTTTTCTAGTCCTTCAAGACTAGATTGGCAGGATGTGTGGCCAATCGGAATCAGGGCATAGCCTGCATGTCCAGGCCAGTAGACCCAATTCTGATCCCACGGGGGCTACCTCTGTATGCCCCGATTCTGATTGGCCGTTCAGGGCCCTGAATTTAGCGAGATTTTACATGTTACCTAAAAGTCATAAAAGTTTGAGCAATTCTCCTGGTAGACCGATCGTATCTACCAGGGGAACTCCTTTCTGTGTATATGGATTCATATTTATTTATTATTTATTTATTTATTTTATTTATTTCTCTTATATACCGCGCTCTTCAACATCAGTGCGGTTTACATGGAACATTAGATTTTACGGTGGGGTTAACCGTAAAAATACAGATAACAGGTAGCTCAACTTGGATAGTCATTATTATCTAGGATTCCTTCATATTTGAAAGACATGACTCATTTTTTGAATATGTTAGCATCAGTAGATGAGCTTTCTGCAAAACCAGATATAATTTTAGCAACACTTGATGTTACTGCTTTGTATGTGAATATCCTCCAAGAGGAGGCATTGAGTGTGGTTGGGGTGGCCCTTGATCGCCGGGGTGATTTATCTGAGGGCCTCCTTTTGTTCATTATGCACTTTGCTGAGTTGGCCATCAAATGTAACTATTTTGAATTTGATCACAAGATTTACCATCAGATTTCGGGGGTGGTGATGGGGGCAACCTTTGCCCCGTCAGTAGCCAACCTTTATATGGGTGGTTATCTCTTTCTCCCTTTTTTTCCCACATCATGGTTTGGTGTTGTTTTATTGATGCATTTATGATGTGGGAGGATTCGGTGGAGACTTTACTTTTGTTCCACCGGTGGTTGAATGGCCGGCACCCTAGCATCCAATTCACGTTGAATTATCATGTGAATTAGATTACTTTTTTGGATGTTCGTGTGTCAAAACACATGGGTGGTTGGAGAACAACAGTGTTTAAAAAAGAACACGGATAGGAACACGTTGTTACACTTTTCAAGTGCTCATCCCCGGAGGCTGATGGAAGGGTCATCTTTTTCCCAATTCATTAGGTTTCGACGGAATTGTTCAGATTAATTAATTTGATATTCAATCCCGCACCTTTAGAGGGGATTTTGTAGCGAGGGGGTACCCTTGATTGGTGGTCAACCAGGCTTATAATAAAAGGGCTAGACACAATCATAGGGATTGGTTACTACAACCTGTTGTGAGGGATTCTAGGGTAAAAGGCAGTGAATACATTTATTTTGTTACCCAGTTTTCTCTGTTTGGTTACCCTCCTCCCCCACCCCTCCTCACTGATTCATCCTTTACAAACAAACGAAAGCAGCCGTGGGAACATTTCTTGTTTCCACGGCTCTGCTTTCAAACTGCTGGGGTGCGTCCATCTTCCTGGAGCCGACGGGGGGGGGGGGGCCGCTGAGGTCATCACTTCAGCCACCCTTCTGCTGCTGCTGCTTCCTCCAAAATGAAATCAGCCGCGGGAACATTTCTCTGTTCTCGCGGCTCTGCTTTTAAACTGCTAATCAGAGCCGCGGGAACAGAGAAATGTTCCCGCGGCTGCTTTAGTTTAGGAGGAAGCAGCAGCAGCAGAAGGGCGGCTGAAGCGATTACCTCAGCCCCCGCGCCCCCCCCCCCCCCGCCGGTTCACGGAAGAGGGACGCGACCCAGAAGTTTGAAAGCAGCGCCGCGGAACCAAAGAAATGTTCTCATGACTGCTTTCGCTTGTTTGTATAGGACGAATCAGTGAGGAGGGGTGGGGGAGGAGGGAAGGGAGCAGGTAGGGGGGTCTGGTGGAGAGCAGACAGGGGGGGGAGCTGGAAGGGAGCAGACGGGGGGAGCTGGAAGGAAGCAGAGCAGACATGGGGGGGTGGAGCTGGAAGGGAGTAGAAAAGGGGGCTTGGAAGGGAGCAGACATGGGGAGCTGGAAGGAAGCAGAGCAGACATGGAGTGGGGAGCTGGAAGGGAGCAGACATGGGGGGGAGCTGGAAGGGAGCAGAGCAGGCATGGGGGGGACTGGAAGGGAGCAACATGGGGGGGAACTGGAAGGGAGCTGACACCCGGGGATGGCACTGGAAGGCGGATGGACAGGGGAGAGGGTGACTGGAAGGGAACTGACATGGGGAGGGGGCACTGGGACTGGAAGTTCGCTGATACCTGGGATGGTATTTTAACTGGAAGGGGCTGGACGATGGGGAAGGAGGGAGACTGGAAGAGAACAGACACCAGTGGCGGTACTGGGAAGGCAAGGGGTTTGGTACTGGGAGGAGAGGCTGTAAAGGGGGCTGATACTAGGGAGAGTTACTGGGACTGAAAAAAGGCTGATGGAAGAAAATGAAGAAAGCAAAAGGAGAGACAAGAAATGGCAGATGGACTATAGACTATAGTAAAAGAGCTAAGAGAAGACAGAGGGAAACAGAAACCTCAGATCGGGACCATCATGATCAAAAATCATCAGACAACAAAGGTAGAAAAAATCATTTTATTTTCAATTTAGTGATTGGACTTTGTGCTATCTATATTTCACACAGTATGGGGAATTGCATATCTTATCTGGTGTGGCACCACATGCGGAGTCTGGCTTCTTGGGGTTTCATTTTAATTTTTGTCTACATATTTTTATTTTTGCTTTAGGTTGTGGTCACTTTTTATTTATTTATTTATTTAACAGTTCTTCTATACCGCTCTATTTTAGATCAGAGCGGTTTACATTTAACATCAACTATACAACACAAGGAACTTTGAGTTGTATTTACAATAAACAGGGAGATCAACTTGGAAGTAACTGGGGGAAACTATGTACATTCTTAACTCTATACATTGTATCACACTGGTACCTGATTTCAGGCAGAACATATCTACATTTTATTTACACTGGGGTACATTCTGAGCGATCAGTTGATTATCCTTTTTCATGCTGAGTCTGATTGTTTACTTGTAATGAGAGATTGTCTGGGGGGCCATATGTATGGTTACTAAGGCTAGATTCAGGGTAGTATGTAGTGAACAGGTGCTGCTTTATTGCCTTCCTGAAGTGGGTTAGGTAAGTGATGTTCCGAATATAGGTAGGGAGAGCATTCCATGCTCTGGGAGCGTAAATCGTAAAGGCCCTATTTGTTGTTGTTCTTGTGCATTTTGTTATTACTTTTGGGACCTCTAGGGTGTTTTGCATCATGGGTCTTCTATTTCTGTTCTGTGGTACTTTATGTATCATCTTGCTGAGGGCTGTGGGGGTCAGAGTGTTTGAGTATTTTGTTGTTATAAATTATTCTGTACTTGGTGAGGGTCTGTGTTCTGAGTGTGCGACCAAGGCCAGGTGTTCTGTTAATATGGAGTTTGTACATAGGGATCTGTACTGTAGTAATTTGACTTGTTCAGTTTTTCAAATAGGTGTATGGATGTTTTGGGGCCCATTGCAGTGTTTATAGTGCTACTTTTTTCTTGGTAGGCCCCTTATTGTATGAGTTTTGGAAGTGTATGCTGGTATGGTATGGTAGATTTGGCCTTGCAGATCTTAGTGACTTTAGTAGGGTTTTATATTAGTTCCCAATATGCTTGGTACTGGAGAATGTTTGTTGGTGAGATGACCAATATCAGATTTTTATTTTTATTTTTTTTTATATATTGAGTTCTGTGGGTGAATGTCCTACCTCTGCTCTGCACCCATTGTTGAGGAGGGGGTTCTGTGAATGCAAAATGTATGTTCAAAAAGAAAAAGCAAGCACCATAACACAGTTTATAACAACAAAATACAAATGAATTATAATTTGGAGTTATAAACTGCTGTGGTTCCACTCTTTCTTTTAATTCCTTGGTGTGTGAATATCTTGCATTTGCTCCACATTATCTAATTGACTTTTTGATTTGGTTCAGTCCCTGACTGGAGTTTTGAGAAAGATCCCCACCGGGAGGGGAGGGGGAGCCCGGGAGGGGTGGTACGGGGGAGGGGGGAGGGGCGTAGGGGGGTGGAGGGCACCATCTCATCCCTCGCCTCAGGCAGCAGATTGCCTTGAGCCACCCGTGGGAGAGGTGGCTGCCAAGGCCTCTGTTTCTAGATGGATTAGGGAGGCTATTGCGTTGGCATACATCTTGAAGGGTAGGGTGGTGCCGACAGGATTGCGGGCTCATTCCACAAGGGCCCAGGCAGCTTCATGGGCAGAGTTCAGCTTGGTGCCTCGGGTGGAGATCTGTAAGGCGGCAACCTGGTCTTCTCTTCATATCTTTGCGAGGCATTAACGGCCATTTTGAATCCGCAGTGCTTCAGGATGCTATGGTGGGTCCCTCCCGTTAATTGGACTGCTCTGTTACATCCCAGAAGTACGGGACTGGATTGGCGGAACGATAAGGAAAAAGAAATTAGACTTACCTGCTAATTGTTGTTCCTTGAGAAACTCCAGTCCAGTCCCGGATCCCATCTGAAAGGGGTTGAGAAGTTGCGGCACCTCTGCCTGTGACACGGTTGCTCTGCATCATGTCAGGGGTCCAGGGGTGTCGAGGGTTATAGGTGGAAAGTGCTAGGGGATGGCCTGGAAGAGTGGCCAGTTTTGTGCTCTGTGCTGTAAGGCATTGCCCAGAAACCTCTCAGGTAAGCCTCCCTGTCTTGAGAGAAGGGGGAGGTAGATAGTTACTTTGTTTGGCTCTAGTTCTTGTTTATTTTTGTTCAAGCTTCTTATTTGTTGCTCCTGTGAGTCTGCTTTGTCAATAGGTTACTGGGGCTGATAGGCAGTGCCATCAAAATATGACATGCTCGGTCTCCAAGCTGCTGGAGGAGGTACACTACCCAGTGGTGCGGGACTGGACTGGAGTTCCTCAATGAACAACAATTAGCAGGTAAGTCTAATTTCTCTTTCTGATGCATAGGGTGAAGTCCAGGCCTGAATTTAGGCACAGACATCATAACTATTGCCTGGGGCACCAAATGCCCAGGCCAAAGAGGAGCCTGTTCCTACTTACTTTAGGGTCTGTGCATGTCCTGCTTCAAAGAGCAACTGCTTTTGCACTGTGGCCTTCTACTCCTCTTCTAGCTCTCCAATCCTTGGAATATCTGACATCCTTGCCCTATTCTCTGGGATCTCCTGTCTGGTCTTGCCTATGGGTGCCAGAGTATTAAATCTAACCCCGGTGAAGCCAAGTATAGTATGTTCAATTCTTTAGATTAGAGGCCTGTGTCAAGTAATCTAGGGATTTTCAACTCTCATTCTTTAAAGGCTGCAAACAGGGTCAGGTTTCTGGAACATCTGAAATGAATAGTTATTAGTTATGGGCCCAATTTTCATTTCTTCAGGCTATGTGCCATGTCGGCGCATAGCCTGCCCGTCAACCCCTTTAACCCAGATCTTTGCTTCCGCGGCAACAGAAGTGAAAATCCGGATTTGGTTGGACACGCCAGCAACTGCCGAGGCTAAGCAGGTAGCAGCAATTTTTGATGCTACCTGGTTAGCCCCAGTGCCTCAAAGATAGGCAAGGGAAAACTTTGCCTATCTTTAAGGTGCCGAGGGCTAATCAGGTAGCATCGAAAATTGCTGCTACCCGCTTAGCCCTTTCCTCCGCCCCTGCTTCTCTCTGGAATGCCCCCAACATGCCCCGATGCTAACTGCATAGCATCTGGGTACATTAGGGACTTAATCGGGATTTTCCAAAAGTATTACCCATGTAGGTGCCTTTGGAAAATCCCGCTTAAGGCATTTACATGGGCTGTTATCCGTGTAAATACCTTTGAAAATCAGACCCTATATTTATATCTATTCAGTCAATTGAGTCAATTTGTTTTGGCTATTCTGAAAAGCAGATGTGTTTGCCCCTGATGCAATCTGATATCAAATGGCTTGAAACAAATATCTATTAAAGGAAAAAAATCTGATAAAAGGAGAGAGAAAATATGAAAACTGTTTCAAGCAGGATAATTAAGAAAACTCCATTTGGACCCTTCCTGCAAGATATTCATAGCTCACTTGAAGACATCTCTCTCTGTAAGCAGGATTCGACTGAGTGTTTGGTTGGCCACCCCAGGGTTCGGTCATTTCACCTTCTGGATCTTCCTTTCTCTCTACTCCCCCTCACTCTTATTTCCTTTGCTTTTGGATTTCTTTCCTCTTCTAATATTTTATGTTTTGGGTAAACTGCTTTGCCTTTACCTCTAGAAAGGCAGTATATAAAGTATAATAAACCATAAACTGCGTAAGCACAGGAGATTGAAAGACTAGCTTAGCGTTTGCATCACTTGTTACGCAGACATTCTGAATGCTGATGATAAAGGGGGTCATTTACTAACAGCTAGCGTGTGTTACCCACAGGATCCATTTTGTTCTTATGGGCTCTGCAGCAGATATAGTGTACTAACGCCATTATTACATTCAAACCCTTAATAAATTATCCCCAATATGTGCAGACATAATGTTTATATATTATACTGATTGCTGTTAAGAAATGAAATGCTAAATGGTTCCTGATTTATTTCCATATGAAGGCTTATGATGTCATAATACAACACAATAGCTACTGTGTATTCAATTATCTTCAAGACACTTAGAAATCCCATCCTGTGGGTACAAATGCCAAGATTATGCCCCTATTTTATATCTCCTCTTACATACTTTAGTCCAACTAGAGGCTAAGCCAATGGCTCCCTCTGGGAAGCAAATTGTAGGTATTGAATTCAGATAGTCGGTGTTGCTGAAGAGCAATAACTAAGGCTCTGCAGCATCCCCAGCCCTAACTGGGCCAGGGAGCAGAGTTCACTGTCTGGTAGCATACAGCACTGCCACTGAGCTACTGGTTTATCTCTTTTAAAATACCACATTTTAGGTTAACTTATTACCATTATTTGGATTTTTGCTTCCTAAATAATATTTCCTTACCTGGGGATGCTACCCAGTGTCACCTCAAGTTGGTTGACATGGAAATAAGAATGTAAGAAATGGGCCTGCACCTTAATAGAAAGATGACAAAGATCCTGACAAATGGCAAAATCAATCATTTCATTCTTAATGGAGAAGAAATAGAAACAGTGGACAGCTTTAACCTTCTTGGATCAATAATCAATAAAGAAACGACAAGCAGTCAAGAAATCCAACAATGCATTTCTGGCAGTTAATCTTTAATGTCAAGAAGTGCAGAATGAAGCATTTGGGATGCAGAAGCACAAGTGAGCTGTATGCTATTGGTGGGAAGAGGCTGATGTGTGTGGACCAGGAGAGATACCTGCTGATACCTCACTGACTGTACACAACAAGTAAGGACATGAGACGCAATGCCAAAACCCTTGGAACTCCAGCAGGGAGTACCCCAAGAGTCATCCCTATCATCCTTACTTTTCAACCAGCTCATCTAACCAGTATGCAAAATCTTCAAAGAACATAAGATCCTGTACCACATCTATGCTGACGAGCTAATGTTCTATACTCCTATCTCAACAACCAACCCAGACTACACCCCCACAAAATCTTGTTTCAACGCTGTGGCAAAATGGCTAAAAAACAATAACCTCCTAATAAACTGTGCAAAATCTGAAACCATGTTCAACTCAAGAGATCCTTCATTCACCCTCCCCCCCCCCCCGAAAAAACAATCTCACTTGCATGCAGGCTCACATAACGAACATCACATCTGCTGCCTATTATAAGATGAAGACCCTACATAACCTTCACCCACTCCTGGACCCCAGCCATTTCCAGACAGTATGCCAAGCTATAATTACCTGCAACTGAACTACTGCAATTCCATACTTCAAGGTCTCCCAAAAATGCCCTCTATCCTCCTCCAACTGGCTCAGAACACCGCAGTAAGATTTATAACAGGGACACCAAGATACAAACATTTCACTCCAATGCTAAAAACCCTTCCCTATACAACTACGAATCCAAAGCCATCATGCTCACCTACAAATCCACTCAAGCTGCCTTTGTGACCTCATTCAAAATCCAATTAATACAAGATCAAGAAGACAGCACAACCGGAAACTGCTTAACATTCCAACACTAGCACCCAAGTAATCTGCCTGAGATCCTTCTGTATATACAGTCCCACTCTCTGGAACTCACTCCCAACCCCACTAAGAGACACCAGTGACTGCACCAACTTTTGTAAAAAAAACTAAAGACCTTCCAATTCCAAGAATACTTCGACCCCAACATGTAACACAAACGGCTCCCCCACCCCACACTATGAATATGCTTTCAAGTTCTGAATAACCCCTATAAATAACCCCATGAAAATACCATCTTCCTGTACATAGTAATACTATACCACCCCCAATATGTTCACCCCTATCCCCTAGTTCTTGTACCACGTTCTATACTCACTCTTCCATGTATAACAAGTTTACTGTTCTATGTATACTGCCTTGATAATCTGAAAGATGGTATAAAAGACATGATAGATAGATAAATAAATAAAAAATACTGTAGCACACTTTGATCAGCCGGAAGAGCATGTATCATGTGATGAGAAATAAAGCAATACAATGGGGGAGGGGGAGATGTTAGGACACCCCGACGACCCACAGAACTAACATCTATGGCAAGCTTCATTATCTGCCCAAGATAAAGACTGAGAAAGAGGAGCAATAGCCAATCAAGAAGGAGCACTTGCACATGCCCGGAGAGTTTTGTAGACTCTTCTGGGCTCTGGGGAGTGATAGGCGCTGCTTTTTTTTTTTTTAAAATATTTTATGACATTACATATTTGAAGGTTAATTTTATATACCCCTGCTCTAGCAATGTACAGTTCAGCATGCACAGTTTGCACCTATTGTACGTATAAAGTAAAGTGTGTGCACGCATTATGTTATAAAATGGGAGTGTATAGATACTTTGAAACCCAGGTTTGGCCTCTTATGTCGGCTCAGGGGAAGGTGTAACTTGCTATACCTAGATCATTGATCTGATGCATGTAAGTCATAGCATTTTATAACTTAACATGTATCAGCATAGGCTGCACCTACACGCTGCCTAAGTGCTGTTCCTTATCGTTCCTACAGTTCAGTCTTCCACCTCTGGGTTGTGCACCTCTCCTGCAGCTTGGAGACTGGGCATGTCAAATTTTATGACATCACTGGATGTAGTCTGCTGGTCTCTCCCATCAGCCCCAGTGTGTCCAGTCTCCATCCAGCAGGAGAACGTAGTGAGCACTGTTCCCTCTAAGCTGTGCGCGTGTGCGCGCGCACACACCTCGCCGAGTGAGCGCACATACTTTACAACAGAAAAATTACCAGTTCTGATTCTGATAGAAGACAACACAGACGTCTTAAAATTTAAAAGTTGTTGTGTATTTACGGTTTTCACAAGTTCTACAATATTTTCTAGTGCAATGTGGTGTACATACTGTATTCTGACGTGTAGTCATATTTTAAAGTATATAACTCAGAGTGTCGTTAAGTGGCGCACAAAAATTTAACCTTCCTTCAAAAGCTGCACAGCTGATATTTTCTGCGCACACAGCCTATAGAAAATTAGAGGGAACATTGGTAGTGAGCCTAGGTGCTGGGCTCACTTGAGAAACACATAAGGAGCAATAGTGAAGCTTGGCATAGGTTACTTAAATTTTTACCCTTAATTTTGGTTGTTGCCCTTTAAATTTACTTTTTCATTTAATTTTCATACTGTCCCTTTAAAAAAAAAAAAAGAAGAACAGCAGAAAAGCTTTACTCTGGTGCCGGTTCCTGTCTGCCTCTCTTCTGCGGAGCTGTAAGCTCATCTATTCAGATCTCTCACCCTTGACAGGATGGGGAGAGCTCTGCGGCAGGACCGAGGGGACATCATCCGGCTGTGCAGGCAGCCGCGGTTCCACTTTGTGCTTTAGCATGCTGAAGGGAGGCTCGCCCGGCATTTTTCTGCTCGTGTCAGCATTGAGCAGAACCACGCGGGCTAGAGCACTGTGGAAGATCTGAAAGTCCTTTCTTTTGTGAAGGTTCGGGGCTGAGCATCTCCCTGGCGGGCGGGGACCGTGCAGAAAAAGGGCCAGTATGCCCGCTTCGCGTTTGGCGCCCTTTTTTTCTCGCGACAGTTGCGGCGGCCATTTTGTGAGCATGGTCGCCGCGTGGCAAGAGCTCCAGAGGGGATTTTAACAAGTAGTTCATATCAGGGGGGATCTGGGTTACTGTTTATGCTTTGTGGCATGCTCCCATCTATTTGCAAGATCTCATTTTTCCCTTCAGCGCCTCAGAAAGCCCTCAAGTTGGCTGGAGGGTTAATTATTTTATAAGAGGGAGTTCCTGTGAAAAAAAAACAAAACAAAGAGAGAGTAGTGATATATTAACTCTGGTTTCCCTGTTCCTAGCCTTTGCTCTCTCGGACATTTAAAAAAAAAAAAAAAGAAACAAGAAAGAGCAGGAGTCTCCAAGACTCCCTAGTAGGTGAGGGTGCCTGACGGATTTTGTCCCGCCCCCAGTGCGTGCTCTGCGGCACTCGCAGGGGAAAGGTTGCGGATTCTGGGATCTGCTGAGGTTGCGCTACGGTGTCCATGAGCGTAGAGCGGAAGATGGAGGCTAAGGCTGGCCCGGAGCCACAGCTTGCAATGGCCGCACCTGAAGGGGAGGTCCCTTTGGCCTCTACCTCGGGGGTCCCCCAGGAGGTTAACGCTGGACTGCCGGCTGACATGCCAGTCCTGACACCCTGTTCACAGCTCGGGGACCTCTGTCCCGACTTTGTGTTAATAATGCATCAGGCATTCTGCATGCGGCATCAGGGGAAATTACTGGACGCCTTGTCGCGACCTGAGTCTGCTCAGCAGCCTTAGCTGGCCGAAAGGAGTAGTATTTTTCCGAGACCTTCAAAGAGATCGCAGCCTCTCGAGCGCTCCCCCTCAGACATGGAGGGTAATGAAATGGATGAGGCTGAACTAGATCTTGAGGCAGAGATGGAAGACTTAGAAGAGGGTGAGATTCCGGAACCAGAGGATCAGGCAAAGATCATTTGAGTGTTCCGGAAGGAGGAGCTGGCAGCCCTTATTACGGAATCCCTGCAGACGTTGAATCTGGCAGCAGCACCATCGACTGAGGAGGAGAGTGTGGAAGACCCTATCATCCAAGCGGTGAGGCAAGCGCAAGTGGTGTTCCCGGTCCACCGGGTGGTGGACAAGATGATACAGGATGAGTGGGATCAGCCAGAGTCAGGTCTCAGAGGCATTAGAACTATGAACAGACTCTATCCTTTAGCGGATAAGGACAAAGAGCGGTTCCGTTCTCCACGAATTGATGCAGTAGTGTCGGCGGTCACCAAGAAGACCACAATTCCGGTGGAAGGTAGCGCGGGATTAAAGGATGCGCAGGATAGGAAAGTGGATGGCCTATTGAAGCAGTCCTTTGAGGTGGATGCTTTGTCCTTGCAGGCTTCCATTTGTGGAACTTGGGTGGCAAGAGCTTGCCTCAGATGATCTCAGTGCTTGAGGCAGTCCCCTCAGCTGGATCAAGAGGGTGTTGCAGAATTGGATCGGTTGGAGTCAGGTACCGCATATTTGGCAGATGTGCATTATGACTTGATCAGAGCGCTAGCTAATAGCATGGCTTCCTTGGTTGGCGCACGCCAATCCCTGTGGCTACAGAATTGGGCAGCCGATGGCTCCTTTAAATCGCGTCTCAGTAAGCTTCCGTTTAAGGGTAGGTTACTGTTCAGAGATGATCTTGACAAGTTGGTTAAGGATTTAGGCGAGTCGAAGGGCGGTAGACTTCCGGAGGATAAGCCTAAGCCAGGAAAGTCCGCTCCAGCCTATCGGGGTCAGTTTAGGGATTTTAGAAGATTCCGTACTTCTCATCTAGGCGGTTTCCAGAGAGGAAGATTTGCTTCAAGAGCCCAGGGGTTTTGTGGATTTCGGGGAGCAAGTAGAGGTTTCGCAGGGACATCCACCACGGCTTCTCGAAAACCCCAATGAGAGTTGAAGGATCCCGGTAGGAAGTCACCCAATCGGCGGGAGGCTTCAGGAGTTTCTTTCTGCCTGGACCCAAATTACGACAGACCAGTGGGTTTTGGAAATAATTCGCAAGGGGTGGAAATAATTCGCAAGGGCTACGTGCTGGAATTGGCAAGACCGGTCCGGGATTCCTTTGTGATGTCTCCCTGCAGAGGTCCACAAAAAGCTCTGGGGAGTCGCAAGACCCTAGATCGTCTCTTACTCATGGGGGCGATCATACCTGTCCCATTGACAGATTATGGTATGGGTCGATACTCAATTTATTTCATAGTGCCAAAAAAAGATGGATCTCTACGCCCTATTTTAGACCTAAACGGCGTGAATCGGTGTCCGCAATGTTTCCATGCGGAAATGCGGTACGCGCAATCAGTCATTGTGGTGGTACGCAAAGGGGAGTATTTGGCCTCCCTGGATCTCATGGAAGCATATCTACATATCCCAATCCGAGAGGCCCATCAGAGGTTTCTACGGTTCACCCTTCCATGGGGGCACTATCAGTTCCGAGCTTTATCTTTCGGGCTGGCTATGGCGCCTCAGACTTTCACCAAGACCATGGTGGTGGTGGTGGTGGTGGTGGTGGTGGTGGCGGCGGCGTTGCGGAAGGAAGGAATCCTTGTTCATCCCTATCTCAATGACTGGTTGATTCGGGCGGAATCCGAGGCCAAGAGCGTGCAGGTTACGGACAAGGTGGTGAAGTTTTTACAGCGGCTCGGTTGGGTGGTCGAGTATCTGGGAGTACGGTTCGACACTCGGCAAGGGGCGGTGTTTCTACCGCATCGTTGAGTGCTGGGCCTCAGTTGCCTGCTACGCAAGTTCAGATCTGCTCCGGCGCCATCGGCATGGGAGTATCTTCGCGTGCTAGGCACAATGGCGGTGACTTTGGAGGTGGTACCCTGGGCCAGATTCCATATGAGGCCATTACAGTGAGCGCTCCTTCGCCGCTGGTCACATCAGACCGACTCGTTGAACAAGTGTCTTCCCTGTCCTCTCCAGGTCAGGCGGGCTCTGCGGTTGTGGTTACTGCCCGGAACCTTGCAACCTTGGAGCAGCCGGAGTGGCTCCCGCTATTGACGGATGCAAGTCTCGCGGGATGGGGGGCACACTGCGGAGATTTTTTCACGCAAGGCGTGTGGTCCGTCCAAGAGCGCAGTTTGTCGATCAACCGGCTGGAGTTGAGAGCAGTGTATCTGGCGCTTCAGACATTTGAAGCGGCGGTGACAGGGCAAGCGGTGAGAGTGCTGTCGGACAACTCCGTAACGGTAGCCTACATCAATCGGCAGGGAGGCACAGGCAGTGTGGCCACGGAAGAAAAAGCAGAGACACTGTTCACTTGGGTGGAAAAGTGTCTGCCGGAGTTGTCGCAGGAAAGGACAATGTGACGGCGGATTTCCTCAGCAGGGTGCAAGTGGATGCTGAGGAATGGGAGTTGCATCCGGAAGTGTTTGCACTAATAGTCCGCAGATGGGGGCCACTGATCATGGATCTTATGGCGACCTTTCAGTCAGCAAAAGCGAGTCGCTTCTTCAGCAGGTGGTGGGAAAGTATGTCGGAAGGGCTTGATGCCCTGATGCAGCCGTGGCCGGCGTTCGGTCTTCTCTATATCTTCCCGCCATGGGCGCTGATAGGCCGTGTGGTGCAGGGGATTGAGGCTTATCATGGGAGAGTGCTATTGGTAGCTCCGGACTGGCCAAGACGCCCGTGGTATGCCGATCTCATTCGACTGCTAGACGGGGAGCTTTGGAGGCTGCCAGTCTCGGAAGATCTGCTATGCCAAGGTCCGCTTCGAATGCCTCAGGTGAATTGGTTCTCGCTTACGGTTTGGCCATTGAAAGGGCAAGGCTGAGGAAAAAAGGATACTCTGGATCGGTAATCGCAACATTGCTTCGAGCTAGGAAAAGGTCGACTTCTCTGGCATATGTTTGTGTATGGCGTATTTTTGAGGATTGGTGCTCAAGGTGGCAAGTTCGCGAAGCTACAGCTTCCGTGCCAGTGGTGTTAAGTTTTCTACAGGATGGATTTCATAAAGGAGTGGCAGCCAGTTCGTTGAGAGTGCAGTTGGCAGTGCTAGCCTGCTATAGGGGCAAGGTGCAGGATGTGCCTTTAGGGTCGCATACGGATGTACTGCATTTCCTGAAAGCAGTGACAAGGCTGAGGCCCTCTTGTCGTATCGTAGTACCCCCATGGGATCTCAATTTGGTCTTAGGAACGTTAGTAAAGGAGCCCTTTGAGCCATTACGTCATGCAACGATAAAGGATTTAACCTTAAAGACAGTGTTTTTAGTGGCCATATGTTTGGCAAGGCAAATTTCGGAGTTACAGGCGCTGTCTTGCAGGGAACCCTTTCTATCATTTTCAAAGGAAAAGGTAGTCTTGCGTCCAGTGCCGTCTTTATTGCCGAAAGTCGTCTCTCCGTTTCACCTGAATCAGACGGTGTCGCTTCCGGTCCTTGGCTCAAGGGGGGAAACTGCGTCTGATCACAGTATGCATCTGTCAGACATTAAGCGGGTGTTGAGGTGATATTTGCAAATTTCCAAACCTTTTCGCAAATCTGAATGGCTTTTCGTGTTGTTTGGAGGTCCGCGCAAGGGTGAGGCAGCGAAAGCGTCCATTTCTAGATGGATTAGAGAGGCAATTGCCTCAGCATATCCAGTACAGGGTCGTTCTGTTCCAGTAGGATTGCGAGTGCACTCTACCAGAGCACAGGCAGCCTCTTGGGCAGAACACAGCTTAGTTCCACCAGGGGACATCTGTAGAGCAGCTACTTGGTCGTCTCTCCATACCTTCAGTAAGCACTATCGCCTGGATGTGCTAGCAGCGAATGATGCCTGTTTCAGTTCGGCAGTCTTGCGGGCCGGTTATAAGGGTCCCTCCCAATGAACACTGCTCTGTTACATCCCAGAGGTGGAGGACTGAACTGTAGGAATGATAACGAAATGATAATTACACTTACCTGGTAATTGTAGTTCCTTGAGTGACGACAGTTTAGTCCTCAATCCTGCCCGGGGTGGTGTCGTTGGCAGTGCAATTTCGGTAGGTGGAACTGTACGTTTACAGGTACCAATTCATTGCAGGTTAACCTATAAAATCCTCATCATCACTTTCAAGATCATCAACAACCTTGCCCTACGTCTCTCAATGATCTCATCTCCCTCACCCCAAAAAACAGAACGAGAAGGACAACAACGGACAACACCCTGATCATCCCCAAAGAGTCCATCAAATGTACCCAGTCAACCAAGAAAAGGACCTTCGCCTTCTATGCACCTAAATGCTGGAATGACCTCACACCTGAAATAAGAGCAATTAAAGACCTCACTCAATTTCGCAAGGCAATCAAGCACCACATTTTCCTTCTCCACTTTGCACAAGCATCCAATCCACATCCGATCATTGGCACTCCTAAACCCACAAACTCTCACTCTTCACTCCCAATTCCCTCATAAGTAATTCTGCCTCAAGTTCTCTGATGTCCTGCCTTAGCCCTTCTGTGAATACTAAAGAATCCAATATGTTTTGTACATAGTTACAGTTTTACCCTGTTGTTCCAAGTTTAAGTTTCCTGTTATAATGTAAGCACACCAGTGTCCTCTGAATGTGCAGCCTTTGTTATTTGTAAACCGCACTGAAAACAAATAGCGCGGTATATAAAAGATGTTAAATAAATAAATGTATGAATTTCAAGGGATCCTGTTTGCTTCGTTCTGCTCTATTTCTCTCTTTTTATCTTCCTTTCTGCCTTTTGCTTCTGAAGGAGTCAGGAGGAAACAGTACGAGACAAAGTTTTGATCTGTCAGGAGGGAAATTTTGACTATTCATCTAGTTACGGGTTATTAAGGTTACAGTTTATTTGTTGGCTACTTATTTGTTGCTCTTTTGAGTATGCTTTGTCAATAGTTCACTGGGGCTGATGGGAGAGACCAGTAGACTACATCCAGTGATGTCATGATTTTGACATGCCCAGTTTCCAAGCTGCAGGAGGAGGTGCACAACCCAGAGGTGGAGGACTGAGCTGTCGTCACTCAAGGAACTACAATTACCAGGTAAGTGTAATTATCATTTCCCAGTCATTACCAAGTAAGTGTAATTATCATTTCCCAGTCATGGCCCACCAGAAGATAGCACGATGGGCACTTATGTATGCAGTTACACAATAACACCCTGGTGAAGCACACACATAACTGCACATATCTGCCTTGAAAATAAGGACTTGCATGTGCAACTTGCATGTAACATTTTGTGCAGCCGATATAGAATCAGCTTCATAGTGAAATATGAATATTCCATTATATGTAGAGAGGGCATGGTTGGGACATTTGAAGGGCAGAATAGCAAATCCTCAATGTGTAAAGATTTGCTGCATCTACCTCTTTATTGCTGAATTTGACTAAATAATCACATTTCAGCCAATCCTTCTGACTACTATCAAATATTCCTTCGGAATTCCCAAAGGAACATACTCAAAAATATAGTAGTATTAGCTGATACATATTCTTTCCTTTTTCCGTGTAGAATATAAATAATGTCTAAGTACATTTCCTTCATAACTCATAAAGGCTAGATGATAAACCCTCCAGTTAAAGCACAATTATTCTGAATTGATCAAAGTCTGAAAACACAGCATGAAGAGTAATTTAGTGCCCTGGAAAACTAGGCATTAATGATAAGGAGTAATCTATAGATGCATATTTGCCTAACAGGCTGATACAACTATAGAATCATGTTATGGGGTTCATTTTAGAAACTCTAATCATGATTTGCACATCTGAAAAGACCTGTTCAGACATGCCATTCATATCCATACCCCAAAAGCCATTTTATAAGGGACTTAATTTACATGAGTCTGGCGCGATCACATTTGTGCCGCATAGGGGCATGACAGAGGAATGTCCAGGGCAACAATAAATCCATGTGCATCTCTGCAGCATGTCACCAAATGTTTAAAACAACCAGCAGACACGTCCATATCTTTACCTACTCCTTGGTAGAAATAATATGAAAAATACTCAGTTTGGTCAGATACTAACAATCAAGATAACAGGGGCTTTCCCTCTTGTTGCCAAGGATAACAGGTGAAAATCAAGACTTCTTTGCATACTGCTGTAGCACTGCACATCTCCATTTCTCAAACGGCAGGCTGGGATGTGTATGTGGTAACAAGGGCCATTGCAAGGACTGGAGGTGCCCTAGGCAGACCCTTCATCCTGCCACCCCCCTCTGATGCCTGCCTCTGTGCTCATTGCTGATGCTGGCACCCCTCTCCGGGGTGAACAGTGGTGGCAATTGCCTCTGAAATCGTGATGTAGCACTTGCCCTCTATCTCTGGGACTGCGTTGTGGTCTCACTTCTGCCCAATCTACCACTTCAGCCCCTCCTCCACTGCAGAATTCTGTTTTATACAAAATTGTAATTCCGGGGAGGAAGTGACAGATTGGGCAAAATGAAATCATGACGCAGAGACAGAGGATAAGTCCTATGTTGCCATTTCAGGGGCAATTACCACTGCTGTTGGCCCCAGAGAGGAGTGTCAGTGGCAGCAGGCACCCCCAGATACCCAGTGCTCTAGGTAACTGTCTAGGTTGCCTAATGGTAGTGTTGGCTCTGGTGGTAATATAGGAGCCCAACAAAAAAGCACAATAGCACATAAACAATGAAGTCCCAGTCTGTGCATGGTATTCAAAGGTTCTTTATTAAAGATTTCTTCACCAAGGGTACAAAGGCACCACAAAGGGGAATCACTGGCCAAAACCCGACATGACCATGTTTCGGCTATGCCTTTCTCAGGGGTTCACTTGGCGTACTAAAACCACAACCAATAACAAAACAGAAGTACAAATAAATAAATAAACTGATTAAAAACATATTAAAATAGAATAAATAAAACCAATATAAACATAAATATAAAACAAAAAAAAGCTATCATGAACAAAGATAAAAACATCTTTAAAAAAGTATATCTAAAAATAAATAGTTAAAACTCAACTACATAAACATCCAAAAATAAGCTGACGACAAAATAATAAATAAATGAATGTATATTTGAAATCAAGGGATGTGACATACATGGCTAAATGGACAAAACCTCTTCACAAACCATGAGCAGTTCTCCCCTCGGTAAAAGCCTTTCTGTAATATCTTTCAAAACTGAAGGGAGAGGAAAGAAAAAAAGATCAACCCTATTGTTAATGCAGGCTAAACCTGGAATTATAAAACACAAACCTTAAGGAGTCAGATGAGGAAGTACATGTGAGGAAAGAAGCAGGAGTGACAGTCTGATCATAAGAACCCCCTTATAAGCCTTTCACTGACTGAGCAATATTATACAGGAAAGGGCATTATCACTAAAACAAAAAGGGGGCTAAAATTATATAGATTTACAAACCATAACTACCATTATATTGAGCTAAAAGTAAAATCATAAATTTGATTTAAAACGTTATTGAATCCCAAATCAGGACAGGTTTGTAACACCTAATCAAGGAGCCCAACTAAGACTAATAAAAATGTAAAATAGAACATAGTCCAAATTAAAACTAATACTAAAATATCCATAATAGTACTCATAATGAAAAGAGGCCAAAGGATTATAAGTTACCTTACTGACGTGCAGTCCATCAGATCTTTTGCAACACAGAAAAATGCCCGCATCTGCGCACTACGGAACTTTTATCCCGGCGCGAAGATGTCATCACGTGACCTATTTGCATAGAATTATTATGGACTATCCCTCATTTAAATTAATACTGTGCATACTGTTCCTTACTATGCTACACAATTCCAAATGATCACATCTCCTCCTTCTATATAAATCCTCAGGGGATTTACACACAAATCATCTTGTTTTAAACGGAAGTAGAAGAGCTGTTAGATGATCCATATGCCCATTCCGATATCTACTGTCACCGACTCCCCAGGCCCCTGTGGTGGAAGGCTGGAGATGTGCAGTGGGGTCCTCTTATTTCAAGCAGGGACTTTATAATGTCCCCTGGGTTTGTGTATCCCAATAGCCAGTCAATAAGAAAGTAGTTGTGCGCGAGTGACTAAGCTTTCAAGAGGTTTTATTTCCCGTCCCGGGAGAATTCTTGCATCAATGTTATAAAAAAGGAAATAAACCATATTTTTCTGGTAACACAAAAGGATCAGTAAGGATAACAAAAATGCTTCTCTTCAGCTTAAACAAACAAAACAGGAAAACAGTTTTCTTACTTTTCAGAAGAACTGTGCTGTTGAAATCAGTGCCACCTGCACAGATTTCAATGGGAACGGCACTTCAGCAAAAAGAGGTTATAGCATCTGAAAGAACTAGTGTACAGTCCATTCTAGAGCAATTATCAGTATCAGCACAACATTCATAATCCATATCTTCAGGACTTTCTTCTGTGCAAACTTGCTCAGGGCTGTAACTTCTCTGGCAATCATTTAACTCTCTTTCTTCATAGCTGAAGCTGCTCTCATTTCTATCAGTGAGGAAAGGCTGGTTACCATAGAGTCTGGCTTCTGCCCTCACAGGATCTTTCCCTCTCAGATCTCTAGACAGAAATTCCAGTGCCCCTCTATTCCATTCACCAGGGTGCTTCCCTGCCCAGCGTCGGTTTGTTTGCTTAGAAGTGTGACTGCTAAGCCTGTTATCTATCTCTCTCTCCCTCGGTTTGCTATAAGCAATTCTCGTCAGCTCACAGCCAGGCTTTTCCTTATTGTAGCCCTGGTTTAAAACACTGACCTGAGAGAATTCTTCTGAGGCAAACTCTCCTTCAGAGCAGATAGATTCTTCTTCAGAAACACTCCGGTATGGCTCCTGGGATCTCTCTCTATCCCTTCCTCTGCCTTGGTTTCTGGCAATGGCTTTTCTGCTAGTTGCAGTCTTTCTGTATCCTACAGTTCTGTCAACTGCTTCTGGGCTGGTGTAGTAACTTCCTTCTTTCCTCGTGCCTTTAGCTGAGCTTCCTGTTGTGCTCCTTGTGTATCTGTTTCCTGTGTATCTGCTGGTTCTCTCCCTCTTCCCCTCTTCTGTGCTCAAAGCTGGCCCTATTTTAACTGCGTCATAGCTTGAGACTTCCATTGGGCTAACTTCCTGCAGCTGTTTCTGCCTTACTAATGAGCCCTTACGTAATGCTCTCTCTGGGTGTTTTGCTGCAGCATGAGCCTGTGTTTTCCTTTGTTGCTCATGGCAACCCCTAGCCATGTGCTTCTCAGTGTGCCTTTTAAAACTCCCCCGAGCATTTTCCTGCATTTCCTCTGGTCTATTCTGCCCTGGACCATGACAAATCCCCCCCCTTAAACTATTCCTGGCTGCAGTCCTTACCTGACAGCCGGGAATACCTTTTTGAGACCTACCTCTAGGCTCCAGTCTCTGGGGTCTATCTTAGTATATCAGTGTGACTAAACTAGCCATGGCAGACCGTTCCTTCCACAATTTAAGGATGTTAATGTGGTATGTCTGTTGGCGGCCCCTCTCATTTTCTACTTTATAAGACACAGGGCCAACCTTCCCCACCACTGTTCCCGGGCCCCTCCACCTTGACTCAAATTTTGGTCCGGGGTCGGATACCTGGATCAAGACCTTATCACCAATTTTTAGGTGTCGCTGCTTGGTGCCCTTATCATAATACCGCTTTTGTTTATTTTTACTAGCCTGTAGATTTTCTCTAGAGGCTCTAGCGGTTCTTTCCAAGCGCTGCCTTAATTCCTTGAGAAATTGGGGTACCCCTACCTCCTGTATGGTTGGCTCCACCCATTGCTCGTGCAAAATATCCAAGATACCTCTTGGAGTGCGGCCAAACAATAACTCGTATGGGGATGCCCCCAGGGACGTCTGTATGCGCTCCCTGCAAGCATACAATGTGAACAGGAGTAACGTATCCCACTCTTGCATTTCTCTTTTCGTCAGACCCCTGCGTAATAGCTGCTTAATCGACTGGTTTGTACGTTCCACCAGTCCGTTCGATTGGGGATGGTAAGCAGATGTTTTGATGTGGCGAATGCCAAAGGCTTCCCAAACCATGGCCAGATGTCGTGAGAGAAAATTGCTCCCCTGATCAGTCAGGACTTCCCTAGGGAAACCTACTTCACAAAAGAGTTTAATTAACTCTAGAGCTATCAACCTAGCTGACCTGTTTCGCAAGGGAATGGCCCAAGGGAACCGGGTGGCATGGTCAACCACAACTAAGATATACTTAAATCCTCTCGGCGTTTTCACCAGAGGTCCAATGATGTCCATACCCAATCTATTAATAGGAGTTGCTATTGTAGGAGTCGAGACCATTGGCACTGCCTTAGGCTTCGCAACCATCACCCTTTGACAGCTTGGACAAGCCTCACAGTACTGTCGCGTCTCTTTAAAAATCCCTGGCCAATAAAACCTAGTTAAGATTTGGTCCAGCGTACCTGAACCCCCTTATGACACCCCACCGGATGATCATGGGCCAGTCTTAAAACACTGGCTTTAAAAGTCACGGGAACCACTAGTTGTTTTCGCACAGCATCATTATGGGGATTTATAGACTCTCTATATAGGAGGTCATCCTCTAAGAAAAATCTGGGTAGGTTCTGTCTAACCTCTTTTGCCCATTCGAATGCCTTCTTCAGCGCTGGGTCAGCCCTTTGCTCCATGGGAAAGGAGGGAAATTTTTTCACCACCTCCACCGGTACCCATGGTAACCCTATGGAACCTTCAAGTTCGGCCCTCCCCCGGGTTCTAGCTTGTCTTTCCTTGCGCTTTTTAGCTTTCTCTTTCCTCTCTATTTTCTCAGAGGGATGTATTATATCCTTGTGGCTAGGGAGAGTAACTAACTCTTCCTCCTCTGGGTCCTCCCTTTGAGTGTCTTCCTCTTTTGGATCCCCTTTTGGAACATTCTCTTCCCCTTCCGGGTCCTTAGTGTGCTCATGTGACCCTCCCCCATCCTTTGAGGGTCCTGCCTGAGAGCGAGTGGATATTAGCCCCAACTTAATAGCCCACTCTTTTTCTAACTTATAGTGTAAAGGAGGCCAATCTTTTCCTAAAACTACATCATCTGGGAGTTTTGGAACTATAGCCATTTTCGTCACTTCAGTGGTGCCTAAACCTTTTATGACAGCTTTGTGTAAAGGATAAGGAACAAACGTGCCGTGCACACATTTGACCTTCACATGACTGTCTGCTCGACTCGGGGGCGACTGACGGTTCTCCTCTATGAGCTCCCAGAGTTCTTTGGAAATCAGACTCTGGTCAGCCCCCGAGTCAAGTAGCACTAAGGTATATATACCTTCCACTTGCACTTGTATGCGGTATTCATCCTTCTCCGCTTCCTCTGTCCCTGTCATCAAAACCATCCGTTCGGTACAGGATCTTTGGTAATGCCCAGCCTTTCCACACCTGAAACATTTACCCTTAGGCATGGAATGAACATCATCATCAGAGACATTAACATTTACTGCTGCAGGGTTATACATCCTATCATGTACATATTTTCCTTTCCTATTCTCTTTCCTTCTCCCTGCTGCTAGCCAGATACCGTGCCCCGAGGTGTCAGTTCTCTCAGCAGCGAAGTATCGCTCTGCCAGAGTAGCTGCATCCTCCGAGGTCTGGCACTGCTGGAGGGTAAGGAAAGTTTTTAGCCCACTGGGAACAGCCTGTAGAAATTGTTCCAATACAATTTTATCTATGACTGTTTCCATTGTTGCACCTTCTGTTAACAACCATTTTCTTGCTAGACTCTTGAGCCTTTGTGCTAGGGCTTTAGGAGTTTCCTGGGGCTTAATCACTGCCTCTCTCAACATTCTCTGGTAATGAAGAGGGGTAAGCCCTAACCTATCTTTTACGGCCTTTTTGACCTCAAGATAGTTAGAGGCTAACTCCGCGGGCATAGCCTTATAGGCCGAAAGCGCCTCTCCTGAAAGTGATAGGGCGAACCGAATGGCCCACTGTTCCTCTGGCCATTTTAAAGTAGTGGCTATACGCTCAAAAGCGTCCAAATAGTCATCTAAGTTATCCTGAGGCTGTAATGGCCTTAAAGAAAAAGCCTCATACGACCTCATTCCTGCAGCTTGCAATGTCATGGGGATATCCGCTCCAGTGTCCGCTGGTTTCTTCAGTAAAGCTTCTATAGCCTCAATCAATGGCTTCTGCTGTGCTTGTATAGTCTGCGTGGTCTGCTCCTGTAGAAAGTGGATGAGCTTGACCTGCTTATCCCACTGCTCCTTCATCCAGAGAGCTACCTCACGAGGCTCCATCTTTCACTGATGTACCTGTGGGAGAAACAAGAAAAAACCAAACCAAGTGCGATACCGCCACTTCTATGTATATATATATATTTTTTTTTTCTTTTTCCACCGTCTTCCCTCTGCCCACCAACACCCTCTTTCTCACTCTTATCCTCCCTGCACAGGCCTAGGTACCCTTTACCTGAGTCTCCTGGCAGGGGTCAGCCTATGAGAAAGTTTCTTTTCTGGTCAGCTCTTGGTGGCAGGAACCTGCTTGACAGTGCTTCTCCTTTAAGATGTTTTTCTCCTTGCAGACTGTAATCCTCTGTGCTTATTCCTTTTGCTGTCTTATGCAAAAATCCTGCAGACGTCGCCACTTTGTCACCGACTCCCCAGGCCCCTGTGGTGGAAGGCTGGAGATGTGCAGTGGGGTCCTCTTATTTCAAGCAGGGACTTTATAATGTCCCCTGGGTTTGTGTATCCCAATAGCCAGTCAATAAGAAAGTAGTTGTGCGCGAGTGACTAAGCTTTCAAGAGGTTTTATTTCCCGTCCCGGGAGAATTCTTGCATCAATGTTATAAAAAGGAAATAAACCATATTTTTCTGGTAACACACAAGGATCAGTAAGGATAACAAAAATGCTTCTCTTCAGCTTAAACAAACAAAACAGGAAAACAGTTTTCTTACTTTTCAGAAGAACTGTGCTGTTGAAATCAGTGCCACCTGCACAGATTTCAATGGGAACGGCACTTCAGCAAAAAGAGGTTATAGCATCTGAAAGAACTAGTGTACAGTCCATTCTAGAGCAATTATCAGTATCAGCACAACATTCATAATCCATATCTTCAGGACTTTCTTCTGTGCAAACTTGCTCAGGGCTGTAACTTCTCTGGCAATCATTTAACTCTTTCTTCATAGCTGAAGCTGCTCTCATTTCTATCAGTGAGGAAAGGCTGGTTACCATAGAGTCTGGCTTCTGCCCTCACAGGATCTTTCCCTCTCAGATCTCTAGACAGAAATTCCAGTGCCCCTCTATTCCATTCACCAGGGTGCTTCCCTGCCCAGCGTCGGTTTGTTTGCTTAGAAGTGTGACTGCTAAGCCTGTTATCTATCTCTCTCTCCCTCGGTTTGCTATAAGCAATTCTCGTCAGCTCACAGCCAGGCTTTTCCTTATTGTAGCCCTGGTTTAAAACACTGACCTGAGAGAATTCTTCTGAGGCAAACTCTCCTTCAGAGCAGATAGATTCTTCTTCAGAAACACTCCGGTATGGCTCCTGGGATCTCTCTCTATCCCTTCCTCTGCCTTGGTTTCTGGCAATGGCTTTTCTGCTAGTTGCAGTCTTTCTGTATCCTACAGTTCTGTCAACTGCTTCTGGGCTGGTGTAGTAACTTCCTTCTTTCCTCGTGCCTTTAGCTGAGCTTCCTGTTGTGCTCCTCGTGTATCTGTTTCCTGTGTATCTGCTGGTTCTCTCCCTCTTCCCCTCTTCTGTGCTCAAAGCTGGCCCTATTTTAACTGCGTCATAGCTTGAGACTTCCATTGGGCTAACTTCCTGCAGCTGTTTCTGCCTTACTAATGAGCCCTTACGTAATGCTCTCTCTGGGTGTTTTGCTGCAGCATGAGCCTGTGTTTTCCTTTGTTGCTCATGGCAACCCCTAGCCATGTGCTTCTCAGTGTGCCTTTTAAAACTCCCCCGAGCATTTTCCTGCATTTCCTCTGGTCTATTCTGCCCTGGACCATGACACTACTCGATTACAAACTTTCTCAACACGATGCAATGCTATAAAATTATCCATTTTG
Source organism: Ichthyophis bannanicus (assembly GCA_033557465.1). Lineage (NCBI taxonomy): Eukaryota > Metazoa > Chordata > Amphibia > Gymnophiona > Ichthyophiidae > Ichthyophis > Ichthyophis bannanicus. Next base: position 862,717,318 of record CM066034.1, read on the forward strand.
TACACTCAATGAATGGAAATGGAATACAAGAATCAGCCATTGGTCTCGTTATCCCCAAGAAATAATACATACTTAAAAGTGGGGTATGTGAACAAACAACATTAAAATATTATACAGTGACCTCTACTCTGCAGAACGAAAAAACTGTTTATAAATAAAACATGTGCTGTCCCTATAGGTACATCACTGGATCATTAAAAACCACATTAACTACAAATTTCAAAGATAAATACATAAGAGAATACCAATGAGAAATGTGTACTGTTCTTATGGGTACGTCGCTGGATCATTAAAACCACATTAACTACAACCATCAAGGAATGATAAAAGCATAAGAGAATCCCAATAACAAGGATTAAAAACATGGGGATAAATAAAGCCAACTCATATTAGTAATAAAACCACCCCATAGTAGTATAAATGAATAACTATACTCATAAATAAGTGAATGAATAAACAAGTAAACTAGAAGCAAATAATAGAGCCGTTGACTTCAAACGCCAAAACATAAATAACTAAAAAACTATTAGAAACATAACCCACATTTAAAAATACAGATGACTGTTTTTATTCAGTTTTAATTTATTATTTTTTAAAGGGGGAAGGAGGAGGACGGGGAGGGGGGAAGTGGGAGGAGAAGAGGGAGGACGCTGGCCATGTTGGGTTTTGGCCAGTGATTCCCCTTTGTGTTGCCTTTGTACCCCTGGTGAAGAAATCTTTAATAAAGGACCTTTGAGTACCACACACAGACTATGCCCTGATGGTAACATATACATATTCATGTTCTAAAATGTCGTCTCGAACATCTCTATGTTGCCAATCCTGGCAGTGTTCATTTTTCTAAATGTGCCTTTCTATGTATACATATCTTAATAAAATGTATATTTAGATGTGATTTACTTAGGTAAAATGGGCTGTCTGAGAATTGTCTTCCGCCAGGCAGCTAAAAGTTCACTACTCTGGAATGTGCATTTACTCTTCAGAGGTCTCTGCTTGCTACCCAGCAGAGCCCTCCTGTGGGCAAGGCCACCACCAAATGGTCTTCATTGCCCTTGATGCCTAGTGAAATGCCCCTAAGCAGTATCATTCTGCATTCTGTAGCTCTGCAAGGAAAAAAGGAATCACCTCAAAATTGGACTTGGTCATTCTAGAGGGGTGGGTGGAAGTTAAGGGTCATTCCTGTTCGGTAATCCAGTTTAGTCCTCCACAATCGGGTAGTGCCCCTCCTCCTGCAGCCTGGAGACTGGACCAATCAAGTCTTCTGTAGTATATATGCAGACGGAGCTCCCAGAAGCCCCCAGTGTGTCCAGTCTCCTTGCAGCTTGAGGACTGCTGTGCCCTTTCTGGGCACAATAAGTGACACTTGAAAGAGCAACACTAGTTAGTTAGTTCTTTTGGGGTTTTGTTTTTGGTCCTTTATTTACCATTTCTTTGCTAGGTAGCTGTATCTTTAAAAAGAAAAAAAATCCATTACCACAGGGGACATCCTGGGGGAAGCCAGACCTGCATTGGGCTCCTGCCTTCCTGCCTGGGGATTTCTGAAGCCTGGGTTGAGCTCTCCCCTAGGCTGTACGGGGAAGAGCCATACCTGCTACAGCATTGTCTGTTACCTGGAGAAGCTGGCTGAGTTCCTGGCTGTTTCCTGAGCTGGTAGGAGTTTTCATTTCCTTACCTTTCTCGGGCACTGCTGCTCCCTCCTGTTTGATTTGTCAGAGGGTCTGTCAGCTCCCCTGCCTCACGATTTGCATTTTTTCCTGAATTTTTTCGCTTGCCCTGTATTTGAGGGTCGTTTTCTTTCTTTTCCATGTTATTTGGTTGCCTTTGTATTTTCATGCCGTTTTTTACCGCGGGTGAAAAAGTGCGGCGGCCATTTTGAATTTCTAAAGAGTGCTTTTTAGGGGCATTTTTTAACACTTGTACACGGGTTCCCCTGGCATTTTTGGGGTTTCTTATGCTGGCGATTTTGCTCAGGGCACCCCTGGGATTCTGGGGAGTGTTTTATTTTCTGTAAAAAAAAAAAAAAAAAAAAAGTTTTAAATTTAAGTCTGTACTAATTTGCATAGGGTTGGTCCCTTTGGTGTGGGCTTCCCTGTTTCTGTTCCCTTCTTTCCCACTGGGCGGAGGTTGCCTTAGCATGGCTGCCAAACCCCAATGCATGATTTGTGGGTCCCGCAGAGGTGCGGTGACTGACTCTGGCATCTGCAGGGGCTGTGCTTCAGTTTCTTCAGACCTGGAGCGTCCTATTGAAGTTAAGGAACAGCTTATCCCCGGGGACACTTCTCTTTTGGGGGACAGTGTCCCTTCAACGAGCGTCCACCCTTCTGGATCGGTCCCACCGTCCAATGATTCGGTACCTGAGCTCCAACATGCAGCTATAGTAGCGCCGCCTATGGACTTTTCCCCTGATTTCGTTCTCCTCATGCATCAGGCTTTCCGCTTGAGCCGGTCTGGTCAGTTGCCGGAGGCTTGGCCCGCCTCTCTCCCCTCAGGACCCGCAGGGGAGGTTCAGCGGTCTTCTCAGCCCGCGGTCAAGCGGCTCAAGTTGGTGGACCAGGATCAGGTCACCCTTTGTCTCCCGGATTCCGAGGCGGAGGGTGATCCTGAGACTGAGGCTGAGGAGTTAGAGGACGGGGAGATCCCTGAGCCGGAAGATCAGGCTCGGATCATTCGGGTGTTTCAAAGGGACGAGCTGATCCCTTTGGTCACGGAGTCTCTGCAAGCGCTTAACCTATCGGCGGTGCGGCCCCTGGAGGAGGAGGGTCTTGAGGATCCTCTCATTCAGGCGGTCAGGGATGCCCAGGTAGTTTTCCCCGTGCACCGCGTGGTTGAGCAGATGATCCATGCGGAGTGGGAGCAGCCGGAATCCGGTTTGAAAGGGATTCGGACCATGAATCGTCTTTACCCCCTTGCCGACAAGGACAGGGACTTGTTTAAGTCTCCACGAGTGGATGCTGCAGTTTCGGCAGTGACCAAGAAAACCACCATCCTGGTTGAAGGGGCTGCGGCCCTGAAGGATGTTCAGGACAAGAAGGTTGATAATTTGTTGAAGCAAGCCTTCGACACCAATGCCTTGTCTTTGCAAGCCTCTATTTGTGGGGCGTGGGTAGCTCGGGCTTGTTTGCGGTGGTCACAGCATCTGCGCTCGGGTTCCGGTCTAGACCAACAGAGTCTGCTGGACGTTACCCGCATGGAGTCGGGATCGGCCTACTTGGCGGATCTGTTTTATGATTTAATCCGCTCCTTAGCGAATAGTATGGCCTCCGTGGTAGCGGCGCGCCGGTCCATCTGGTTGCGCAACTGGGCGGCTGACGGTTCTTCCAAGTCTCGCCTCAGTAAGCTGCCCTTTAAGGGCAGATTGTTATTTGGTGAGGCTCTCGATAAGTTGGTGAAGGATCTCAGTGAGTCTAAGGGTGGACGGCTTCCGGAAGATAAGCCTAAGCTCAATAGATCGTCCACCTCGGCGCGCGGTCAGTTTCGGGATTTTCGCAGGTTTCGTTCCTCCCGACTGTGGACATCGCAGCGCGGTCGTTTTGGAACCCGTCATCAAGGATTTCGTGGTTTCAGGGGAGCGGGAAGAGGCTTCTCCAGAGCCGCCTCTTCCTCGGCCTCTTCCTTTAATCGCAAGCCACAATGAAACGAGGCGGGCTCTAGAGGGAGGCCCGGTTATCGGGGGTCGTCTGCGCGACTTTCTTCCTTCTTGGGCCCAAATTACGTCAGATCGGTGGGTGCTGCAGATTATAGAAGAAGGTTATGCCCTGGAGTTTGCGTACCCACTTCCAGATTCCTTTGTTCTGTCACCCAGCAAGGGAGCTCAAAGGACGCGGGACATCCGCGTGACCCTGGATCGGCTGCTTTCACTGGGGGCAGTGGTTTCGGTTCCTCCTTTGGAAAGAGGCGCAGGTCGCTACTCCATCTATTTTGTGGTTCCCAAAAAGGGCGGCTCTCTTCGTCCGATCTTGGATCTCAAAGGCATGAATCGCGCTCTCAGAGTGCCGCACTTCTGTATGGAGACCCTGCGGTCAGTCATCGTAGCAGTGCGTCAGGGGGAGTTTTTGACGTCCCTCGATCTCACCGAGGCCTATTTACACATTCCCATCCGGCCCTCTCATCAACGGTTTCTCCGCTTCGCGCTTCCGTGGGGCCACTTCCAATTCCGGGCCATGCCGTTTGGACTCGCCACGGCTCCCCGCACCTTCACAAAGGTAATGGTTGTCGTCACGGCGGCCTTGCGCAAGGAGGGCATCCTGGTCCATCCGTATCTCGACGACTGGTTGATTCGAGCAAAGTCCAGTCGGGAGTGTGGGCAAGTCACGAGCAGGGTGGTGGCTCTGCTGCGGTCCCTCGGCTGGGTGGTGAACGAATGCAAGAGTTGTCTGTGTCCGACGCAGGATCTCGAGTACCTGGGGGTTCGCTTCGACACAGCACGGGGCTTGGTGTGCCTTCCGGAGCGCCGCTTTCTGGCGTTGCGGGCTGTTGTCCGACTCTTCCGAGGGATGCCCGCTCCGTCAGCGTGGTGGTACCTGCGGCTCCTCGGAACGATGGCAGCGACCTTGGAGGTGGTGCCTTGGGCGCGCTTCCACATGCGTCCGCTGCAGAGTGCTCTTCTGCGCCGTTGGTCCAACCAGTTCGACTCATTGAACAAGAGATTGCCTTGCCCAAGGGCGGTTCGCCGATCACTGCGGGGGTGGCTCTCCTCTGAGAACCTGACACGGGGGATTCCCTTGGAGCCTCCACTTTGGGTTCCGTTCACAACGGATGCGAGCTTAACCGGCTGGGGGGCTCACTGCGAGACCCGCTTCGCTCAGGGGGAATGGTCTCCCCGGGAAGCTTCTTGGTCGATCAACCGTCTCGAATTACGGGCAGTACGGCTAGCCCTGTTGGCCCTGGAGACTCTAGTCCTCGGCCGACCGGTGCGGGTCCTGTCGGACAATGCGACCACAGTAGCTTACATCAATCGCCAAGGGGGCACCGGCAGCGTGTCCTTGGAAGCAGAAGCGACGGCCTTGTTCAATTGGGTGCAGACTCGTCTTCCGGCAATCTCGGCAGCACACATTGCAGGCGCAGACAATGTCCAGGCCGATTTTCTCAGCAGAGTGCGGGTAGACCCCGGAGAGTGGGAGCTCAACCCACAGGTTTACGCGCAAATAGTCCGGCGGTGGGGTCCGCCCATCATGGATCTCATGGCGACATTTCAATCGGCCAAGACAGGGCGCTTCTTCAGCAGACGAAGGGAGCGCATGTCCGAGGGGATCGACGCTCTCATTCAGCCGTGGCCAACGTCCGGTCTTCTTTATGTCTTTCCTCCGTGGGCTCTGATCGGCCGGGTCGTGCAACGCATCGAGAGCCATCGGGGTCGAGTGTTACTGGTGGCCCCGGATTGGCCCCGGAGGCCCTGGTATGCCGATCTGGTCCAGCTGCGCGACGGCGTTCCATGGCTCCTGCCCGCGCTGCCGGATCTTCTTCTTCAGGGTCCCTTGCGGATGCCCCAAGTGGATCGATTCTCGCTTACGGTTTGGCCATTGAGAGGGCTCGGCTGAAAAAGAAGGGCTACTCCCCCGCGGTGATTTCTACCCTTCTGCGGGCGAGGAAAACGTCCACTTCTCTTACTTACGTTCGGATTTGGAGGATCTTTGAGGACTGGTGCTCCCGGCGGGGAGTCCGGGCGGCGACGGTTTCCGTGCCCGTCGTTTTAAGTTTTCTTCAGGATGGTTTCGATAAGGGCCTTGCGGCTAGTTCCCTGAAAGTCCAGTTGGCGGCTATCTCGTGTTATCGAGGCAAGGTTTTGGGCCGTCTTCTCGGGGCTCATCCGGATGTACGTCGTTTCCTTACGGCTGTTTTTTTTTTTTTTTTTTTAAACTTTTATTTTCATTTTGCAACAAACAAAAGAAACAACACACCAAAGGAGACAAAACAAGTATACAATAAGGAAAAACAAACCCTATTACCCCCCACCCCCCTGCTTCTTCTCTAAGTCGACAGTATCAGCATGTGAGTGCTTCCAAACAACAGTGGTTGTACATCAAAACAAAAATAAATAGCATCTGCGATACAGAATGATCATGTGACAGAAATTTATACAAATTTAAACAGTCAGATGAGAGCATTTAGCGGTGTGAACATAGTCATTGAGCATCTTCCATTTAGACAGATGATGGGGGGTCTGAACGGAAGAAGCAAACATACGAGGTATTTGTTCATATTTACTGTAGAGACAGACATGATTCCACCATTCATTGGGGCTCAGATGGGAGCTATTTTTCCAGTACTTCGTAATTAGGGAAATAGCAATGCCCAGCATGATGTCTAAAAGGAAGTAAGCCGATTTTGGAAGAGAGGGGATCCCCGCAGCTGAGCGGAGTCCCACTATCCTCCAAGACAGGGGCTCTTGAAAGTGCAAAATAGATTGGATACGACCCCAGACCCGACGCCAGTAATACTGTAGTGCGGGACATTCATACATAACATGAGTTAGTGAACCGATGGCCGCATGACATGTCCAGCATTTATTGCCCTGGGAGGTGTTCCATTTGGCTAATCTGTCAGGAGTATAGAAACACCGGTGGGCTAGAAAGAAGAGTGTCTGAGTGAGTGAGGCGGATCTGGAGACCCGTGTCACTCTACTCCAGACAAGGCTCCATTGCTCCGGGGTCAAGGTTACATGCAGTTCCCGCTCCCATGCTTTCTGTGCTATAGGGGTACCTCTATTTACAGCAGTACTTAAGGTTTTGTAAAAGTTAGATGCAACACCCGGTGAGCTCCCGATAGATCGGATAGTCTCCGACAAGTCCTGGGTAGGGGATTCCGATGGCGGGAGCACCTTAGCACTCCGAAGACAATGCTGTAGTTGCACCAACTGAAAGTAGTGTTTCGCTGGGAGACCAAATTCAATTTGCAATTCACTAAAGGTTTTCCAGCGACCATCATGGAACAACTGGGTAGGGGTCCAAATGACCCTAGTGTACCAGGGGCTCCACGCCATCGGTTTATTTTGTATTTGAAATCGAGTATTGTACCAGAGCGGGAGTCTGTCTAACGGACAGAATCGGGAGTCTAAAGATTGAATAAGAGTATTAAAGGCACCTAAAGTGTCTAAAAGCATTGGTGGATAGTGGGAGTCTGATGGGAGAGTCATACCAGGGAGAAAAGTAAGAGGAAACGGTTTGCAAAGGTTCTCCTCTATATCTAGCCACACAGGTCTACTCGGTGCTAGGTCTTCCAGCCAACGAGCGCCTTGTTTGAGAAGAAAAGAGTGGTGATATTTCAGGAAATCAGGGAATCGGACACCCCCATTTTCCTTATCCGCTTGCAACTTATGCTTCGCTATCCTAGGTGTCTTGTTTTGCCATAAGTATCTAGTCAGAAGGCCCTCTAAATCTTTATATGTACGTCGAGGTAGGAGACAGGGCAACATTTCTAAAATGTAATTCACTTTAGGAACAATCATCATTTTTATGGTTTCTAGGCGACCCCACCAGGTAAGTGTTAAAGGAGTCCAACGGTGAGTAAGCGCCCGGACTTTAGAAGTTAAGTCTTTGGCATTAAAGGAGATAGCATCTTCCAAAGGAGAGCAATAGTGGACCCCAAGGTATTTGACCATGCGAGGTTGCCATAAAAAGGGAAAGGATTGCATATCTGCTTGATGAATCAGAGAGTTTAATGGGAAGGCTACCGATTTGGTCCAATTTATCTTATACCCCGAGAGTTGTGAATATTTACCGATTTGCTCTAGGACAGCCGGCACCGAGTCTAAAGAGACAAAGAGCATAAGGTCATCAGCATATGCTGAAATTTTAATTTCTCTATGAGAGAAGGGGACTCCATGAATCTCCTCCAATTGCCGGATTAGTAAAGCTAAGGGTTCGAGTGCAAGATCGAAAAGAAGTGGAGACAGTGGGCATCCCTGACGAGTACTGCGTTGAAGGGGAAATGACTGAGACTTTAAAGCATTAGCACAGATACTGGCTGTAGGCTGTGCGTACATGGCGTGGAGACAACGGAGAAAACCTTCTCCGAATCCGTACCAGCGGAGAGTTGTAAACAGAAAAGGCCATTCTAAGCGATCAAAGGCCTTCTCAGCATCAAGTGAGAGGCCGACAAATGGTCGATCAAGATTAACTGCGGTAGTCAGTACATGACATAGAGTCCGAGCATTATCAGCGGTTGATCTACCGGGAATGAAACCGCATTGATCTGGGTGTATCAAAGTAGACATCCTATCAGAGAGCCGGGTGGAAAGAATGGTGGCAAATATTTTATAGTCCGTGTTTAGGAGGGAAATTGGACGATAGTTGGCTGTTAGTTGCGGATCTCTCCCCTCTTTCTCAAAAACTACTACATTTGCCATAGAAAAGGACCCAGAAGAAGATCCCTCCTCGGCCAGAGCAGAAAAATAAAGTTTCAAAACTGGAGCTAAGTCAGCGTTAAAGGTTTTGTAGAATTCAGCAGGGAGACCGTCCGGGCCGGCAGCTCGACCTGTGGCACATCTCTTGAGAGCAGAATGAATTTCTGATAAAGTGAATGGTTTGTCCATGGCCTCTCTATCTTCGTCAGATAGGGTCGGTCGTTGTACCCCTGAGAGCATTCGTTCAAATACTTCTGGCTCAAAATCACATTCAGATTGATAAAGCCGAGTATAAAAATCACGAAAGAGTTCTAAAATTTCTGTATCTTTAGTGACCAGGCCCCCCCCCCCCCCCGACGGATTACGGAGAGCGGTAACACGCTTGGCTTCTTTTTGACCTTTCAGGGCATTCGCTAATAATTTGCCAGCACGGTTATTTTCCCGGTAATACAACCCTTGTTGTGATTCAATATTTTTAGCAGCAGCAGTATATAAAAGCTGATTATATTGAAAGCGGAGGCGTTGTAAACGGAGTAAAATACATGGGTCAGTACGGGACGTAAGGATACGCTCCCCAGCTTGTATCTGTTGCTCTAAAATCAGTAAGTGTTGCTTTCTCCGTTTCCCCTGTCGAATTTGATAGCTGGTTATAGTAGCACGGATAGATGCCTTAAAACCCTCCCACCAAGCCCAGCTCGCTGTGTCATGGGGTGAGTTAAAATGAAAATAATCTTGGATAGCGGCCTTTATGTCAACCTGAAAATCTTTTTGATCCAGTAGGGATCTATCAAAAAACCAAGCACGGGGATGATCATCTCGCGTAGTGACATGCAATGAAAGAGATATGGCAGCATGGTCAGAAATATGGAGAGGGTGAGTCCTAGCCGTGTCCACTTGAGAAATCAGTGCTTTGGAAATGAGAAAAAATCTATTCTAGATTGTGAGTGATGGGGGGCAGAAAAAAAGGTGTACTCTAAGTCGGAGGGGTGAAGCAGCCTCCATATATCTACTAGCGCAAGGTCTTGCATCAGAGCTGTAAGGGTAGCAAGACTCTTGGGTGGATTACTCATTCTAGGCGGTTGTCTATCTATCAAAGGGTCTAACACTTGATTGAAATCGCCACCAAGTATTAATGGAGTATTGGCAGAGGCCTGTGCCAACTGCGCAATACTTGCATAGTAAGCAGGGTTATCCACATTCGGGGCATAAATACAAATACACGTGAATTCACTATCTCCAACCTTAAGATGTGCACGGGTCGGGGGCGGAGCCTGATGTCCAGCGGGTAGGACGCTTTGCGTTGAAGCTCCCGAGAGGCCTACTTAGAATCCTGACTTAATACCTATACAAATTTACTATTTCGCTCCGGGCTGACCGGGGCACCTCGGGGGGGATGGCGGCCCATAAACCAGCGCGCTTGGACTTCGGGTCTCCTTCTTCTTCTCACGGAAAACGCTCCAAAACAGAGGTGTCCTCCCCACAGAAGATGGTTCCATTTCGTGAAAACCCCGAAATGCACCTGGAGATTTTGGAGGAAATCCGCGGCGTGAAGGAATTGGTGCAGTCTAATGGAGAAGCGCTTCGAGCCATGCGAGAAGACTTTGGAGTGCTCCAGGACCGACTTGAAAGTCTTTCATTACGGCAGGACAATATGGCGGGGGTTCTCGACTCGCACGAGGTGCGCTTGGGCAATCTGGACAAGGCTGAGCGCCAGATACAGAATCTTCAAAAGGAGTTAGAAGATAGCAATAATCGAGCCCGTCGCAACAATGTGAGGCTCCTCGGAATACCGGAGGGGGTGGAAGCAGGAGATATAAGAGAATTCTTGCTCAAAACTCTTCCCTCCTTGCTGAAGATCACTTTTCACAGAGAACTGGAGGTCGATCGAGCACACCGTGTTCCTGCCCACATGGCGCTCAACCGCACGACCCCCCGGCCTATTATCTTTAGCTTGTTACGATATCAACAAGTGGAACAAATTTTGCATGCTGCCCGAGCGAATCATCATTTGGAATTTGAAGGCCGTAAGGTATCCTTCTTTCCTGATTTGGCAAAGCCTACCGTTGACCGTCGGAAGAAACTCCTTGCTTTTCGCCCTCGACTTCAACAACTACAGGCTCGCTTTGGCCTGTTGTATCCAGCGAAGCTTCGAGTGACTCTCCACAACCAAACCAGGACTTTTGAAGATCCTGATCTACTATCAACATTTTTGGACTCCAAAGAAGCAGAGCAGATGCGCTAATCCCAAATCTTGGACTCCTATCTGCCGGCTCTATCCGCCATTTTGAAGGGCCCGATGCGGCGGTCATAGCCAAGCACAGAAATAGCCTGGACTTTCTTTCTTTCTCTATATGACTTTTGTTTTTGGTCTCCTATCCCTTCATGATGTGTGCCTCGGTCGGATTCGGAGCACGCACAGTCCTACAGGTTATGTGTTTTTTCCATTTCGGCCTTCTCTGGGGTTTCTCCCCGCAGACACATGGTCGCCAGTAATTTTGGGGTTTTGCTTCTCCTCTACTGTATTGCAGTTTTCTTTGTTAATGTGGGGCGCTTCATTGTATTATATTAGCTTATTTTTCTATGTCATGTGTACAGCCAGATACAGTCAGTTTGAGGGACATAGTGAAATTATGTGTGTTATCATGCTCAGAACTTTTAACTTTTCTGAATGGCCTTATGTAAATCTTCTCATTCACTGTCAAAGGCATTAATGGTCCACTCAAAGGAAAGAAAATCCTTAGCTATTTTCGCCACGAGCATGTTGATTTAGTGTTTCTTCAGGAAACGTATTTAAACTCTGCTGAAACACTGAAACCCAATGCTAAGCCTCACATGGTAGCTGCCTATTCTCCCACCGTTTCCAAATGGTACGGGATAGCCATTCTGGTTAAGAAGTCTTTGCACGTTACTGTACCTGATATTAGCGCTGACAAGGAGGGTAGATGGGCCTGTGTGCACCTTGAGGTTGGAGATAGTGCATTCACGTGTATTTGCATTATGCCCCGAATGTGGACAACCCTGCTTCCTATGCAAGTATTGCGCAGTTGGCCTAGGCCTCCGCCAATGCTCCATTAATACTTGGTGGCGATTTTACTCAAGTGTTCCCTCAATCTTTTCTTCTCAAACAAGGTGCTCGTTGGTTGGAAGATCCAGTACCGAGTAGACCTGTGTGGCTAGGTGGAAGTGGGCCTTTACAAACCGATTCCTCTTACCTTTCTCCCTGGTCTGACTCTCCCATCAGACTCCCACTATCCACTAATGCTTTTAGGCACTTTAGGTGCCTTCATACTCTTATGCAATCTTTAGACTCCCGATTCTGGTCAGTGCGACTTCAGCATCGCCTTCGGAGCACTAGAGTACTCCCGCCATCGGCATTCTCTACATGAGGTTGATTGGAGACTCTCCGATCTCTCGGTAGTTCACCGGATGTAGCACCCAATTTTACTAAACCTTATGTAATGCTATAGCTAGAAATACCCTTATTGCGCAGAAAGTATGGGAGAGAGAATTGCATGTGACTTTGACCTCGGAGCAATGGAGCCTTATCTGGAGTAGAGGGACACGGGTTTCCGATCCGCCTCCCTCACTCCGACCCTCTTCTTTCTAGCCCACCGGTGTTTTTACACTTCTTACAGATTAGATAAACGGAACACTACTCAGGGCAATGGTTGCTGGACACGTCCTGCGGCCATTGGTTCATTGTCTCATGTTATGCATGAATATCCCGCACCACAGTATTACTGGCGTCGGGTCTGGGGTCGTATTTAGTCTATCTCGCACTCTTCGGAGCCCTTTCTTGGAGGATAGTGGGACTTCGCCCTGTTGCGGGGATCCCCTCTCTCCCAAAATGGCTTATCTCCTTTCGAACTTTACGCTTGGCATTGCTATTTCCCTAATTAAGTATACTGGAAAATTAGCTCCCATCTGAGCCCCAATGAATGGTGGAATCATGCCTGTCTTTACCGTAAATATGAATAAATACCTCGTCTGTTCGCTTCCTCTGTTCCGACTCCTTCTTATTGGTCTCAATGGAAGATGTTCAATGACTATGTACATTTTGCTAAATGCTCTCATCTGACTGTCTAACTTTGTATATATCTCTGTCCCATGATCATGCTGTATTGTAGATACTCTTTTGATTGTTTGATGTATAATCACTGTTAATTGGAAGCGCTCACACGCTGATATAATCGGGTAGAGAAGAAGCATTGGGGTGGGGGGTAATGGGTTTACTTTTCCTTATTGTATACTTGTTTTGTCTCTTTTGGTGTGTTGTTTCTTTTGTTTGTTGCAAAATGAAAATAAAAGTTTAAAAAAAAAAAAGATGTGCACGGGTCCATCTACCCTCCTTATCAGAGCTAGTATCTATTACAGTAGCTTGCAAAGACTTCTTAACCAGAATGGCCACCCCACACCGTTTGGAAACGGCGGGAGAATAGGCAGCCACCAGATAAGGTTTAGCATTGAGTTTCAGTGTTTCAGCGGAATTTAGATGCGTTTCCTGAAGAAACACTAAATCAGCATGCTCATGATTAAGATAGCTAAGAATTTTCTTTCTTTTGATTGGACTATTGATGCCTTTTACGTTAAGTGATAAGATCTTACATAAGGCCATTGAGCAAGGTTAAAAATTCTGAAAGAGAACATGATAGCGCACCTAGGTTCACAATGTCCCTCATAGTAATTGTATCTGGCTGTACACATGACATGATAGAAAATAAGCTAATGTAATACAATGAAGCGCCCCACATTAAAAAATAAGAACCGCAGCGCGGTAGAGAAGAAGCAGAACCCCAAAAATTACTGGCGACCATGTGTCTGCGGGGAGAAAACCCCAGAGAAGGCCGAAATTGAAAACATATAACCTGTATAACTGTGCGTGCTCCGAATCCAACCGAGGCACACATCATGGAGGGATAGAAGACCAAATAAGTCATATAAAGACAGAAAGAAAAGTCCAGGCAGTCTCTGTGCTTGGCGATAACCACCACGTCGGGCCCTTCAAAATGGCGGACAGAGCCGGCAGATAATAAGTCCAAGTTGTTGGGTTAACGCATCTGCTCTGCTTCTTTGGAGTCTAAAAATGTTGATAGTAGATCAGGATCTTCGAATGTCCTAGTTTGGTTGTGGAGAGTCACTCGGAGCTTCGCTGGATACAACAGGCCAAAGCGAGCCTGTAGCTGTTGAAGTCGAGGGCGAAAAGCAAGGAGTCTCTTCCGACGGTCAACTGTGGGCTTTGCCAAATCAGGGAAGAAGGAGACTTTATGACTTTCAAACTCCAGATGACGATTCGCCCGGGCAGCATTTAGAATTTGTTCCACTTGTTGATATCGTAGTAATCGAAAGATAATAGGCCGGGGGGTCGTTCGGTTGAGCGCCATATGGGTAGGAACACGATGTGCTCGATCAATTTCCAGGTCTCTATGAAATGTGATCTTCAACAAGGAGGGAAGAGTTTTGAGCAGGAATTCTCTGATATCTCCTGCTTCCGCCCCCTCCGGTATTCCAAGGAGCCTCACATTGTTGCGACGGGCTCGATTATTGCTATCTTCTAACTCTTTTTGAAGATTTTGTATCTGGCGCTCAGCCTTGTCCAGTTTGACCAAGCGCACCGCGTGCGAGTCGAGGACCCCCGCCATGTTGTCCTGCCGTAATGAAAGGCTTTCAAGTCTGTCCTGGAGCACACCGAAGTCTTCTCGCATGGCTCGAAGCGCTTCTCCGTTGGACTGCACCAATTCCTTAACTTCGCGTATTTCCTCTAAGATCTCCTGATGCATTTCGGGGTTTTCCCGAAGTGGAACCATCTTTTGTGGGGAAGACACCTCTGTTTTGGAGCGTTTTCCGTGTGAAGAAGAAGGAGACCCGAAGTCCAAGCGCGCTGGTTTATGGGCCGCCATCCCCCCCGAGGTACCCCGGTAAGTTCGGAACAAAAAATTAAGTTTATGTAGGTATTAAGTCAGGATTCTGTGTAGGCCTCTCGGGAGCTTCAGCGCGAAGCGTCTAACCCGCTGGACATCAGGCTCCGCCCCCCTCCTTACGGCTGTTTTTCATTTGCGGCCCTCCCGCAGGATTTTCGTTCCTCCGTGGGACTTGAATTTAGTGCTGCGGGCCCTGGTTCGTGAACCTTTTGAGCCCCTGAGTAGGGCGTCCCTGAAAGATCTCACGCTGAAGACGGTTTTTCTTGTAGCCATCTGTTCGGCACGGCGCATTTCTGATCTGCATGCATTGTCCTGCCGAGAACCTTTTTTGTCTTTTTCCGCGGATCGGATCGTCCTCCGTCCGGTCCCTTCCTTTTTGCCAAAGATAGTGTCTCCTTTTCACATGAATCAGGCAGTGTTCCTTCCGGTGCTTTCTTCGCACTCTGTCGGTTCGGCGGACAAAGGTCTTCACCGGCTCGATGTGGGTCGTACGCTTCGTCGTTATCTGAAGGCTACCGAGACTTTTCGGAAAACTGACCGTCTTTTCGTGCTCTTTGGGGGTGCGCATAAAGGGGAAGCGGCGGCTAAAGCCTCCATTGCAAGATGGCTCAAGGAAGCGATCACGTCTGCGTATCTGTTGCAGCAGCGGTCTGTTCCGGAGGGGCTACGGGCTCATTCCACTAGGGCTCAGGCGACTTCTTGGGCGGAGTATAGCCTAGTTCCGCCAGCAGATATCTGTAAGGCGGCCACTTGGTCGTCTCTGCATGCTTTCAGTAAACACTATCGCTTAGATGTGTCAGCGGCTCGGGATTCCTGTTTTGGTTCGGCGGTTCTGCGCGCCGGATGGCAAGGTCCCGCCCGGTCTTGACTGCTCTGTTACATCCCGATTGTGGAGGACTAAACTGGATTACCGAACAGGAAATGGAAATTACACTAACCTGGTAATTGTAGTTCCTGGAGGGTCCAGTTTAGTCCTCCTTCCCTCCCGACTATCTGCTATAATAATGCAGCGCGCTTTTCCGAACGGTTGATCATAAGACGGTTCCTCTTTTCCGTTCGGACCTTTTTTTCTTTACAGCCGCGTTTTTTGCTATGGCTCGTCCTTTTCTCAGGTGTTCAGTCAGCTCCTGAGATTTCTGATGGTGAGCTGTGTTTTGATTACCGGGGCGTCGGTACCGGCGCAATGCAGTGTTCTGACTTCCTCGTTTGGGGAGGGGGTTGGATATTTATTGGGGGGTACAAATTGTTCTTTCTTCGTTAAGTATGCTTTGTTACTAGTACACTGGGGGCTTCTGGGAGCTCCGTCTGCATATATACTACAGAAGACTTGATTGGTCCAGTCTCCAGGCTGCAGGAGGAGGGGCACTACCCGATTGTGGAGGACTAAACTGGACCCTCCAGGAACTACAATTACCAGGTTAGTGTAATTTCCATTTGGTAGTCCTTTGGAAGATGCGTGTGCATTCGTGGACTGAGATGATAGCCCAGGAAGGAACTTCAAGAGTTGTTCTGGCATTGGATTAGGACTTGGAGTCTGCAATGCGAAAGCCGGACAGTATTGGGGGAGAATGTAATTCCCCCTTTCTGGCCCTTTCACCTGGATTGATTAACATGGGAGCGGTGGGTTGTGGTAATTATTGTAGATGCTGTGCCACTACTAAAAGTAAGTTTTACCATGTTTTCATCAAAATTTGTTGCATACAGTGTTTTGCAAATGTCATATGCATTTTCGCATTCTTCTCTCTAAAAATATATTTCAAACTGCATTAAAGCAGGTTTCACTCACTTATGTAATATATTCTGCACTTTCAACAAGAAAGAACAATTATGTGCATATACAAAAATTATTTAAGAATAAGAAACCAAAAAATCTTGATTGCATATGTAACACCTGCCATGTTGGGAGTCCCTTGCAGTGACTGGGAATGCTGCCGGGCAGTCCAGGGTCACAACTAAGAGCCAGCACCTCCCCTGAAAGTCTGATTCACAAGGTTTAGAGAGTTCTTGGGGCAGGAGCAGGGCCAGCAATACCATTAGGTGAACTGGGTGGTCACCTAGAGTGCTGGCCCTCTGGGGCACTCAGACCAACAGTGGCAGCAATAACTGCAAAAAGCCTCATGGACCTTACCTTCAAGCATTGATGTCATGGGGATGTTTGCTTCCACCCATCTTTGACTCTCAATGCTGACTTCCTGTTTGCATGGGAAGTCAACAATGGGCATTAGAGAGCGGCAGAAGCAAACAGCCCCGCTGTGCTGAAGCTTGCAGTAATTGTTGCTGCTGTCGGTCCCAGAGGAGGTAAAAGCTGTGGCAATGGGTGCCGCACAGGGGAAGAGGGCGCAAGGGATGAGGTTCTCCTATGGCAGGGGTGGGCAATTCTGGTCCTGGAGGGCGGAAGACTAGTCAGGTTTTCATGATGTCCCTAATGAATATTCATGGACCTATTTCCATACAATGGAAGGCAGTGTATGCAAATAGAACATAAGAACATAAGATATGCCATACTGGGTCAGACCAATGTCCATCAAGTCCAGTATCCTGTTTCCAACAATGGCCAATCTAGGTCATGCTTACCTAGCAGTTTCCCCAAAAGACACAAGTTCCACAATGCTTGTATTGGGTCAAGCATTGATATCCTGGGTCCCTTCTTAATAATGGTTTATGGACCTTTCCTTCAGGAACTTGTCCAAACCTTTTTTAAACCCAGCTACATTAACAGCCTTTACTACATCCTCCGGTAACAAATTCCAGAGTTTGATTACACGTTGAGTGAAAAAATATTTAAATAGTTTACCCTGTAGCTTAACTGCATGTCCCCTAGTCTTTCTATATTCTGATAACGTAAACAATCGATCTACGTTTACCCGTTCCACTCCGTTCATTAATTTATAGACTTCTATCATATCTCCCCTCAGCCGTCATTTTTCTAGGTTAAAGAGCCCTAAACCTTTTTAGCCTTTCTTCATAGGAGTATCCTTCCATCCCCTTTACCATTTTGGTAGCTCTTCTCTGAACCTTTTCCAATAACGCTATATCCTTTTTAAGATACAGCGACCAGAATTGCTCACAATATTCAAGGTGCAGTCTCACCATGGAGCGATATAGAGGCATTATAATATCTTTTGTTTTATTTTCCATTCCTTTCCTTATGATACCTAGCATTCTATTTGCTCTCTTGGCCGCCGCTGCACACTGGGCAGAGGGTTTTAACATTTTATCCACAATGACGCCTAAATCTTTTTCCTGGGTGGTGGTTCCTAATGTGGAACCTTGCATCGTGTAACCATAGTTTATTTATTTATTTATTTATTTAAACAGATTTATATCCCGCTTTTTCCTTCAATCAAAGCGGTCACAGTACAATACAAGGTTAAACAGAGGTGAATGACACATATACCACTCTTCATAACATCAGAGCAGTAGTAAATGGGATTACATAACACATGTACCGCTCTATATTACATCAGAGCGGTAATAAAAGGGATTACATAACATAGGGAATACATTACAATACATACATAACTATACAGAATAAGTTACAACATGGATTATAGTACATTACATACCATCTGCAAGGGGTGTAAACAGTCCCATCCACCGCACCTCGCCCAAAGGCCAAGCCAAACCGTAACAGTAAAATACCACAACAACCCAGACCGCATCATCTGCGGAACGTCAAACAGACGCCACGGACCAACGCCTAAGGGCCACGCCAAAGGGCCCTCTGGCGAGGCCCTCACGCGCGGGCCCGCAAGGCGCGGGCGCGCCCTGAAAACGGCGGTTTTTATGCCGTTGAGCAAGTTGTTTAATTGGCGGGATGAGGAGGAAGTGGGAGCTCCTGCTCTCACCCCGATGGAATCACTTCTCGCCCGCAGCCCTGAAAACGGTGGTTTTTATGCCGTTGAGCAAGTTGTTTAATTGGCGGCATGAGGAGGAAGGGGGAGCTCCTCCTCTCTCCCCCGATGGAATCACTTCTCGCCCGCAGCCCTGAAAACGGCGGTTTTTATGCCGTTGAGCAAGTTGTTTAATTGGCGGCATGAGGAGGAAGGGGGAGCTCCTGTTCTCACCCCCGATGGATTCACTTCTCGCCCGCAGCCCTGAAAACGGCGATTTTTATGCCATTGAGCAAGTTGTTTAATTGGCGGCATGAGGAGGAAGGGGGAGCTCCTGCTCTCACCCCCGATGGAATCACTTCTCGCCCGCAGCCCTGAAAACGGCGTTTTTTATGCCGTTGAGCAAGTAGTTTAATTGGCGGCATGAGGAGGAAGGTGGAGCTCCTCCTCTCACCCCCGATGGAATCACTTCTCGCCCGCAGCCCTGAAAACGGCGGTTTTTATGCCGTTGAGCAAGTTGTTTAATTGGCGGCATGAGGAGGAAGGGGGAGCTCCTGCTCTCACCCCCGATGGAATCACTTCTCGCCTGCAGCCCTGAAAACGGCGATTTTTATGCCGTTGAGCAAGTTGTTTAGTTTAGGTTGTTTTTCCCTAGGTGCATAACTTTGCACTTGTCCACATTAAATTTCATCTGCCATTTTGATGCCCATTCTTCCAATTTATCAAGATCCTCTTTAAATTTTCCACAATCCTCTTGGGTTTTAACAACTTTAAATAGTTTTGTGTCATCTGCAAATTTGATAACCTCACTTGTTATTCCCCTTTCCAGGTAATTTATGAATATGTCAAAAAACAGCAGACCCAGCACAGATCGCTGGGGTACACCACTATTCACCTTTCTCCATTGGGAAAATTGGCCATTTAGCCCTACCCTCTGCTTTCTATCTTTTAACCAGTTCCTGATCCGCAATATTGCACTGCCTCCTATCCCATGACTCTTTAGTTTTGCCAAACGTCTCTGATGAGGGACCTTGTCAAAGGCTTTCTGAAAGTCCAGATACACTATATCAACCGACTCATCTTTGTCCACCTGTTTATTCACACCTTCAAAAAAACATAACAGATTAGTAAGACAAGATCTTCCTTGTCTAAAGCCATGTTGGCTGTATCCCATTAGGCCATGACTGTCTACATGCTGAGTAATTTTATTCTTTAGGATGGTTTCTACCATTTTTCTCGGTACTGACGTCAGGCTCACCGGTCTGTAGTTTCCAAGATCACCCCTGGAACCCTTTTTAAAAATTGGCGTTACATTGGCGATCCTCCAATCTTCAGATATTACAGATGATTTTAATGAAAATTCACAGATTACTAATAGCAGGTCTGCAATCTCATATTTCAGTTCTTTCAACACCCTTGGATGTATACTATCCGGCCCAGGTGATTTACTACTCTTCAGTTTATCTAATAGTTGTAATACATCTTCCCGATGTATCGATATTTTCTTCAATTCTTCCGCACCTTTAAATACCACTTCAGTCATGGGTAACATCCCTACATCTTCCTCAGTAAAGACTGAAGCAAAGAATTCATTCAGTCTCTCCGCTATCGCCTTGTCACTTCTTAGTGCCCCTTTAACCCCTCTATCATCTAATGGACCAACTGACTCTCTCACAGGTTTTTTGCTACGAATGTACTTGAAAAAGTCTTTATTTCGCGTTTTTGCTTCTGCAGCAAGCTTCTTCTCAAATTCTCCCTTTGCCTGCCTTATCAATGCCTTGTATTTGACTTGCCAGTGCTTGTGCTGTTTCCAGGTTTCGTCGTTTGGTTCTTTTTTCCATTTCCTGAAAGATGCTTTTTTGGCAACAACAGCCTCTCTGACCTCACCTTTAAACCATGCTGGCAGTTTTTTTGGGCTTCCTTCCACTTTTCTTGAAGCGTGGAATACAGCTGGTCTGGGCTTCCAAGATAGTATTTTTCAACAACACCCAAGCTTGATGTAAGTCTTTAACCTTTGCAACTGCTCCTTTTAGTTTTTTCTTAACTATTTTCCTCATTTTATCATAGTCTCCCTTTCGAAAATTAAAAGGTAGTACTGTGGATTTCCTTACTATCCCTCCTCCACTAATTAAATCTAATGCAATCATGCTATGATCACTATTGCCAAGTGGCCCCAACACCCTTTTCTCTTGCACTAGATCTGTTGTTCCACTAAGGACTTGGTCTAATATGGCTTCCCCTCTGGTCGGTTCATGAACCAGCTGCTCCAAGAAGTAGTCATTTATTTCATCTAGGAACGTTATCTCCCTAGAATGTCCTGCTGTGACACTGACCCAGTTGATACTGGGGTAATTGAAATCGCCCATTATTATTACTGTGCTGTAACATTTGTTAGCTTCCTTGATTTCTTTGAGCATTTCATTATCCATTTGTTCATTCTGGCCAGGTGGTCGATAGTACACCCTCACTGCCATCGCCTTCCCCTTTTTACATGGAATTTCAATCCATAGAGATTCTACAGCAAATTTTGTTTCCTGTAAAACTTTAATCCTTTCTGACTCAATGCCCTCTCTAACAAAGAGCACAACCCCTCCACCAATTTGATCAGCTCTATCATTACGATATAGTTTGTACCCAGGTATCACAGTGTCCTACTGGTTGTCCTCCTTCCACCATGTCTCTGATATTCCAATCATATCTAACCTCTCATTTAGAGCTATATATTCTAACTCTCCCATCTTACTTTTTAGACTTCTAGCATTTGCATACAAGCATTTTAGAGACTGTATTTTATTCATATTAATTTGGCTATTGGTAAGCATGGGTAATTTGGGATCTTTAAGCTCTGTCTGCTCCATACTTGAGGGCATTTGGGCTACTTTACTCTTTTTTGTAACCTCTCTGCTTTTGGTAGTATCCTTCAAGGATACATTCTTCCGAACCATCCGCTCTTGGGCGACTGTCGGCTTTCCCCTATTATCTAGTTTAAAAGCTGCTCTATCTCCTTTTTAAAGGTTAATTCCAGCAGCCTGGTTCCATCCCGGTTAAGGTGAAGCCCATCCCTTCGGAAGAGCCCCTCCTTTCCCCAGAATGTTCCCCAGTTCCTAACAAATCCAAAACCCTCATCTCTGCACCATTGTCTCATCCATGCATTGAGACTCCAGAGCTCTGCCTGCCTTTTGGGTCCTGTGCGTGGAACGGGAAGCATTTCGGAGAACACTACCCTGGAAGTTCTGGATTTGAACGTCCTACCTAAAAGCCTAAATTTAGCCTCCAGAACCTCCCTACCACATTTTCCTATGTCATTGGTACCGACATGTACCAAGACAGCCTCCTCCCCAGCACTATCTAAGACCTTATCTAGGTGGCGTGTGAGGTCCGCTACCTTCGCACCAGGCAGGCATGTTACCAGGCGATCCTCACGTCCACCAGCCACCCAGCTATCTACATGCCTAATGATCGAATCACCAACTATAACGGCTGTCCTAATCCTTCCCTCATGGGCACATGGCCCTGGAGAAACTTCCTCAGTGCGAGAGGGTTTTGCATCACCTGGAGGACAGGTCCTAGTTACAGTATCACTGCCTGCCACACCATGGTGATGCTCTCCTGTCACGTGACCTCTCTCCTCCATGGCAACAGGGATGCTGCCAGACTGGAAATGGGACTTCAGGACTATATCCCTGTAGGTCTCATCTATGTTACCTCTCTGTCTTTCTTATGTTTTCCAAGTCTGCTACTCTAGCCTCTAGAGAACGGACTCGTTCCCTGAGAGCAAAGAGCTCCTTGCACCTAGGGCACACTTAAGACCTCTCACCAACTGGGAGAAAATCATACATGTGATACTCAATGCAAAAGATTGGAAATCCCCCATCTCGCTGCTGGACTGCTGTCTGCATCTTAGTTTTAAGCTTGTGTTTAGATCTTTAAGTTCTTTACTTACTAAGGGTTGCTATGGGTATTTATACTAATAAAACTGTACCTAATACGTTTAATATACCTTGTTCACCTGAAGCTTAATTAATCTCAGGTCCTTAGTGTATGACTGATTTGGGTAATGAGCTTCACCTGAGAGCACCTCCTTTCCTTTAAGATGTGTAAGTACCTATAAAGCTGTGATTATCCCAGGGGTGGGTGGGTGTTGGAGAGGGAGGGAGGGAGGGAGGGAAATAACATCTCAGCAGCACAAGACAGGGTACTATGTAGCAGCCCTCTTTTAAGAGGTAAGCTATATTCTGATTTGATTTAAATTATAGCTCTTAGCTGCTGCTAGGCTCTAACTTATGAAATTTAAACTACAAGCTCTCTGCTGGGTTCTAAATTTAACCAGAAAGCTCTTTTCTGTGTTTTAAATTTAAGCTAAAAGTACTTTGCTGATGCTAGGCCCTGAGTGACTATTCAATTTAGACTACCAAGCTCTCTGCTGGGTTCCAAATGTAACCAGAAAGCTCTCTTCTGTGTTTTAAATTTAAACTAAAAGTACTTTGCTGTTACTAGGCCCTGAGTGACTATTCAATTTAAACTACAAGCTCTCTGCTGGGTATGAAATGTAACCAGAAAGTTCTCCTCTGGGTTTTAAAACTAAAAGTACTTTTCTGATGCTAGGCCCTGAGTGACTATTAAATGTAAACTACAAGCTCTCTGTTGGGTTCCAAATGTAACCAGAAAGCTCTCTTCTGTGTTTTAAATTTAAACTAAAAGTACTTTGCTTTTACTAGGCCCTGAGTGACTATTAAATTTAAACTACAAGCTTTCTGCTGGGTATGAAATGTAACCAGAAAGTTCTCCTCTGTGTTTTAAATTTAAACTTAAACTGCTGCTACTTGGCCTTGACTGATTTAACAAAAAATAGTGGGTTCACAGATTAATTAGCTTTAATACAAAGAATTCCTTTCAGAAAATTACCTGAAGTATATACTCACAGTTGCAGATCCCTCTCCAGAAGTAACAGTCCCTTTTTCTAGTCCTTCATGTGTGTTCTTTTACATGAGCTTCAATACAAATTTCTGTGGAGAGCATATGTCCATGATGTGTGGTGCACAAAGTGGGGCTGAGAATTGGGCACCTGTAGAGTTTGTGATCAGGACCTGGGCACTTTCGCTCATAGATTTTAACTGTCCACGGATACAGCATTTTTGTCAAAGGGTTTATGGTAGGTTGGGGACCCTTCTGGGCTGGACTTTGAGTCCCTCGGTGGAGGGTTGCCTTTTTGGCATGTTTCCCTTGGAGTGGTGCTTCAAAAGTGCACAGAGACAGTTTTGTGACTGGGGATTCCTGCTGGTGAAAAAGGATATTTTTCTGAACTGGATCGCCGATGGGGTCCCAGGGGTGATACAATGGGAGCAGGCTATGCATGAGCTGCTAGAGATGGAGCATAAGGCAGCTAAGATACAGGGGCTTCAGGTCCATGATCATTTCTTGATCATATGGGCACCTTTGATTGACATTCTCTATCCCGTCACCCAGGGGGATGCTGCTGAATATTTGAGAGCAGATATTTGAAGATGTCCTGGAATAAGAGAGGGGGTGGGGAGTTGGACTGGGGGTAGATGGGTGACTGGTGTCTGGTGATGAGTGATTGAGTATCCCCTGTGATGGAGAATGGTACAGCTGAAGGCATTGAAGGGGAATGAGTATGGCTGAGATGCAAGTCCTTGACCTTGGGGGTGTGGTCTGGGCTGGCTGCAGGGTGATGGGAAGGCTGAAGGGGGTTAGGTTTTGTGTGTTGTTTCTTGGCTGCAGTGGGTTGGGGGGTAGGACTGGTTCTCAAGTTTTCTACATGCGCTGGCATTGTTGCTGGTTTCTTGGCTGAGGATAGTCACCATAGCAATATTTCACTGTTCTTCACGTCTATAGGGTGTTCTAATAAAACTGATTGACACTAAAAATTCTATCATAGGAAATTCCTCTACTAAGAATGATTTTTACTTTCCATGTAGGAGAAAGGTGGGATGGCAGGTTGGAGGTTCTCCAGCTGAAGATGTACCAACTGCCCCAGTGAATAGTTTGGATGTAACAGCAATGTTTGAATCAGTGGAGGAGGTCCAGGAAAGAGCAACTCTACTTGTGATCTTTGTGTTTGAATCTGGTAAGAATTCTGTTATGAGGTTATTTTTTCGTAATAGAAAAACCTTGTTCTTGGGACAACATGTGTGGTATTTTCCTGATCTTTGCCAAGAAACTCAAAGAAGAAGGAAATTCTCCAACTCCAACAAGAGAAGGCGGAAACGTTCTTCAACTCTGTCAAGATGTTATTCAGCTTGATGGAGGATTTTTTTTCTCATGTTTTCTGCAAAATGTTTATTAAAAATTTCTAATGTGCGAGAGATTTTCTTTGACTCTGAATATTTGAAGGATTTGCTTCAAAAGGTTTCAACTAAGTGAAAAAGCTTTAGTGTTTCTTTGTTGTTCTCTCAATCTGTGAGTTAACTTGCTTGAGATGAATCTTCTTTCTCTTTATTAACTTTTTATTTTTTGGATCTTCCTTAGAGATTTCTTCTCGAGGATCCCCCCTCCTTCATATTGTAGGCTTGATAGAAGATGATATGCCAGTTTGTTCTTTTTTTCCCTTATGTTTATGAATAATGTATCGGTATTTTGTTCATATACTTCAGGAAAAATCTTATTATCTGTGCAAATAATTTGTAACATTACTTGTTTATTATTTAAGATATAATAAAGAGTAAATTACAAAAGAGAAAGGGAATTCTCAAGGAGGATAAGGCATATCAGAAAAGCTAAACAATTTCTTTGCCTCAATCTTTACCCTCACTGGAAACCTTCTTTGATGATTATTTCTATAGCATAAAGTAAATGATCACAGAACATTGTTTTTGAGATAGGGCAGACAATCTTTTTATCATTTCTAGTCTTTGATGATGATGATTCAGAGCAAGTAATGGACATCACAATGTTTAGAAAATATAATAGATAAAAATGACAAGCTGAAGCTCTATAAACCTCCAGAACCAGATGACATTCATCCCGGAGTCTTGAAAGCGTTCAAACATGAAATTTCTAATCTATTAAGAGTTATCTGTGACCTATCATTCAAAATGACCAAAATTCCAGATGATAGGAGTGTGGCCATTGTACAGACCAATGAGCTTCATACTGGTGTCAGGCAAAATGGTTGATGCTATATTACAAAGCAAAGTTACAGACCGTATATTGTATATAGATAGACAGACATATAGTAGCTTAATGGGAATGAGTCAGCATCAGTTCGGCAAAGGCAAAACTTGCCTTGCCTATTTATTCAAGGTATAAATGAATAAGTAGATAATGGTGAACTGGTTGGTACCATGTATTTGGATTTTCAGAAGGCATTTGATAAAGTCCCTCATGAGAATTTCCTTAGGAAATTAAAAAGTAATTTGGAGAGCAAACTGGTTAAAAGACAGAAAACAGAGAGTAAGACTAAATGGTCAGTAATCCACATGGGTGTTCCATGGATCTGTACTGGGACATGACACAAAATTATTCAGTCATTAAAATGGCAGAGGATTGTGAGTATTTGCAGGAGGATCTTGTGACACTAGGAGAATGGACTTCTTAATGGCAGATGAATTTTAAGGTGGAGAAGTGAGAGTAATCTCAATGAGAGGTACAAAATGCTGAATTATGAGTTAGGAGTCACCACTCAAGAAATGAGCTTGGAGTTATTGTGGATAATACAATGAAATTTTCTACCCAGTGTGTTGCAGCTGTTATAAAAGAAATCAGTACTAGAGATTATTCAGAAAAGGGATGGAGAACAAAAGTGCAGATATCCTTCTGTCTTTGTAGAGGTCTCTGCTGTGACTGTACCTTGAGTACTGTGTACAGTTCTGGTCACTCCATCTCAAGAAGAATATAGCATAACTAGAAAAGGATCCAGAAAGGGAAACCAAAAGAAGGGGATGGGATGGCTTCCATATGAAGAGAGACTAAGCAGGTTAGGGCTCTTCAGTTTGAAAGATAGATGACCGAGAGTGGATATGATACAAGTCTTTAAGATCACAAGTGGGGTGAAATGGTTTAATAGAGAACAGTGTTTAATCTGTCAAACAAAATCAAATCTGTTGCTGGAAGATGTGGGCCAAGTGATCAACATAGCGATATTCAAAAGAGGTTTGGAGAGGTTCCTAGAGGAAAAGTCCATAAAACAATTATTAACCAGGTACGCTTGGGAGAGCCATTACTCATCTCTTGAAGTGAACTACAAGAAATAGAACTACTTTTGGTAATCTGCTGGGTACTTGTAACGTACACTGGTCACTGTCAGAGATAGGATGCTGAGCTTGATGGACCTTAGTTTGACCCAGCATGGCTTTTCTTATCTGTATGCTTGTTTGTTCATTGATTTTCTACCAAATAGTCTGTTCGGTCCTTTTTACTAGTGACAAAAATTATCAGACTTGGCAGGAATGACATTTCACAAGTTCATAACCATAAATTACTTCTCATGTTTTATTTATCTTGCAATAATAGGATTTGTGCTGAATTACCCTTCATAAATCTTGTCCTGGAATTCAACCAAACTTGCAAAGGAAAACAAATTAGCTCTTCATAATAAAATATGGAGGAATATCTAGGAGCTGCTTTATCAAGGTATTTTCCTTAGATACAAAAAGGGAGAAATGTTTTAGTGAATTCAAGCCCATAATACCCATAAAGTTGGTTAGCTAAAGTTAGCCATCTCAAAGATAATCTTAGGGAACACAACCTTAGGAATACAGCTGCCCGACTCATCACTCATGCCTCTTGTACTGATCACGTGACTTCTCTCCTGTTCAATCTGCACTGGCTCCCTCCAATACCGATTTCAATACAAGGTTCTTATCAGTGTGCATCGCGCATTACATACTGGTATTCCACAATATTTTGTCAATCTACTATATCTGCTCATCCCCTGTGCCCTCCACTCCATCCACATCTGTCTCTGCCCTCCCCGGCTCGTGCGCATTGAATTCCATACCGCCTACCCTCCGAGCAGAGCAATCTTTCCCCCGGTTCAAGGTGATACTGAAGACCCATTTCTTCGGCATCGCCTTTGACCTTCCTCCGACATCTGACCTCCCTCCTACCTAGGTTCATATTACATAGCCCATCTTTCTCTTTTCCTATCTTCTATCTTTCCTGGGTGCCCTGTCCTCTCTTCTGTCCTATCTTGTTTTTGGCATTCTTTTCTCTCTTTCAGTAGTGATTATTTGTTCCTTATTGGTCCTCCAGTTTAGTCCTCCACCTGTGGGTTGTGCACCTCCTCCTGCAGCTTGGAGACTGGGCATGTCAAAGTTGTGACATCAATGGAGGTAGCCTGTTGGAATCTCCCATCAACCCCAGTGTGTCCAGTCTCCATGCAGCAGGTGGCTGAGGCCCGAGTCCCTGAAGGCCGGAATGCCTCTGGAGCAGCCGGTGTGGCTCCCATTACTGACAGACGCCAGTCTCGCAGAGTGGGAGGCACAGTGCGGAGATATCTTGGCATAAGGTCTGTGGTCTACGCAAGAGAGCAAATGGTCAATCAACCGGCTAGACCTGAGAGCGGCTTTCCTAGCCCTGCAAAGATTTGAGTTTAAGGTGATAGGTTAGGCGATACATGTGCGGTCCGACAATGCTGCAAAGGTGGCTTACATAAATCGGCAAGGCGGTGCTGGAAGGGTGGCGATGGACGAAGAAGCATACGGGTTGTTCTCTTGGGTAGAAACTCGATGACTGACGATCTCGGCGGCGCACATTGCTGGGAAGGACACCATGAGGGTGGAATTTCTTAGCAGGGTCCGAGTGGAGGCCAAGGTATGGTGGTTGCATCCGGACGTATTCGCGCAAATAGTTCTCCGATGGGGGACACTGATCATGGATTTCAAGGCGACCTTCCAGTCTGCGAAAGCAAATCGGTTATTCAGCAGACAGCGGGAGAACATGTCAGAAGGAATCAACACCGTCATTCAACCCTGGCCATCGACGGGTCTCCTCTATGTTTTCCCATTGTGGGCGCTCATCGGGCGCATAGTCTGGCGTATTGTAGCGCATCGGGGACAAGTGCAGTTATTGGCCCCGAACGGGCTGAGGTGCCCGTGGTATGTCGACCTCATACAGTTATTCAACAGAGTCCCGTTGGGATTACCAGTGTCGGAGAGTTGGTTCAGTCAAGAACCTCTACAACTGTCTCAGGTGGATCGGTCTTTGCTTACGGTTTGGCAATTCAAAGAGCGCGGTTATGAAGGAAAGGTTATCCCAGGTCGGTCACTGCGACTGCTTCAGGCTAGGAAAAAGTCCAACTCGTGGGCTTCTGTACGTATCTGGCGTGTCTGTGAAGACTGGTGCTCGCGACGTCAAGTATGTACGGCACAGTTTCGGTACCTTTGCTCTTCAGTTTCTGGCAAGACGGGTTTGATAAGGGGCGGCATGCCAGTCCCTTGAGAGTTCAATTAGCAGCATGGTCTTGCTATAGAGGCAAAGTTCAAGAAGTGTTGCTAGGTTTTTATGTCGATGTGGTGCATTTTTCTTAAAGCAGTTATCAGATTGCGGCCTTCTCGTAGAGTCACGGTTCCTCCGTCTTATCTCAATCTGATGTTGGAGGCCTTAGTAAAGGAACCTTTTGGGCCTTTATAACAGGCATCAGATAAAGATCAAACATTGGAAACGGTATGGTTGGTAGCCACCTGTTCGGCGAGGCGAGGCGAATCTCGGTATTTCAAGCTCTGTCCTGTGGAGAGCCATTTTGGGGTTTTTCCAGAGAAAAGGTGGTTCTTCGTCAGGTTCCATTCTCCTTGCCAAAGGTCTCTTTTCCGTTTTTCTTAAATCAGACAATGTCATAGACAGTCTTAGAGTCAGTGATAGGGAACGTTTCAGACCATGATGTACACTGCTTGGACTTAATGAGGGTACTGCGGTGATATATGCGGTTTTCTGAATGGTTCCGCAAGTCGGACCATCTCTTCGAGTTGTTCGAGGGTCTCCATATAGGTGAGGTGGCGGTGACAGTGTCCATTTCCAGACGGATTAAAGAGGCAATTGCGTTGGCATATATCTTACTAGGTCGGCTGGTGCCTGTGGGCTTGAGAGCTTATTCCACTAGAGCACAAGTGACTTTCTGGGAAGAACACAGCTTAATTCCGCCAGTAGAGATTGGTGGAGCAACCACCTGGTCCTCTCTTCCTACCTCAAGTAATCACTACCACCTCGTTGTGTTAGCGGTGAATGCTACCTGTTTCGGGTTGACAATAGTGCGTGCCGGATGGAAAGGTCCTTCCCAATAATACTGCTCTGCTACATCCCACAGGTGGAGGACTAAACTGGAGGACCGATAAGGAAATGGAAATTACACTTACCTGGTAATTGTGGTTCCTTTAGGAACTCCAGTTTAGTCCTCATTCCCACCCAGGGTATGGATTCTTTGGGGAGCAAATTCAGTGGAGGGAAAGTCACCGGCTACAGATGAGCACTGTTTTCATAGGATTCAGCCTATTTCTGTCATTCTGTGCTTCCTTTTCCACGTCCCTGGATTGGCAGGGGGAACAGGAGCAGGTATGAACACCAGACCCTTCTGTTAGGAGGGGTGGGTAGTTGTCAGATGTTTTGACTTATAGATTTAGTTTAAGTAGAAGTTTTATGTTAATATGATAACTACTTATTTGTTGCTCTTTTGAGTCTGCTTTGTCATTAGTTCACTGGGGTTGATGGGAGATTCCAACAGGCTACATCCAGTGATGTCACGACTTTGACATGCCCAGTCTCCAAGCTGCAGGAGGAAGTGCACAACCCACAGGTGGAGGAGTAAACTGGAGTTCCTAAAGGAACCACAATTACCAGGTAAGTGTAATTTCCATTTATTGTACACTGCCCTGATGTTTCAACCTGGGCAGTCAATCAAATGTGGAAATAAAGATAAAGAACAAGGCTGCAGCTTAATTAGGCGCACATTTCAAATATACTCTTCATGGGTAAACACCATTTACCCATGGAGAAGAGTGGTTTGAAAATGTACCGCCCTCCTCCACCAAACAAAATATAGGCACGCTATAGCCAAAGGAAAAGGAGTGGTGCTGACCAGCAAAAGTAAGCCAGAGGATTTCATTTTGGATTCCCTCCATTTGCTTTTTGGCAGGGTTATCCTACATGCTTTGTACCTACAAGGTGGTTCCCTTTGGAAAACAGCTTGCAGTCTCATGGGCACATTTGTATCAAAATTCTCTTCTTTTGTAGAGATTCAAGCAAATACATTTTTTTCAGATCAGACTGTTATTCAATAGGCCTTAACGTGTAGCCTATCCAAGCATTGGTTTAATATTGCTGTTACCCAGTTAATTTTAAAGCCTGTCCTTATCAGGGGTGGCCCAAGGGTGATGCAGGACCATGTGCGGAGACTCACTGCGGGGCCTCATTTGTATCAATATTTGCATATCCACTGAGTCTCATTTGCATAAATTTGCATTAAAATGTATATGCTGCTAATCTAAAATTTTAGTAAGCTTTCAGAACCCTTCACAAACCTCCTTTTTTGTCCCGGCAATGACTTAAGGGCATGTTTACTAAACATTTATGTGTGTTAAGTGCCACTGCACCCATAGAAATTAATGGGTGCTGCTTCACTTAGCACACGTTAACATTTATGAATGGGCATTAATTTTTAGTAAATATGCCTCTTAATGAGTATCTGAATACCATCTGAATGAACAGTGAGGATAAAGAAAAGCTACCATATTTTTACATTACTGTCCTCCAGTGCCAAATGCCAGGTACATTCTGGAGTACTACAAAATCCTGCTCATTTAGAACCAATAGGAAACCCACCATATCATAACAGCACTACCGGGACTCAGACAGCACCAAACCCTACTTATCAAAAGGTAGCGCTGCAAATATTAAACCAGTACATCTCACTGAAAACCAATACATCATCTACTGAGAAAAGAGAACAAAGTGGAACTGCTACACAGAATCTACAGAAACAGAATTCTGCAGCTCGGTCACACACGGAATACATAGGCAGACCATCACCAAATACAGAACAAGGGATCACAATTTAGAAATATGAAGACAATGTTAAACTGGGAACCCCAAAAGCCAACACTGGAGAAAGAAAGCTATAAATTAATTTCCTCTTGTACTGAACAAAAAACAAAGATGTCAGTTCTGCACATTTCTCAGAGCGGACATATTCCAGTTAATAAATTCAAAATAAAATAGTTTATTTCCAGGAACAAGCAGGAATGTAGTCTTCACATATGGGTATCGTCAGTACTGACAGAGCCTGTGTGGGAACGCTCCCCAGCGTCCAATAGGAAAGCTGTTGGGAGTATCCCACAGCACCTGCGTGCTGCCTTCCCGCCTTTCCCAACTGTCCCTCTCCAGTTCTTCGTTTTCCGCAGAGCCAACAGGTCACACATCCTGTCACTGCAGAAAATAATTCCCTTCTATTCTTCTTTTTTGTGGTCGCGTCTGCCTTCCTTCAACGCTACACTGGTACCGCCTGTGGTTCTTTCTTTTTTTCCAGAAAAAAACCAAAACTTTTCTTCTGGAGTCTTTTCCAGGTTTTTTTCTCCTCAGGTGCCACGCGCCATTTTGGGCACTAGGCCCAACTTTTCCTTTAAAATGGAAAAACCCGCTTTGGGTTTTAAAAAGTGTTCCAAGTGTGGCGGTACCATTTCCGTCACCGACACTCATGAGTGGTGTCTCAAATGTTTAGGTCCTGACCACTCTATTTCGGAGTGTGTTGCCTGTGGGATGATGTCGAAGAGGGGCCGGCAGAACCGAGCTGCTAAACTTAGCACCCTTTTTCCCTCCGATGCAGCTTCTGTGGCATCGACGTCTTCCAGGGCTTTGTCTTCCTCCCATGGATCTCAGGTAACTAAACATAAATCTAGCCGGTCCTCAAAGGGTAGATCTCCCTCTGAGCATCGAGATGCCTCTGGCGTTGCCCTTGAGAGACTTTCACCGGCAAAATTGCCCCGGCGGGAGGCTTCGGCTTCCAAAGCATTAACGGGGCTCCAGGATGTTCTTGAGGCCTCAACCTCGGCAGAACTACTGGTGCCATGCTCTGGGATACCGGCTGCTTCATCCGGTACCGATACCCAAACATCAGCAGCGTCGATAGACCAGAGATTCTTGGCTATTGAATGCAGTCTGGCGGCTCTTCTCACGGCCTCGATGCCCTTGAAACCGCTTCAGACAATTCAACCGGTACCGGCACCGACTCCGGTACCGATATCGACTGCATCAACATCGGCAGGTATTTTACCGGGACCGAGTCACACTTATCCATCCGGTATCGACAAGTCGGTACCGGACTCCTCCGATGCTGACTTCAATCAGTACCGGTACCGTGCCTTGCACGATCACCCGGATCGGAGGTACTTTGAATCCTCGGATGAGTCTGAAGACTCTGAAAGCTCTGCCTATACCAGAGTACTTCTTCCTGAGGATTCTTCTTCTCCTCAGCGTAGGATGTCTCCACCAGAGGATATGTCCTTTCAGGATTTTATCCAAGATGTGGCTCGAGGTCTTTCCATCACAGTGGCTCCTGAAAAAGAGCCTAGGGCAAAGGAATTAGAAATCCTACAATTCCCTAAAGCTCCCAAGGAGGCAGCTACCTTACCTATTCATGAGATCTTCCATGTTAAGGATGTGGGAAACACTTCTAACCACATCTCCTCACTCTCGAAGACTCAACACCATGTATCGAGTTCCTCCCTGTCCTGGGTTTCAGAAGACTCAGCTACCACACCATTCCATGGTGGTGGAATCAGCTATGAGAAGGATCAAGAGTACAAAAAGGCATGTATCTAATCCTCCAGGACGTGAGTGTAGGACTCTTGATGCCTTTGGACGTCGAACATTCCAGGCTTCCATGCTTTCTGCTAGGATCAGTTCCTATATTTTATATATGGGAATGTTCCTTAAGGAGGTCACAGGAAATTTAGAGCTTATGAGCCCTCTCCTTCCTGATGATAAGAGGCAGGATTACCTCGCCCTTGTCAAACATGCTCAGGATGTTTCCAAGTTTGTCAATCTTGCAGCCTTTCACTGCTTTGAGTGCATAAGCAGAACCTCTGCTATTGCCATAGGTGCACGTAGGATTGCCTGGCTCCAGGCATCTGACTTAGAACTTTGGGTACGGGATGAACTAGGAAATATTCCTTGCACAGGAGAGAATCTCTTTGGCAAGAATTGGCAGGAAAAAGCTAATGAGATAGATGCTGACAATATCGCCTTGGATAGATTGTCTAAATCTACAGCTGATCTTGCAAGGAAAAAATCCTACAAGAAACCATTCTTCAGTAAGAAGAAGAAGTTTTATCCCTCCTATACCCAACAGGGACATTGTTTGGGTCAGTCTGCCCAAAAGGGACAGCAGTAACAACCTAGGCAAAGAAAAACAAAAGCTGCTAAGCCTCAACCGGCTCAGCAGACTCAGCCTCCACAGGGGCTTTGACTCCTTTCTAGAGAACTTTGCCTTCCTGGCCCTGAACGGTCCAGAACCCTCCACCATTCCAGG
Organism: Ichthyophis bannanicus; assembly: GCA_033557465.1. Lineage (NCBI taxonomy): Eukaryota > Metazoa > Chordata > Amphibia > Gymnophiona > Ichthyophiidae > Ichthyophis > Ichthyophis bannanicus. The sequence continues at coordinate 862,750,888 of CM066034.1, forward strand.
AAGGTTATGTCATTTTGCCCCCAGATGGGGTCAGATAACAACAGAAAATTGGACTCTGTCTATTGTAAGAGAGGGGTACAAGCTTCATTTCCTCAGCATGCCCCCTCCTACAATGGTAAGACAGTTAAATTCTCAGACCTCTCTCAATGACCAGTTGTGTCAAGAGGTCACTGTGCTTCTTGCCCAAGGGGCAATAGAAGAGGTACCCATTCTACAACAGGGTACAGGGTTCTACTTCCCCTATTTCCTTATTCCAAAGAAAGCAGGAGAACACACACCCATTTTAGACCTCAGAGAATTGAACATATTCCTATTCAAAGAGAAGTTCAAAATGATTTCTCTAGGAACTCTGCTGCCATACCTTCAGAGTCAGGATTGGCTTTGTTCTCTAGATCTCAAGGATGCGTACACTCATGTTCTCATCCATCCAACTCATCGAAAGTTCCTTCGCTTCCTATTTCAAGGGAAGCACTACCAATACAGGGTTCTTCCTTTTGGCCTGGTCTCGACACCAAGGGTGTTCAAAAAATGCATGGCTGTGGTGGCAGCATTTCTTCGCACCCTAGGAATATTCATCTTCCCTTACTTAGACGACTGGCTCATTCGAGCCCCTTCAGAGCCAGAGGCCAGGGTTGCTCTCTCTTGCATGATGCGCATCCTTCAGTATTTGGGACTTGTCATAAAATCCAACCTTGCTCCCACTTATAGGAGCTCTACTGGATACTAGACAGACAAGGGCCTACCTTCCACAGGCCCGCTGCCTTCGCATTGTGCAGTTGGCTTCCCAAGCAGTGTTAAAACTTCACCTCACTGCTCGAGAAATGTTACAGTTGCTAGGCCACATGGCATCCACCGTGCATGTGGTTCCTTATGCTCGCCTCCATATGAGATACAAAATTAAGAAGGAATACCGCTACTCCCCGACAACAATCATTACTTAATTTTTGTCGGGCATAAACCGCAAGACAAAGAGGAAACCCCTCTTCCTCTCACGCAGTACATGCCCCATCTACAACCTTACGAGACAGGCCGTTGCCACCTGATGCCCGGTCGGGCTTTCATGCAGCATGTGCAGAGTGTAGATATTGTGCCACCACTATGATTGGGTCGACTTGGTCTGATATATCATCTGGTCGGGTTTTTCACCGCTGGTGGCGTACTACTTGTGCTTCGAGTTATGTGGTTTATTTTTTGGAATGCCCCTGCCCGCAGCGCTATGTAGGGAGCACTACACGAGTTGTACGAGTTAGGTTGGGTGAACATGCTTCACGCATTCGCCAATCTGTTTGACAGCTCCAATGGTGCAGCATTGCCTCGAATGTCATCATGAGTTTGAACATCTTCAATGGACGGTGATTGACCATGCACCGGTGGACCCTAGGGGAGGGGATCGAATGTCTAGATTACGTAGCTTGGAACAATGATGGATCTTCACATTGCGATCTATTGCCCCCACTGGAATGAATCAGGACATTGAATGGTTGGAACTTTAAACGCTAGCCTTTCCAATAGGGGCTCCCAACATTTGTGGGGATTTCCCTATGTGTGATTGGCTCTAATTTAATGGGCGGTTCTATAATTGGCCTATCTGTGAATCGGCATCCCTGACGTCATTAGCCGAAAAAAAAAAAAAGGGGGCATGTACTGCGTGAGAGGAAGAGGGGTTTCCTCTTTGTCTTGCGGTTTATGCCCGACAAAAATTAAGTAATGATTGTTGTCGGGGAGTAGCGGTATTCCTTCTTAATTTTGTATCTTATGAATACCAGCGATATTGGGTTTTCCCTCTTTGATTATATTCGCCTCCATATGAGGGCAGCCCAGTGGACTTTATCCACTCAGTGGGCTCAGGTGTCAGGTTGCCTGTCAGACAAAATAGCAAATTCAGATCGCCTTATTTTGTCCCTCCAATAGTGGCAGTCACCCCAGAACCTTTTGGTGGGGTCTCCTTTTCAGCAACCCCCACCCCAAGTCACTCTAACAACAGATGCTTCACAGGTGGGTTGGGGAGCCCACCTGCAAGGCCTCTCTACCCAGGGTACCTGGACTCCACAGGAGGCCTATCTACACATCAATCTCCTGGAACTCAGAGCAATCTTCCTTGCTCTTCGAGTATTCCATACCCAGCTCAGCTACAAGACAGTCCTAGTTCAAACGGACAATCAAGTAGCCATGTTCTATGTGAACAATCAGGGCGGAACAGGCTCTCTGTCGCTATGCAGTGAAGCTTTGCGACTATGGGCTCTTGCCAGAGAACATCAGATTCATCTCCTTGCGGTGTATCTTCCAGGCATTCAAAACTCTTGGGCAACAGACTCAGTCGAGTTCTGCTTCCACACGAATGGTCTCTCCATGCGGACCAAGTGGCCATAATTTTCCAAATTTGGGGAACCCCGGACTTAGATCTCTTCGCAAGTCCGCTGAATGCCAAACTTCCCCGGTTCTGTTCCAGAATTCCGTCTCAGGGTTGTCAGGCCAGGGATGCTTTCCTCCTCCATTGGGGCCAGGACTTCCTGTATGCTTTTCCACCCATTCCCCTAATTCCCAAAATCCTGTTCAAGCTTCAGAGAGACAGAGATCATATGATTCTCATAGCTCCATATTGGCCATGGGAAATGTGGTACCCTCTGCTCCTACATCTCTCTCGAGCTCTGCCTCTGGAGTTGGGATCTGCTTCAGATCTCCTTTCTCAGGAGGGCGGGATGATGTGGCATCCCAATCACCAGTCTCTGCATCTCAGGGCCTGGTTGCTGAAAGCCTAGAACTTCACGATCTTAACCTTTCTCAACAGGTAAAGGATATCTTTTATGCTTCCAGGAAGCCTTCCACAAGATGCTCTTATGCTTTCAAGTGGAAAAGGTTTACCATATGGTGCTCACAGGAGGGTCTTAACCCTCTTGCGATACCTCTGGAATCATTACTGGAGTATCTCCTTCATTTGTCTAATGCAGGGCTTAAGACCAATTCAGTGAGAGTTCATTTGAGTGCTATTGCAGCTTCTTTCAAGCCTCTAAATGGGCAACCTATTTCCTCTCATCTTCTCATAGCGAGATTTATGAGAGGCCTTCTTTTAACTAAGCCTCCCATTAAGCCACCAACGGTGGAATGGGACTTAAATTTGTTTTTTGGGCAGCTTATGAAACCGCCTTTTGAACCAATAACCACTACCTCTTTGAAATTCCTTTCCTGGAATGTCATCTTTCTTATTGCAATCACATCAGCACATCGCATCAGTGAACTGCAAGCATTGGTGGCTGATCCTCTTTATACAAGGTTCCATCACGATAAGGTAGTCCTTCGGACTCATCCACATTTTATGCCAAAGGTGGTGTCACCTTTTTATTTAAACCAAGCGGTTTACCTTCCTGTATTCTTTCCAAGGCCTCATGCTTCAAATGCAGAAAGGAATCTTCATACTTTGGATTGTAAAAGGGCCCTAGCCTTTTACTTACAAAGGACACAGCAACATATGAAGTCCTCTCAACTCTTTGTTGCTTTTGATCCTAGTCATTTGGGACTTCCAGTCTCCAAAAGAACACTGTCCAACTGGATTGCACAGTGTACATCTTTTGCCTATGAGAGTAAAAACCTTCCTCTGGAAGGCCATGTCACAGCTCACAATGTGAGAGCCATGGCAGCCTCTATGGCTCATCTTCACTCTGTGTCTATCGACGACATCTGCCGAGCAGCTACTTGGGCTTCAGTTCATACCTTCACAGCCCATTACTGCTTAGACAAGGACTTCCGCCGGGATGCCTTGTTTGGTCAGGCTGTTCTTCAACACCTGTTCCATACTTAATCAACTCCTACCCACCATCCCTGGTAGGATGCCAGAGATCCATGGGGGGAAGTGGAGCCCTTTCACAAGGGCACACAACTTCTAGGGTCTTCTCCCTGGCATCTGCAGCTAGGGAGTCCCCATATAGTTACTCACCTGTAACAGGTGATCTCCAGGAACAGCAGGAATTTAGTCTTCACAACCCACCCACCTCCCCTAGGAGTTGTATCTCTTTTTCTCTTTCTCTCTTTCCCTCTCTCTTTTTCCTCAGCTATATACTCAACTGGAGAGGGACAGTTGGGAAAGGCGTGAAGGCAGCACGCAGGTGCTGTGGGATGCTCCCAAAATCTTTCCTATTGGACGCTGGGGAGCGTTCCCGCGCAGGCTCCATCTGTACTGACGATACCCATATGTGAAGACTAAATTCCTGCTGTTCCCGGAGATCACCTGTTACAGGTGAGTAACTATGCTTTATCTACCTTTTGTTGTTTGGGCATTTTATTTTTCAGTTGCAATTGTCCCAGTTGTTTTCTTCTGCTGTCTTTCTGACTTCTGCTTCTGTTGTCCATTTGTCCTTTCTTCTCTCTTCTATTTTCTCCATTCTCTTTCTAAATCTGTCTCTAATATATTGATCTTTCCCTTTTTGCTCTTTCCTCCATTTCTTTCTTTATTCCCTTTTTATCCACTCAAATTTCACTCCTCCATTCTCATTCCCCTACTAATTTTTCATTTTTCAACTTTCCATCTACTCCTCTAACCTCCAGTCTCGCCCATCTCCCCAGTTATTCCATATCCCTTCTTACTCCTTCTCTAGCCTCTTATTCCCCTCTGTCTTTCACTCACCATTTCCACATATACATGCTCTGTAATCACCATCCTCCTCAAATTCATCTCCTTGCTAACATCCCATGGCCTCTTTCACATAGTTCCACCATGCCCACCATCCTCCCTCTTTCTCACCACCCCAATTCAGTAGCTCCCAGTCCCCCCCCCCCTTCCCTTTTATCCCCAAAGTCCAGCATCTTCCTCTTTCTCTTCTACCTCCCCAGCCCTTTTTCCATTTCCATAGACCAACAGCTTTCTATCCCCTTCCCCTTCTCCATCCCCTCTACCTCCAGTAGTCGGGCATCTCCTATCTCCTCTCCCAGCCCAGCATCCCCCACTCCTCTCTCTCTATCACTCTGCTACCCCCTAATCCCCAGTCCAATATATCTCTCCCCTCTCACAACCCCAAATTTCCCTCTATTTCTCCCTATCCTCCCCTCAATCCAGCATATCCCCTCTCTGTATTTCTCTGTCCGCCCTTCCCTCCCATGGCAAAATTATTGTGTGGCACCATCTCCGGTGTCTTCGGTTTTTCTCAAGTCAGAAACAGAAAGATCACACGGCACCATCCCTATCTTCATCTTTCTTTCTCTGAGTCAGCGAGCAACAGCCAGTGCTGCCTGTACCATTCACTTCAGTGCACAGTTCAATGACTCTGTGCACTGGAAGTGAATGCTACAGGTAGCACTGGCTGTTATTGCTGACTCAGAAAAAGAAAAATGAAGCAGGGAATGGTGCTGCATGATGCCGCAATCTGTCTGCTGCTGGAGCTGCATGCACAGTGTGTTTTGCTGGCCCTGGACCTACCACCTCACTCGCAACTTACTCTCCCAGTACTCAGTCTATCTTAAAAGTCTGTCTTCTTTTCTCCCACCAAATTTTAAAGTCTCCACCTAAGTCCCAGTCCCTGCTCTCTCCCATATCCATATCCCCAGTACCTATCCTCCTGCCTCCTACATTCCTCCTATGCCCACCTAGGTACTTTCTTCTCTGATTTTCATTGACCCTGCCATTTCTTCTTTTTACCCCAGCATCTATTCTTCTGCCCCTCCCTCTCACTTTTCCCTCTGTAAGACCTTTTTTCTTCCCTCTCACACAAAATATGTCGCCCTCTCCATCCTCACTTCCCCAGATTCTGCCTCTTTTTCTCCACCCTAACCCTAGCATCTGCCCCCTTTCAGTCCCCCCAGCCTCAGCATCACACCTTTCCAGTCCTCCCCAGCATCAGTTTCCTTCCAGTCCCAGCCCTCTTAAGCAAAAGCTCTCTTCCAGTCCCAGACTCTGCCATCATCAGCTCCTTTTCAGTCCCTGTCCCTTCCAGCATCATTTCCCTTCTAGTTCCAGACACCCACAGCATCAGTCCTCCTCCAGTGTCATCTCCCTTCCAGTCCTTGTCCTCCCATCACCCAGCATCAGTCCTTTTCCAGTCCTAGCTCTCCAGCAATCCTCTTCCAGTGTCAGCACCCCCCTAGTCTTCCTTCAGTCCCATCCCTCCCAGCATAAACTCCCTTCCAATCATAGTCTCCCTAGCATCAGCCAAGGAAGATCTTGTCTTACTAATCTGTTATGTTTTTTTGAAGGTGTGAATAAACAGGTAGACAAAGTTGAGTCGGTTGATATAGTGTATCTGGACTTTCAGAAAGCCTTTGACAAGGTCCCTCATCAGAGACTTTTGGCAAAACTAAAAAGTCATGGGATAGGAGACAGTGTACTATTGTGGATCAGGAACTGGTTAAAAGATAGAAAACAGAGGGTAGGACTAAATGGCCAGTTTTCCCAATGGAAAAAGGTGAATAGTGGTGTACCCCAGGGATCTGTTCTGGGTCCGCTGTTTTTTGACATATTCATAAATAACCTAGAAAAGGGAATAACGAGTGAGGTTATCAAATTTGCAGATGACACAAAACTATTTAAAGTTGTTAAAACACAAGAGGATTGTGGAAAATTGCAAGAAGATCTTGATAAATTGGAAGACTGGGCATCTAAATGGCAGATGAAATTTAATGTGGACAAGTGCAAAGTTATGCACCTAGGGAAGAACAACCCAAACTATGGTTACATGATGCAAGGTTCCACATTGGGAACCACCACCCAGGAAAAAGATTTAGGCGTCATTGTGGATAGCATGTTAAAACCCTTTGCCCAGTGTGCAGCGGCAGCCAAGAGAGCAAATAGAATGCTAGGTATCATAAGGAAAGGATTGGAAAATAAAACAAAGGATATTATAATGCCTCTGTATCGTTCCATGGTGCGACCGCACCTTGAATATTGTGTACAGTTCTGGTCACCGCATCTTAAAAAGGATATAGCGTTATTAGAAAAAGTACAGAGAAGAGCCACCAAAATCGTAAAGGGGATGGAAGGATACTCCTATGAAGAGAGGCTCAAAAGGTTAGGGCTCTTCAACGTGGAAAAGAGACGGCTGAGGGGAGATATGATAGAGGTCTATTAATTAATGAACGGAGTGGAACGGGTAAATGTAGAGCGATTGTTTACATCATCAGAATATAAAAAGACTAGGGGACATGCAATGAAGCTATAGGGTAACCTATTTAAGACTAATAAGAGAAAATATTTTTTCACTCAACGTGTAATCAAACTCTGGAATTTGTTACCGGAGGATGTAGTAAAAGCTGTTAGTGTAGCTGGGTTTAAAAAAAGGTTTGGAGAAGATCCTGGAGGAAAGGTCCATAAACCATTATTAAAAGGGACCTGGGATATCACTGCTTGACCCAATACAAGCATTGAGGAACCTGTGTCTTTTGGGGAGACTGCTAAGTACTTATGACCTAGACTGGCCACTGTTGGAAACAGGATACTGGGCTTGATGGACCTTGGTCTGACCCAGTATGGCATATCTTATGTTCTTATGTTCTTAGGGAGCAACACATCTGTGTTTCTATTTCTCAGGTGTTACCTTGCATGTGGAGTCTGGCTTTTTGGGATCTATATATCATCTCTTTAGCATTCGACACAGTCAACCACAACATCCTACTACAGAGACTGCACATATTTGTATTGCAGCATATAGTACTAAAATGGATCAAATCATATCTTACAGAGAGAAAACAACAAATAAAAATCAGCTCAAACAATTCCAAACCCTACCAACAGACGTAAGGAGTACCTCAAGGTTCCTCCCTATCCACAACCCGCTTCAACCCCTATTCACCATTATCAAAAAACACAACATCCATTATCACATATACGCTGATGATGTAATGCTGTACTGCCCATTCCTCTCCAATCAACCTGACTACACTCATCTTCAAGACTGCTTCACAGAAGTTACACAATGGCTTACTACCAACAACCTATCCATCAACCTTAAGAAGACAGAGGCCATATTCATTAAAAGAAACACTTCTTTCACACCTCCATCCATTATTAAACTAAATAATATACCAATAAATGTAAAACCTGACTTGAAATACCTCAGCATTATAATTAACCAGCATCTATCATTCAAAACTCAAATAACGACAGTAAAGACAATTTACTTTAAAACAAAGATCCTACAGCGACTTCGTCCCCTCTTGAGCCAACAGATTTCAGATCCGCATTGCAAGTCCTCACCATCCCTCACGCAGACTTCATTAACAATATATACCAAGGTCTACATCAATCATCACTCCTCCCACTACAAACTGCTCTACACACAGCTGCATGTACCATACAAAGTGCAAACAAATATGACCACATCACACCCATCCTAAAACAAATGCATTGGCTACCACTCAACAAAAGAATAAACTGCAAATGCATTCTCCTCACACACAAGGCACTCCATTACCAGCAAGGAACTTCCCTCAAAGCCCTACTACAAAAACCACAAATTTCCATGCCGCGAAGACAGACTATGTTCTCTGTAAAATGTTCTGTTCTCTGGAAACCGCTTTGACCTGCTGAAAAGCTATCTACAAACCTATCTAAATAAAATAAATAAATAAAATACATATTTCTATTTTTAGTCTGTGGTTCCTTTTTCTGTATTTGGTATGAGTCTGTCTATGTCCTAAGTGTATGGTCGAGGCCAGGTGTAATGTTATCATGGAGTTTCTATGTAGGGATCTGTAATAATCTGGTTTGTACAGTTTTACCTGTAGGTGTATGGAATTTCTAGGACCCGTGGCAATATTTACAATGCTGTCCTCTTTTAGGTAGGCTTCTTGTTGTGTGAGTTTTGGAAGTTAGAGTTGTTGTGACATGGTAGATTTGGAGAATTTCTCCAAATAGGTTAGTTTTGTACATACCTTGATAGTCATGAACCTCATTTCTAAGCCCCAGGGTATGTGGAGTATGATCTTAATCTCTCAAATTTACTGTTAATACTCGGCATAGTACTTGCATTTTGCCAAAAATAGCTCCTTCCTTCTGGAGTTTGTAAGCTGTAACATGTTTGGATAATTTATCAGGGTATGATTGGAAATTTTTCTTAATCAAGCCTTCGGTACCCAGCACAATGGGAAATAACTTGGTATCTTTCTGCCACATTTTCTTGGTCTCTGACTGCATTTCTTGGTACTTAAGAATCTTCTCCCTCTCAACAGGATTCACAGAATAGTCACTTGGGAATGACACCTCCATAATCAATGTCGTTCTGGTGGTCTTCCCCTTTATGCTATGTCTAGCTTCCTTGCATCCAGCTTTTCATCAGTCAGAATGGAGTTGTGCTTTTCAGGCACAGTGATGTTGTAGTGTTTACCGAGTTTCCAATGTATGAGGTGTGCTACTTTTTTTGCCTTTCAATATAGAAATATTCTGCCATCAGAACATCACAGCCAGCTATGAGGTAATTCTAGGCATTTACGTTCATATTTTAACACTTTTTGTATATTTGGATCCAATGGTGCTGTTAGGTAGGCTTGGAGGCCTATGTTAGTAGTTCTGTATGAGTAATCAATTTCTGTGAGGCCCAGCAGATTTGTTCTATAGGTCCTGTGCTGTGGTTCTAGTGTATTGGTGGGGGATACAGGATATGGATAGTCTTTTTTTTTTTAAGATTTGCAATGTTAAGTTCTTGATGGTGCGAGTCATAAATTTACATTATGTCAGTTCAGATTCAAGAAAATCTTCACTGTTGCTGATTTCTAGACTTTTCCAGTTCTGGCACATTCTAATCTGGCCTGCACACCATGATGCTGTATTCACAGCAACCAGGATTTTTTTCTCATTTTATATCTTCCCCACTCATCATTAACTTGATCCTAACACTAACGAAATAAGTGCAGTATGCAAATATTTATGCAAATGAGATCCGTGCATATGCAAATTAAGCTCTGCAGTGTATGGCACCGCACCGCACCACCCTTGGGCCGTCCCTGAACCACCACACTGCAAGACTTTGGCCTGGGAAGTAACAGCTACCAGGCCTGGAGCAGAGGCAGCACAGCAAATAAAGTAAGTTTGCCATGCATGCGCAGGGAAGATGTGGGCACACATGGGGGGCGCCACAAGGGGGGTTAGCCATGGGGGGCCATCAATAGAACTTTCACCGCTGGTATGACATCTTTTAAACATTAGCCCAGTCGAATCAGTCTCTTCCTTTTCGTCCCTCTAGTCCAGTCCCAGAACCAGTGAGTTGAGAATCTCCTCCAACAGCTTTGGAGACTGAAACATGTCATCGCTTTGATGACCTCAGCATAAGTAGGCGAGGACCGCCCCTTCTCCTTCAGTATTTTCAGTCTCCAAGCAGCAGGAGAAGCTTCTGAGCTCTAGGCTCGCTCAGCACAAATAAGCAGAGTTATAGATTAAGTTTTTACCTTTAAAATTGCAGAGTTTTATTTTGATTGGGTGTTAATTATTTTACAGGACAGGTGCTGCTGCTGGAGGTGTCCTTTTGCGGCTGCTGGTTGAAGCTGTTTGTTCCCTCCCCCCCCCTCCTCCTCTCCCTATTTCTTTCATTGCTTTCCTAGTGGGGGTATTTGCTTCTCTCCCCGTCGTGTTAACAAGCATCGGGGGACCAGCATAGCACCTTTGGCCTCCCTTCTCCCGAACCCGCGTTAACGGGTGAGGAGCAGGTTGCAGGCACAAGAGACACAGCACCAGCCGAAGCACTGAGGAGAAGGAGAGTTGCCGGAGTTGAAGCTGCTGTTAGGCTGAGCCCGGCGAGCTGTGAGCCCCTCTCCCGTTTTTTGGAGGTCTGAGAGGTGAATTCAGGTCAGTGCAGGCACCGGAGTTTAGCCGGGGGGGTGGACGGAGGTGTGAGGGCAGCATTCGCGTAGTTAGGCCGCCCGCCCGATTTCGCGCGGGAAGCGCGACGGCAGACATTTTAAAAGCCGCAAGGCTGATTAGCGTTGTTCGTTTTTGAGGGAAGAGCTTTGCTTTCCTTTGAGGAGATCTCACCTTTTCAAGGCTCGTTTCAGCCTTAGGCAAGCAGCACAGAGCTGTGGGGTTTGCTGGTAGTGCAGTTGTTGTAAAAAAAAAACGGGACAGTTTACCTCCTTGTGCAGAGCTGCTAGAGGAGTTCAGTTTTGCTTTTCAAGGGGTTATGCCGCCTAAACCACGGTGTTTGGTGTGTGGTTCACGGCAAAGTGAGTTGTTAGAGGCTGGGGTGTGTAGGCCCTGCACCCGCAAAACGGCCCTCATGGAGAATCCTCTGGAAGGTACCAGTGGAGATCACGTGGAGAATGCAAGTGGTCAGGGGGACCCCCTGCCTTCCCAGGAGATCTCGGCTGAGCAGTTACAAGGATCTTCTTCGGGGGGGGGGGGGGAGTGGTTCCGCCGCTTGCAGCCTGTCAAACGAGGGGCTCGATGGGCATTCCGCCAGATTTCTTCTCCCTCATGCAGCAGGCCTTGGCCTTATTGCAGCCAGCTATGGGGGCGCCCCCTCAGAGCCTGCGAGGTCAGAAGCGCCTGGGTCTGCAGGGGTTCAGCCGGTCCCACGCAAAAAGAGTAGAGAGGCGAGTATGGAGGACCCTACATCTCCCCTCTGGGGGGATATAGGATCTGCTGATGGTGACTTCCCGGAAGCGTCGGAAGAGGAGTTGGAGGAGGGGGAGTTGCCCGATGCGGAACAACAAAATAGAGTGGTCAGGGTGTTTAGGAAAGAAGAGCTTCCTGCCCTAATTGCAGAGACGTTAAAGACGTTGAACATGCCGTCTGTAGAACCCGCCTCTGAAGAGGTTCTAGAGGATCCACTATTACAGGCTGTGCGCACGTCTCAGCGCGTTTTTCCCGTGCATCGGGTATTTAGGAATATGATTCAGGAGGAGTGGGACATGCCGGAATCGGCTCTGAAAGGTTCTAGGGCGATAGCTCGGTTGTACCCTCTTTCTGACCAAGATAAAGAACTCTTTCGCTCTCCGAAGGTGGATGCGGCAGTTTCGGCTGTCACTAAAAAGACTACCATTCCAGTCGAGGGAGCCGCGGCTTTAAAGGATGTACAGGACAGGAAGTTGGATACCTTGTTGAAGCAGGTTTTTGATATTAGTGCTCTCTCCATGCAGGCCTCGATAGCGGGTGCATGGGTGGCTAGAGGCTGTCTCAGATGGTCCCAAGGGTTGCAGGGGGATCAGTTGGGGGAGCAGGAAGCCGAGATAGCACGGCTCGAATCCGGTACCGCTTATCTGGCGGATATTCATTATGACCTTATTCGGGGTCTGGCGAAGACTATGGCGTCGGTTGTTGTGGCACGGAGATATTTATGGTTAAGGAACTGGGCAGCAGACGGCTCGTCCAAGGTGCGCCTCAGTAAGCTTCCCTTTCGAGGAAAGCTATTGTTTGGTGAGGATTTGGAAAAGTTGGTCAAAGATCTCGGGGACTCCAAGGGGGGTCGCTTGCCGGAGGATAAGCCTAAACAGGGTCGGGGGCCTTTGGGTCTCAGAGGAGTTCAGCGGGAGTTTCGTAGGTTTCGGTCCTCTTGTTTTGGCCAGTCGCAGCGGGGCAGGTTTCCAATGCGAGGCCAAGGATTCCGAGGATTTCAAGGGGCAGATAGAGGGTTTGCACCCTATCAGTCCTCGACCGTTAAGAAGTCGCAATGAGATAAGGCGGACTCAGGTGGCGGTGCTGCCCGTCGGAGGTCGGTTACGGGAGTTTTACCCTGCCTGGGTTCACATTACCTCGGATCAGTGGGTGCTGGAGGTCATTCGAGAAGGCTATGCACTAGAACTCCATTGACCCGTCTTAGATTCCTTTGTGCTGTCTCCTTGAAGGGCTCCTCTCAAGGTACGCGCAGTTGCGGAGACTTTGCAAAGATTGCTGCAGCTTCGGGCAGTGGTTCCCGTTCCCTCGGATCAATGCGGGTGCGGTCGGTACTCCATCTATTTCGTGGTCCCCAACAAAGAGGGCTCCTCTCGGCCGATTCTGGATTTAAAAAGGGTGAATCGGTGTCTCAGAGTGACTCATTTTCGTATGGAGACCTTGCGATCTGTGATCGCAGCAGTCTGGCAAGGCGAGTTCCTGACGTTGTTGGACCTCACAGAAGCCTATTTACATATCCCTATCAGGCCGGAGCATCCGAGGTACCTGCGGTTTGCTCTTCCCATGGGGCATTTCCAGTTTCAAGCGATGCCCTTTGGGTTGGCAACGGCGCCTCGGGTGTTCACCAAGATCATGGTAATGGTGGTGGCGGCGCTTCGGAAGGAAGGGGTGTTATACACCCATACTTAGACGATTGGTTGATTCGGGCGAAGTCAAGAGAGGAAAGTGTATGGGCCACCGTGCGGGTGGTACAGATGTTGGAAGGCCTGGGCTGGGTGGTCAACCATGCGAATAGCAGCCTGGTCCCCTCTCAGTCCCTGGAGTATTTGGGAGCGCGTTTCGAGACCGCTTTGGGCAAGGGTTTTCTGCCGGATCACCGGGCTCACGCGTTACGGAGTTTGGTAACGCAATTTTTGGCGAGGCAGGCACCGTCGGCGTGGCAGTACCTTCAACTGCTCGGGACGATGGCTGCTTCGATCGAGGTAGTGCCGTGGGCAAGAGTGCACATGAGGCCGTTGCAGAGGGCTCTCCTTCGGCGCTGGTCCCATCAATCGGATCCCTTGTCCCGCAGACTGGTCTGTCCGCCAGAGGTGCGGCAGGAACTTCGTTGGTGGTTGCAGAAGGAATCTCTGGTGGCCGGGATCTCTCTCAAACCTCCGGCCTGGCGATTGTTAACAACGGATGCCAGTCTGATAGGTTGGGGTGCGCATTGCGAGGGGAGATTAGCCCAAGGGCAATGGTCGCAGAACGAAAAGTGTTACTCCATCAACAGATTAGAAATGAGAGCGGTGTTCCTGGCTCTCTGGGAGTTTCAAGCCTGGTTGCAACATGCGGCAGTCAGGGTGCTGTCCGACAATGCAGCGACGGTAGCCTACATCAATCGTCAGGGGGGCACAGGCAGTGTGGCTCTCGAAGAGGAAGCAGGTCGGCTGTTAGATTGGGCCGAGCAGCATCTGGTGGGTCTGTCGGTGCAACATGTGGCCGGGGTGCACAATGTCGAGACAGATTTTTTCAGTCGCAGAAAAGTGGATCCGGGGGAGTGGGTGCTCTGCTCGTGCGGCGTTAGGGTCATCCCCTCATGGATCTCATGGGGACGTTCGAGTCTGCACAGGTGGACAGATTTTACAGCAGGAGAAGAGAGAGGATGTCGGAAGGGCTCGATGCATTAGCACAAAGGTGGCCAGAGGGGTGTCTGCTCTATGTGTTTCTGCCGTGGGCTCTCATAGGTCGAGTGCTGCAGCGCATAGAGCGGCACCAGGGACGTGTGATTCTGATTGCACCAGATTGGCCCAGGAGACCGTGGTATGCATATCTAGTACGTCTGCTAGTGGAAGCCCCGTGGAGGCTCCCTCAAAGAGCGGATCTCTTGCAGCAGGGGCCGTTGCGAATGCCGGAGGTGGCTCGATTCTCGCTTACAGCATGGCTCTTGAAAGGGCTAGGATGAAGGCTAAGGGTTATTCCCCAGCGGTCATTTCTACCTTGTTGAGGGGGCGCAGGCAGTCGACGTCGCTAGCGTATGTTCGGATCTGGCGCGTCTTTGAGAACTGGTGTGAAGAGAGACGCCTGCGGCCTTTAGGGGCATCAGTTCCTCACATTCTTTCCTTCTTACAAGCTGGAGTAGAGAAGGGCTTGGCGGTGAGTTCCTTGCGGGTTCAGTTGGCAGCGCTTTCTTGCTTCCGGGGCAAGATTCAGGGCCAGGTGCTGGGGGTGCATGGCAACATTAGGAGATTTTAGCGCGCCGTGTTGCTCGTGCGACCTCCGCATAGGTGCTCAGTCCTGGCATGGGACCTGAACTTGGTGTTGGAAGCGTTGGTTAGGCAGCCCTTTGAGCCGTTGGGGAAGGCCACGGTTAAGGATCTGACTTTGAAGACGGTGTTTCTTGTAGCTATTTGTTCTGCTCGCAGAATTTCGGAGTTACAGGCTTTGTCTTGTAAAGAGCCATATCTGTCCTTCTTCGATCACAAGGTGGTGCTGCGTACTGTACCGGCCTTTTTGCCTAAGGTGGTCTCGGTGTTTCATGTTAATCAGGTAGTGTCTCTTCCGGTGTTCTCGGAGAATCAAGGGGCAAAGTCGGATAGCAGATTGCATCTTCTGGATGTACGTCAGGCTCTTCGGCGTTACCTCCGCGGTACAGCGTCTTTCTGTAAGTCCGACAGATTGTTTGTAACCTTTGGGGGTCCGCAGAAGGGAGAGGCGGCGGCGAAGTCGTCTATCTCATGGTGGTTGAAGAAGACGATTGCGGCGGCCTACATGTTGAAAGGAAGAGTTGTGCCGGAAGGGCTCCGAGCTCATTCGACTAGGGCGCAGGCTGCGTCTTGGGCGGAATATAGTTTAGTGCCGGCCGTAGACATTTGTAGAGCGGCTACTTGGTCGTCGTTGCATTCTTTCGCGAAGCATTATCGGCTTGATGTGCAAGCGGGAGATGATGGCCGCTTTGGGGCGGCAGTGCTTCAGGCTGGATTGGCTGGCCCCTCCCGTTGAAATTTACTGCTCTGATACATCCTCACTGGTTCTGGGACTGGACTAGAGGGACAAAAAGGAAGAGGAAATTAGACTTACCTGCTAATTGTTGTTCCTTAAGGCAGTGTTTTTCAACCTTTTTTGTGCAAAGGCACACTTTTTTCATGAAAAAAATCACGAGGCACACCACCATTAGAAAATGTTAAAAAAATTTACCTCTGTGCCTATATTGACTATATATAAAGTAATTCTCTTGAATAGGAATCAAACACTCACACCAACCCCCCTCCCCTGCTGGTTCACACCAACCCCCCTCCCCTGCTGGTTCACTCACACCACCCCCCCCCCCTCCACTGCTGGTTCACTCACCCACCCCCCTGTCACTTACTCACCCCTCCTGCTGGGTCACTCACTCACTTACCCCCCCTCCCCTGCTGGTTCACTCACACCATCGCCCCCCCCTTGCTGGTTCACTCACACTCCCCCCCCCCTTGCTGGTTCACTCACACTCCCCCCCCCTTGCTGGTTCACTCAAACACACACACCCCCCTCTGCCCAAGCCGCTGCTTCTGCTTTGTACAGAGCAGCGGCTGTACTACACTTACATTGAAAAGTAAAGAGAAACTGTCAGGAGCCCTCCGGTCATCGCAGAGCCCGAGGAAGTGATGTCCTGGGGGCGGGCTCCTCACAGGCTGTCTTTCCTTTTCAAATTAACTTTATTGCAGCTAAAGTTAATTTGAAAAGGAAAGACAGCCTGTGAGGAGCCCGCCCCCATGACATCACTTCCTCGGGCTCTGCATGATCGGAGGGCTCCTGACACAGTTTCTCTTTACTTTTCAATGTAAGTGTAGTGCAGCCGCTGCTCTGTACAAAGCAGAACCAGCGGCTGCACTGCTATAGGGAATCGCGATCGCGTTCGTGCCGCGGAGTTCGGCACAAAAGCCGGTTTTTTGCTCTGGCCGCTCCCGATCTTGCGGCCAGAGCAAAAAAACGGCTTTTCAATGGCCGGTTTTACAACTGTGCTGGCAGCCGGCCTGGCCATGGAAAAACCAGCCAGGCCGGCTGAAAACCGGCCGGTTGGCAACCCTAATTTGTGAGCCGAGGCCACATGTTACGGATGAAATTGGAATTTTTCCCACGGCACACCAGACAATATCTCACGGCACACTAGTGTGCCGCGGCACAGTGGTTGAAAAACGCTGCCTTAAGGAACTCTAGTCCAGTCCCGGATCCCACCCGGGGTTCTAGGGTGGCCAGCCTGCAATTGATGTAAAATTGGTTCTGAAGTAGGGTCTCAAGTGGGTTCTGGATGAGTCTATATTATTCTAAGCCACTGGGATCCTGTCGCAGCAGTCCATGATTCATTAAAAAAGAGAAAAGAAAAAAAAAAAGAAGAAATTTGGGAAGCACGGGGAGAGTAAAGGCAATTTCAAGTTTGTTAGAGCTTTTCTGGTTCAGTTATTTGTTAGGAATATGATTAACTACTTATTTGTTGCTCTGCTGAGTCTGCTTTGTCAATAGGTACTGAAGGAGAAGGGGCGGTCCTAGCCTACTTATGCTGAGGTCATCAAAGCGATGACATGTTTCAGTCTCCAAAGCTGCTGGAGGAGATTCTCAACTCACTGGTTCCGGGACTGGACTAGAGTTCCTTAAGGAACAACATTAGCAGGTAAGTCTAATTTCCTCTTCTCTTCCTTTTCCTTTCACACCCATTTACTTACATCTTTGCCTCCTCCTATTCCCTCTGAGCCTTGTTTTCATTCTGTGAGACCTTTACCAGTTGTTACATCTCTTCCAATTACCAGTTGTAAACTCCAGCTAAGAAGTGCCATAGAATATAGAACCCCTCAAAAGCTAGTGTTGCTCAAACCAAATGGCTTTGTATCACTGCACTCAAGTGAGATGGCTCCTGGAGTTGTGGCAACTGTTGAAGGCTCTGGGCAGCCACCATTCAATTCTTGATTTATTGCTACATGTGCACTGTAAATAAGGTCACAAATCTACTCTAAAAGTGTCTCTGAATCAAGTCACTTCTTGCTATCACTGCCCACTCATGACCTTGCCTAATGCTGGTTTTCCATCTCTTTGGCAGGCTCCTCCTCAATATCTGGGTGCTCTAGCTGACCCTCCCACCCCTTAGGAGCAAATTGTATAGCATGCAGCTAGCTAAAAAAAAAAATGGTCATATGCCTTTATAGGGTCGTTGAGTAAAGTTATCAAGGCATCTAAAGTAGGGCCTTCAAAAAAAAAATTACAACACTCTTCACCTGCATCCTGGGGGGAGGGACTCCGATGGGCTAATGAGCTATATTTGGGAGAGAAGTCACAAAATAAAAAAAAGTAAAACAGTGGTAGAATGGCAGATTGTTAGCCACTGCTGATACTCCTGTGATGCTTTCTCAGTTGAGCTGAAGATGGAATAAGAGACTTACATGGAGACAGTTTAAAGAAGAATTTCCAAGCACATCTTGACAGACTACCCATGCATGTTATATCTTAGGAACTCCAGCAGGAGGCTGTCTTTGGCACAATGCAAGTATTATGCCAAGACTTAGCAGTAAATTTGAGAGACTGAGATCATATTCCCCATTCCTTGGCTTAAAAGTGAGGTTCACACATGTCATGGTATGTGCAAAACTAATCCACACAAACCAATACCCTTGACCTTACTTACATAAATAAATTAATTTTACCAATATAAATAATTCTTTCATACACTTCAACAAGGCACAAACGACCTCAGGATTGTCTTACCCCGACATGTGGCAAACTAGTCACCATAGGGTTTAAGAGCAGACACTCACATCATGGGTCACTGCCTCTATATGTTTGCAATACAAGTCTCAGTCTAACAACGCTAACAATATCTAAGATGACCTTACCACCTACCAACAAAACATTTAATTACTGAGATTCACAAAATTTATAAAAAGTGTCTGCAATACAGCATAGAGCCGGAGCACATCAATTCTTCAGTTATTGTCCTAAAAGGAACAGAAAGAGAATTTCTTTTAAACAGCGGAATATAAACCTTTTGTGATAGAAATTTATTCACCTATCTGAATATTTTCAGACATCCGGCTCATGTCAGCAAGCAGACATCATACAGCGGTTTTTATCCGAATGCCAAATCGCCTGGAAGGTAGATCGTCCCGGAAAGAGGTACAATAACCCCACCGTTCTGGCAAAAGATATAGTAACCCGACAAAAGCTTTTGTTTTGCCGATTAGGCTTCTTCAAGGTAACAATATTAGCGTTTTACTTTCTCTATGTTGGATACATAGTATCTCCCTACTTGCACCTCGATAGCGTCTGACGTTAATAACTTTTAAAAGACATCTAAGCCTATGATTTGCTCACAGAGGGTGACGTAACGTTTTCTTACAACCCTCAATCAATACACATTATAACTCAAACTTTAACAACGGCGAACCTCAAAAATCATAAAAAACCGCAAGGAATAAGACCAGAACTCCACAGTAAATCAATATTGATTTAAATAAAAAGTGTCCATTCAATTTTATCATTTAATCCATTGGGATCTAGGGTTTTCAAGTCATAAATCCATCTTTGTTCTTTTTTGAGTAACAAGCAACTTCTATCTCCTCTCCGTATATCTGGGGGGATATATTCTAATACCGTGCAATGAAGATCTTCAAAACCATGGCTACAAGAAATGCAATGTTGAACTAACGGTGTTTCTAATCTGGCTTTACTAATACTATATTTGTGTTCAGCTAGCCGTGTCCTTAAAGGACGAGTAGTTTTACCTATATATAATTTAGAACAAGGGCACCATAGCGCATACACCACAAAAGAAGTATTACAAGAAGTATCCTGGATATACAAATAGCTCTTCTTTTTATAATTGGAACCCAGTTGATTTTCCATGATCCCACAAAATGAACATCGCCCACACTTCTTATGTTCATATGTCACACCACTATTATGTCGTCTAGGTACTGCAGAACATAGTAGGTCTCTGAAATTCTTTCCCCTACTATACGCCACACGCAAAACACTTCTAGATAATTTAAGATGGGAGCGAAGAATATTCCACCTTTTTCGAATAGAAGAAGCAATCCGACTTGAAAGGCTGGAGTAAGGCAATACACATGTAAGTAGGGATGTCTCAGAAGGTACTGCACAATCCGCATCTGAAGATCGAGGTTTAAGCAACCATTCACGATGATTGTATTTAGCTCGTTTATAGGCTTTTTTTAACACTGAGCTAGGGTATCCACGCTGCTGAAACTTCAATATCATATTCTGTGCTTGTCTGT
This sequence comes from Ichthyophis bannanicus, assembly GCA_033557465.1. Classification (NCBI taxonomy): domain Eukaryota; kingdom Metazoa; phylum Chordata; class Amphibia; order Gymnophiona; family Ichthyophiidae; genus Ichthyophis; species Ichthyophis bannanicus. Next base: position 862,770,652 of record CM066034.1, read on the forward strand.
CAAATTCCTCTTGAGATGAACAAATACGTCTACAACGTAACAATTGTGAATACGGCAAACTACATTTCAAATGATTAGGATAAAAACTAGAAAAATGCAAAAAAGTATTTTTATCTGTAGGTTTAGTATAAATCATTGTAGAAAATTTTGCACGCTGTTTGTAATTTGAACATCTAAAAAATGTATTGTAAATTCTTGGATATTAATTTCAAACTTGATATTACCGTTACATTTATTTAAGTAATTAAAAAATTCATTCAAAGATTCTAAAGATCCACCCAACAGAAGAAAAATATCATCTATGTAACGGTGCCATCGCAAAATGTCAGATCTATATTTCGAACTATAAACCCACTGAACTTCAAAATTGTGCGTGTAAAGATTTGCTAATGATGGGGCAAAGGTTGCCCCCATAGCTGTACATGAAATCTGCTGAAAAAAATCTTGTTTATAAACAAAATAATTCTTTTTCAGTGCCAATTCAGCCAAAGTTAAAAGAAATCTTGTGGGAAACCATATGTGGCCTTAATCTCATATTCCATATATCTGATATTACTTGTAAAGCCTCATTTTGAGGTATCGATGTATACAAAACTGTTACATCTAAAGTTGCCATCCAAGTCACTTGTTCAGTAGTACCATAATCTTCTAAAATTGTCAAAAAGTGTGTCGTATCAGTGATATATGAAGGAATTAAAGGGATTTCATCTTTTAGAAACATATCTAAGTATATGCCTATATGCCTACTCTTTCAAGTACTGAATCATTACTCGACAGTATCGGACGTCCTGGTGGATTAAGTAACTTTTTATGCACCTTAGGTAAAATATAGAATGCCGGTATCTTTGGGGACAATGGTTTAAGAAAAATCTTTTCTCTCTCTGTTAAAAACCCAGATTGAACTGCAGCAGTAGTAAGATCTATCATCATCTTTTGTAGTTCTTCAGTAGGGTCTGACGTTAGACGTACATAGTGAGTCGTAGAATTTAATTGCCTCAACACCTCAGTATCATAACTAACAGTATCCATCACGACGACTGCTCCACCCTTATCCGCTCTTTTTATAATAATATCGTCCATTTTAGAAAGACTCTGCAGAGCTTCCGTTTCTTCCTTTGTTAAATTTTTAGGATAATTGTTGAATCTCAATTCCATTCCACATAAATCTGAAAGTACGAGATGTTTAAATGTATGTACTATAGGGTCTAAAAGGCCAGGAGGAGTCCAGCTAGATTTTACACTAACTATAGATGGATCAGGAGGTGAAGGTTTCTCATAAAAAAATAATTTCAACTGTATAGATCTAATTAATCTTTCTATAGCTACCCTATAAGGTAGGTAAGGTCGTGTTAGATATTGTTAGCGTTGTTAGATTGAGACTTGTATTGCAAACGTATAGAGGCAGTGACCCATGATGTGAATGTCTGCTCTTAAACCCTATGGTGACTAGTTCGCCACATATCAGGGTAAGACCATCCTGAGGTCGTTTGTGCCTTGTTGAAGTGTATGAAATAATTATTTATATTGGTAAAATTAATTTATTTATGTAAGTAAGGTCAAGGGTATTGGTTTGTGTGGATTAGTGTAACCCTTGTGCAGTTGTATTAACCATTATGTGCAAAACTAACCCATTTGGAGAAACTGCCCCGAGATAAAAGAGGAATTTCCAAGCACACCTTGATAAATTGCCTATACATGTTACATGTTGTGAATTCCACAAGAAAGTTCTCTTTGGTACAATGCAAGTATTATGCCAAGCGTTAGCAGTAAATTTGAAAGACTGAGATACTGTTGAAGTATGCTGAAGAAATTGCCTCCAAGAGAAGTGATAAGGTAGATAGTGTGTATCAGAGGTCCCTTCTTAGCTAGATGTCATCCCTTGGTGATCTGGCCACTCACAAAATGCTTGTGTATGCCAGACTGTGAAAGGATGTGTGCACTGTGGCAGAAGTGATAATACCTGTGGCATTGTGGACCACATACATGAAAGAGCTTGCGAATTCTATAGCTGGATTCACTCCTTGAAGGGGTCTGATTGCTATATGTTTTCAGTCTATTCTCCATAAACTGATAGAAAGTGGGCATTGTCATAAAATCCTGTTATGGTTTCCTGTCAGTTCTGTACATCCTTAGGAAAAGAAATATATTAATTGATTCTTCTGAGAAAAGCACTCAGAATCTGTGAAATGCAGCATTAGGTGGCCAACTGGCATATTCCTGCAGTGTCCCTCAGAGTAGACTGGAAGCTTACAACAGCCAAAAAGAGAAGGGGTGTGGTGATTTTCAGGTGCATTGGGATAGCATGTCCTCTCTGAGTGGAAGGCTGCAATTCACCCTGTAACTACTGGCATAGGTGGAGAATGTTTTCCTGATCAAAGATAAAACCTGTGTTGGCAATGCTTCTCTAACAAGTCTAGGAACAGGGTCCAGCCAGGGCTGGCACAAGGAGATGAGGTGCCCTAGGTGAACCTCATCTCTTGTAACTCCCCCCACCCCCGCGGCACCCATTGTCACCGCTGTTGCGTATCTCTAGGAAGTACAATGGAGGTAGTGGCCGCAAACAGTGCCATAGTGCTTACCTTTAACCTTCGGCACTGCAGGCCTGTTTGCTTCCGCCCTCTCTCCAACACCTGATGCCAAAACAGGCAGTCAGCATTGGGCATCGAAGAGGGAGCAGAGACAAACAGCCCCGGGGTCCCAAAGCTTAAAGATAAGTGCCATAGGGCTGTTTTGGGCAATTACCACTATTGTACATCCCAGAGAGGGGCAACAGCAGCAGCCATGGGTGCCCCTGAAGAGCCCGGCGCTCTATGCGAACACCTAGTTTTCCTAATGGTAGCACCGGCCCTGCAAACAGCAAAAAACAAGTAGGAAAAAGAATTACATTGACTAGAGCAGAGAAAAATATGTGGGTAAGTAAAGAGCAGTAAGTTGTTGTTAAGTGCCATTGAGTCGGTGTCGACTCCTGGAGACCCTCTTGATAGTTGTCTTAAATTGTGTTCGGTCTTCAGTCAGGCGCCTCATTGTTGACAGACTGGTACCCATAGCTGCTGTTATTGTATTGATCCATCTCATTGCTCGCCTTCCTCTTTTGCGTTGACCTTCTATCTTGCCAAGCATGATGTCTTTCTCTAATGATCTCTCTCTTCGCATGATGTGTCCAAAGTATGAAAGCTAAAGTCTTGTCATTTGAGCTTCTAAAGGAAGCTTAGGTTTGATCTCCTCTAGTACTGACAGGTTTGTTCTTCGGGCAGTCCATGGTGTATGCAGTAATTACCGCCAGCACCATAATTCAAAGGCGTCAATTTTCTTCCTGTCTTTTTCACTGTCCAGCTTTCACATCCATTTGATGTTATTGAAAATACCATGGCTTGAACGAGTTGAATCTTTGTATGGAGAGAGACATCTCTGCTCTTGAGAATCTTGTCTAGGTCTTTATAGCCATTCTGCAAAGAGTAATGCGTCGTCCAATTTCTTGACTGCTTGTTGCTTCTTTATTGATAGTTGATCCAAGTAAGTTAAAGTTGTCCACGATTTCAATTTCTTCTCCTTCAACAATGAACTTACTGATTTTGCCAGTTGCCATGATCTTTGTCTTCTTTATATTAAGGTGCAGGCCCATTTTAAGACCATGTTCCTTGATCATGAAAAGCAAATGTTTCAGATCATCTTCACTTTCATCCAGTGGTATAATCAGCATAACGAAGGTTCCTTACCGTTCCTCCAGTTTAGTCCTCCACCTCTGGGTTGTGTACCTCCTCCTGCAGCTTGGAGACTGGGCATGTCAAAATCGTGACATCACTGCATGTAGCCTGCTGGTATCTCCCATCAGCCCCAGTGTGTCCAGTCTCCATGCAGCAGGAGGACGTAGTGAGCCTAGTGCTGGGCTCACTAAATAAACAGTTAAGGAGCATTCCTTTAGTGTAGTGTAGTTTGGTTAAGGGGTTTCCTTTACCTATTGATTTTATTTCATTTCTTGAATCTTTATTTTGTTTCTTTTGGGTGATAAAAAAAAAAGGAATAATGGTGGGAGGGAAGCGAACAGCTGGGGCTTCTCTTCCTTTTCCTATTGCAAAATTGACCCAGGATTTGAGCTGCTCTCCCCTCCTAGATGGGCCGGAGGGGAGTTCTGTGGTGGAAGCAAACACTGCCCTGAGCGTCCCGTTACAAATTCTTAAACTCGCAGCAGTATCCCGGGGGACGGAAAGCCCTCTCCGCATCTGCTGCGAGCACGGTGCTGGTTGCAGCAACGCAGATTGTAGGGTCAGCGATCAGAGGCAGCCAATTCAAGTAAGTTATCCCGCGGAGCTCAGTATTATGGGGAGTCCTCAGAGCCAAGAGCGGAGTGCTGCGGGAGAAGCAGGCCGGCCGGATTTTCGCGGGCCTGGCTTCGCACGCTTATCAGACTGTGTGAAAGCTGTGATTAGAGACAGCGAGTACATTGAAGCTGTATGTCACTCACTTTCTTTACGTTCTTTTATTGGGCTTTTGTATTGGTGATGGGAGAATTTGTGGGTTGTCCTAAATAGGCACCATATAAAGAAAAAAAAAAAAAAAAGGACAGTGCAGGCTGGAAAGCCTTGCCATCGTCCACTGCTTACCCTTTTTCTCCAGGCAGCATCGGAGACAGCAGGGTTCTTCAGCGGACCATTAGACACAGCGGTATGGCCGGAATGTGTTGGGCTGAATGGCAGGTGTAAAGGGCCAGGGGCTGTGATAGTGTTTTGGTGGCGGCTGACAGGCACAGCAGTCGAGGTGAGTGGGGTTTTCCCGCACATTTTCCGTGGCGTGGGTAGGCCACGACCAGCGGCAGTGTGTTTCTTTTCTTTTGTGCCCTTATGAAAGGATTCATTTTCATTATTTTGAGTGGTTACAGTTTTAATTTCTGGAATTTGAAGGCCTTGGTCTCGAGAGCTTGGAGAAGACCTTAACAAAAAAGAAAAAAAGAGAGGTTCTCTGTTTAGAACTCAGCCCAACTCTAGCCTACATCATGAAGCTCTCCTTTGCAGCAGGATCATTCCCAACAACTCTTAAACAAACGTCTATACGCCCTCTCCTGAAAAACAACAAACTTGACCCGACAAGGACAGACTCGTATCACCCAATCTCGAGCATACCCCTTCTAGCCAAACTTATCGAGAAGATAGTTCAAATGCAATTACAGTAACACATCGACATATCAGCCCCTCTTGATCCCTCCCAGCATGGGTTCAGAGAATCCCATGGTGTAGAGACTCTACTCACCTTACTTATCAACACCTTATCCAGAGGTATCGACAGAATTGAAAACGGGTTCGTACTCATCTTCCTCGATATTGCTGCTGCATTTGATTCTGTTAACCATGAGCAACTCCTCTATTGCCTTCAGGAAAAGGGGATTCAGGGCTTGGCCTGGGAATGGTGTAAATCCTATCTAGCTGACCGTTGGCAACAGGTACGGATAAGACCCTCAACATCCGAACCATTCCATCAACAACAGGGAGTACCCCAAGGATCCTCCCTATCTGCTTTACTTTTCAACATATATATGCAACCTATTTGTGATATCATCCGCTCCTTTAATATATCCAGTCTGATCTATGCAGACGATGTCTTGATATTCACCCCAATCAAAATCATGCACCCTGACCTCTCCCCACTAATAGAGTGCTTCAACAGAATCACTGATTGGCTCCTATCTCAGAATCTACGCATAAACTTTAAGAAAATCGAGGTCCTGTTTATAACCAAGAACAAGAACCTTTCTCCCCCCACTTCTTTGAAAGTACGAGATACAGAGCTACCATGTAAATCTGTGATACGCTACCTGGATGTCACAATAGACCAACAGCTCAACTTCAAAGAGCACATAAAGAATACTACCAAGTCCATCTACAATAAAATACGGACACTAAGACACCTAAGACCTCTACTAGCCCCAAACGACTTCAGAACAATATTCCAGACGCTTGTAACGCCTCATTTCGATTATGCCAACATCATCCTACAAGGCCTCCCTAAGAGCACCCTCAATCCACTGCAGATGGCGATGAATGCAGCAGCCTGCATTCTCTGCGGCATATCCAGAAGAGATCACATCGCGCCCATACTTATAGAACTACTCTGGCTACCGTTACACTGCAGGATCACCTACAAGGCACTACTCCTATCGTTTAGAGCAATTAACCGGCTATCCCCTTCATCCCTCTCTGCACTCCTGACCATCACCCCTACGAACAGGCTAAGAAGGTCAGTAGCTGCCAATACGCTGACTATACCACTTGAGTCTACTAAATGTACTCAAACAACTATGAACAGAGCCTTTACATTCTATGCCCCTAGGTGCTGGAACAATCTCCCACCTCATATCCGATCAATCGGTGACCTCTCACAGTTCAGAAAAGCCCTTAAACACCACTTATTCTGCCTTCACTTCGTCCACCCTACCCTATCACAATCACTTCCCACACCTCAACTCACTCACATAGCCTCTGACATTCCAACAACATAACTCCAACAATGTACAAAACAGACCCACCCTCAGGCACACTCACAACGATCATAGATTACAAGGTCTCTTGCATTATGATTACCAACTTGCAATATAACTGTAAATAGTTTTACAATAACCACTGTTGTTGATTTGTATATAGTTACCCTTGTTACAGTCCCAAGTTACTGATCCTGTTACAATGTAAGCAAAAGCTCTTTGTTCCTAATCGTAGCCCCAGTCTGGTCCCGGACCTCTGAGTTGTCTACCTTAATCAGCAGCTTGGAGACTGAGGAACCTCCTTTTTTCATGATGTCATCCATATATATCTCTGGGATCCGCCTTCCTCCATCAGTACCTCAGTCTCCAAGCAGCTGACTAGGTCGAGCCCGGGGGTCCGGGCTCACTGGAGGAACAACTAAGCATTAGTTTGAGTGTAGTGATTAGGCTGTTTATTAGTTTCTTACAAGTTACAGTTTATAGTTAAAAAAATAAAAAATAAAAAAATAAAAATAAAGGGGTTCTGTACCTTTAAGATCTAGGAGCTGTGCCTGCCGGTGCCTTAGCCTCTCCTCTCCCTCTCGTAGTTTTTCCCCGGTGCGCTGCACGGGGCGGTCAGAAGGTCCGGTTCGCTCCCGGTCCGGGGCAGTGGAGCTGAGCCGACAGGGAGTGCTCTTCGTTCAGCCACGCGCCAAACAGAGGATCTGCCTGTGAGTGCGCCTCTGGCTGAACGTGCAGGGGGGAGCCTGGAGCCGGCCTGCCGCAAGGAGGTTGCTGGGTGGACTTGTGGGCCTTCCCTCCGCGGTCATTCCGGCGCTCGGCACTCCTACTTCGCTGCAGTAGCGGCTCAGGTAAGAGGGCAGGCGGGGGGGGGAGCGAATCTCTCTTTCGCCGATCCTTCTTCTTTGCCGCGGCGTGGGTGCGCCTTGCGGCAGTGCAGGCCCGGCCACGTGGCGCTCGCGCGGGAGTGCGGCTTCGGCTCCCGCGCTTTTCCCGGCTGTTTTCCCTGCTACTAGGGCTGCCGTCGGTTAGTGCGGGCAGCTCAGGGGAGCCAGTTCGGGTGCTTTCCTTTTGTTTTTGGGGGCGCTTGAAAAAAAAAACAAAAAAATCCCCAGCGATTTAAATCCGACCGGGAGACACGGCTTGCTTTCTGCCCGCCACCGCACAGCAAGGCACAGCGGGCTTCTTCTCCCTGCGGGGCTGCAGACCTTCGCGGTTGCCGGGGGAGTTGGGGACATTGCTGGTGCGGGGCCCAGTAGAGGTTAAGGGAACGCTCTAGGGCTATGTCACCAAAGCCCCATTGCATGATCTGTGGGGCTAAGAGGTCCTCCCTGTTGGAGTCCGGGGTGTGCAAGAGTTGCGCTAAGGAGGCCGCAACCCTGGATCCCCCCGAGGTGAGCATGGGGGAGCGGCCGGGGTCTGAGGTGGGGCCTGAGGAGGTCTCTCCCTCAAGCTCAGCCCGTGTGGAGCCGGTGGCGGGGCCATCGACTGCCACGGGGGGACCAGTGCCCCAGGTCTCCTGGGCAAAGGGACTCGAGTCCATTTTTTCCGCGGATTTTGTGGCTTTGCTGCGGCACGCAGTGGGTGGTCTGCCCCCCCCCCCACACTGTCAGAGTCTTCTGAAGGGGTCCGCTCGAAGCGGGGCCATCAGGCTCTCCCCACGGAGGATCAACCCGGCGGCAAGAGACTACGGTTGGATGCGGAGTCGCTTGAGCCCTCCTTGGCCTCGGAGGGGCGCCTGTCGGAGGAGGAAGGCGAGACTGAGCTCCCGGAGGAGGACTTGGAAGAGGGGGAGCTAGACGACAAAGAGGAGCAAGCCAGAGTGGTGCGAGTCTTCCGGAGGGAAGAACTACCGGCCCTGATCGCTGAGACGCTGAGCGCCTTGAATATGCCTACGCAGGGGCCGTCGGAGGACGAGTCTCTGGAGGATCCTTTGTTGCAGGTCTTCCATAGGTCTCAGAGAGCCTTTCCGGTTCATAGGGTCTTCCAGGAGCTGATTCAAGAAGAATGGAACGTCCCGGGGGCGGCCCTGAGGGGGTCGCGGGTGTTGGGACGCTTATACCCACTGGTGGACCGAGATCGGGAGATTTTCACGCCCCCAAGGTGGATGCGGCTGTGGCGGCGGTGATAAAGAAGACCACCATCCCTGTGGAAGGCGGCGCGGCCCTTAAGGATGCTCAGGACAGGAAGCTGGATGCCCTACTGCGTCAGGTGTTTGACACTACTGCTCTGTCTCTTCAGGCGGCTATTTGTGGGGCCTGGGTGGCCAGGGCCTGTCTTTGATGGTCCCAACAGGTGCGACCGGTGCAGGGGGAAGACAGGTCCGTGGAGGCGGCTCGCCTGGAGTCGGGGGCGGCCTATTTGTCGGATCTTCACTATGACCTCATGCGGGGTCTCTCCAGCAGCATGGCATCGGCGGTGGCTGCCAGACGGTACCTGTGGCTCCATTCCTGGGAGGCGGATTCTTCGTCGAAGGCCAGGCTGAGTAAGCTCCCGTTCAAGGGGCGCCTCTTGTTCGGAGAGGATCTGGAGAAGTTGGTCAAGGATTTGGGCGAGTCTAAGGGTGGTAAGCTGCCGGAGGACAAGCCCAAGCAAACCCGTGGCGCCGCGCCGAGCAGATCTCAACAGCGGGACTTTCGCCGCTCTCGTTTTCCACGGTTCACTTCCGGTCAGAGGGGCAGGTTTCCCGCCCGAAACCAGGGGTTTTGGGGTTTCCGGGGAGCCGGCAGAGGCTTTGGGGGGGGGCGCTTCGGCCTCCTCCTCCTCCGGCTCTGCCCTGCGGAAGACGCAATGAGATACGGTGGACCCAGCAGCCTCTAGTTCCCGTAGGAGGCAGGCTAGGGGAGTTCTATGCCGCCTGGGTCCAAATGACTTCGGATTAGTGGGTGCTGGAGGTCGTAAGAGAGGGCTACGCGCTGGAGCTTCAGCGACCAGTGTGCGATGCCTTCGTGCTGTCTCCCTGCAAGGCGCCCAACAAGTGCGCGGCGGTGCGGGAGACGGTACAAAGGCTGCTAGACCTCCGGGCGATAGAGCCGGTGCTGCAAGAGCAACACGGTTGCGGTCGATACTCCATCTATTTTGTGGTCCCAAAGAAGGACGGAGGGTTCCGCCCTATCCTGGACCTCAAAGGGGTGAACCGGTGTCTTCGTGTGGCCCACTTCCGCATGGAAACCCTACGGTCCGTGATTGCAGCGGTCCGGCCGGGAGAATTTCTCACCGCTCTGGATCTGTCTGAGGCTTATCTTCACATTCCCATTCGGCAGGAGCATCACCGTTTTCTCCGCTTTGCGGTGCCCTTCGGTCATTTCCAATTCCGTGCACTGCCGTTCGGTCTAGCCACAGCGCCGCGCACCTTCACGAAGGTGATGGTAGTGGTGGCGGCGGCCTTGCGCAAGGAAGGCGTCCTGGTGCACCCGTACCTGGACGATTGGTTGATCAGGGCGAAGTCGAGGGACGAGAGCGTGCGGGCCACGTCCCGGGTGGTCAGTTTCCTGGAAAGCCTCGGTTGGGTGGTCAACAGGGCGAAGAGCAAGTTAGTTCCCTCCCAAGAAATGGAATACTTAGGAGCGCGCTTCGACACAGGGACCGGGCAGGTGTTCCTTCCTCGGCAAAGGGCGCAGAGGTTGCGGACGTTAGTCCGGCAGTTTTTGAAGAGACGGGAGTCCACGGCGTGGCAGTACCTGCAGCTGCTGGGCACCATGGCGGCGACCATCGAGCTGGTTCCGTGGGCGAGGGCTCACATGCGGCCCTTGCAGAGGGCGCTTCTCCGGCGCTGGTCGCATCAGTGGGACTCGCTGTCCCAGAGACTCGCGTGTCCGGACGAGACGCGAGCGGGACTGCGCTGGTGGTTGGATCCCCGCTCCTTGCAGAGGGGGAGGCCCCTGGCGGTGCCCAAGTGGATAGCGTTGACGACGGATGCCAGCCTGCTGGGCTGGGGGGTCACTGTCGGGGGCAGTTTGCTCAGGGACAGTGGGACCCTCAGGAGCACTCGTGGTCGATCAATCGTCTGGAGTTGCGTGCGGTGTCGCTGGCGTTGAAGTGTTTCCAGCCGCTCCTCGGGGGGGCGGCAGTAAGAGTCTTCTCCGACAACGCCACGGCGGTGGCCTACATCAATCGCCAAGGCGGGACAAGCAGCACGGCTCTCGAGGCGGAGGCCGAGACTCTGTTCGCGTGGGCCGAGCGGCATCTTCTGGCGGTGTCGGCGGCGCACGTGGCAGGAGTGGACAACGTGGAAGCGGACTTTCTCAGTCGCGTGCGGGTGGATCCAGGAGAGTGGGTCCTTCATCCGGAGGTGTTCGCGATGCTCACGCGGCGGTGGGGAACGCCGGTGATGGACCTGATGGCCACTTTCCGCTCGGCGAAGGCCAGTCGCTTCTTCAGCAGGCGAAGAGAGCGGATGTCCGAGGGCCTCGACGCGCTGATTCAGCCCTGCCGGAGAGCCAGCTGCTGTACGTCTTCCCACCGTGGGTGCTCATTGGAAGGGTGCTACAGCGGGTGGAGGGCTTCCGGGGGCTGGTGATCTTGATAGCCCCGGACTGGCCTCGTCGCCCTTGGTATGCAGACCTGCTGAGGCTTCTGGCCGCGCGGCCGTGGCGGCTTCCGGTCCGGCCGGATCTGCTGACGCAGGGGCCTCTGTTCATGCCTCATGTGGATCAGTTCTCGCTTACGGCTTGGCTATTGAGAGGGCTCGGTTGAGGACTAGGGGCTATTCCCCGGCGGTGATTTCTACCCTGTTGAAAGCTCGGAAAAGGTCAACGTCCTTGGCGTATGTCCGGGTCTGGAGAATCTTTGAGGCGTGGTGCAGTGAGAGGCGCTCGGGGGCGCTCCGGGCGTCTCTTTCTCAGATTTTGGAAATTTTGCAGGATGGTTTCGACAGGGGCCTGGCGGCGGCTTCGCTTCGGGTGCAGGTCGCGGCTCTGTCGTGCTACCGAGGACGGGTGGCCGGTAGATCCATTGGAGAACATCGGGATGTCAAGCGGTTCTTGCGCGCGGTGGCGTTAATTCAACCGCCCAGAAGGCATCTGGTGCCGCATTGGCAGCTTCCGCTTGTGCTGTCGGCGCTGGAGCGGGAGCCCTTCGAGCCCTTGGGCTCGGCTTCCTTGAAGGATCTCACATTGAAGGTCGTGTTTCTGGTGGCTATTTGTTCTGCCAGGCGCATCTCCGAGTTGCAGGCGTTGTCCTGTAAGGAACCTTCTTGTCTTTTTTCGAGTCCAAGGTGGTCTTGCGGCCTGTGCCGGCGTTCTTACCTAAAGTTGTGTCGGCGTTTCATCTGAATCAGGACATTTCCTTGCCCGTGTTTCGGGCGGACGCAACGGGCTCCGTGTCGCGGACGCTAGACGTCCGTCGGGCTTTGAAAAAGTATCTTCGACGTACGGCGGGGTTCCGCCGCTCGGAGAGGTTGTTTATCCTGTTCACGGGTCCTCACCGAGGAGAGGTGGCGTCCAAGGCCTCCATCGCCCAGTGGATTCGGGAGGCGATTACGTCGGCCTACTTGCTGAAGGGGAGACCGGTTCCGGAGGGGCTGCGGGCCCATTCCACCAGGGCCCAGGCTACGTCCTGGGCGGAGTTCCAAGCGGTGCCGCCGGCGGAGATTTGTAGGGCGGCCACGTGGTCTTCTTTGACTCCCTTTATTAGGCATTACCGATTGGACGTACAGTCCGCACAGGATGCTGGTTTCGGGGCGGCGGTGCTGCAAGCGGCTGCGGCTGGGCCCTCCCGATGACTTTACTGCTCTGGTACTTACTCAGAGGTCCGGGACCAGACTGGGGCTACGATCAGGAAGGTGAAATTAGACTTACCTGCTAATTGTTGTTTCTGGAGTAGACCCAGTCTGGTCCCGCATCCCACCCCAGTGTTCAGGGGGGGCTTGCAGCACGGTCCAATTTTCAATGATGACAGGTAAAAAGAGATGTTTGGATGTCATCTTTAAGGGGGGTGGTCGGACAGGTGAGAGGGTAGTCTGGGCACCCTTAGTGTTCACAGTTCGTTAGGTGATTAGTCTTGATGTTTCAGTAGACAATTCAGAGGTCCGGGACCAGACTGGGTCTACTCCAGGAAAAACAATTAGCAGGTAAGTCTAATTTCACCTTCTGATGCAAATTTTTGTTATTTGTAAACCGCTCTGATACTAAAAAGCGCGGTATATAAGAATTGTAAATAAATAAATAAATAAATAAATAAAATATGGCAACCTTCCATTTTTCCCTCAAATTTTTCACCGGATTCTATATTGCAAAAAATAAATAAATAATATTTATGTGGATGCTTGCATGTGCTTACTTTCCTGGTGGGGTTGGGTGCCAGAGAGAGGCAGACACCGGAGAATAAAGCAGAACGGAGCATTCTTCCTAAGGGGCCAGTTGCAGTTCCCCTTTAGTTTAGTTTAGTTTAGTTAATGGGATTGAGTTTATTTTATTGCTTCAGCGGCATGTGTCTAAGCCTCTGGGGAGGCAAGGGACTCAGGAATCTGGTTACTTCCCGGGGTCAGATCGAGACAGTTGCTGAGGTGTGTTTCCAGCCATTCCCACCATACCAGCCAGGACACAGGGCTGGAATGGGATGGGGTCAAAGGGTGTGACTACCACTTAATCTTTGAGCAGTTCTTGTGTGATACACGTCAGACTTATTCAGTGTTCGATGACTTGATGCAGCCATGTGGGAAAGGCCTAGTCAGATAGACTATGGTGTGGTGGCGCAAGTTCGTGTCGCTATGTACCTGGTCAGGTGATCTCAAATGTTGATACTTTGTTACTTTCCCCTAAGAAGGGTCTGATCGGAAGTTGAAGGCAGGAATGAAGACGTGTTTAAAAAAAAAAAAAGAAAGCATACTGCATTTAGATGGTACCGGCTACGGTACGAGGGAAAAAAGAAGTGCCGGCGTACAGAGTCGGTATTCAGTTAGATAGATAGTGGATAGGAAGCAAACGACTTCCCCTCCATTGGTCTATGGTGAGTGAGTATTCGCTCACTTGGAGTGCCCCAACGAGGTGCATTTGCTTTGAGAGCTCAAGATTTTGGGGTCTTTCGGATGTAGGTAGAGTCCTACCGCCTGCCAGAAAACCACATGGAAGCAGGACGGGCCCAGGGGGCAGTTCGGTGGAAAGAGAAAGTCCTCGGGAGTTTCTTCCTGCTGGGGTCCAGATAACAACAGGGCTACGGGTATTAGAGGTAATCCGCAAAGGTATGCCCTATAGTTTGATCGTCCGGTGATAGATTCATTTGGTCGGTCACCTTACAAAGAATAGCGCAGAACAGCCTCAATGCGGTAGCCTTTGGGGCGTATCTTGCAGTTAGGAGTGGTTGTGCCGAGCTGGTAAGAACTTTTCGGCATTGGGCGCTACCCTATTTATTTTATATTTCCAAGGAAAGGACGGATCTCTTCCTCTTTTCTAGTTGCCAAGGAAGTTATTCGCTGTCCCCGAGTATCTCTGGGGAAATTCTTTTCTCCCTCGTTTTGACAGAAACATACGCACATATTTCAAAAGGGGCAATACATCAGAAGTCTCTAAGGTTCACCATCCTGAGGGGGCACTTGCCGGGTCAAGCCTTACACTTAGTTCGGCAATGGCCCCGCACCTTCACCGAGGTTCTGGTGGTGGTGGCACCAGTAGTGCGGAAAGGAGGATTCAACCTTGTCTCAACGTTTGGCTGATGCGACCAAAGTCCAGGGCCGATTCTGTCCTGAAATACTTGGGAGTGCGATTCGATACTCAACGGGGAGCGGTATTTCTGCCGGATTGACGAGTCCTGGCTCTTTGGCAGTTAGTGCGCAAGTGTTTAGCGACTCCAGCTCCGTCAGCCTGGTTCTATCTTCACATGCTGGGGACAATGGCAGCAAAGCTACAGGTAGTATCGTGGGCCAGAGCTCACATGCGTCCATTGCAGAGGTCGCTGTTCCAAAGCTGGTTGCACCTGAACGATTCTCTAAACAAATGTCTGCCCTGTCCGTTGCGGATCACTCAGTCCCTTCAGTGGTGGCTAGCCCCAGGCAAGCTGGTGGCGGGCATGCCACTGGAACAACCTCAGTGGCTTCCGGTATTGACAGATGCCAGCCTCGTAGGCTGGGGAGCGCACTGTGGGAAGCTGTTTGCACAAGGAACTTGGAGCAACCATGAGGGCCAGTGCTCGCTCAACCGCCTGGAGCTGTGAGCGGTGTTTCTAGCTCTTCAAGCGTTCGAGGCCGCAGTGAAAGGTTGAGCGGTCCGAGTCCTATTGGTCAATTCTGCAACCCCCCTACATCAATCAGCAGGGCGGTGCAGGAAGTGCGGCCTTGAAGGTAGAAGCAGGAGCTCTGTTCCCCTGGGTGGAGACTCGCCTTCGGACAATGTGATGGCAGATTTTCTCAGCAGAGTCCGGGTGGATGTCGGACAGTGGGAACTTCATTAGGAGGTATTTGCGCAGATATTCCACAGGTGGGGTCCTCCGATCATGGATCTCATGGCAACATTTCTATCGACCAAGGCGAGTCATTTTTACAGCAAAAGACAAGAAAGAATGTCGGAAGGGATAGATGCCCTGATGCAAATTGGTTTTCGCCTGGTCTACTCTGTTTTCCCTCCGTGGGTGCTCATAGGACGAGTAGTGCAGCGCATCGAAGTTCTTCAGGGGAGAGTAGTGTTAGTGGCTCCAGATCGGCTGAGATGTCCGTGGTATGCCGACCTGGGTCAGTTTCTCGACAGGGAGCCTTGCCGGTTTCCAACAGCAACGTGTCTTCTAGTTCAGGGTCTGCTTCGATTGCTTCAGGTGGATTGGTTCTCGATTATGGCTTGGCCATTGAAATGGCAAGGTTAAGAAGAAAAGGTTATTCTGGTGCGGTAATTGCGAACCTGCTTCAAACCAGAAAGAGCTCCACTTCCCTGGCGTATGTGCAAGTATGGTGTATATTGGAGGATTGGTGCTCTCAGGGGAAGGTCCGGGTTTCCACGGTTTCCGTACTTATGGTGTTCAGCTTCTTGCGGTACGATTTTGATAAGGGTCTAGCAGCCAGTTCCTTAAGGGGGCAGATCGCAACTCTGTCTTGCTATAGAGGCAAAGTCCAGGGAGTGGCCTTGGGCTCGAACATCGACGTGGTGCGTTTTCTAAAAGCAGTATCTAAGCTACGTCCTTCTCGCAGAGTATTGGTGCCTCCATGGGACCTCAATTAATTTGTTTTTAAGGGCGTTATCTAGGGAACCCTTTGAGCCTTTGCATCGCGCTTCGGTCAAGGATTTAACCTTAAAGACAGTGTTTTTAGTGGCCATCTGTTCGGTACAGCGTGTTCGGAGCTATAGGTGTTGTCCTGCCGAGAGCCGTTTTTTGTCCTTTTCTACGGAAAGGGTAGTGTTGCGGCTGGAACCATCGTTTTTGCCAAAGGTAGGTTCTCCTTTTCACGTGATTCAGTTTCGTTGCCAGTATTCGGAGTGTCAGAAGAGAATGTTTCAGACCATAGTCTACGTCGCTAGGACATAAAGAGGGTTTTGTGCCAATATTTAAAAGTCTCAGAGACCTTTCGTAAGTCTAAATGCCTATTCATTCCATTTGAAGGTCCCCGTACAGGGAAAGCGGCAGCTAAACCTTCAATTTCCAGTTAGGTCCGAGAAGCAATAGCGTCGGCATATATATTTTGCAATGGCGTCAGGTGCCAGTGTGGTTAATAGCTCATTCTACTAGAGCGCAAACGACGTCTTGGATGGAGCACAGTTTGGTTCTGCCAGCGGAGATTTTCAGAGTGGCCACTTGGTTGTTTCTTCACACATTCATTAAACACTATCACCTGGATATTCAGGCGTGAATGATGCCTGTATCGGGTCGGCGGTGTTGCGATCCGGGTGGAAAGGTCCCTCCCAATAATTACTGCTCTGATACATCCCAGAGGTGGAGGACTAAACTGGAGGAACGATAAGGAAATAGAAATTACACTTACCTGGTAATTGTTCCTTGAGGAACTCCAGTTTAGTCCTCATTCCCGCCTGAGGGGTGATCTATTCAGAGTTTATTTTCAAATGGGGAGGAGCATCAGTTTTTTAAAGAGCGGAAAAATCCTTTCGGTTTCTGGATCGCAGTGAGTATTACTGTCTGACCTGTTTTACTTTCCTTCTCTATTAATCACTTTGGGGGGGGGGGAACAGGGAAAGTAAAAGAATAAGAAAAATGAGAACGTAAAAAAAAAATTCCTTCTTGTTGAAGAACTGATAGTTTAGTTCTCACTTATGGTTATGGATACAGTTGAAATTAAGTTTTAGCTACTTATTTGTTGCTCCTTTGAGTCTGCTTTGTCAATAGTTCACTGGGGCTGATGGGTGATACCAGCAGGCTACATCCAGTGATGTGATGATTTTGACATGCCCAGTCTCCAAGCTGCAGGAGGAGGTACACAACCCAGAGGTGGAGGACTAAACTGGAGTTCCTCAAGGAACAACAATTACCAGGTAAGTGTAATTTCTATTTGTTGATGAGTCTTCCACCAATGTTCACACCTCTGTTGTCTTCATACAGTCCTGCTTCTCTGATGATTTGTTCTGCATATAAATTAAACAGGTAGGGGGAAAGTTTGCAGCCTTGTCATACACCTTTGTTTATTTTAAACCATTCTGTTTCTCCTTGTTCTGTTCAAACTGTTGCTTCTTGATCAATGTACAGTGTGCAAGAGAACGATCAGGTGTTCTGGTATACCCATGCTTCTTAATGTGGCCCAGAGTTTCTCATGGTTTACACAGTCAAAAGCCTTGCTGTAGTCTATAAAGAACAAATAGATATCCTTTTGGTATTCTTTAGTCTTTTCAAGGATCCATCTCACATCTGCAATGATGTCTCTCGTTCCTCGCCCTTTCCTGAACCCTGCTTGCACTTCAGGTAGTTCTTGTTCCAGGTATAGCTGTAGACTCTGTTGAATAATTTTCTGTAGAATCTTGCTGGCATGTGGGATCAGAGTGATTGTGCAATAATTTCCACAGTCAGTTGGATCACTTTCTTTAGTATTGGTATAAACAAAGATCTTTTCCCATCAGTTGGCCATGATTTTATCTTCCAAATTTCTTAGCAGAGCCTTGTAAGTATGCTAACAGCTGTATCAGATTGCTGTAATACTTCTATGGGAATGCCATCAATGTCTGGTTCTTTGTTCTTTGATAACGCTTTCAATGCTGCTTCGACTTCTTCTTTCATCACCAATGGTTCCAGATCATAAGGTGCAGGTTAAAACGGCTATTGGTCCACTTGATCTTTATCATATAAAAACTCTGTATATTCTTTCCACCATTTCTTGATCTTCTCAGCTTCATTCAACATGGAACCTTGAGCATCTTGTAACATTCCAATTCAAGGCTGTAATTTTTTCATTAACTCTTGTAGCTTTAGGAAAGCCAATCTTGTTCTTCCTGTAATAGTTTCTGCTTCTATTTCCTTGCATTTATTTATTTATTTATTTTATTTTACAGTTTTTATATACCGCGCTCTTTGGTATCAGCGCGGTTTACAGATAACAAATTTTGTAGTACTTTTCCTTGTCCTGTCTTGCTGCACATTGTAAATCTCTGAGTTCTGCGATTGTCTTTCTTTCTCCTCTGGCTTTAGCTTCTCTGCATTTCTGGGCAATTTTCAGAGTTTCTTCCGTCATCCATTTTGGCCGGTTTTGCTTTTTTACCTTTTGTAGAGACTTCTTGCTTTCTTCCACCACAATCTTCTTGATGTCATTCCATAGCTCTTCTGGAGCTCTGTCATTTGTATCTAAAGCAGCAAATCGATTTTGCAGGCAGTCTTTAAATTCCAGTGGTATATTCTCAAGGTTATATTATGCTACATTCGTGAGTGGATTGCTCTTTTTCAACTTTTGCTTGAGTTTGCATACTAGTATGTCATCATGTTTCTATGTTTCTAGTAGTTGGTGATCTGTACCACAGTCAGCACCAGGTTTTGTCTTTGTTGATGTTATAGAGCTTTTCCATCGTTGACTTCCACAGATGTAGTCAATTTGATTTTTGTACAGTTCATTGAGTGAAGTCCATGTGTACAGTTGCCGCTTATGTTGCTGGAAGAAGGTGTTGAGATGAATAGATCGTTGGTCTAGCAGAATTCTATCAGTCTTTCTCCAGCTTCATTTCTGTTGCCAGGGCCATATTTTCCAACCACTTTGCCGCCTTCTTTGTTGCCAACTTTTGCATTCCAGTCACCCATGACTATCAGGATATTCTGTTTGCATATTCTGTCAATTTCAGCTTGTAGTTGTTCATAGAACTCATCAATTTCATCCTCTTCTGCAGCTATTGTTGGGGCATATACTTGAATTATAGTTGTGTTGATAGACATTCCTCGTAGATGAATAGAGATTAAGCATTCACTGACTGCATTCTATTTCATTACAGTTCTTGTAAGTTTCTTCTTTATTATAAATGCAACAACATTTCTTCTTTGTCTTTCATTTCCAGCATAGTAGACCATGTGATCATTTGATACAAAATGCCCAATGCCAGCCCATTTCAGTTCGCTGACCCCCAACATATCAAGTTGTACACGTTCCAATTCATTCTTGACCACCTACAACTTCCCTTTGTTCATGCTTCATATGTTCCATATCACAATATATAAGACATCTTTACAGCTTCTGACTCTCATGCACAGCTACATCAGCAGTCAGACATCCCGAGGGCTTTGATCCAATCACATCATACTGTAAATGCCAACTTTGCTCTGAAAAGTCTTCAGCTCCTCCCTGTAGCTAGTTGAGTGCCTTCCAACCTGGGGGTCTTATTTTCCTAGCACTATAGTGCAATTTTGTTATGACTATCCCTTGGGTTTTCATGGCAAGATACAGAAATAGATTTCCAGGCCTTTCCTCCACGCAGTTTAAGTTTAGTGTTGTTGCCGTTGTCTCAGAAATGTGATCCTCTGCCGCCAACACTGTCCCATTCTGCTGCTGCCCAAATGGGTGGTTTGTCTTGATCTGGCACCTCAGCTAAGACCCTGCCAGTAGTTAAACTACTGATAGCTTAGCCCTCAGCATCACTGATGCACACAAGCCCTCACAGCATGACAAACTGCAAACCAAGTGAGGGAAAGAGCAATATAAAAAGACAGAAAGGGCAGAGTCCAAATGCTGACAAGCAATGACTAAGAACTCACAAGCAACTTTCCACAAGAAAGCACTAATCCAGCTATCAAGTCCCAAAAGACAAGTTGCTTAGTCATCTTATCCAGCAGATGTAAATGCAGGCATGTATGTTTGATGATATCTGCACCTACTAGTATTACAAAATACATAATGGAGTAATTTTATAAATATATCCCACGCATAAATCATTTACATGCCCTTTAAGCATGCCAAAGGACTTTCATAAAATTATCTCAGGGATTATATGTGTACTACTACTACTTAGCATTTGTATAGTGCTACAAGACATATACAGTGCTGCACAGACACATGTAAAAGACAGTCCCTGCTCATAATAGCTTACAATCTACTCAAGACAGACAACACAGTAGCTGTAGACACAGGATACATATAGGAGGAATGGTAAGGAAACATATAAGAGATCAGATAATTCAAAATCCGAAAGCGGCAGCAAAGAGGTGAGTTTTCAGCCTGGATTTGAAAAGAGTCAAGAGAAGGTGCCTGACGTACAGACTCAGGTAGTTTGTTTCAGGCATAAGAAACAGCAAGGAGTGAAATCTGGAGTTAGCAGGAGTTCTCAAGGAGGGGTGTAGGGAGAGATAAGAGAGGAAAGGAGTGAGGAGCTGCAGAGTGAATGCACTTATATGTCAGCAGGAGATGTTTGAACTGGATGTGGAAATGGATAGGAAGCCAATGAAGTGATTTGAGAAGAGGGGTAATGTGAGCATAGAGGGGTAATGTGAGCATGACAAGGCTGGCGGTAGATTAGCCATGCAGAAGAGTGTTGAACAGATTGAAGACGAGAGAGATGATTCAGAGGGAAACCAGCAAGGAGTAGGTTGCAATAGTCTAGATGGGAGGTAACTAAAGAGTGTATAAATGTGTTAGTAGTGTGTTCAGAAAGGACTGGGTAGATTTTGTTGATGTTATAAGAGAAAGAAAAGGCAGGTTTTAGCTATCAGTTGAATGTTTGTGGATAAGGGGAGAGAGGAGTCAAAGACGACCCCAAGGCTGTGAGCTGAGGAGATAGTGAGGAGTAGAGAGTTATCCACAAAGATTGAGAAAAGGGAATGGGAGGATTTAGATCAGTTTTGGCC
Source organism: Ichthyophis bannanicus (assembly GCA_033557465.1). Lineage (NCBI taxonomy): Eukaryota > Metazoa > Chordata > Amphibia > Gymnophiona > Ichthyophiidae > Ichthyophis > Ichthyophis bannanicus. Next base: position 862,791,302 of record CM066034.1, read on the forward strand.
ATCTTCAATTTCAAGAGACAGTGAGACATCATTGCTGGAGAGATTTCAGGTGTAGAGAAGTAGATCTGGGAGTCATTAGTATAACGATGATACTGAAAGCCATGGGAAGAGTTGAGTGCACCAAGCGACTGGATATAGAGCGAGAAAAGGAGAGGACCCATGACAGATCCTTGGGGTACACCAACTGAGTGGGATAGCAGCAGAGGAAGATCCATGAGAACAAACACTAAAGAAGCAATGGGAGACATAAGAAGAGAACCAGGATAGCACAGAGCCCTTAAAACCAAGCGAGGACAAGGTATTGAAGAGAAGATTGTGGTCAACAGTATAAAAAGCAGCAATAAGATCAAGAAGGATGAGGATTGAGTAAAAGCCCTTGGATTTTGCCAGGAATAAGACGCTGGAGACTTTGCAAAGAGCGGTTTCAGTAGAATGCAAAGAATAAAAGCCAGATTGTAAAGGATCTAGGATGACTTGAGAGGAGAGAAAGTTGAGGCAACAGCGGTGAACCACACGTTCAAGTAGTTTAGAAACGAAGGGAAGGAGAGAGATGGGTCAATAGTTAGGACAGGTAGGGTCTAGTAAGGGTTTCTTGAGGCGAGATGTGACCACAGCATGCTTGAAGGCTGCAGGAGCAGTTGCCTGGTGCTTTGTTCTTTGATAAGGCTTTCAATGCTGCTTCGACTTCTTCTTTCATCACCAATGATTCCAGATCTTAAGGTACAGGTTGAAACAATTGTTGGTCCACTTGATCTTTATCGTATAATGACTATGTATATTCTTTCCACCTTTTCTTGATCTTCTCAGCATCATTCAACATGGATCCTTGAGCATCTTGTAACATTCCATTTCCAGGCTGGAATTTTTTCCAGGCTGTTTACAGCCTAGTAAACCGTGTAAATGCATTAGATGGGGTAGTACCATTGAATATCCTCATCTATGTCCCCTATGCACCTTGATGCTATCCGGCTAGCATTGGGGCATGTCTGGGGCATCCCGGAGTGGAGCAGAGGCAGGGGCGCGAGATACCTGGGCAGCAGCAATATCTCATGCTACATTGTTAGTGCTCTGCACTGAAAAAATAGACGAGGAAAACCCTCACCTATCTTTACGGTGCAGGCGCTAACCGGGCAGGATGCAATTTCACTGCTGCCCTGTTAAAGCTTCAGCAGCTTCGTTGTTTATCATTTATTTTTTTTATATATGCTGCCCTTTGTGTTTTTATACCTTGTGAACCACTTTGTATGCCCCCTCAAAAAGCGGTATATCAAAAAACAAATAAACGATTAACGACCTGCAAACTCCCACCAGGTCTTCACTGCTGGAACTCTGCCTCTTCTATTACTAGACCCTAGGGACTCCTGCCAGCTCTTCATTGCTACCACTCTTCCTCCTCCACTGGCAGACCAGTGGGACCTGGAGACTTCCACCAGCTTTTTGCTGCTGTTCTGCCCTTCCCAACGCCCTAAGGGCACATGCCCAAACAGACAGATACACATTGACAGACAAATTGACCCTTTCCCACAGGTGCTATTAATCAAGCAAAATGCGCCTAAAAGGAAATTGTAGTAGTCTCTTGCTTTTCATATAATATTTTACACTGTTAGGTGCACCCACGTTACTTTGCCCTCGTTACAATACTCAGTCATGCATTAGCTGCCAGAAACATACTGGTCATGCCCCAACTGCTAACGCGAAGACTTTATATTTAACATTTATTTATATTTATTTATTTATTTATAGCTCTTCTATACCGCGCTCTTTTTCATCAGCGCGGTTTACAATGAACAAGAATACTCACAGCAAGCAACAGGTTTACATGAAACAGGAAAATTCAACTGGGATTCAACTTGGTGAATCCCAGGGATTCACCAAACTCAACTGAATTCAAATTCAACCAAATTCACCAAATTGAATTTGGTGAATCCCAGGGATTCACCAAATTCAACTGGGATTCAACTTGGTATTACTAACATGCATTAGTAATACTTATTGAGTGTGAAATCTTAGCGGCATTTAGTAAAAGGACTTATAGGCAATTTTGTGTCTTTCTAAAATTTAAATTGTAAATTCTGCTTTTTCCCAGATAGTTCAGAGTGGAGTACATAGAATTATAAAATCATACTGGTATAACGGCAGCACCTGTTGTTATTCAGGGGCATTAACTGTGTTAGAGCTGCTGAATATCCCTTAGAGTGGCATTTACACGATTTGCAAGTCTGCAAACCATGTAAATGCCTTTGAATATCTGGCCCAACATTGATAAAATATATATCATTTGCATTACAAATAAAATTATAAATAACCATTAAAGCCCCATAAAAACCCTAAGAAGAATCCATCAAAAAAACAAACTGACAGCTTTCTTAACGCCTACTTCATGAAGAAAGAGCTAAATATTTTTGAAAAAGATAGTAATGTTTTGACAGAACACTCAAATAGCATATAATTCCCAATTCATCTAATATTCTTTGGAAGAGCTCCATTCTATTCCTGCCCAGTATAAAAACAATACATCTAATATCTTTTTAAAATAAAAATTTCTCATAGTAGGGTAGGCTAAATAAAAACACCTTCCAGAACATAAAGGGGATCTTTTACTAAAGCGCTATAGCTAGCAGCACGTGTCTGGCGCTCACTAAAAGCGTGCCTTTTTCTAGCTGGCAACACGTCTCATGTCATGACAGCGTGGGCCAATTCCCGTGCTAACTGTGTGTCCTACATTTGGGGCATAAGTAGGCGGGATAGGTCAGAGAATGGGTGTGGTAAGCTGTGTGAAGTTAGCACAGGGTATACTCCATACGCTAACTGGCTCCCACGCTATTAGCATGGGTTCATATAATGTCACCTCAATAGGTGGAGTTAGTTGAACCCACACTAATGATGCACACATTAGGCGACAGGGCTCTGGGTTAACTACCGGGAAATTGCTGTCCGCATTCTGACAGTTAATGCGGTTTGTGCTGCACCTAACACCATGGGATTGGAGCTATTGGCACGTTATGTGCAACATCTTAGCGGCCTTTTTTAAAAGACCCCCAGAGTTCTCTTATTTTCTGAAAATACCCCTAAATTCACAATAATCGGAGGTTGATCTATACATAATTTTAAGTCAGACATAACAATTTACAAAGAATTCTCACCTGGATAGACATGACTACACCTATAATTTTTCAGTCTGCATGTAGATCACAGTATTTTATAATCTACAGACTTACTTGGGCACTCTGCTCACGCTGCACCCAAACTCCACTCAAGGGACTATCGGCAAAGTCTTACCATCATCCAAAACGTGTAAGTCTATACCAGTCAGTATTTTTTAAGAGGCTATTTACATGAGGGAATATCTTTATAAAATTACCTCTTTATTATGGAGGTTAAACTGGTCTCACATTCCATTGCAATTTACACAACAAAATGAGTGTGTGCATTCATGTGAATGAAGGAATGTCAGGTGCAAATTATAATTTACTGGGCGTACACAATTAGCATGATATGCTCTCTTACACATGCTAATTAGTATATGCGCACTCAAGCCTAATTTTTAACACCTGTTTCAGACCAGTTGCTAAACTTTTCGCTCACACATTTTGTAAATGTTTCAGCTGCCAGGATGCTTTCCAACTTTCAAAATAAAGGCATGTGGTTGCTGGAGTTAGAGGAGATGAGGCAGAAGTGGAGAAGGGGTCAGAGGGGGAAGGAGAGAGTGTGACAGACTGAAAAGAAAGTGAGCGAGGAGAGAGAGAAAGAAGATAGGGGGTGGAAAGAGAATGAGGAAGAGAGCTTATAAGGCCAGAGACAGACAGAGGCCAGAAGCAGCAGAAGACAGTAAGAACGCAATTGCAATTACACATCTTTGGGTCTTGCAGTAGGTCTGGGCAGTATGGAACTGCACACATGCATTGTCAGGTGTAGGCAATAGGCAAATGCACCCATGTATCTTCAGGTCTAGGCATAACCCGGAAATGCTGCACTCCTTTCAGTCTCTCATGTTTATTCCCCCCCCCCATTCCCCCATGCACCAGACCCACAACTCCGTTTTCATTCAAACAACTTTATTTTTGGGAATAAATGGTCACAGTTTACATAATAGTGCCACCAAATTTTCAACATAACAGGCAGTAACTTACTCTTACCACACCCCTAATGGCAAATGGCACATTCACACAGGCACGATGGCCACCCCACCAGGGAGGAGTACTACCCAAATGTTGTTCATTTCCATCTAGGCGTGCCCCATTACCTAGACATAACTCCCTCCCTCCCCGGCCACCAACCTCTCTGTGTTGGCACCCTGGTTCTTGTATGCTTTCATTGTTAATTAGCACTGAACCCAGGCACCCCACTCCTTGGCACCTGACCTCCTGTCATTGGACACAGACACCCCTAACCGATACCTGAGCCTCCCCCCAGATCATGATACTCCCCTTTTTTGTCAGTGAGTCCCGCCACCAGGAGGGCTGTAGACCGACTCACCCCATTGTGAGAACCGAGTCGACCACCTTACATATTAAAGACATCCAAATCAATGTCATTGAGGTGCACTCCATCTCCTTTATACACAGCCGAGACCCTGGCCATGATGCCCTCATGCTTGACCACCCTCCCCCTGACGGACCTCACAAAGTTCCCTACCTCTGTGTTCAATTTCTTTATGCTTTTTTCTTATTCCTTCATGCCGAATCACCCTGATCCACTTTTGTCAGGGTAAAATGCGGGATCAGATAATGACCAACCTCAGCTCGGAGCATATTCAGGCCAAGTCCCTCTTGACCCTCATGATTAGGTTGATGCCCTTAGTGGCAGCCAAGTCATTGCCACCAAGGTACAGTGCAATGATGTCTGTGGGTCGGTTCACACCCAGCCGGTGCCTTAACGCAGGCTTCTGCTGGTCCCACAGCATCCCACACTTGCCTAGCCACTGGATATCCATGGAGTCTCTGGCAAAACTGAGCTGTTCACCATACCAGCTGCACATCGCTCTCCTCTGGGCCCTTAATATCTCTGATTAGAGACCTCCCTCTGTAAGAAACTTCAGAAAAATTTGAAAATCTAGTTTTTATTTATTTATTTATTTGTCAACATTTATATACCACCACTTCCAAAGAACAGTGGTGGTTTACAGTGAACAGGTTTACATTATAACTTCAGTGGAACTATTTACAGAAAACAACATAATAAAAATGATTTAACCTTGTAGTAAGGTGTAACTATTTACAATTTTACAAATACAATGTATAGGTTATTTAGGACTATGTATAGGATACAGATGTATAAGCTTTAATGATGCTAGGAGGTATGGTGCTTAAAGAGGTTGAGTATTGAATGAAGAGGTTAAAGTATTGAATGAAGAGGGACATTTTAAGTTCCTTTTGAAAGACTGAAGATCTTTTATTAGCCTTAGGTTATCTGGGAGTGAGTTCTAGAGGGTAGGAGCAATATACATGTATGCTCTTGAACTGGTGGTTTTGTTTGTGTTCCGAATGTGTGTTGGGATTGTAAGGGTGTTCTGAGAACAGGTTCTTCAGGATCTGGTGGGGTCCGGAGATGTAATGAGGGAAGAAAGATAGGAAAGGGCTATTTTATTGTATAATTTGAAAATTAGCATTAAATATTTGTATTTGGTTCTAGCTTCAATGGATAACCAGTGGAGACTTTGGAGTAAAGGTGTGAAATGGCCATAGAAATGGGCCTTGTGAATTATACGGGCGGCTAGATTCTGTGCCATTTGGAGTTGGTGTGTGGGTTTTTTTGGGTAATCCATAGAGAATGCTGTTACAGCAATTGAAGTGTGGAATAATCAGGGCTTGTAGAACAGACTAGAAATCGTGGTTATCCAGTAGGAGTCTGAGTAGTTGAATTGGCTTAAGTTTGAAATATATAGCCTTGGTTACAGATTTTATGTATGAGGCCATGGTTAGCGACTGGTCGAGAATAGTACCTAAGTATTTGACTTCTTGTTTAACTTCAATGTCAATATCATTAACGTGGATTTTAGAAGGTGGGGAGAAGCTCTGGTTATGAGTTATGTAAAGTATTTCTGTCTTGTTAAAATTGATACGTAGGTTGTGTGATTTGAGCCAATCAGTAAGTCCATTAGACAATCTAGGACCTGAGGGCAGTGTGGGTTGGAGATATCAATTGGGTAGTAGAACATTATATCAACTGCATAAAAATGAAAATAGACTTTGTTTCCTGAGGATGTTGCAAATGGGTTGCATATAAAGATTAAAGAGAAGGGCAGAGAGAGAAGAGTCTTGAGGGACACCCTGGGTCTGGTTAAAAGTTGAGGAAGTTGCTGTACTGATCCAAACCTGTTGTGTGCGATCTATAAGATAAGATTTGAACCATTGTAAAACCATGCCTCTTTGGCCAATTTGTTGAAGCCTTGATATAATGGATTTATGGCAGATGCTATCAAAAGCAGCAAAAATATATAGAAATACAAGCATAAAAACTTGTTTGCAATTATCGATACTACAAAGGCGTGTGTTCATAAGTGACAGCATGAAGGTCTCAATACTGTGGTGCTGTTTAAAACCATGCTGTTGGGCATCCAGAGGAGCATTTAAGTCAACAAAGTCTTGTAGTTGACTTTGAGCTGTTTTTTTTTCAATTATTTTTGTTAAAAAAGGAAGGCTAGAGATGAGAAAGTAGGAGTTAGGGAGTGATAGATAACTTTATTTATTTATTTATCAGTTACATTAGATTTGAGAATGGGGCGTATGGTTGATTGTTTTAGTGCTGAGGGCATTTGACCTGTTTCAAGAGATCTGTTTACTATGTGAACTATGATAGGGGAAAACTCATCTTTCATGGACTTAATCCAGCTGACTGGGCATGGATCAGTTAGGGAGATTGTAGTGTTCAGGTTTGTTAATGTATTTTTGAGTTGTTTGATATTGATGTGGCATGTAGACCAAGTGGTTTGGTTAAGACGATTGGAAATATATAAATCTGGGTGATGAGGGCTTGGTGTAGAATCATAAGTGGATATGGGTATGAGTTTACTCATATAATAATTGGCTAGGTTTTGAGGATCAATTTGGGTGATGTCCGAATCAGGGTTTAGGGTCTTAGTGAGCGACTTGACGATGGAAAAAAGCTCTCTAGGTCTGTTGAGGGAATGTGTTAAGAGTTTGGAGTGATACTCCTTTTTTCTATTAACTGCCTCCTTGTAGGTTTTAAGCTTGGACATATACAGAGTGGCCCAAAAAAAGTGAGAATATCTCGTAGCATATAAGTTATTTAAAAATTCAAAAAGACAGATGTAAACGATTAACAATTTTTTTTAAAAAAGATGGCGATCGGAAATTGTCGAAATAAAGACGTTATATAGCTAAAATAGGTAAATAAGTAAACTATTTAAGCTTTTAATTTATGATATGTTCTCACTTTTTTTGGGCCACCCTGTATATTTGGTTGTCAGATTCTGATCTTGTTGCTCTCCATCTATGCTCTAATTTTCTCAGCTTTTGCTTTAGCTTCAGAAGATCGTTGAGTGTACCAACTTTTGGATTCTTTCTTTCTGCTATTTTGTGAAGTTATGGTTCATGCTGCTCTCGAGATAATGGAGTTCCAGTTATTAATAATATCATCAAGGTTTGTAACTGATGAATTGATGAGTGGGATGGTGTCATTTAAGAAAGTTTATTTATTAAAGGGTTTAAACTTATTTATAAATTGAGTATTATCATTGGATTCGTGTGGTGTGAACATAGCAGGGACTAAAAAATCTATTAGGAAGTGGTCAGTCCATGGTAAGGGGAGCACATTAGGGAGCGAGAAGAGGATGTTTTGTAAGATGTGGGAGGGGAGGAAGATGAGGTCTAGGGTGTTTCCTTTTCTATGAGTGGGCGATTGAACTATTTGATGAAAGCCTAGTCCAGGCATAGCATTTGTAAAATGGGAGAAATGAGATTGGTTCAGGGATGGAAGATTAAAGTCGCCAAAGATTATGTGGAGTTTTTTAGGCGCTGAGGTGCAGGCGGCTTCCAATATTCGTTAGGTTATCAGGGCAGGGAGATGGTGGTCTATAAAATAAGCTTATTTTAATATACTTGTTTTTGGTGATTGCTACATCAATATTTTCCATTTTTTCACTCTGAAGAAGGGAGAATTTTAGGTCCTTTTTGGTTAGGATTAAGACACCCCCATCACATTTTCCAGATCTAGGGCATTGGAAAATAGTGTAGTTAGATTCAGATAATTGGTTGAGTAATACAGTATCTGAAGAGGTAAGCCATGTTTTTTTTAGGAACAAAACATGTGGTTTACTGTCCTGGAGGAGGTCTATTATCGTAGGAATTTTGTTTCTGATGGATCGGGAGTTAAGAAGGGCAATTTTTATAATGTGCTTTATACTTTTGGAAAGATGAGTAGTGTGGGTATGTGAGGGTAAAAGATATATCAGTCTATTAGTGTGATGTTTGTGGTGTGTAGATGAAAATTTGTGGAGTGTAAATGGATAAATATTTCTAGGTCGATGAGGTATATTGGAATATGGTAGCACTGAGATTGAAATTGGAATGAAGTGGTTTTTGGAGCAGAGATTAGGAGGAGAGTAAGTAATAAAAAGAACTTCATGGTTGCAAGTAGAGATGGGTTTGTAAAATTGTGCAATAAGTAGAGAGACAAGGTTTTTGGGGCTTAGAGGGAGGGAATATTTGTTGTAAGATATGCTGCAGGAAGAGAGTTGTGTAGCACTCTATGGGTTCATAAATAATAAACGAGTTTAAAGATTATTCACAGTTGCCAGTAATATGCATACATAACATACAAATAAAATACGGAGGAAGTTGAATGGAATAGCTCAGTTATGTTATGAATGGAGGAGCTGGTAGAGATGCACATAGTATTTTCAATTTTATAACAATACAGTACTGTTTCATTGTTTCACGAGATTTAGATTAAGTCAGACAAAAGGTGGATCAGAAAAGTCTCAACAGAGTGAATGTAGTGATGTTTTAGAAGTTACAGCTTATTAGGGCACTTACAATGGTAGTAGTTCACAGACAAAATTGATTTGAATTAGCGGTTTCAGAGTGGATATTCATATGTCTGCCGCGAGAAGTGGTATTACAAGCAGTACTCACATTTCAAGAGATATGCAGATGATAGCTTTGTGGATTAGTGTGCCGCGCTTAAGGGCCACGCCAAAGGGTCCTCTGGCAAGGCCCTCAGGTGCGGGCACACCAGGCGTGGGCGCAACTGCAGCGCATTGTTATTTATGGCTGCTCTGGGCCTGCCGGTGATGATGCTCTGTAGGCGGAGCAGGCAGGCACATGAAACTTTGGCTTGCAGGAGAGCGATGAGAGCAGGAGAGCAGAAAGTAATGATCAGGAGAGGCTCACCTTGCTGTGTCCTTGCTGGATTCGAGCAGATTTTCAGCGATTTAGGCAGTCAGCAGCAGATGGTAGGAGAATGTGCTGTGTCCCTCTGTGAGGGGACTTGGATCGCAAACTCAGCCCCACGCTGAGTTGCACTCATGAATCTGCCTGGTCCCCTTACTGTGAAACTTTCTCCCCTAATATTTCTGGTTAGAGACCTCCTGTAAGAAACTTCAGAACATTTTAAAAATCTAGTTTTTTAATTTGACATTTGATCTAGGGTAGGTTGAATGGGGATGGGGGGGGGGGCAGGGCAGCAGTTTGCTTGAAGTTTTGTATGTTTTCTTACTCTTTCCTTTTCTCATGAACAGTTTTTGATTTGATTGTGTAAACTGCTCTGATGTATGTATGAGGGGCAGTATAACAAGTTAAGAATTAAACAATAGCATTAACAATGATTCTCACCCAGTCAGGTTTCAAGCTATTCCAGGGCTTGTCAAACTCTTGAACCTATTATATCACAGTATCTAGCCTCTGGGTCTTTTCAAACTACAGTGACTGCACTGGGAGGAATTGATCCAAGTGATCCCACTGCTAGCCCTTCACAGATGAGTTGAAATGTATAGTCAACATCCCAATCAGAGGCAAGTATGGAAGCACTCCATATGGTATTTTTATTACCTTTCAAAATTAGCATAATCAGTGCAATTGATACCACACATAGGAGGCAATTTTATAGGAGTGCCTAAGTAAAGCAATGGCGCAGGCACCTATTTTGAGCCTATTTTATAAAGACCAGTAGGTGCCTACTTGGCTTTATAAAATGTTAGCACAAATCCCTGCACAAGTCATGCCTAGATTGCTGACATGGACATTATGGGCCCTATATTCAACTAGGCAGGCTATGTGCCACTATGGTGCATAGCCTTGCCCACTCATCCCTAACCCCAGATATTCAATGCCGTGACGATGCATTGAATATCCGGGTTTGGCGCACTGCGGAAGCCACCGCAGAGACTAACCGGGTAGCAGCGATATTGCACAGCTACCCAGTTAGCATTCACGGCTAAAACTAGCTGATCCAAAAGCTGGCCTAGTTTTATCTATGGATCGCTAGCCAGGTAGTGGTGCAATATCGCCGCTACCCAGTTAACAGCAGTCTCCGCCTCTGCTCTACCCCGGAACACGCCCCATTGCTAACCGGATAGCATCAGGGCATGAAGGAGAGTTAGAAGGGGATATTCAACAGTACTGACTGTGTAAGTGCCATTGAATATTCCCTGTTAAGGCATTTACACGGTTTGCCAAACTACAGTATAAACCAGGTAAACACCTTTCGAATATCAGGCCCTATGCCTTCTTGGGAACAGGTATAAATTTCAGCATGTATTTTATAAGATCTGCATGTATTTCACAATCTGCACTCTGCCTCAACTCCACGCCTGTGCATGCATATTGTAAAAGCACATATTGGCATGTACTGCATCTACAGTACCTTTATGCCAGATCTAATTTAATAAAACCCCATTTATGCACCTAAAAGAAAATTTTAGGCCCAAAAATGGTTTATAATATTACCCCAATAGTACTTACAGTTGTGGTCATTATTGGCACTCTTGCAGTTCAACCCCTTATCTATTTATTTATTTATTTAAAGGAATTTGTATTCCACTCAGTAACCTAGGCTGATTACAAGCAACATACACAAAGTAAATTAACATAACAAACTAACAAATAATAAAATAAAATAATAAAAATGACATCAATCTCTGAGATTAAATTGCCTGCAATTCATCTCACAAAATCACCATAGGAAAAGCCTGTAAAAACAAGTGTATTTTTAATTTTCGACAAAAGGTCAAAATCTTGGACTCACTATGCAGATCACGTGGTAAGGAATTCCAAATTCTAGGAGCAGTCATAGAGAAGATCCTGTTCCTTAGTGTCTTAGTGTTTTCCGAAAATAAGGCACATCAAGCAAAACTGCATCTTGGGACTGAAGTGGCCACAATGGACAGTAAATTTGTAATAGAGCCGAAAGGCTCAACGGAGCCCGAAGGTGAAGGCATTGAAATGGAAGCATAATTGTCTTATATAAATCTTGAAATTTAATAGGAAGCCAGTGTAAAGCGTCTAGATGTTGTGATATATCATCAAAACGCATTTTAGACAGATTGTAAAAGCTGAAGATCACAATATAGCAAGCCTGATAATAGACTACTGCAATAATCTAAAGGAGCCAATACTAATGTCTGGAAACAAAGCAAAAACTATCTGCAGCCAAATACAGCTTTAATCTACGAAGATGTAATGTAAAGAAAGCAGTTTTAGTCAGTTTTTGAATGTGAGACTGCATATTTAACTGTCAACAAGAACACCCATATCTCTAATAACAGAACTAATATTAGGAAACAAATTATTGGCCAAAGCTGATAAAGATTCAGGGTCAGGAAGAGCCTATGAAAGATATAACACTTCAGTCTTCTTTACATTTAAAGCTAATTTGTTCAAAGTCATCCAGGCTTTTATTGCTGAGAGTAGTTCATATATTTCATTGAATCCTCTAAAGAAGAGGAAATCAGAATAATAAACTGTACATCAGCATAGATTCAAAACCTATCATCAGGAGCATTACAAATCTTATAAATCACAGCAATGTAAATGTTAAATAGAATGTCTGATAAGGCAGTACCTTGAAGGACACCAGTGAGAATAGATCGCCAAGAAGAACATTTACCGGCTGAACATACTTGAATTAGTCTATTTGGCAAAAAAGAAGTAAAACACAAAAGAACAGTTTGATGAATACCAATGTCAGAAAGTCTGGATAATAAAAGAGAATGATCTACTATATCAAATGCAGCTGAAATATCTAGAAAAGCTAACAGAAAAGCCTTCCCCTGATCAAATCCATTGAGAAAGTCGTCCAATAAAAAAAGCAAAGATAAAGTCCCATGATGAGGGTGAAAACCATATTGGAAAATGGACAGTAAATTCTGCTTATCAACATTTGTTTGAAGTTGTTTCAAAACAACCTTTTCCATAACCTTCACCAAAAATGGCAGAGAACAAATCGGACAATAATTTAATGGGTCATTCCTGTCAAAAGAAGGGTTTTTTAATAACAGAAAAACAGAAGTTCTCTTGACAGCAACAGGATGTATCCCCTGCGATAATGAGCTGTTAACAATAGCAGTAATAGGCTTACTTCATGATAACTTTAAGGACTTAAAAAGTTGAATGGAACATTGATCCAGAGGTCTAAAAGTATTATTTAAAGAAGTAAGAATCTCAAGCACTTCAGATTCAGAGACCAGCTCAAAGGAAATCCAAGAACCACTATTGCTGAGCTCATTATCAATAACAGCAGAATTTGTAATAGAATCTGATGACAAAGGAGAAAAACTGTCCCTAGCAGCAAAGATTTTATCACAAAATGATGTCAGAAAAAGCTGGGGTTCAATCGATTCACTAAAGATGGTGCGAGAGGTTGTTAAGTATTTAACCACTGAAAATAAATGAGAAGGGGCACCTAACTTAATACAGTATGCTTTTTCCCATGCAAACGTGCAGATGCACGGGAAAGGTTTGTGGCTGGGCTGCTCTGCCAGAAATTGAGTTATTTAGTTTTAATTTAAGTGATTTTCAATTTAATTTCAGTTTAATTTGTTTTCTTCTTCTTTTTCTTCACCTTCATCTTGATGGAAAAAAAAAACAGCAAAACGAAGAACACGGTGCTTCTCTCTTCAGGCGGTGGCTCGGTTCACATAGGCCGAGGTCTTGGTCCCAGTGTGTACATGCCCATAAGACCACAGTTTAAAGTTGTTAAAATCCAAGAGGATTGTGGAAAATTGCAAGAGGATCTTGATAAATTGGAAGACTGGGCATCAAAATGGCAGATGAAATTTAATGTGGACAAGTGCAAAGTTATGGACCTAGGGAAGAACAACCCAAACTATGGTTACACGATGCAAGGTTCCACATTAGGAACCACCACCCAGGAAAAAGATTTAGGCGTCATTATGGATAACATGATAAAACCCTCTGCCCAGCATGCAGCGGCGGCCAAGAGACCAAATAGAATGCTAGGTATCATAAGGAAAGGAATGGAAAATAAAACAAAGGATATTATAATGCCTCTATATCGTTCCATGGTGAGACCGTACCTTGAATATTGTGTACAGTTCTGGTCGCCTTATCTTAAAAAGGATATAGCATTATTAGAAAAGGTTCAGAGAAGAGCCACCAAAATGGTAAAGGGGATGGAAGGATACCCCTATAAAGAAAGGCTAAAAAGGTTAGGGCTCTTTAACCTGGAAAAGAGACAGCTGAGGGGAGATATGATAGAAGTCTATAAATTAATGAACGGAGTGGAACGGGTAAACGTAGATCAATTGTTTACCTTATCAGATTATAGAAAGACTAGGGGACATGCAATAAAGCTACAGGGTAAACTATTTAAGACTAATAAAAGAAAATATTTTTTCACTCAACGTGTAATCAAACTCTGGAATTTGTTACCGGAGGATGTAGTAAAGGCTGTTACTGTAGCTGGGTTTAAAAAAGGTTTGGACAAGTTCCCAGAGGAAAGGTCCATAAACCATTATTAAAAAGGGACCCAGGATATCAATGCTTGACCCAGTACAAGCATTGTGGAACCTGTGTCTTTTGGGGAAACTGCTAGGTATGTATGACCTGGATTGGCCACTGCTGGAATCTTGACACTGGGCTTGATGGACCTTGGTCTGACCCAGTATGGCATATCTTATGTTCTTAAGTGCGGAGGGCCCGGGTGGAGGTACAGCTGCCAGAAGGACGGTTTCGGGGCTTTTACTCCACCTGGGTCCAAATCACCTCCGATTAGCGGGTACTGGAGGTCATCTGAGAGGGCTATGCACTCAAGTTCGATCGTCTGCCGGGCAGCTCCTTTGTACAGTCTCCGTGCAGGGCATGGGCCAAGGCAGTTGCAGTTCGTGACACCCTGAGGCGATTGCTGCAGCTCTGGGCAGTGGTACCAGTGCCTTGAGACCAGTGTGGCTGCGGTCGGTACTCCATTTATTTTGTGGTACCAAAGAAAGACGGAGCGTTCCGGCCCATTCTCGAACTCAAGCGTGTAAACCGCTGTCTGCGGGTTCTGCATTTTCGGATGGAGACCTTGTGTCTGTCATTGTGGCGGTCCACGGCAGGGAGTTTCTGATGTCTCTCGACCTCAAGGAAGCATACCTGCACATTCCCATTTGGCCGGAGCATCAGCAGTTCCTCAGGTTTGCGGTGCCCATGGGGCATTTTCAGATCTGGGCCCTGCCCTTCAGCCTCGTAACAGCGCCACGCATCTTTAGGTCATGGTGGTGATAGCAGCAGCGTTGTGCAAAGAAGGAGTCCTCGTACATCCCTATCTCAGCGACTGGCTCATCAGGGCAAAGTCCAGGGTCAACAGTGAGCGTGCTGTAGCCCGGGTGGTGCAGTTCTTGCAAAACCTGTGTTGGGTAGTCAACATGGCCAAAAGCCACTTGCACCCGTCTCAGGTACTGGAGTATCTCGGAGCCCGTTTCAACACGTGGGTGGGGAGAGTCTTTTTGCTGGAGCTGAGAGCTTTGGCACCTGGTGCGGGAGTTTCTATGGTGGCCAGAGCCCACAGCATGGCACCATAGTGGTTGCTCTCGATCTGGTACCATAGGCAAGGGTGCACATGCGGCCTCTCCAGAGGTCTCTGCTACGGTGTTGGTCGCATCAGTCTTCTTCTCTGTCCCAGAGGCTTCCCTGCCCATGGGGGTTCAAGAAGACCCTCAGATGGTGGCTCATGGGGGGGGGGGGGCATCTGGAGAGGGGGATGCCTCTTGAATCCCCGGATTGGATTCCGCTGGTTATGGATGCCAGTCTCTCAGGCTGGGGTGCTCATTGCCAGAATCACTTTGTGCAGGGACAGTGGATCTGCAGGAGGCTTGTTGGTCCATCAACAGGCTGGAGATGCGTGTGGTGTCCCTTGCATTGCAGAGCTTTGAGGTGAGGTTGCAGGGGATGGCAGTGCGGGTGCTGTCAGACAATGCAACGACGGTAGCCTACATCAATTGGCAAGGTGGCATGGGCAGTGCAGCCCTGGAGGCGGAAGCTGAGTCTCATCTCCAGATGTTGTCGGTGGCTCATGTAGCAGGAACCAACAATATCACAGCGGATTATCTGAGCTGGGTGTGAGTAGACCCAGGAGAATGGGTGCTCAATCAGGAGGTGTTCGAATTGCTGGTCCACCGATGGGTCGTGCTGGTCATGGATTTGATGGCAAAGTTCAAGGGTGCCAAGACTAGTTGGTTCTTCAGCAGAAAAAGAGAAAGAATGTTGGAAAACTTGGATGCCCTGGTGCAGCGTTGGCCTGCCGAGGGACTCCTCTATGTGTTTCTACCCTGGCCGCTCATCGGCCGGGTGGTGCAAAGGATAGAGTCCCATCACAGGCTGGTGGTTCTCATTGCTCTGGACTGGCCACGACATCTGTGGTACGCAGATCTGGTAAGGAATCTCGCGGATCAGCCTTGGCATCTCCCGGCACGAGCAGATCTCTTGTCGCAAGAGCCAGTACTAATGCCTCAGGTGGATCGATTCTTGCTTACGGCCTGGCTGTTCAAAGGGCACGGCTAAGGCGCAAGGGTTATTCAGGGCCGGTGATTGCAACAAAGGCAAGGAGGAGCTCAACTTCGTTCGCCTACATTAGGGTCTGGTGCCTGTTCAAGGCATGGTGTGCCAGCAGGCAGATAAGGCCAGCTTCGGCCTCTGTTCCCATGATCTTGGAATTCTTGCAGGTCAGTTTTGAAAAAGGTTTGGGCACTAGTTCCTTGAGAGTTCAGCTGCGGCGATCGCCTGTTATCACGGGAAGATCCAAGGAATAGCATTGGGCGCGTACCTGGATGTGGCACGATTCTTGAAGACAGCTCTTTATCTCCGTCCTCTGCACAGGATACTGGTTCCGCCATGGGATCTCAATCTGGTGCTGTCAGCGCTGTGTGGGGAACCATTTGAGCCTTTAGCTTGGGCTTCTATTAAGGACTTGACCCTTAAGACAGTATTTCTGGTGGCTATCCTCTCAGCACACTGTATTTCTGAGCTGCAATCATGCTGGGAGCCATTCCTTATTTTTTCAAAGGAGAAGGTGGTACTATGCCCGGTTCCTTCTTTCTTGCCTAAAGTGGTTTTGGCTTTTCATATGAATCAAGCGGTGTCTCTGCCTGTCTTGCCTGGAGCAGGAGAGACGGGCGATCGCCTTCCACTGCAGTTCTTGGACGTGCGGCGAGTTCTTTGTTGTTATTTGAAGGGTACTAGTGAGTTCCATAGGTCGGATCATCTTTTTGTGCTGTTTGGTGGTCCCCACAAGGGGGAAGCGGCGGCTAAGGTGTCTATTTCTCAATGGATCAAGGAAGCGATCTCGTCGGCGTATCTCCTCAAGAGTAGGCCAGTGCCAGTGGGCTTACGGGCGCATTCTACCAGAGCGCAAGCGGCTTCTTAGGTGGAATACAGTTTTGTTCCACCAGTGGAGATTTGTAAGGCGGCCACCTGGTCGTCGTTGCATACCTTTGCGAAGCATTACCGTCTGGATGTTCAGTCTGCGGGGGATGCTTGTTTCGGTTTGGCAGTGCTCTGAGCCGGTGCGGCCGGTCCCTCCCATTATGATTAACTGCTTTGTTACATCCCAGAGGTTCGGGACTGGACTGGAGGGACAATAAGGAAGATTAAATTAGACTTGTCTGCTAATTGTTGTTCCTTGAGGAACTCCAGTCCAGTCAAGCATCCCACCCATTTTTGCACTTCTCAGGAAATTGGTCTGCGGCAGGTTGGACGATTGTTTTCTCTTGTACAGTGCTTAAGTTCGGTGCCCGGTTTGGGCACAGTAAGTTCTCTCTCCCAAGGGGGGGAATAGGAAGATTCCCTTCTCCGGGACGGGAGAGGCTATTATTTCTGTATTTAGTTAGAGTGTTAGGTCTGTTCTGGTTAACTACTTATTTGTTGCTCCTGTGAGTCTGCTTTGTCAATAGGTACTGGACAGAAGGAGCGGTGCTCACTCTATTAGTACTACTGTCATCAAAAGATGATGTGCTCAGTCTCCAAGCTGCTGGAAGAGGTGCATTACCCAGAGGTTCAGGACTGGACTTGAGTTCCTCAAGGAACAGCAATTGGCAGGTAAGTCTAATTTCATCTTAATTCTCCAGCGTCTTTCCTTCCAATGCAATTACTGTCTCAACTTAATGACCTTATCATTACTCCAAGAGGGCTTACTACTTACTGGATTGATGGTACAAACCTTCTCAGGAGCTAATTTTTCCAAGGAACTCTGGAGAAAATCCATCCAGAAAATAGTAGTAGCAGGAACATCATCCAGAGCTAACTTCTCAATAGCATCTAAATAAGATAGCCAACATTTCCCTAGATCTTCAGGAGTATAAGGAGGACAAGTAGCAATCTTAACGCTACCAGATTTTGCAGAGACTGAAAAAGAATGAAACAGGTTAAAGGAAAAGTGCAACAAGAAATGATCAGAGCAAGGTAGGGTTTGTATGGTTAAAGAATAACCAGGATCTGTAGATGAAGATTGAACACTAATTAGGTCTAAAATATTACCATGAAGATGTGTAGGTGCATGCACTATCTGATCATAATTCAGCATGGCCATTACAGATGAAAAAGGATTAGTTAAGAAGATTGTTCTCCTAATATGCATATTAAAATCTCCTAAAATAATATGTGGTAAAGTTTCTAACGGACCTGTAAGAAAAAATTTACCTAACAAAGAAGCTGACTCCAGGATTTCAGGAGGACAATACACCATACATATAACAGACTTGAACTTGACAAATAATAATTAGTGATTAATTAATAAAGTAGTATCAAACATGTATTCTTGAAAGTCAAATTCCCTTTTATATAATAGAAACAAACCGCTTCCCAATTTGAGATTTAGATATCCATAAGTAATTAGGGGAACACGATTAATGATTACTAAGTCTGTCTCCAAAAGCCAAGATTTAGTAATACAACGAATATCTGGATGTTCTTCTAATAAAGGATTGTATATCACAGAGATCTTATTCCTCACTGATCTCGCATTAATCAAATACAAGGACATACAATAGAAGTAGAAAAATTCTCCTTAGAAAAAAAAATGATCAAGAAAGACTGTCTGAAGTACTCTATCTGATCTAGGAAAACGTCGCCGTAGAGCCAACCCAACATAACGACCCTGTCCAGTAACTACCGAAATAGCACCACAAAAAATACATGTTGAACAATAAGGTCAAAGAATCAAAACAACAAAAGCCAAAAAGACCAAAGTCCTCACAAAGGCGTGCACCAAGGAGCTGGCGGCCTTCCACCCTCGCCTATCTTTAAGGCGCTAGAGCTAACCGGGCAGCATGCAATATCGCTGCTGCCCAGTTAGCTACTGCGGTTTCCAGCTTTCCCTGGATACTCAATGCGGGGGCCACATATGATCCCAGCATTGAATATCCGGGGTTAAGGATCAGCAGGCAGGACTATGCACTGAAGGGGTGCATAGTCTACCCAACCCAATATTGGACCCTTTCTGTTTCTACACACATTAGGAAAGTGTACATGTTCAAACTGATTCGGTTGCTTGTTCATGCTAAAATTTAGTGCCTCACCTGAAATGCTGTTTTTTTCATTACTTTTTTTTTTGGTAGAAGTACAACAAAAGCCAACAACATTTAATACAAACACCCCACAGCATCACCAGCCACTTGTACAGTTATGGCAAAATAAAGCAATCCTCTCTCCGTTAAACAATGTCAGTAGGCAGCTACATACAACTACATTTTATTTTGTGTTATTTCCCCCATCCCTGCACCCCACTCTGCCTTTCCAGCAATGTCCCAGACAAGCCCATAAACATAGGGGCTTGTTTACTAAGCAGCGGTAGCGGCTTCCGATCGATACCGGAGCCACGGCCCCACTGAATTCCGATATCGATTAAAAGCCGCCACCGCTGCTTAGTAAACAAGCCCCATAGTCTTGGAGGTGTTTTTTCTGCACCACCATTAACAATTGGTAAAAGCTTGCCAAGCATCTGAATAGTTATCAGGCATCATCTTGTACACAAATAGCACTTCCAGTTTCTCTGTCTGCACGCGCTCTTTCATCCTCTCCAACCTTTGGCCCACAGTATGCTCATTGATGGATGGTACAGTACACACAAAAATCTTTATAGTGAAATTTCAGTGCAAAGACTCAGTTATGTTTTTACTATATACATATTACATTAACATAAATGTACTTAACGCAGAGGCTTTTGAACTATTACATAAAAAAATTGCACATGACTGTTTCTGAAATACTGCACACAATGTTTCTACAGGGATTTCTATGAAAATAAGCTTGAGGAAAAACTGTGTATGAAATTCTGCTAAAGGTTGTTTATTTTAGCTTTGTCTAGATTTCCGATTGAATTCTTGTTTTATTTCTTTGTAAATCACCTAGAGAACTGTTATGGATGGCATCTAAATCAGAATAAATTCATCTATTTACACTATCTAGAAAAGTAGGTATTTTTCACAGAATTAAGGGCCCCTTTTTCTAACACTTAGGGCTTCTTTTACTAACCCTTAGCTCAAGCTATGTGCATTGGCTATTCACTAAGAGGCATGTTTACTAAAGGGCATTAACTGCAAAAGCCTAACACCAGGTGACAGTGCAAATAGTGCTATGTTAGCTGCAAAAGCCACATGGTATCTTTTGATGGTGTGCACAGCATTTTTCCAGCATATAAGGCAGTGAAAATTCAGAGATTGCAGCACAGCAGCATCACAGATGCAGCTAATGATGCCAGCCATTCATTTGACGCTAGCTGCATCTGCAATGTCCAGAAAACTTGTGGTTACTGCACGCTGCTGACGCTTGCTGTGACTGCTCATGGTAGGCATGCCCACTCTCAGTTCACACTCCACCCAAGCTCTGTGCTAATGTGTGGAATGCCGATAGATTGAAAAATCTTCTGTGCTATCTGCATTTGGCCCACGTTATCTGTGATTGCGGCACACCTTTCCCATATTATCACCGCTTTAACAGCTAGTGCGCTTTAGTAAACATGCCCTAATAACTTAGTGGCTTTGGAAGATTTTGAACTGCAGCAACCTATTAACTATTAATCTGAAAAGAATTTCGCACATAGAAAACTACTTGTAAATATTTATCCTGTTCCAATGCAAAAAGCGTTTTGCATGTTAAAAGTTCAAAAGCAGCAATAGAATTCACTATTTGGGGTTTTAACATGTTAAACACCATTTGCAGAGTTTTCACATTTTATTACATCACGCTCCATGTTGGCTAAAATATTCAAAATCCTACTATGCCAAATAATTGTGTAAACTTTAGTTAGTTGATACAACAATTTAGTTGCACTATTTAGTTTATGGATGACAAGTGATATTATAATTATACTGAAAAATGAAAACATTTATGATTCTCAAAATATAGGTTCAGTTTCTATAATTCTAATATTGCAGATAGTACTTCCCTTGCAATTAATTATCATGTGATTGAATTCTCTATTACTGCGGTATTGTTAACATACAACAAATGTATAATTTGTGCTGGCTTTATTCCATCAGGCAAGAATGTAATTAGCCCTTATCTTTCAACACAGCCAAGCCCTGTAAATATAATTACAGAAATTTATGTTCACTGGAGTATAAAAAGTAAGTCATAAAATTAATATGTGGCTACAGTTCCGACAAAGTTAAATTTGAAACTGTGTTTTCCAATTTACAAAAGTGCATACATTGTTCTGAAATATAAAGGCTGCAGTACTAATGGAAGCATCTTTCTAACTCCCACATTCCAATATCTGTTATGACGGTGCTTGCATAAAATTCTGTGTTACATAAGGTAAGGATCAACTTTATTTCACTTCTTATTGTAAGACATGGTTAGTTACAAAGGAGCTACACACAAAGCATAGCTCTTCAGCGTTCCACAACCTGCCTTTCACACTGCGACCTATCTTCAAGTACGAAACTGTCATCTTTAATTTATCGGTGAAAGAAGTCATTAGCTTCTCCTACAGCTCCACGCCGCTTACTATGCCATGTAAAAAAAACTTTCCCCCACTGAATTCTTGATGGAAAGGTAGGAAACATACGCCATGATAGATGATATCACCATAAAATGTTTACATATATATAAATTGCATAGGTTCTTCTAAAAATGATATGCAAAATTAGTCCCATGTCTCAAAGACAGAGTTGGGTTCTACCATTCAGAGAGTCCCTGGTCAGGTCTTATATGCCCCAAGTCAGCTGGGGATGGGGATGATATCATCTTCTCATTATATGCTTGTTACTCCACTAAGCCAATTTATTGTGGGGTCGGTCATGATGTGCAAAGCTTCAAGACCACCAGAAAGATGTGTGAATGAGCATTTGGTGACAATATGTTCTATAGGCACTCCTTGTGGTCTTGGGCAAGCCACTTAACCCTCCATTGCCCATGTTCCCTGTAAGTATTAGCATATGTGTCTCATATCCCCTCGTGTTAAATGTATCCCCCAATTGACCGCTTTGACCCGGTGAAAAGCGATATATAAATACAGCTAAATAAATAAATAAATATTGTCTGGCTGTCCCTGCAAAAACAGTGCAGATTGCCTCTGAGACCCCAATGCCATTTGTCATATGTGCACTGGCCACAGCCAGACCAAAACCAGCCACTACTAGAAGTGATGTAGAAGGTTGAAGTCTGATTGTCAACTCAATTGGTTAACCATCTTTTACACCATAGTTTGTCTACTGTCAGGTGTGGGCCTCAAGGTGAAGCCAAACTGGCTTTCTTAACAGCAGGCATCTTGAAGAGGGGAGTTATAAATGACCCAATGAAGTGGTAGCTCTGGAATTTCTTGGATCCGAGTGAGTAAGCTTGCTTTTGCACTCCAGTGATGAAGGTCTCATGAGGGGATATTGATCAGCACTGGGTGTCGCTAGGTTGTAGTGAACCACTAATGATTTGCACTGTGGAATATAGCTCTGAATGTACTAAATGCACATGTGCAGGATGGGCCCAGACTGGTGAGTTACTCTGGCATGGAGTAACTCAGTGCCAAGGTACTCATTCTTAGGGTCTTCACAAATATTCACCAATTTGTTCCAGTCAACTTTGAGATCAGGTTGTTTCATGACTTTAGTTTAATTACTGTCTTTGATAAGTGCTTTCTAAAATGAGGGTGTTGTCTAAAGTGACCCCAAGCACCTCAGGCAGCAAATTTTTCAAGGTGGCAAAAAGTGCCTCCAAACACCCCTGTGGCCACTCACCCTGCTTCTGGGTTGGGGAGAGGCTGCTTTTACTCCTCCTCCAGACTGCTTGGGCAGGAGCAGTCACTATGTTACTGAAGGAAGGGCGGCACTGCAGGAAAGGGTGATGTGCTGCATTCACTCCCTACTGGTGCTCAAGCTCTGTCAGTCCCACTCCTTCAGAAATAGGAAGTCTGCATCGGAGGGAGTAGGGCTCATTGATCTCAAATGTGGGCAGAGACTCGAGGACCCCATGCTGCTTTTCACTTTAATAGGTTGCACGCAGCATGGAGGGTATGTGAAGGAATGTGAGATACTCTATCAGGAGGGAATGGAAGCATGAGAAATGCTGCACCCGGGGGAGGGAAGCGAAATACAAGAAATGCTGAACTCAAAATTGGGGAGGGAAGCATGCACCCAGTGGAAGAAGGGAAGCACAAAAGAGGCTGAACCAAGAGGGGAAGATAAGCTTGAGAGATATAGCAACGGAAGGAGAGAAGGGACGCAGGAGAGATGCTGCACTCAGGGAGAAGGAAAGAGAAGAGAATCAAGTGGAAAATGCAAGACTTGGTTGGGGGGGGGGAGGAGGAAATCCTGGACCTCAGGGGGGTGGGAAGGGAAGCAAAGGGAAGATGTTGGGCATCAATGTTCTCTCTAAGATGAGCAGCCGTCCTCCATCACCGTCCTACCAGTGAGAATGGTACAGCAGTATCAAGATTTCAATCCTAAGTGGTAAGTAATTCTTCAGGAATCTCAGTGAACCTGCCTCTTCCCAATTGAAACCTCAATATTCCTACATCATTCCCAGTGGTATGAATAAAGACAGAGGACTCTTATGCACCATAGAGCATTCCTAGACATAGGGAGACAGAGAGAGAGAAATAGAAATAGAGGGGGAGATATGGGCACGAGGAGTGAAAAGAGGGAAAGGGGAGAGATGGTGGGCATGGGGAAGAAAAAGAGATAGGGAGGTAAAGAGAGATGATGGGCACATGGCGGTAAAAAGAGAGAGGTGACATGCTGGAGAAGTGAGGGGAGTTAGTAAAAGGCTGGAAAAAAGATGGAAGGATGCAGATAGATTCAGCAAAAAGAGGGCCCTTGAAGACTGGATAGTGAGAAGAAGGAAGGGGTGAAATCTGAATGGATAGAGAGTCAGAAAAATAAATGGAAGAAAGCTGAAAGAGAAAGGTCTATGTCAGAGATAGTTATAGGGGAGGAAGCGAATAAGACAGGAGGACAGGAAAGAAATGGCAAATGGATCACAAACTCTGGAAGGAAAGTGAAGAGATGGCACAGGAAAGCAGAAACCCAAGACTGGGACCAACACAATTAGGAAAATTAAATTCTCAAACAACAAAGGTAAAAAAACAAATTTTATTTTCAGTTTAGTGTCTGGAATATGTCCGTTTTTGGAATGTAGATCTGCTGTCTTTATATTTTGCACAATACAGTGGGAAATGCCTTGCTGTTTCTATTTCTCTGTGTGCTGCATGCACGGTGTGACTTTTGAAAGGTTTCAGTTCAATTTTAGTCTACATATTTCTATTTTTAGTTTATGGTCATTTATTCTGTACTAGGTGAAGGACTATCTGTGTTCTTCATGTGTGACTGAGGCCAGGTATTCTATTAGCATGGAGTTTCTATGCAGGGCTGGTGTTAGAAAGTGCAAACGGCAACCATCTTGAGCCCTTATGCCACAGGGGGCCTCAATCGTACCCAACACTGAAGAGGACACAGCCTACCAATTAGTTCTGGTGCCCTGTTTCAAATTTCTGCTCTTAGCTCCTGCATTGCTAATACCGGCCCTGTTTTTGTATTAAGGATCTGTACTAATCTGACTTGTTGAGTTTTTCCAATAGGGTATTGATGTTCAAGGATCCAGTATTACAGTGCTACCTTTTCCTAACTAAGGTTCTTATCTGACTTCTGGGAATTAGTACCGTTATGATATAGTACATTTCTTTTGTAGGTCCTGAGTGATTTTTGTAGAATTTTGAATTACTTTACAAATACACTGTGTACTGGCAAAGGTGTAAATTCTGACCAAGCAGCCCCTGCAGTGCAAGGGGGCCCTAAGGAAGAAAGGGGCCTACTTGCAACTGCTCCCAGATCCTCCACTCCAGGGACCCTTTCAAAATTGTTGCTAAGAGGGCTCATAATTTGACAACTGCCACTGTGTTTTGGTAAGGATTTATGCTGCTATTACTGAGATGACAACAAAATCATAATTTTCTTTTTGTATGGTGAATTATATTGGGAAATGTCCTAGGCTTGCTCTGCACCCATTGTTGGGGGAGGGGGGCTTCTGAGGAGCTGAATTTATGTTTACATTTAACATCATGAGTGTTCAGGGTAAAAGGTCAGTATGATTTTTTTTATTAGAGTCCTAGGCTACATAATTTAATTATTACTGCATATACAGGGATTGCAGAATTTTTTTTTCTATTATACAGCCTAGGAATATAAATTATATTCTGCTTTCCTGCCTTGCCAGTATTTTGAGTAAGATGATGCCTACCTCGCTCCCTGACAAGAGCTTTAAAGTGTCCCTTCCTTTTGGATGCCTTGAATGGGGAGAGGGGCCCAATGCATACATTGCCTCAGGCAGCTAATTGTCTTGAGCCACCCTGACCCCAAGATACATTGAACATGGTTCATGGCACGTTTTGACCAAGGAGGGAAATGTAACGTTCTTTTGCTGCATTTGCATGATGCTATGCAGAAAGTTTTGGTCATCGTTAGGGCAACATCTGATGGATGGATTTAACTCTGATATGGTCCAGTGAAACATACTCCTTCCTACCTTAATGCATTTTGAACTGTATTTTTTAATCAGCAGAATGTAAAAATCTCTGAAGGTTTTTACAAGACACTGTACCTCAGGGTACTGCAGATATTTGAAATTTCTCTTCTACCATAACTCTTCTCTCAACAAGCTGTACCCATAAATACAGCATCGTGTAGCACATTAAATACAACTTTTCACCACGTGCAGTAATTTAGCTTTCAAGAAATAATTTCATAAAATACCTTTTACTAGTATTGAAATAAACAGAATGATGAAGGGTCCATTTGGAAAGAAGTACAGCAGACTGAGACTGGCCTAAACTTGCATCTAGTCCTTGACCCTGGTGCAGAAGGAGATCAGTGTCAGAGCTGGCTAAGTGCAGGCCTAGCAGATAGGAAATGATGAATGCAGATTGTTTTCTCTTTGACAGTCTCATTAGTTTACAGTGAGTTAGAGTCACTGTGAGGACCAGATTTTTGCTTGCTTTTCCAGCTGAACTGTGCTGTGAGTGATGGAGATGCCATAGAGAGGCTGATGGATTTGATCTAGGGTTCCGTGCCTAGCACTAAAACCAGAGAAAGCCACTGAACAACACCGAATAGGTATGTGCATTTCTTGTTTTCAAAAGTTCATCGATTTTTCTCACTTCTTTTGCTTTTGCTCTTCCTTGGCTGGATCGTATTGTCTGGGAAATTATTTATGATAAGTTCCCATCGTCAATGCAATCATCTCAATAGGAGGGTCTCAAAAGTTGCACTGCTGTCATATTTTAAATTATTATTATTATTATTATTATTAACACCTTTTTTCTAATGGTCCAGTAAAGGAAAATGTCTCTAGAGGCACAAGAAAACTACTCAGTCCTCCAGATGCTTCTCACTCACAGTTTGTATGGGCATGAACACAAAAAAAATATAGAAGCCCCTTTTACTAACGTGGTTGATGTACATTTTAGCATGTGGTACTGTTAGCATGGGTCCATGGTAACTGTTACCATGCTGGCTTGACAGTTACTGTGCACAAATTCCCATGGTAACTGCATAGCGCATGGTGAGGCAAGGAATGGGCAGATTCGAGGTGGAGAATGGGCATGGAGAGAACATTGCAGTCAATGTATGGGGGGTACATATCGCACACTGTCAATGTTGCAATTACATGGGCGCATTTAACGTCACTTCAATGGGTGGCGTTAAGTGCACCCACATCAATTGTGAATGTTGCTACCACACATTAGGGTACATTTCAGTGAGATATCGTCTATTTTCATCAAATTTAGGGCCCTGTAATACAGTTCTTAGAATAAGTAGGTAACAATTTTGGGGGTTATTTTAAAAACATTCTCACATCTAAAAAGCAGCTTTTATACATGTAGATTGAAATAAAAGTGTAAAAGCTATTCTCCGGGGACAACAGGAATCGGTCCTCACATATGGGTGACGTTGGCATTGATGGAGCTCGCGAAGATTCACTCCTCAGTTTTCAAGAAAGCCTTTGGGAGTTAGACTGCACATATGTGGTAACCTTCCCACCCAAGTGTGCCATCTTACCTCAGTCTTCTTTTTTCCACGGAGCCCTGCAGATGTTCTGTCTGTCGTCCCCGGTAAAAGTTGATTTTTCTAATCCTTCTCTTAGTGTTTTTCCTCTTTGCTGGTCGGTTCCTGAACCCTTCTTGCCACCCGAGTCTGTCCTGGCCTTGGTGTCATGTTTTTCTTGGGTCCTTTTTCTCTTTTTCGGTGCGTGGGTCTTTTCTCATGTTTTCCCTAACCAAGATGTCTGAATTTGATCTCACGGGTGCCATCTTCTCCACTATGGGCCTGATTCTGATCCCGACGTACATCTCTTTTGTATGTCCGGGCTGACCTGGACATACAAAGGAGATCGCGATTCTGATCCCACAGGGCACGTCTAGCCCGGCAGGATCAGAATCGCGAACTGGCCTGTATGAGCAGGCCAGGGCTGTGATTCAGTCCCGGCCTGCACATTCAGCCATAGCCTGGCTAACTCAGCCAGGGCTTTTAAATGGAGCCGCGGCACCATGATGTCCTGTTGCCATGGCACCGCTGCTCCATTTAAAAGCCGCGATGCCGGCCACTGCTAACAAAGTTAACTCCCCACAGCCCGACCTCTGATCCTACCTCCTAAGATCAGGATCGGGCTGCGGGGAATTAACTCTGCCCCCCCCCCCCAGCCCCTTCCGTGCCCTGGGCCACTTAAAAAACAAAGTCCAGGGAAGTTATTCCACCTTGGAGGTGAAATAACTTCCCCGGCCATTTTGCCGACCCTGGACGTACAGAGCCGACATTAGAATTGGCCCTGTACGTCCAGGGCCGGCAACCGCCCACTCTCCGCCCCGGACGCTTCTTCCCTGCCCATCACTAACTTTCCCGCACAACCGGCAGGGAAGTTAGTCAGGGCATTCAGCCATCCCCGCTATTCGTGTCTCAGAATAACCCCCTATGTCTTCAGTCAGCATACTTAAGCACCCTCTTTATTGAACACTTTGGAGACATTACATAATTTTTGTATTCCCACAGAATAATTCCTACTGCATTATAAAAGCTCCCTCTCCCCCTCTCCCCTCCCTCCATCCAAACCCATAATGAGCCTGCCCTACCCCTTCCAACTGTTTAAAACATTTCCAGCAGTATCTAGCACAAACATAATGTCATTTAGATTTATTCACAACAATTGCTCTGTACATAGTTCATTTTTGAATGTAAATCATGTGTAAATAGTTATATGGCAGTAATCTCCTGCATGCCCATTTTGCACAAAGTTACATTGCAATAGACCCCTGCTCGCCCCCTTCACCCTACGTTGTATGTAAACTTTCTAATTACATTATAAATCACTTTGATTTAAGGATAAAGCAGTATAGACATCTTTTAAATCAATAAATAGAATAAATGTGGCAAATACCCCATACCATGTCCATAACGGACAACCACACTTACTGTATCAAGTGCCTCAATGCGGTTCACAATGACTCTACTTGCCTGCTCTGCCTGCAGATGTCTAGCAAGAGCCGGAGGAATTGTGAAAGCAGTGGAGGGAGCTGTTTGGCTTGAAGGCCTCTGCAGCGGTATGAGCATCAAGTCTGGAATCACTGTCCTCAGAGACTGTGTCTGATGACTTGGCATCATGTGCACATGCTCGATCTGAGCGCCGAGGTTGCGGAGCCTCGGACTGGGGGATCGTCCTTAGAGAACCTCCCTGTGGGTCCAAGACATTGTCCAAGTTGAAGTCTAAATCTGATCCCGGAGTCAGGGGTAAGCCCTCCGGTATCTGGCCTCGGAGTCCTTGACCCAATGCGAGGGAAATGGCCGGGAGCAGCCCTCAAAGCTGCTCTGGTGGGAGGAGACTCCCACTATGTTGGGGGATTGAGCTCTGTCCTCTGATGCAATCATCATTGCTGATTCCTCCTCGAGGGAGCCGGCTTCGGGCTCTATGCCTTCAAGGTCCAAGCTGGTTGCTGTGGCCTACTGGCATCGAAGCCAGGATGGCAGCCTTGGAATGCATCCTGGCTGCCTTCCTCAAGGCACAGCAGGGCTTGATGCCTGGAGTCGCCCCGTTGTCGGTATCGACAACAGAACCCTCCACTGTGAGGATCTTCCTGGAGGATGTCCAATCAGTGCTGGAATGATTCGCTCACTCGGAGCCGTATCGGTCAGCCTCCTGTTTGAGATGTGACTTGCCCCCTAAGCACCTCAGGGTTTGCGCAGAGCACTCACTCTCCATTGACACCAGCGGCTTATTGCTGTGATGACCATGTGGGCCTCAAGGTCTTGTCCGGCTCTGAATCGGGCTCAGAGACTAATGACGAATCGCCTGACACCATGTTATATAGGGATGTCCCCTCTGAACTGTCTCCCCCTCAGGAGCACTGGAGATCCCTACCCGAGGACCTCAGGTTCATCAACTTTTTCTGGGGGATGTGGAAGGCCCTGGCCTTTGTAGTGGAATCAGGGGACAAGCCCCATGCTGAGGAATTTACAGAAAGAGTGGTAGATGTGTGGAACAGTCTCACAGTGAAAGTAGTAGAGATGAGGACAGTATCTGAATTCAAGAAAGCATAGGACAAACACAGAAGATCTCTAAAGGAAAAAAGATAATCTTCAAACATGTTTTTATTATGTTTGCATAGGTTGTCTGGATGGGTACAGTTTCATAAGTGTTTTACAGAAAGTTCAGTCAACAAGGAGCCTTTTGAAAAATATGAGTAGGGACATGGAAAATACACGTTTGCAGCATATACATTTTACACAAAGGAACACGTTCAAAAAAGGAGAGATGTTACCTGAGGTTTTGAACATGTAAATGCTGTTATTTACATGTGTAAGCGGTGATTTTGCAACCTGTGCATGTAAATGTCAGCATGTATATAAGTAAATACCGTATTTACAAAACTGGGCATCCAAGAAGATCTATTTAAGGAGCCAAGCTAGAAAACTCTGATGTGTTTATTTTAGAGGTGGTTTTAAACATCAAAAAGGTAAGCACAATTGTCTGCAAACTCCGGGTCCAAACAAGCAGTTGCTGATACACATGCCTGGAAGCAGGTGTCAATGCTGACCTCTAGATTGTCTAAAGTATGCATTTATTACCATTGTGAAATCAGAAATACATGTATACCTTTTTAGCTTGCTCAAACCATGCCCACAGCATGCCCTTTTAGAAACCTAAAACATGACAGTAGCTAAAGACCATACAACTTATCCAGTCTACCCTTCCATGCCAACTACTAAGCTCTATAGTCCCCTTTTTTTTTCCTTTCGAGATCTTCTGTGCTTATTCCATGCATTCTTGAATTCCATGCATTCTTTACTATCTCCACTGGGAGACTATTCCACACATTTACCATCTTTCCATAAAGAAATATTTGTGTAAATTACTCCTTTCTCCTTCATTACAAAGTTTGCTTTCAACTGAAAGAGACTCTCCTCCTGTGCATTTATGTCACAGAGTTATTTAAACATCTCTATCATATCTCCCTCTCCCATCTTTTTTTCAAAGTATACATATTAAGATCTTTAAATCTGTCCCCATATGCCTTGGTACCAGGGATCAGAGGAGAAGGGAGATATTTGAGAAGAACATTTTGGGGTGTGGAGGCTGGATCAGGGATGTGGAGGATTGTTGGCTGGGGGAATTAGGAGCGGGGAGTCTTGTACTGGTGGATTAGGGGATGGGAGTTGTTATATCTTGCATGGGCCCTTTAAAGATAGTTGGCCTGACTTAGGGCATGCTATCTTTGCATTGCTGCAGTCAGAAGGTGTGATCTTCCTTGTTGCAGCAATGCAAACCAACATTTTCCATGCCAGTTACTAACTTTTAGTACTGAGATTCCACAGGTAAGTGACTAATGCAGTCAGAGTTGGATTTTAAATGGCCAATGTCCTCCCCCAATGCCCTCCCCAATTCCTCCATTCAGATTTTATTCTCACTTTTGATTATAAAGTAGTGGTTGATTCTGAGCAGAAACTACTGCTCCAAAACCAGAATTCAGCATAATGTCTACAAGTCCTCCTGAGCTGACAATACTCTGTAACATTTTGCCTCTTTCAATTGCATGGACTGTTACTATGGCAAGTGGAAGGAGCAGGTGCTGCAGGACTTATCGTAGGAGAACTTGTAGGCCCCACACTCAATTGCAGTATAGGAGTTGCTGCTCCTACTTGGGACCAACTGCAGATGTGAAGGGCAGGAGCACCACAGCTTAAAACCAAAATGGGTATTCAACTGATCGCACCTTAGGAGTGCTGGTATATGCCATAGTGCTCTTGAAATAGGTAGGGTTTTAGGTGTTTGCTGAAGGCTCTACTTGACTAGATGCTTCGCAGGGTGGGTGGCAATGCATTCCAGAGTATTGGAGCATAGAGTGAGAAGGCTCATAGATGGGCATGTTGGGTGCACTTGTGAACCAGCGGTGGCAAGCTGAGAAGGTTCAGTGTGCTTTGCACAGCCTGTTGGTCTTGGCGGGGGGGGGGGGGGGGGGGTGCTGATGGACATTTGCAAGTGCCGGTCTGTGAGGCCATTCTAGGCTCTGTGTATGATGGTGAGGACTTTGAATGTAATCCTAGAGGCAATGGGAAGCCAGTGGAGGGATTTCAGTATGGGGGTGATGTTGGAGTGCCTGGGTGCTCTGAAGATTGTGCGTGCTGTGGTGTTCTGTGCTAGCTGTAGCAGTAAGATAGTGTGCTTCAGCAGCCCTTTGTATATGGAGTTGCAGTAGTCAAACATGGGGTGATAGCGGCTAGGGGAGTGACAGTTGAATACCTACTGCACCCCTTGCTGAGCCTATTGCAACCTACTGACACTATGCTAAAATCTCAATGTTGTCACACGCCCTTCCATTAGTTCAATTCTCTATAACTCATTGTAACCCATTCCCACTTATCCTTTGTTGACTGTTCACCATTTAGACAGGTAGAAAAACAGTATACCAAAACCAGTTAAATAAATAAAAACGGAGGAATGGCTACATGCTGATGCCTATCAAAATTTGGTGTCTGAGGCAGTTGCTTATATTGGCTATGCCTAAATGTAGCCTGGATGTTGTCAACGTTGTTGTAGAAAATATCACATTTTACTGCAGCTTTGTAGCTACTCCTAAGTCAGGCCAATGAAAATCATCATCTTAAAGTTAACCAGATAAGTCATCTTGGTAACTTTAGGAGAGCACGCCTCTCGCATCCCCCATATTTAACTAGTTCACGTGTCACCAGATATCAAGTTGTCCATTAAAAAGTTAACCGGTAGATCTGGAGTGAGGGGAGTAATTTACTGTAAAAATTATGATTTGTCAAGTTAACTCCCAAACATAACCAGACACATTTTTTTTTTAAATACGCTCCATGTAGACATTTCTACTGACTCCTGTAGACCAGGATCGTTATCCAACTCTCTTCCCCCTGATCTTTTCTGGCAAGGGAAATATTTCATAGGAATCAGCACAAACATCAGGAGAAACCAAAAACATCACAAAGGACCAGTTGCAAATTTAGAAATGATTCTACTCCTAGCAGTGCACTGATCCATCTATTTTAGTGACCCATCTTACTTCAATGATCCTTCTCCAGAGAGCAGGCAAGTTATTCCCATTGAAGCCTGGGTCTGAAAAAAACTCAGCAATCCCTGGTAAATTCAATCCTTCTGGTTCCAGAGACTCCATCACCGCCATGGTAAAACTGGTCAGCAAGCAGGGAACCACTCAAGGTATCTTCCCAATGAAGCTCAAAGCTCTGCAGTTTCCACACAAAATACGACGGTCACACATTTCTCCATCTAAATGACTAGATGCAGTTTTACCATCTCTCTTCCTCTGTGTAACATAATAAATCATAGAAACAGAATCAAAGAAAGAACCCTGCACAGAGAGGAAAAAAAAAAACAAAGCACTACCAATTCTAAGCAATGTAACTCA
This sequence comes from Ichthyophis bannanicus, assembly GCA_033557465.1. Taxonomy (NCBI): domain Eukaryota; kingdom Metazoa; phylum Chordata; class Amphibia; order Gymnophiona; family Ichthyophiidae; genus Ichthyophis; species Ichthyophis bannanicus. The sequence goes on from CM066034.1 coordinate 862,824,119, forward strand.
GATGACATATAATAGCTTCTTTTCAGAAAATGCCACCAATTCATTTACCTTTCTAAACCATCTTAGTTCCCCCATCAAGTGTTATCTAGAATACATTGACATATTATTAAATGTGCTGCATTCATTTCCTTTAGAAGAAAAAGAGTCAACCATTGTGAAAACTTGTCTAGAGGAATTCAATCTATTGTGTAGGGGTTCAGCTTCTTATAATGCTGTTAATTTTAATGCATCCTAAACTTTGCTTGGAAAGAAGGCCATTTTATCAAGAGTTTGACATGATATATTCTTTAAACCATAAAATTGAAAATCAAAAGATTTATGATAGTTAATCTAGGTAATAAGGTGAATAATAAAATATGATTGTTTAGTGAATTTATTACTTCTAATCCACTGGACTGTTCATAGCAGGATACTTTATAAAAACATAGAGGGCTGATATTCAAAGGCCCTTATCCAGTTAGTAGCACCCATCAGCTGCCACTGAAAATCCAGCCCTTTGTCTTTTGGGGAGGGGAATAATTTTTTCCTACATTGTACCTCCCCAAAGTAGGTATTATTTTTGAGGCGTGTGTTAGAATTTTTATTATTGAAGGTGCAGTATCACTGACACTAAGGACAATGTTTATTAAACCTACTTAGCAAGGGTTTTAGCATAGGCCCCTGATAACACAGTAAATGGCAGCAGATAAGGACCAGCATGGTCCATCTAATCTGCCCAGTAATGTGGCTAGAGTTGTACCTGACGTTCCATGCAGGTTATCCCCCTCTAAGTCTTTGTTTTGGGTTGTACCTGCTACTCTGTTGAAAATCTTCAGGTCATCCACAAAAAGAAAAACTTTTTCTTTAATCTTTCTGCAATATCACTTGCACAGACATTGAACAGAATGAGTCCCAGAACTGATCTAGATCCCACTACTCACCTTTCTTTCTTCTGAGTGAATTCTATCTACTACCACTCTCTGTCCTCCATCAATTTCTGATCTAGTTCACCACACTGGGGCCCATGCCCAGGCTACTCAGTTTAATCATAAGCCTCCTATGAGGAACAGTATGAAAGACTTTGCTGAAATCCAGATACTGTAGATCATATTTATTTATTTATTTTATTTATTTAACATTTGCTTCTATACCGCGCTATTAAAATCAGCGCGGTGTACATCAAACAAGCATACTACAATGTATACAAACATTGAGTTTACAAAGAACAGGAAATTGAACATGGGAAGGAAACCAGGGGAACTAATGGAAACTAAGGAAACCAGGGGAACTAATCGAGGGTATGCATATCCAGTGCATACCCTCGATCTAGTTATCTGGTTACTCTATCACAGAACTCAATCAGATAAAATTGGCATGATGTTCCATTAGTAGAACCATGTTGCATCAGATTTTCTAATTTATTTATTTATTTGAATGTTTCTTTTATATACCACCCCTTCCATCGATCAGGGGTGGTTTACATTGAACTGAATTCCGAAAACTTGGTTACAGGGAACAGAAGCATCGTGTAAGCTGAGATCGAACTATTTACATGATATATTGACAACAGAGCAGCTTACAGGGGTAAGTGAACCTATCTAGAAACTAACTCATTAGATAGTTCACTATCCTTTCTTTCAGCAGCACCTCCATTACTTTTCCCACCGCCAAGCTACTGCTTCAACTGTTACTGTGTGCAAAAAACAGTGCCATGGTAAACAAAAAAAATATGCTAAATGCTTAGCATGGGTTGAAGTAGGATCAAGAAACTTCAGGGCAGAGATCGGGCATGGCTGCTGGTGATTAGCTAGCACTTGGGATGTTACTGCGCACAAGCTGTCATGACTATCATTAGACAGCACTAAGTGCAGTCATGCTACCAACAGTTAGGATAGTGCAGCAGCTGCCACTAAGGTTAAAGAAAACGTTAAAAAGCAGCAACAGCAGTGGTGCAACCCAATCTCCCTAATACAATCTTCCCTCCCTGATGACACCCTCCACCCCAATCCAATCTTTCTCGATGACAACCCCTTCCTGATCAGCACTCCCTCCAATGACAACTCCCCTCCCAATCAGCACCCATGCTTCCTGGACAGTACCCCCCTGCTATGAACTGAAGGTCCCCCCAACAAGCCCTTCCCCTGATATCATCACCTTCCAATGAGGAGCCTCTCTCCATTATCACTCACTCACCCACATTGGACCCCCTCACAAGCAGAAGTCCACTAAAATGACCCCCACCCTGGACCCACCACAACCCTTCACACAGGGTTTCCCTAGTCCTGAGCAGGAGTGGTTCCCCTTTGCTCCCACCCAGTCACCAACAGGTTGCAAATGGCAGTGACGACCCCCTAGCAGTAGCTCTCATGAAACTGACGCTTGGGTTAATCTTCCCTATATTGGGACTTGATCTTCTATGAAAGCACTTACCGCACTTCAGGTGCAAAATTAAAGGTGTGATAAGTGCAAATTATACTGTGCTGTAGGCCCCTAAATGAAATTGATCTGTTCAGAGAAGGTGATTTTTGGGAAGCGTTTTCTTCTGTAACTTTCAGGAGACTGTACATGAACCTGGGGTACCCCAAAAATGGTGAAACACTTCCTTTGATTTATTATTTGTGAAATTAGTCAAAATATTTAAATTATATCACACTGACTGCATGCTGTGCATAATTTTAATATTCTTCTGAATGTAAAACAAAGGGGGAAAGTCAGACTCACCATCAAGTTAGTGTTGCCAGTGATGTGGTAAAATATCATCATTGCCCATCTTAAATATACAGACCATTATCTTAACTCAAAAAATACAATTTCCTTAACGTCCCTCCAGTCTGGTCCCGAAACCTCTGGGTTCCGCTCCTCTTCCAGCAGCTTGGAGACTGAGAAACATCACACTTGTGATGTCACTGGTACATAAGCTCCGGAACCGCCTCCAGACACCAGTTACCTCAGTCTCCAAGCAGCTGGAGGGTGGTGAGCCGAGTTCGGCTCACCAGAGGAGCAATTAAGGAGAGTTAGGAGCCAGTGGGGTTTTGACTGGTTAAGGATCCTTTCTTTGCTTCAGTTATTTTCTTTGATTTCTTTAATTTCATGAATTCCTTTTTTTATTTTCTTTTGAGACCTTCAGTTCGACTAGACCGTGTAGACTCGGGTCCTGCTCCCTCCCCCCCCCCCCCCCGTGGCATCTGCTTGTCTGCAGGGGGGCAGAAGACTCACCAGAAGCAGTCCAGTTCCGAGGCCTGTAGCGTGCAGAAGTGTTGCCTGCTAAAGCTACTGAGGCCGTCGGGGATACAGCCAGTGCAGCAGGGGAGAAGTTTCTGCCTCACATTCCTGCCCGGCGCTGAGAACTCCGGCCCGGCGGCTCCCGTGCATAGCGGTAGAGCCGGGAGCGGCAGAGCTCGTGGCTGGGCATCCCAGGCCGCAGGTAAGAGGGGCCTCGCTGATTGGTAAGGCAGGCGGGGCTCGGGGCGCCGTTTAGTGCAAAGCCGCGGTGTCGGCGGGTCAGTTGAGCCGTGTGGTAAAAGCGCGGGAAAGAGGCCGCGTTCACTTTATTGGGCCGTCAGCGGCTGTTAGCAGTGTCGGGCAGCCTCGTTTCTTGGCGGGGCTCTGGTGGTCAGTTTGGGGGCACGGAGTATGCTTCATGGACGTTATTTTCATTTGAAAAAAAAACAAAAAAAATGAACGGACACAAATTCGTACGGGAAGCCTTGCAGCACAGAAGTTTGTTTGGGGCTGGGAGCAGGACATAGTGCTTGGCAGTGATTTTTGAGGTTCCCTGCAGCACGGTGCTCGATAGGGCTAGGGCACCGTTCAGAGGACAGGATGCCTAGACCTCTTTGTTTAATTTTTGGGGTTAAGAAAGGCACCCTGTCAGAAGCAGGGATTTGTAAGTGCTGCACTCAGGAGACTGCAGCTCTGGAGCTGGCCGCAGAGCAGGCAGACGACGCTAGGGGGAAGGTCCCCATTTCCCCTCATCGGCCAGGTTCCCCAAGCCTTCCTTCTCTGGAGCCCATGCCAGGCACGTCGTCCTCTGGGCCTTCTACTGCGCAGCCCGTGCTGCCAGGGGGCTTGGCGGCAATTTTTTCTTCAGATTTTGTGATGCTGCTTCAGAAGGCCCTTGGCAGTTCTTCAGATCCGCGGATTGGAGGGGCCTCGGAAGGGACCTCAGGGCTGAAACGGCCGGGGGCGCCAATGGAGGCAGACATGGCGGGTCTGTTGGCAAAGATGCCCAGGGCCGACAGGGAGCAGTCGGCTCAGTCTGTGCTATCAGAGGGCCTCCGTTCGGAGGAGCAGGATATGGAGTTAGATTTGGAGGACAACCTGGAGGACGGCGAAATTGTGGAGCAGGAAGATCAGGCCAGGGTCGTGCGCATTTTTCGGAGAGAGGAGTTGCCGGCTCTTATCTCGGAAACGCTGAAGGCACTCAATATGCCGACGGGGGGGGGGGGGGGCCGTCGGAGGATTCCTCCCCGGAGGACCCGTTGTTGCAGGCTTTTCGCAAGACTCAGAGTGCCTTCCCGGTGCACAGAGTGGTTAAAGAGATGATTCAGGAAGAATGGGATTTGCCAGAGTCTACGCTAAAGGGCTCTCGAGTGATGGCGCGGCTTTATCCGCTAGTGGACCAGGATCGGGAGTTGTTTAAGTTTCCCCGAGTTGATGCCACAGTGTCAGCAGTTACTAAGAAAACTACCATTCCCGTTGAGGGGGGTGCGGCCCTTAAGGACCCCCAGGACCGGAGATTAGAGGCTCTGTTGAAGCAGGTTTTTGAAGTCAATGCTCTCTCGATGCAAGCGTCTATTTGTGGAGCTTGGGTGGCGAGAGCGTGCCTGAGATGGGTACAGAGTATTCAGACAGATAAGGCAGAGGAGATTTCGGCGGAGGCAGCCAGGTTGGAGTCCGGGGCTGCCTATTTGGTGGATATTCATTATGACCTTATCAGGGGCCTTTCTAAAAGTATGGTGTCGGCCGTGGCTGCCCGGTGGTACCTTTGGCTACGCAACTGGGCAGCGGACGGAGCTTCCAAAGCACGGTTGAGTAAGCTTCCCTTTAGGGGGAAGCTATTGTTTGGAGAGGACTTGGATAAGTTGGTTAAGGATTTGGGGGAGTCTAAGGGCGGCAGATTGCCGGAGGACAAACAGAAACAGGGGCGTCCCTCTTCCGGACCTAAGGGTCAGCTGTGAGAATTTCGGCGCTTTCATTTCCCCAATTTGGACAGTCTCAGCGTGGGCGTTTTCCCTACAGAAACCAGGGGTTTCGGGGAGCGGGTCGAGGATTTGGAGCCGCCTCCTCCTCTGCCTCCTCAGGCTCTCGGAAGTCACAATGAAGCCGAGTGGGCCCAGGTGGGGTTGGTTCCCGTAGGGGGTCGGTTGCGGGATTTTTACCCTGCTTGGGTCCAGATCATGTCGGATCAGTGGGTGCTGGAAGTGATTCGAGAGGGCTATGCCTTGGAGTTCCAGAGACCAGTGAGAGATTCGTTCGTGTTGTCACCGTGTGGAGCACGGCTCAAGCGAAGGGCTGTGCACGACACAGTGCGCAGGTTGTTGGCCCTCAATGCCATTCTGACGGTTCCTTCAGACCAATACGGCAGCGGTCGATACTCCATCTATTTCATAGTGCCGAAGAAAGAGGGTACTTTTCGGCCAATTTTGGACCTAAAGCGAATAAACCGTTGTCTCAAAGTGTCTCATTTTCGGATGGAGACCTTGCGTTCGGTGATAGTGGCGGTTCAAAGAGGGGAGTTCCTCACGTACCTGGACCACTCGGAGGCATATCTTCACATCCCGATACGAAGGGAGCACCAAAGGTTTCTCAGGTTTGCGGTGCCTTTGGGGCATTTTCAGTTCAAGGCATTACCTTTTGGACTGGCAACGGCGCCGCGCACCTTCACAAAAGTGATGGTGGTCATGGCGGCGGCTCTGAGAAAGGAGGGGGTACTAGTTCACCCTTATCTAGACGATTGGTTGATTCGAGCAAAGTCGAGAGCAGAAAGCGAAGCGGCAACCGCCAAAGTATTGGCGTTTCTACAGAGTCTCGGCTGGGTGGTCAACATGACAAAGAGCAGGTTGACGCCATCACAGAACCTGGAATATCTCGGAGCGTGCTTCGACACAAGCTTAGGGAAAGTTTTTCTTCCAAAGCTGCGAGTGCAACGTCTTCGGCAGATGGTTCGAGAGTTTCTCCGCGTTTCGTCCCCGACGGCGTGGAGCTACATGCAGTTGCTGTGGACCATGGCGGCGACGCTCGAGTTGGTTCCCTGGGCACGAGCGCACATGAGACCGTTACAGAGGGCGTTGTTGAGAAGGTGGTCCCATCAAAAGGATGCGTTGACAAGGCGGCTGCCCTGTCTTCCGGAGACGCGCCAGGCGCTGCGCTGGTGGTTGCGACCAGGAAATCTGGAGAGAGGCATGTCCTTAGAGGCCCCCGAGTGGGTAGCGTTGACGACGGATGCCAGTCTCTCTGGCTGGGGGGCTCACTGTCAGGGCAGTTTCGCTCAGGGGCAGTGGACAGAACAGGAGCGGAGCTGGCCCATCAACAGGCTGGAGTTGCGGGCGGTGGCGAAGGCGCTGCTCGGTATTCAGCCTGTTCTCGCAGGGAAAGCCGTTCGGGTGTTTTCTGACAATGCGACAGCGGTGGCGTACATCAATCGTCAAGGGGGCACCAGCAGTGTGGCTCTCGAAGCCGAGGCCGGGGATTTGTTCGCATGGGCCGAGGAGAATCTTCTGGCTCTGTTGGCAGCACATGTGGTCGGGGTGGACAATGTGGAGGCCGCCTTCTTGAGCCGGGTAAAAGAAGACCCAGGAGAGTGGGTACTGCACCCGGAAGTGTTCGTCTTGCTGGTCCGTCGGTGGGGGACGCCGGTGATGGATCTCATGGCGTCGTTTCGGTCGGCTCAGGTGAGTCGCTTCTTCAGCAGGAGAAGGGAGCGCATGTCGGAAGGACTGGATGCTCTTATTCAGCCTTGGCCAGCGGATCAGCTTTTGTACGTGTTTCCGCCCTGGGTGTTGATAGGGCGAGTGCTGCAGCGCATAGAGCATCATCGCGGTCAGGTGATATTGATCGCGCCAGATTGGCCCAGGAGACCGTGGTATGCGGACTTGATGAGGCTTGTGATAGGACGGCCATGGCGGCTTCCTCGGTGGGTAGACCTTCTTACTCAAGGGCCGCTGGTCATGCCTCACGTGGATCGGTTCTCGCTTACGGCCTGGCTCTTGAAAGAGCAAGGTTGACGGTGAAGGGATACTCGGCGGCAGTTATTTCCACTTTGCTTAAGGCTCGTCGGCGTTCGACTTCTTTGGCCTATATTCAGATCTGGCGAATTTTTGAGGCTTGGTGTCAGGAGAGGCAGCTCGAGCCGTTGAGAGTCTCTGTTTCGCAGGTCCTGTCGTTTCTGCAGGATGGTTTTCAAAAAGGTTTGGCGGCCTCGTCCCTAAGGGTGCAGTTAGCGGCTCTGTCCTGTTATAGAGGCAAGGTTCAAGGGGTGTCGTTGGGGGTACATCTGAATATTAAACATTTTTTAAGGGCAGTAGCTCTGTTGCGCCCTCCTCGGCGGCCAGTGGTACCGAACTGGGATTTGCCGCTAGTTCTTGATGCATTGGGGCACGAACCCTTTGAACCGCTGTCGAGGGCGTCACTTAAGGATCTGACCTTGAAGGTGGTTTTCTTGGTGGCTATTGCATCCGCGCGGCGAATTTCCGAGCTGCAAACATTGTCCTGTCGAAAGCCTTTTCTATCTTTTAGTGAGTCCAAGATAGTCCTACGGCCAGTACCATCGTTTTTGCCAAAAGTGGTCTCCGTTTTTCATCTGAATCAAGTGGTTTCCTTGCCCAGTTTTGCCTCGGCAGCTGACAGCTCTTCCTCACAGCGCTTACGCGGCCTGGATGTCCGGAGGGCTTTGAAGCTCTACTTGCGTAGGACGGAGTCCTTCCAGAGGTCGGATAGGTTTTTTGTGCTCTTTGCGGGGGCGCGCAAGGGTGAAGCAGCTTCTAAGGTTTCCATCGCCCATTGGGTTAAGGAGGCGATCGCATCGGCATATCTGCTCAAGGGCAGATTAGTGCCAAAAGGGTTGAGAGCTCACTCGACGCGGGGGCAGGCGACTTCCTGGGCGGAGTGCAGTTTGGTGCCGGCTGCGGAAATTTGTAAGGCAGCGACCTGGTTGTCTCTGCATTCCTTTGTTAAGCATTACCGGCTGGATGTCCAGGCGGGACGGGATACCTGTTTTGGATCTGCTGTGCTTCAGGCAGGTCTGCGGGATCCCACCCATTGATTTTTCACTGCTCTGTTACATCCCCAGAGGTTTTGGGACCAGACTGGAGGGACGTTAAGGAAGGTGAAATTAGACTTACCTGCTAATTGTTGTTCCTTACGGAACTCCAGTCTGGTCCCGTATCCCGCCCTGGGGTTGCTAGTCTCGAGCGCCTGAAGCACAGGGAAGTTACTAGTAAATAGCAGAGGCCAGAGGAGAGCAGGTGAGTGCATTTGTTTCCCCAACTTCGGCTTTCTTGCAGTTTAAGTAGATGCCATAATCCCTACAGGAGGAGAGCGGACTGGGGCGTTTCTGGAACAGTCTGCGGTCCAGGTGTGATTGTTGGGGGGTTTTAGCATGAAGTTAGTGAGTGTGCAGGTTGGACATATATTTATATGTTGTTTACTACTTAATTGTTGCTCCAGGGAGTCTGCTTTGTCAATAGGTTACTGGTGTCTGGAGGCGGTTCCGGAGCTTATGTACCAGTGACATCACAAGTGTGATGTTTCTCAGTCTCCAAGCTGCTGGAAGAGGAGCGGAACCCAGAGGTTTCGGGACCAGACTGGAGTTCCGTAAGGAACAACAATTAGCAGGTAAGTCTAATTTCACCTTATGTTCACTTATATAATTTATTTATCTTCAAATTGTTTGTTTTTTACAATTTTGCTATACAGCCTCACACGTGGTCTGGTACTGTACCGATTTACAAAATCAACACTAAAAATACATATTAAAAAGAAAATATCAGCAAAGAGAACTCCAGCTAAAACCAATAATAAGGACAGAACAGTAAAAAATATACAAAGTATAGGAGAACAGGTAGGAGATTAGAAGTGAGATAAAGCAAAAGTCAAATTGTGCCTCCATTCGAATCAAAATTTCCTCTCTAGTTGGTATTTAGGGGTATGTTTACTAATGGCTAATGAATGCTACTGTCCAGTAGTGTGGGCCATAGGAATAAACTTAGTCATGGTGGCACTTAAGGGTATGTCTATTAAACCACATGGTAAGCAGCAAACCTTCATGGGATCTACAGGGGATATTCCCAGGGGACGTCCTGCAGACACAGCAGAGGTTTTGATTTCCCAAAGAGACTCCCCATTACCTACTTTGACAAATACCGTGGGAAAGGTTCCGCAATGCCTGCCAAAGCAGGTGCCAAGGGTCTTGCAGTAAATCCATGGGGAAGGATGTGAGTGATCAGGTACACAGAGCTGTCAGTAGCTCTGTGCCCCAATCTCTGCCATTCCCCCCAACTGCCATAATCTGTTCTGCCCCCCCCCCCCCAGTATCGCCAGTGCATGGTACTCTGATCCATAGCATCGACTATAAAAGATAATTGTGGTTGCCCCCCCCTTCAGCACTAATCCTTCCTGGACAGCTCCTGATCCCCATCGGGAGCTGCATAGGGGAGATTACTGCACCTTGCCTTCCCTGAAGCAGAATTGAAAGGGTGGGGGGGACCCCATGGCCCCCCTCCCCTCCCCACCTCATCTTACAAAACAAAAATCCTGGCTATCCAGTCAGCAAGGGGGGGTCCATGGCCACCTCGACACCTAACTCCCCCTCCCTCCCCCTGGGGCTTCCTCCGCACATACATTGAAATCACTAGTGGCTAGTAAAAGAATGGGACAGAAGCAATCCTATATACTCCTGTCCCATTTAGCAACCCAATCAAAATGGCCACCATCAAGAGTTTCTGCCCTCTAGTCTCTCACTAGGGGGCAGCACCATGAGATTGCAGTCATCTTTGTTTAGGCCTATGAGAAGGTCCAAGCCCTTTTCTCATAGGAAAGAGCCTGCCCTTCTCATAGGCTCAAACAAAGATGGCTGGCGAGAGGCTTGAGAGCAGCACCTTGTGATGGTGGCCATTTTACTCAAGCTGCTAGATGGGGCAGGAGTATATAGGATCACTCCTGCCCTGTAGGGCTGGTACTTGTGGCCTGCTCTGAACCACTATGGCCTGCTCAGACCCCAAAGCCTGAACCCAAGATGGATTCCTGGTACAAGTAATTTCTACTGTGCTTAAGCTTCAGACCTTCTGATGAAGCAATCGCCTAACAAGTTTTATGTGCACATACAGCAAAAGCTATTGTTTCCCAGCCATGACTACCTGCAAGAGAACCTGCTCCTGAGGCCATTCTCATCTAAGGACTGTTCCATTGGTCCTGCACATTTGCAAAAATGTATGAACCTACATACCACCATCTTCTCTCACCTTGGCTTGTTTGTCTGGAAAATGACCACCTGACAACCATTACCTTATTCACTAAAGATGTCTCACAGTACCTCAGACCAACCAACCACCATGCTGTGACAAGAATTCATCTCAAGGAATTATACGCTGGGCACTATTCTGGACAGACTCACACTTTCTACTTTCTGTCACACTCTGCCATTTTGCAGTCTTCATCCTTTTGCCATTTTCTGTACTTTAAATGCTTTCCTGTCGGTCTTTTTCTGAAAGATAGACAGTGTGCAAGGCCATTCCCTTACTGAGTAAGACTCTCCCACAGATCTAAGCTCTATGTTATCAAGCGGCTCGCCTGGATGGCCTGCAGCCTGCGTTGCACAGCAGCCACCCTTGGACTTCATGCTGTTCCAGAAGACTGCTTTGGACCCAACCAAGCTACCTCCTGGCAAGGTAAAGGTGCAGGTACTGGTCTGGTATTTCCCTGTGGGTTTAGTCAGAAAGATAGCTAATTTTCTATGCTTTCCCCAGGTGCAGAGCAAGTCTGTGACTTTTGATTGATAATCGGTGATTTATTATCTTTCTATAAGTGTAATCATAGGGCTGCATAACTTGCTACCTCATAATTCTAATTGGCTGTCTCTCTTTCTCATGTGGTTCATTTGCCAGCAGTCTCATAAAATCCTGGGCAAAAAGGAAGTAGCAATTTCCCCTAGACCAATCGAGTATTATTTATTTATTTATTCTTTATAGTTTGCTACTAATGAACCTCACAGCCCTGTTCTTCTACTAGCCACCATGAATTTCAAGGTATATGAGTGGGGGCCCCAGGAGGGTCAGGGGGGCTGTGGGACCCCCCCCCCCCCCTTGCTGGCTGGATAATCATGATTTCTGTTTTGTAAGGGGAGCTGGGAGCCACCACCCTTTCAATCCTGTTTCGGGGGGGGGGGGGGCAAGGGAAGGGCACTTAGCCGACTGGCTAGCAGGGAGCCTTTTCAGCCTCAAGGTGTGCACTGACCCCCCCTGGGCAGCTCCTGATGGGGATCAGAAATTGTCCAGGGGGGGTCACCACAGTTATTTTTAATATTGTCGGTGCTGTGGATCGTAACACTGTGGCACCGACAATTTTGGTGATATGGTAGGCCTAATCACCTGCAGGGAAGAACCCACATTATCGGGCCTCCCATCAGATAACACCTCTTCTTGAGGTGGTGTTATCTACTGCTATGTTCAGGTCCAATTTTGGCAACAATATCTATGAATGAGAAGTCAACAAAATATATTTTTACATAAATTAACATAGTTTTTTACCTTCTAAATTCATGTACTTACAGAACCTCGGCATATTGTCCTATTCACAAAAGCATCCCAAAGAACGCTGGCGCATGTGTGCTCTTTTGATATCCCAAACCACCAATCAGCATGTCGCCATCCATAAAATGGTATACACTGATTTCAGTAGCTGCAGGACTTGCAATAGAAAGAAAAAGATTCAGAGCTGAATCAGCAGCATTCAATCTTCAATTTCTGTCATTAATATAAGCAACTTTGATTTGTACCTTCTGACCCTAAATCACTACATGCTCTTTCACACTTTAAATTTGCCTTTTTTCAGATCTAATTTAATTTTTCTGTGCAGCTCAGTGTAAAAATAAGAAATCCATCTTCATTTATTGCTGTCATCACTAATTACGCCACATCATTACATAATCAGTAAAGACATAAGACAGAGAATAACAGCCACAATGGCATGTGAAAGACAATTCTCATTGTTCTGCATAGATACAGTATGTGCACTGTTGTAATCTTGGACTTATCTTAGATCCCACTGAAGAAGGGGCTTAGAGAGGTGGCAAGTTATTTCTTCATGAATCATGGGCTGCAACAAAAAATGTGTTGAATATTGTAGGTTTTCACTCTTGCCCTCAAAGAGCTGGTTTAAAAGCAGTTCGTGGAATTGTTTCCAATCCGTCAGTGGGTAACATAGTAAATGACGGCAGATAAAGACCAGTATGGTCCATCTAGTCTGCCCAGCAAGATGGCAGGAGTAGGTGTACCTCTTCCCATGTCTTTAGGGAGTAGGTGCACCCCTTCCCATGTCTTTGTTTAGGGATGCACCCACCAGGAGTAGGTGCACCCCTCCCCATGTCTTCACCCCTCCCCATATCTTTGTTTAGGGGTGAACCCACCAGTCCTCCCCCCATCGCTCCATGTAGATCACCCTTATTTGTCGAGAAATTAGATGGTTCAGTTTATTTTGATTTTATCCTGTTGCTGTAAAGTGATGCACTGTGTCTGTCCCAGGCCACTTTGAATTCCGTCACTGTGTTTGCCCCCACCATCTCTATCGGTAGGGCATTCCAAGCATCCACCACTCTTTCAGTGAAAAAGTATTTCCTGACATTGCCTTTCAATTTACCACCTTGCAGCTTCATGTCATGCCCTCTAGTTTTACAGCTTCCCCGTCTTTGGAAGAGGTTTGTTTGTTCATTATTTCTCTTTAAGTATTTAAAGGTCTGAATCATATCTCCCCTATTCCTCCTCTCCTCCAAAGTGTACATATTTAGGTCTTCAAGTCTCTTCTCATAAGGCTTCTGACGCAGGCTTCATATCATTTTGGTCGCCTTCCTCTGAACAGTTTCCAGTCTTTTTACATCCTTTGCAAGATGCGGTCTCCAAAACTGAACACAGTATTCCAAGTGAGGCCTCACCAGAGACTTGGCATTAGTAGTGTATTTGTGCGCACACATGTATGTTTGTATCTGCATTACCTGTGTGTGTGTGTTTATGACTGGAAGGGGAGAGAGCAAGGTAGTTTCAGTGGAACAGTTCCCAAATATCACCTTGGTTTGGAAAGAATAATAAAGTAAAACTAAGTGTGATGACGTATCTAACCATTAAATTATCAACAGGTTTGAAAGGATGGGGTTCTATCGTTTAATCACAGGGTACCACTGTTCAAAGACAACAGGTATAGAGTAGTTACTCACCTGTAACAGGTGTTCTCCAGGAGCAGCAGGAATCAGTCCTCACATATGGGTGACGTCGGCGCCGACGGAGCCCTCGTGCGGAGCATTTCCCCAGCTTTCAAAGAAAGCCTTTGGGAATTGCAGCGCGCATGCGCGGTCCCCTTCCCGCCCAAGGGTGCCATCTTGCTCAGTCTGATGACATAGCTAAAAGACAGCAAAAAATTAGCAAAAATAAAGCATATAACTGCAACTCCAAGGGGAGGAGGGAGGGTTGTGAGGACTGATTCCTGCTGCTCCTGGAGAACACCTGTTACAGGTGAGTAACTACTCTTTCTCCAGGACCAAGCAGGAAGTCAGTCCTCACATATGGGACTCCCCAGCTTAAGGCTACCGGAGACCCCAAGCGGAAAAATGAGCTCCCTCTAGCTCGTCAGCACAGAAGGAAGGAATCTTCTCTGAGAACGCCCCCGACCGGTAGCCCAACACCAGGGCCGGAGGGTGGGAGTTGCCTAAACCCCAAAGAGATTATGGAGTACTGCCTGTCCAAAAGTACTGTCCCTGCAGGACTCCCTCTCAAGGCAGTAATGGGCCGCAAAAGTCTGGCTTGAAGACCAAGTAGCGGCCCGGCAGATGTCTGCCAACGGAACAGAGCGGAGATGAGCCACTGACGCAGCCTTCGCCCTGACACGATGAGCCGTGACTCGACCCTCCAACGAGAGGCCGGCTGCCCCATAAGCCCAGGCGATACAGTCAGCGACCCATATGAACAATGTACGCTTGGAGACAGGGAGCCCCAACTTATTGGGGTCAAAAGAAACGAAAAGCTGAACAGCCTTCCGATGCTCCCGCGTACGGTCAAGGTAGAATGATAATGCCCTCCTACAGTCCAGGGTATGCAAGACCATCTCAGCCCGGTTGGCATGCGGCCTGGGAAAGAAGGTCGGAAGAACCACCTGATTGAGGTGAAAAGGTGAGACAACTTGAGGAAGAAACTTAGGGTGAGTCCGTAAGACTACCCTATTCCTGTAGAACCTAGTGTAAGGAGGATCAGAGACTAGTGCCTGCAGTTCACTCACTCGCCTAGCAGAGGTGAGAGCTACCAGAAATAAAGTTTTCCAAGAGAGAAAACGGAGAGGGCAGGTAGCCATAGGTTCAAAAGGCGGACAAGTAAGCCGCTGCAAGACCACATTCAGAACCCACTCAGGGGCCGGTGAACGCAAAGGAGGCTTAAGCAGAAGGAGGCCTCTGAGGAAACGAGCCACCAAAGGGTGGTTGGAAAGAGGCCTGCCGTCCACCGGCGAGTGGTGTGCTGAGAGAGCACTAAGGTGAACCCTGACAGAGTTAGACTTAAGGCCCAGATTGGAGAGGTAGAGCAAATATTGCAATACTACCGCTACCAAGCACGAGAAGGGATTCTCGCTGTGCAGAGCACACCATGCGGAGAATCTATGCCACTTAAGAGCTTAGGATTTCCTGGTGGATTGACGCCGAGAGGCCAAGACTTCATCTTCCACCTCTCGAGGCAGTAGTAGGGGAGCTAGGACTACCCTTTCAGCAGCCAGGCCATCAGATGAAGGGACTGGAGGTTGGGGTGCAAGAGAGTCCCCTGATCCTGAGACAGGAGATCGTGTTGAAACCCCAGAGGAATAGGTGTGTCCACCGCCAGCTGTAGCAGAAGGGGAACCACGGTTGCCTCGGCCACCTGGGGGCTATGAGAATCAATGAAGCCCCGTCCTTGAGGACTTTGAACAGCGTTCTGGACACTAGTGGTGTGGGAGGAAACGCATACAGTAGGCCTGTGGACCACGAGATCAGAAACGCATCTGCTGCTACTCTGAGAGGATGCGGTTATCTGGAGCAAAATCTCGGGAGTTGCCGGTTCAGAGGACTGGTGAAAAGATCCATGGTGGGGAGTCCCCACTTGAGAAAGACCTGCTGAACCACCAATGGGTTCAATCTCCATTCGTGTGGTTGCAGGATCCTGCTCAGTCTGTCCGCCAGGCAATTTTCCTGACCTGGGAGGTAGACAGCTTTGAGAAGGATTCCATGATTGACAGCCCAAGAGCACAGTCGTTGTGCTTCCTGACAAAGAAGGAAGGAGCCTGTGCCTCCTTGTTTGTTCACATAGAACATGGCAACTTGATTGTCCGTCTGGACCAGTACAGACTGGTGAGAGGCGAGGTGGGAGAAGGCTCTCAGAGCTAGGCGTATCGCCCGTAGCTCCAGGAAGTTTATCTGTTGAGTAGCCTCCCAAGGGGTCCAGAGACCCTGAGTACATGTCCCTTGGCAATGTGCTCCCCAACCGAGAAGAGAAGCATCTCTTGTCAGCACTTGAGTATGCGGAGGGGATTGAAAAACCACTCCGAGCACCAGATTCGGAAGATGAAGCCACCATTGCAGAGAGGAGACCAGGAGGTCGGATATCTTTACTGAGTCCGCTAGGCTCCCTGTGGCTTGATGCCACTGAGTGCGAAGGCTCCACTGAGCAGGCCGCATGTGCAGGCGGGCATCGTGGGTGACATGAACCGTGGAAGCCATATGGCTGAGTAGTCTCAGGAAGTGCCTGGCAGAGACCAGGGAATTGCTGCGAAACTGGCTGGCCAGATCCATTAGCCTGTGGACCCTGTCCAGAGGCAGAAAAGCTTTTGCTTGAAGAGTGTCTAGCCTGGCCCCTATGAACTCTAAGTTCTGGGACGGGAGCAAAGTGGACTTTGCGAAGTTTATGACAAACCCCAAGTGCTGAAGCAGAGCCACAGTGTGAAGGGTGGCCTGGTTGGCCTCTTGGGAAGATTGGCCCCTTATGAGCCAGTCGTCCAGGTACGGAAACACAAAAAGACCCTGAAGCCTCAGGTAGGCCGCCACCACTGCCAGGCACTTGGTGAACACCCTGGGAGCGGAGGACAGGCCAAAGGGTAGTACTCTGTACTGATAGTGGTTTCCTCCCACAACAAACCTGAGATATTGTCTGTGGTCTGGATGAATAAGGATTTGAGTATACGCATTCTTTAGATCTAAGGAGCATAGCCAGTCTCCCTGCTGGAGGTAGGGCAGCAGGATTCCAAGGGTAAGCATCTTGAACTTTTCCCTCTCCAGGAACTTGTTGAGGTTGCGCAAGTCTAGGATGGGTCTGAGGCCTCCTGTTCTTTTTGGTACCAGAAAGTACCTTGAATAAAAGCCGTGACCTCTCAGGTGGTGGGGCACCGGTTCCACAGCCTGATCCTTTAGCAGACCTGCTAACTCCTGAAGGAGTAGGTCCCTGTGCAGAGGGGGTCTTGGAGGCTCCCCTGGAAAATAGGAGGGAGGTACCTGGTGAAAATGGAGAAGATAGCCCTTTTGGACTATATGAAGAACCCAGGTATCTGATGTGACGGCTGACCACCTGTGGGCAAAGTGGGCCAGCCGGCCTCCTGTGCTGAGAGAAGCCAGCTGAGAAGAGACTATGCTGTTTGAGTCAAAAACCCCCACCCTGCTGAGCAGGGGCCGGTGTTGGCGGCTTGGGGGCCTTCTGTCTATGGGGCCCTTGACCCTGCCCCTTGGCCTGCTGACCCTGTTGGGGAGCTGCAGAGGCCTGATAATGAGGGTATTATTTATAGGCAGATGACTTCCTCGGGTAAAAGGTCTTTTTTCCCGAGCCCTTCTTCTTCTGAGAAGGGGCAGAGGCTTTCCTGGAAAGCCTAGTCCTGGTCAGAGTCTCGGTCTCAAGTTCTGCAGCCTTTTCAGCCATGGGCTTGCCAAAGAGGTTTTCACCTCGGCAGGGGACATCGACCAACTTGTCCTGGACCCATGGCTCGAGGTCGGATGACTGTAGCCAAGCCTGTCGGCGGGCACCAATGCCAGCCCCAGCTACTCGGGCCGAAGCCTCAAAGCCATCGTAGGCTGCTCGAGCGATAAACTTCGAGCACTCTCGAATACCGGTGGACAAGGCCTGGAATCTCTGCAAAGGTTCCTCGGAGAGACCAGCAGAGAACCCGGCAATCTCCTTTGCCAGGTCTCGGAGGTACATGCTCATGTATAGCTGGTAAGTCTGGACACGGCAAGCAAGCATAGAGCCCTGGAAGCACTTCTTACCGAGGGCATCCAGGTTCTGGGCCTCCCGGCCGGGAGGCACCGAGGAGTGCATCTTCTGACTTTTCAGTCGATGCATGGCCGATTCCACAACCATGGAGTGGTGCGGTAATTGTGCCTTCTGGAACCCGGGGCTCTTGCGGACTCGATAGATGGAATCGACCCGCTTGCTTAACACCGGCATCGAGGCCGGGGTCTCCCACATGCGGAAGAGCAGCCGCTCCAGCATCAGAGGAACCGGAACAGTAAAGGCCTCCTTCGGGGGAGAGTCATACTGGAGGGCCTCGAGCTCCTCGGCTCGAGGCTCCTCCTCGGGATCCGCGGGGAAGGCCAAGGCCTTGGCCATATCCCGCACGAAGTCCGAGAACCGGGTATCCTCTGGTGGGGATCGTCTCCGAGGTTCGGACTCGGGCGAGTCCGATGGGACACATCGAGTCCGATGAGTGTCGGGTGACTCTTCGTCCTCCGTCTCCCAGCCCGACTCCTCGGAGGAGGAATCGAGCAGCTCCGGTCGGGCGGGCACCGATGCCCTCCGCCCCGATGCCAAGGGTATCGGCGTCGACTACCTCGGCCCCGAACGGGAGGTCGAGGGAGACCGTGGCCGAGGATCGACTCGAGCCCGCATGGACTCGAGGATCGGCTCGGCCTTCGGGGTCAACTTGGATGTCGAGGTCCCGGTGGTCGGGGCAGATGCACCTGTGAGACTGGCGATCAATGCCCGCTTCTGTTCCATGAAGGCAGCGAAGCTGCTCTTCAAGGCTGTCAACCTGAGTCCGAGCTCAGGAGACCCAGCAGCCCCCGACTCGGGCCCGACGTCAGCTCCCTCGGAGGAGAGTCAATGAGGACAACAGCACTTACGTGTCCAGGAGACTCCATCTCGACACGAGGATGCTTGGCAGGCCTCTCCGACTCCGAAGATCCGGGACAGCTATAGGGGCTATGCGACCTGGCCCTCGAGGAACCAGGAGCGTCCACCGACGCCGCCCTTGCGTGTTTCTTCTTCCTGCGATGTTCCCGCAAAGGAGACCCCCGCTCAGAGGAACCCCGACGCTGCTCGGGGCCAGAGTCCCGAGACGTCGAGGCCTCTGATGAGGTCTGGGCCCGGCCGGACGCGAAGTCAGAAAAAATTCTATCCTTCTGGTGCTGCCGACTCCTCAACGCCTTCGAGGACACTTTGCCACATGGACCACAGATCATCGGGTCATGATCGGGTCCGAGGCAACGGAGGCAGCAGGCGTGTGTGTCGGTAAGAGACATAAGTTTCTTACACCGATCACATTTCTTAAACCCGCTGGTAGCCATCGGGGGAAAAAGGGCCCCTGCTAGGTCAAAAGACCGGGCTGCCAGGGAAAAAGAAAAAAGGCGTGAACGCCAGTCACAAAGGACAAAAACCGAAAAAGAAAGAAAAGAACTCGATACCGGCGTATCGGTCCGAGCGGGAAAAGGATCCAGCGTCGAACCGGAGAAAAAAGAGAAAAATAGGGAAAATCAACTTTTTCCTCGGGGAAAAACAAACTACGTCCGTCGGGCTCCGCGGAAAAAAGAAGACTGAGCAAGATGGCACCCTTGGGCGGGAAGGGGACCGCGCATGCGCGCTGCAATTCCCAAAGGCTTTCTTTGAAAGCTGGGGAAATGCTCTGCACGAGGGCTCCGTCGGCGCCGAGGTCACCCATATGTGAGGACTGACTTCCTGCTTGGTCCTGGAGAATTCTGTGCTTCTCTTCTACTAATAGGCAGTATACCTAGCAACCCGTAGCAAACTATACAGTTCCATCAATAGGGGGATCATTTTAAAAGCACTATCCGTGATTTGGACATCTGAAAACGAGCATGCAGATGTCCAAATCAAAGAGATGTCCCCGAGGTCATTTTAGAAGCCAGTTCTGTGGATGTCCCCAGCACGAGGACATCCAAGTCTGAACATAAGCATGGTGAAGACATGGTCGGGACATCCCTAAGAACCTGGACATTCCCACCTGATTTCAGAAACACCCTAGACATCCCAAATCATGTCTAAAGTTACACCTGCTCCAGGCACGGACAGGCATCTGAAAAGTGCTCATTTTGTCATGGAAACATCTGAGAGGTGTGAGGAAGGAGCTACACTAATACCCCTTGTATTTTACACTATAGCAATGAACACCGACAGGGAACGGGAGCTTATGTTTTCACTTTGCTATACTGCTGGATGCTCCCTAATGCTAGCTTGGCTGAGATGGATGTTCCTGACCCAGACATCCTTACTGGGGATGTCTAGGTGGCCGCCCGCATGCACGTCCAGGTCGGGGACCTTTGTGTTCCTGAAATCAGTTGGAGACAGAGATGTCTCTGGTGGTTTTTTTGCACTTTCTGCCCTGGACGTCCCCAATTTCATTTGGACATCCTTTCTAAAATCCCCCTCTAGGTGTAATTGTACAGAGCAACAATTTTGAAAGGTATATAGGTCAGTCACTATGTTTCACAGTATAATTTACACAAAGAAAATGAAAGATATATCTGAGTAACTAAGAATAGGTCTTGCAGGAATTAGGGTGTGGCAGCGAGAGGAGGAGGGTGTTGTGTGGAAAGCATCAAGATCATGCTTCATGAATTATTTCCAAGAATTGAGGGTGTGTGTATATCTCTTTGTGTGTTTGTATCTATGACTGTGACTATCTGTGTGTGTGTCTGTGTTTTCTTTGTGTGGTATATGTATGTGTTTACCTGATGTCTGTGTTTTGTTTGCCTGTATTTGTTTATATGTGAGAGTAAATGTCTGTATGTCTGTATTTTGTTTGTGTGTGTGTATATATGTATATGTGTGTTTGTGTGTCTGTGTTTTATTTGAAATTTTCAGCTAGTGTGGCATGGTTGCCAAAAAATCAAATAAAATATTAGGTACTAGGGGTGTGGTAATCAAAGGTTTTCATTTTGATTTATTTTCCATGTTTAGGGGACTTTTCATTTTATTCTAGCTTTTTAAACTTTTTTTTTCATTTCAAGGGCAATGTCATCAATGGTACCTGCTATTGTAAATAGTGTGTGCTATTGCTCAATAATGCAGTCTTTAGGTTAATAATGCGGTCTATTGACTAATAGCTTGCAGTATTGTGCAATAAGGTACATTATCAAGCAATAGCATGTACTATTGCACAACAATTTGCACATCCAAAAAATGAAATTTTGTGTTTTCCTGTCATTTCAGTTTAAAAACAATATGAAACGACATTTCACATGTTATTTCAAATGATGTGCATCCCTATTTATTTATTTGCAAAAATGTCATATATTGCTAATGGTTAGCATATCACAGCGGTTTACAATAGCCTTTCAGTCTTATGGAAACACAAGATAAACAAGACAATAGGAATGTGGAAACATCAGGGAAGGGTGATGTGGTAGCACAACAATTTAATGGAGACTAAATTTTAATTGCAAGAGGAGGGGAAAAAGAGGGAGAACAAGCGAGATCCTATAGACAGCAAAAGCAGCCGTCACTAGAAGGCCTGAGTAAAAAAACAAGTCTTCAGACACATCTTAAATTTGTTATAAGAATACTCCATATGGAGTTCTATGGGTAGGAAGTTCCATAAATGAGAGGTCTGGAAACAAAAATCGGTCTCCAAAAATACAAATAAGCTATCTGTGATATGGGGGAAGAGACTAATGTGATAGCATTTGATTATTTCAAGGTACCAAAAACTAGGCTGCATAGAGAGAGAGAAGGATAACCAGAAGAAAAAAGGAGACGCTAATGCCCCTGAATAGGTCATCTGTGAAGCTTCACCTGGAGCACTGTGCTCAGTTCTGGAGGCTGTGCATCTTAGTAAGAATATAAAGAGGCTCGAGGCAGTCTGGAGGAAAGCAACTGAAATTCTATTGAGTCTGTGCTAGAAGACATAGAAGATGAAATCCAAGAATCTAAATATGTATACCCAAGAGGAAAGAAGAATGGGAAGAGATAAGGTTGTTTAAATATTTGAAAGGTATTAATGCATATAAAGGAACCCCTTTCCAAAGAAAAGAAAGCTGTAGAACTAGGGCCATAAAATGAAACTGCAAGGAGGCACAACATTTCAGGAAATGCTTTTTCATGTAAAGGATGATGAATGTCTGGAATGCCATCCCGGAGGAGGTAGTAGAGACAAAATGATGGTGGAATTCAAAAAGAAGTGAGATATACACAAAGGATCCTTAAATGGCAAGAGGATGGAAACCAATCATTGAATATTTCAGCTCAAAGCAACACTGCAATGATTTTTCTAAGAAGGGATGGGAGTAACTTGCACACAGCAAAAGTTACAACCCTCAATGAAGTCATGAGAGCGACCTGCATGCAACAGCAGTTACAACCTCAAACACCTTACTGGGCAGGGTACACGGGCCATTTTTAGTCTTTATCTGCCAACATCTTTCAAGTTACAAAGGTAGCACCTGTTTCCACGTTTGTAAAATGCTTTCACCTGTAGTTTTTATGAAGAGTGAAAGATTCCTTTTTCCTGACGTCGTTGCAACTCAGTCTGCCAACAAAACTAGCTGCACTTCATTTGCTTTAAAAAGCTTTCTATTTCCCTCCGGGCTATTCTAACACGACGTCCTATATAATGGTATTGAGAGAATTATAAACAATTACTGCTCTAGATTTCAAATGGATGCCTAACCCAGTGTGATTGTGCAGACATTAATAATATTTGAGCATACTTTTATTGCTCTACCTCAGTTATCATTATATGATCATTAATATTCCCCCTGGTATCCAAGAAAGACCACAGAGCACATAGGCATCATTCTGTTCTGAGGAACACATTCATCTTGTGGTTCCTCATTGATATTCATAAATAGTAATAGCTCAGGGAAAATTACAGATCTCTTTAAACAACAAACCTGTTTAAAAAGATTATTCTTTACTGGCTCAGTTTCATTCTTTTACACTTCAGTCATTTTTCACTTTGTAGGGAGTTGATATACCCAACAAAGTCACCTTACCGACAGTACAAACAGTCTATAATGAATTCCTTCTAAATGAAAGAACAATTCAACCCATTCAGACAGAGGAAAAAGAGATAATATGCTCTGCTTTCTGCCTAGGCTTTTCATCTTCCCAAAAAAAATTAATATGGACATTGGTATTTGGAATGGGATATCAACTGTCCCATATAAGAGAAATAAGAAAGCATGCATAGACATTTTCAGCAAAAAAATACAAGGGTAGAAAGGAGGTCAGTACAGAGAGCTGTGCAAGAGCTTCAGTCAAATATGCTAAATGGTCTTGGGAGCTTGAATAGCAGCCAATGAGCTGTTAATGAGCACAGAATGAGACAATTGGGGCAGGCTGGGCTCTGAGTCATGGAATGCATTATCTGGCTCATTAAAATATGCAAATTTCTCATAAGTCTTTTTTTGACATGCAAAGCTGCTCCAATGACATTGATCCCCTAAAGAAAGAAACTAGGCAACTGTTATCAATATTGATGATTAGCAGGAAGACAATCCTTTGCCCGTACTTCACTCATCATATTGCCTCATTTATTTTATTTATAAAACTTTCAGTATCATTTTCCAGTTCTAATTATTCAAAGCCATTTTCAATAAAAAGACATAAAACACAGTCATTGAAACACACAAAACAAACAGAAAAGCTATACAGTCAAACCTCGGTTTTCATACGATTCGGTTTTCGTTGACTTTTTTCGTCGAGATTTTGTCCCAGTTTTCGTACATTGTCTCAGTTTTTGTACAGTTGAAAATGGAGCACCATCTTGTGGCCAGAAGTGGGATTTTCTTTATTTTGATTCTCTTGCTGATTGACTGTCTTCCATATGTTTATGTTTATGTTTATTTGAATTTGATATACCGCTCAGGCCGAAGCATTAGAGCGGTTTACAATAATATATCATTTGTGGAAATATGAAAGGAACGCCATTTGTAAGATAGGAAAGAGTAGAGGACAGAAACAGTCAAAAGGATAGGCAAAGAAAAGAAAGGGAACAGCAGGTTACCATAATATAAGCGTATGACAATCCAGACCACATATTCAATGCTCATTTCAGGACAAACGCCATGGACCAACGCCTAAGGGCCATGCCAAAGGGCTCTCTGGCAAGGCCCTCAGGCACGGGCTCGCCGGTGGAATAGCGGTTTAAAAGCCGATGGAGTGGGCAGTCTCTGTGGAGGGAGGTGGAGCTCCCGCTCTCACCTCTGATGCTGGCTGCTGCTCTCCCCTCACAGAACACGCTGGTGGAATGGCAGTTTAAAAGCCGATGGAGTGGGCAGGCTCTGTGGAAGGAGGTGGAGCTCCCGCTCTCACCTCTGATGCTGGCTGCTGCTCTCCCCTCACAGAACACGCTGGTGGAATGGCAGTTTAAAAACCGATGGAGTGGGCAGGCCCTGTGGAGGGAGGTGGAGCTCCCGCTCTCACCTCTGATGCTGGCTGCTGCTCTCCCCTCACAGAACACGCTGGTGGAATGGCAGTTTAAAAGCCGATGGAGTGGGCAGGCCCTGTGGAGGGAGGTGGAGCTCCCGCTCTCACCTCTGATGCTGGCTGCTGCTCTCCCCTCACCAACAAGAGTCTTCAATAAAGGTAAAAGTGATGTTAAATGTTCATTTATCCATTTCATTAGTCATTTATATTTATTTCTCACTGCTTTCTGTATGTAAAAATATAGTTATTCTCTATAAGATGTATTTTTTGTTAATATTTTTGGGTGTCTGGAACAGATTAATTGGATTTACATTATTTCTTATGGGGAATATTGCTTCAGTTTTCATACATTCGGTTTTAGTCAGACTTTTTTGAACGGATTAATCACGAAAACCGAGGTTCCACTGTACATAACTTCCTTCCCGAAGAGAAACTTGTACCGTTGCATTAGTCCCACTATACTTCTCAGGATAAATTCTCTCCTGACAACTAGAATCCTACCCAGGCCCTATGTAGAAAACTGAAACAAAAATGCTTTTAGCTTTCCTAGAAACCAATGTAATTTTACAAAACCTAGTTTAATGCTTTAAGTCCTTTTACTATGTGCTAAAGCCCAGACAGCTGAGTTCCAGATAATTTGCATCATTACAACTCGCTGTGTTAGGTCAATATATAAAATATCACAGCAATCCACCATTCTCTGGACCAAGGCCTACATGGCAGTTTGCAAAACCAAAGGCCTAACTAAAGGTTTTAGTTGTCTTACAAAGTACTGATTAAAGTGTGTGCTCCGAGATAGTGCCATTACTTGTGCCCAGGGTCATGTCAGCCTCTTATGGGGCCCTAGGCAAACTTCTGAGGATAGCCCTCCCCTCCCCTAAAAGCCCCCTCCCCCCTCCCCATCAGAATCTCTCTTCCCTTACCTCCTAGGACAGCACCTATCCCTTCTCCATCTGATGTAATGTAACACATACCTCCTTATTCACTGTCCTTCCTCTGGCCTGGCTGCCCCGCTGAATGCTGCATGTGTCTGTGTGCCAAAAGTCAGACACTCCAGCCCTTTCTGACGCAAACTTCCTGTTTTGTAGGGTGAGGAACTGGCAAACTTTGAGCAGTTGCAGGGACTGGAAGGCTCTGTGCTGCCTATCACTGTGCTTCCCGCCTTCCCCTCTGCCACAAAGCCTGGAAGACAAGTGATAGAGCTATAGCTGCTCCTGGACAGCAGGGCAGCTGGGACCCCATTGTGCAGTATCCCAGGGCAGCTGGTCCATTTGCTGTTAGGTAAAAACTCAATAGGAATCTATTCAAAATGGTAAATTCATCCGGAATGATAGATCAACAGATACAACCCATAAGAACTGTGCCTTATTCACAGTTTCTATATATCATTAATCTGTTGAAGTAAATATAAAGTAAATGACTTCTTCTCTCAATAAATAAAACAGTTCTCCAATAATGTGGCCCTTATGCCAAGCAGAGTGGGGCAGGCTGTCCAGGCTCCCCTTTGTCTCATGTCACCAATGGTTGAGCTTCCTCTCAGGATCATGACCCCTTTCTGCGGGGTGTGACATGACAAAGACACCACTTCACCATGAGATTACAATTTACTCTCATTGCTCTATGCTGGCACTGTTCCACAGAAGAGTTCCTAACCCACCTTCCACAAGAAGAGCCCCACTGGAATCCTGGGACAGGAAAAGTCCTGACATCAGAAAAGCAAGAAGACCTCCCCCCCCCCCCCCACCACCACCAGAAGAGGAAGCGTGAAATCTGCAACCATGTATTGAAGTCCAAAGAAAATCAAGATGATTTACAGGCATGTGCTCCAGATCCTACCAATGAGGAAAATGGAGAGCACATGCAGACAGGTGTTGAAGAACAGGCACATGGATCAAAGGATGGCATAGAAGATTAGAGGGTGGCATCTGATGCCCTAGGTGAACCTTCAGCCATCCACCACTTCTGCAGCATTTCTCCTTACCTAGCTTATCCCACCCCCATGCCAGAATTTCCTCTTCTCTTTCCTTCTCCAGGAGTCCAATATCTCTTCTTCCCTTTCCCTTTCCCTACCCTCCTTCCCCAAGAGTCCAGCATCTCCCCTTGGCTTCTCTGATCCTCTGTAGTCCCGAATCTCTCTTCCTTCCCCTTCCCCTTTCCATCACTGATGCCCTACTTCAGTTGTCATCTACAGTGACAGACCTTCAATTTGTTTGCACTCTAGACTGACTCCATCCCCCTCTGATGCAAACTTCCTTCCAGAGTGGAACAACGACAGCCTAGAGCAATGTGTGTGTGGAAGGAGGCCTGCCACCATGCTGAATATACTTGTGGCCATAGCTCCAGAAGACAACTGAGGTAGGGTAGTAGTGGTAGCAAAGGGAGAGAGGAGAGATTCAATGCCACCCTCTAATTTTTGCAACCCTAAGTAGATGCCTAGGCTGCTTAGTGGAAGGGCTGGTTGCTCTGACTCTCAGCTCTTCTTATGGTTTATGGTTTAGGCATTTGATATACCGCCCTTTACTTACGCATCAGAGCGGTTTACACGTATATACTAACAGGTACTTTTTATTCCCTTGTCCCCAAAGGGCTCACAATCTAAGTGTACCTGAGGCAATGGAGGGTTAAGTGGCTTGCCCAAGGCCACAAGGAGCAGCCATGGGACTAGAGACCTCAGTCCCTCCAGCCTGAGGTTACTTGTCCCCAGACGGGAATTGAACCCCTGGCCCTCCAGCCTGAGGTAACCTGTCCCAACCACTGAGCCACTCCTCCCTCCTGTCCCCATATGGGAATTGAACCCCTGGCCCTCCGGCCTGAGGTAACCTGTCCCAACCACTGAGCCACTCCTCCCTGTCTCCCTTCTTCTGTCTCTGGCTCTTTGGGTATCTCTCTCTAAACTCTCACTTACTCTTCTGCCTTGCACTGGGTGTCTCTCCTAAAGAGGGAGGGTGAAGGAGTCCTTAATTCATCTGAGCTCCTCCCATCTCTATGGACCTCTGTCCTCTGAGCACATGGACCCTTTGATCTTCTATCCATGTGCCTGTTCTTCAACACCTGTCTGCATGTCCTCTCCGTTTTCCTCATTGGCAGGATCTGGAGCACATGCCTGCAAATCATCTTGATTTTCTTTGGACTTCCATACATGGTTGCAGATTTCACTCTTCCTCTTCTGGTGGGATGGGGGGATCTTCTTGCTTCTCTGATGTCATGACTCTTCTTGTCCCAGGATTCCAGTGAGACTCTTCTTGTGGAAGGTGGGTTATGAACTCATCTGTCCTTGTTCCAGGCTGGCTGTCAGCGCTGGACCTTTGCTCCTATGCCTCTGTTCCTGGCTGAGGCACCCCTGCTGGGCTCTTCTATAGCTGGGCTTCCCCTCTCTTCCTTCCTTGGCTGATGCTAGCTTGGCTCCAGACTCTATGGGGAGGGTCCTTCACTGCTGCCCCTCACCTCTTCTTTTACAAGCCGTGGCCTCTTTAAGGCTGCTGATCGGGGCATGATATAGCTTCTCCCAGGGCTGATGCTGCTTCGGACTATCTCCAGAGTTGCTTCTTTTTGTGATCATAACTCCAAAGGAGGTGGGAAGTTCTCCAGTCCTAGCCCCACGCCTTGTTCCGGTCACTGTGATCACAGCAGTGTCTTTTTATTTTATACTGCTGCACTCCAGGCTGCTACAATTGTGGCCCCCACAGTTCTTTCTCTATGCTTCCTTGCACCTTCCTCCCACAACTGAATCTCTTCCGGTATGTGCTAGCAGGAGGATGGTGCTAAAGTCTCACTGCTGCATCGCTGCTCCAGGGTATATCAGAACAGCCTCCCCAGGATACAAAACAATGCAGCAGGTTTTAGAAAAATGAGCTAGACTCTCTTCTTCATGGATCAAGCCATAATAACAGTGCCATGAATGATTACCACCGGATTGCAAAACTGCAGTGCAGGCAACCCAGATATTCAATATCGGTGTGGAGATATGGCCATGGTATTGAATATCTGGGTCTGTTAAAATGGCAACAACCAGCTGCTTTACAAGCACTGGCCACCGCTGTTGAATATCAGCCCCTAATATGTTTTTTTAATTTTGAGTGTTCATGATTCAAAAAAAATATTTGGAATACACTTCTAGAATTATACATTGGATGATTTTGTAATTTCACATTTCAAATCTATGTCTTAGTTATGTAGATATGGTAATATGTTTCTCCAAATCAGAAAAGTGAGAGATGACTAATGGAATAAACATTCACTGCTTCTTAAGCTTCTCCTGGTGTAATCTCTTTCCATTTGCATAAAATTGTCTTCAAACAATTAAAGTTAATTAAGATAATTTATCACTGTTAGGTAAAGCAGTCTTATCAGCAGGTATCAGCCTGCTTAGCAAATAAAGAATTAGTCATATGAAAATAGTTATCGTTGTGTTACCAAGTAAAACATGCAATTGAAAAAATTATTTTAATGTAACACTGTTTGGACTAGTAATATTTTTAGTGTCATGAACTGCAGTTACCTAACCGTGTAGTCCTGAGAATTTAGGGCTGGACTTCAGTGATATAAATTCTGCCCAAGCAGGAAAGGAGCCCACACAGCTGCAGTAAGATAGAGTGGCAAACTTGCTTTAACAGGTTTGCCGCACAGCCTCTGCTCTCTTAATTTACAGCAGGCCTGGCAGCTGTTGCCCACCTAGCCGAAATCTCACAATAACAATCGCACTGCGAGACTTCAGCCTGGTAGGTGACAACAGCCAGACTTGGTAGGAACTTAAAAGAATGGAGGCGTGTGGCCAACTTGTTAAAGTAAGTTTGCCGCCACCACGACAGTGGAAGAGGGGGCCACATAGAGGGGCGTGCCACCGCAACAATGGGGAGCCCTCACCAACATTTGCTTGAGAGGCTCTCATTACAGCTTATGCCACTGCTAGACTTGCTTTCCTGGAATATTTATGAGCAGGGCCAGTGTAGCTAGCATGTAAGCCATGAACTGGCATAGAGTGGCAACCTCTGGAGGAGTGGCACAGGGATAGCAATATTTCTCTCGGTCTTGAATTTATGTGGGTATCATACATAGGCTTATGATTTTCAGTTATAACTGGAAAACCACACTAAAACTCTCTGAAGGGCAAATTGGGGTTTATTGTTAAAAATGAAAAAATCCTGAAAATAATCCTCCCTGTGTATCCTTTTGTAGTAGAGGGAGCTTGTGTCTTTGATCACGCCGCTCATTGCTTCTTCACCAGCTCTGCAAGAGGGTTTATGAGAGGAACACAAGCATTTTCTGCATTCTCAATGGGAACAAGAAGTGCCTGTTCTCATTTTTTTAATCCTTTTGCAGAGCTGGCAAAGATTAGAGTGGTAGGATTAAAGACACAATGCCTGCATCCTGGAATGAATACCATACTGTCCAGATGATTTGCTACTCTTTAACATCAAAATGCTTTATTACATCTTCCAAGTTCACCAAGATTTGTTTCAGTTCCTCCTGTACATTACCTTTAAATATCATTTCTTGCATATTAATGTTGCATTGTTCAATGTAAAGTGCCTTGATTTTGTTTTATTGTTCCATGTAATCCGCTTAGACTTTAATATTTTCGTTCCATGTAAACTACCTTAACCATTGAAAACCAGTATAGAAAAATAGCCAAATAATTAATTAATAAATAGTTATCTCCCCTACATTTTATTCAATAAAGACCGAAGCAAAGAATTAATTTAGTCTCTCTGCTATGACCTTATCCTCCCTTAGTGCCCCCTTTTACTTTTCTATCATCTAATACTCCAACGACTCTCTCAAGGCTTTTTGCTTCTAATGTACCTGAAAACATTTGTATTATGACTTATTGCTTCCACAGCAAGCTTATTTTCAAATTCACATTGCCTGCCTTATTAATGCTTTGCCAGTGTTTATACTGTGTCCTGTTTTCTTCATTCCAATCCTTTTTCCATTTTATGAAAGATATTTCTTTGGTTGTAACACCTTCTCCCACCTCACCTTTAAACCATGCTGGATATCATTTGACCATTAAACATTAGTGCAGTAGATTTCCTTGCTGTTCTTCCTCCATTTATTAAACCGAATGTTATCATGTTATGGTCACTGTCGTCCCATGCATTTGCTGCAGAAGCTTTGCACTTATTGTACTTTGGTAGACTTGGAGCCCGATTCCAGCAGGGGCACATCTGGGCCATCAGGCAGTCCAAAAAACAGATGGACCCAAATTGGACCCGATTCTGCAACCACAGGAGACAGACAGTTCCGCAGTTGCAGAATCGAACACTTAGATGGCCCGGTGTTGCCCCTATTCTGCAGCATGGGATGTCCACCAATCACCCCGTCCAGCCCACCCTATGCTCCTGCTGGTGTGCTGGTGCTGTGGCGTCCCATCGCCATGGCACCAGGATGCCCAGCAAGAGAGCACTACTGCCGCAAAGGAAGAAATCCTCAGTTCCCCGTCACCAGACCCTCGGCACAGGCAGCCAGGGCCAGAATTGGGTGGAAGGGACATCCCTGCATCTTCCAGGCCTGTCTGGAAGGGCTGCCTGGTCCATCCCTCAGTGAGTGATGGAATAAGTTCCCTGTCTATCTCATACCCTGCCAGACATACAGGACCGTGACCTGAATAAGCCTTGTATGTCCAGGTGCTTCTATTCCCCTGCTCCGCCAACTCCCTGCCTCCAGCCCACCCCCTCCTACTCCCATTCAGTTGCTCTGTGCATGTGGGGAGCACTTTATTTATTTATTTAGCTAAGCTTATATACTGCCCAGTCTAATAGTCTGGGCGGTTTACAGAGAAATAAGTGAGCCAGTGTGGCTTTACATAGAAGAAGTAGATAAATGAGGGAGGGTAAAAACATGGGAGTGACTATAAGGTAAGTAACACAAATTCAGTGATATTTAATTTACAAATCATATTTAGGCAGTCCATGTCTATGCAGTCTCGTTAATCGCAAAGTAGTTGATGAAGAGGAAAGTTTTTAGTTTCTTTCAAAATTCTTGAAGGTCACTGATGCCACATAGTGCAGGGGGGGTTGTATTCTACAAAGTGGGAGCAAAGAGGGAGAATGTCCTTTTAGAGGTGGAGCAGGTAGGTTTGAGCATTTAGTGTTGGTATATGTAACATATTGGCAGAGCTGGATCTTCTGTTTCTGTTACTGGGTGCTTTTGAGATGAGACTTTCAAGGTAGACCCCAGAGAGATTGTGAGTCACTTTGAAAGTCGTTAGCTTGGACTTAAATCTAACCCTTTCAAAGATGGGAAGCCAGTGCAGTTGCTGCGAGATGAGGGTTATGTGATAATTCCTTGATTTATTGCTGAGGATGCGTGTTGTTGTTGTTGTTAAGTGCCGTCGAGTCGGAGTCGACTCATGGCGACCCTCTGGATAGCTATCCTAAATTGTGTTCGGTCTTCAGTCAGGCGGCTCATTGTTGACAGACTGGTACCCGTGGCTACTGTTATTGTATCGATCCATCTCATTGCTGGCCTTCCTCTTTTGCGTTGACCTTCTATCTTGCCAAGCATAATGTCTTTCTCTAATGATCTCTCTCTTCGCATGATGTGTCCAAAGTATGAAAGTCGAAGTCTTGTCATCTGAGCTTCTAAAGAAAGCTTAGGTTTGATCTCCTCTAGTACCGACTGGTTTGTTCTTCGGGCAGTCCATGGTATACACAGTATTCGCCGCCAGCACCATAATTCAAAGGCATCAATTTTCTTCCTGTCTATCTTTTTCACTGTCCAGCTTTCACATCCATATGATGTTATTGAAAATACCATGGCTTGAACAAGTCGAATCTTTGTATGGAGAGAGACATCTCTGCTCTTGAGAATCTTATCTAGGTCTTTCATAGCCATTCTGCCAAGAGCAATGCGTCATCTGATTTCTTGACTGCTTGTTGCTTCTTTATTGATAGTTGATCCAAGTAGGTTAAAGTTGTTCACAATTTCAATTTCTTCTCCTTCAACGATGAACCTGTTGATTATGCCAGTTGTCATGATTTTTGTCTTCTTTACATTAAGGTGCAGGCCCATTTTGAGACTATGTTCTTTGATTGTGAGAAGCAAATGTTTCAGATCATCTTCACTTTCAGCCAGTAGTGTGGTATCATCAGCATAGCGAAGGTTGTTGATGAGTCTTCCACCAATCTTCACACCTCTGTTGTCTTCATACAATCCTGCTTCTCTGATGATTTGTTCTGCATATAAATTAAACAGGTAGGGGGAAAGTATGCAGCCTTGTCTTACACCTTTTCTTATTTTAAACCATTCTGTTTCACCTTGTTCCGTTCGAACTGTTGCTTCTTGATCAATGTACAGATTGCGCAAGAGAACGATCAGGTGTTCTGGTATACCCATGCTTCTTAATGTGGCCCAGAGTTTCTCATGGTTTACACAGTCAAAAGCCTTGCTATAGTCGATAAAGCACAAATAGATATCCTTTTGGTATTCTTTAGTCTTTTCAAGGATCCATCTCACATCCGCAATGATGTCTCTCGTTCCTCGCCCTTTCCTGAACCCTGCTTGCACTTCAGGTAGTTCTTCTTCCAGGTACGGTTGTAGTCTCTTTTGAATAATCTTCAGTAGAATCTTGCTGGCATGTGGGATCAGAACGATTGTGCGATAATTTTCACAGTCAGTTGGATCATCTTTCTTTAATATTGGTATAAACACAGATCTTTTCCAGTCAGTTGGCCATGATGTTGTCTTCCATATTTCTTGGCAGAGCCTTGTGAGTATGGTAACAGCTGCATCAGATTGCTGCAATACTTCTATGGGAATGCTATCAATGCCTGGTGCTTTGTTCTTTGATAAGGCTTTCAATGCTGCTTCAACTTCTTCTTTCATCACCAATGGTTCCCGATCATAAGGTACAGGTTGAAACGGCTGTTGGTCCACTTGATCTTTATCATATAAAAACTCTGTA
Organism: Ichthyophis bannanicus; assembly: GCA_033557465.1. NCBI lineage: Eukaryota > Metazoa > Chordata > Amphibia > Gymnophiona > Ichthyophiidae > Ichthyophis > Ichthyophis bannanicus. Next base: position 862,856,870 of record CM066034.1, read on the forward strand.
TATTCCTTCCACCTTTTCTTGATCTTCTCAGCATCATTCAACATAGAACCTTGAGCATCTTGTAACATTCCAATTCGAGGCTCGAACTTTTTCTTTAACTCTCGTAGCTTTAGGAAAGCCGATCTTGTTCTTCCTCTAATAGTTTCTGCTTCTATTTCCTTGCAAGTGTCATTGTAGTACTTTTCCTTGTCCTGTCTTGCTGCACGTTGGAAATCTCTGTTGAGTTCTGTGATTGTCTTTCTTTCTCCTCTGGCTTTAGCTTCTCTGCGTTTCTGGGCAATTTTCAGAGTTTCTTCAGTCATCCATTTTGGCCGTCTTTGCTTTTTCACCTTTTGTAGAGACTTCTCGCTTTCTTCCAACACAACCTTCTTGATGTCATTCCATAACTCTTCCGGAGCTCTGTTATTTGTATCTAAAGCAGCAAATCGATTTTGCAGGCAGTCTTTAAATTCCAGTGTTATATTCTCAAGGTCATATTTTGCTGCATTCATGAGTGGTTTGCTCTTTTTCAACTTTAGCTTGAGTTTGCATACTAGTAGTTGATGATCTGTACCACAGTCAGCTCCAGGTTTTGTCTTTGTTGATGTTACAGGGCTTTTCCATCGTTGACTTCCACATATGTAGTCAATTTGATTTTTATATAATCCATTCGGTGAAGTCCATGTGTACAGTCGCCGCTTGTGTTGCTGGAAGAAGGTGTTTGAGATGAATAGATCATTGGTCTTGCAGAATTCTATCAGTCTTTCTCCAGCTTCATTTCTGTTGCCAAGTCCATATTTTCCAACTACTTTGCCTTCTTCTTTGTTGCCAACTTTTGCGTTCCAGTCACCCATGATTATCAGAATATCCTGTTTGCATGTTCTGTCAATTTCAGCTTGTACTTGTTCATAGAACTCTTCAATTTCATTCTCTTCTGCAGCTGTTGTTGGGGCATATACTTGAATTATAGTTGTGTTGATAGGCAATCCTCGTAGACAAATAGAGATTAAGCGTTCGCTGACTGCATTGTATTTCATTACAGTTCTTGCAAGTTTCTTCTTTATTATAAATGCAACACCATTTCTTCTTTGTCTTTCATTTCCAGCATAGTAGACCATGTGATCATCTGATGCAAAGTGCCCCATGCCAGTCCATTTCAGTTCGCTGACACCCAACAGATCAAGTTGTACACGTTCCATTTCATTCTTGACCACCTCCAACTTCCCTTGGTTCATGCTTCGTACGTTCCATGTTCCAATGTGTAAGACATCTTTACAGCTTCTGACTCTCATTTCATGCGCAGCTACATCAGCAGTCAGACTTCCCGAGGGCTTTGATCCAACCACATCATAAATGCTGGCTTTACTCTGAAAAGTCTTCAGCTCTTCCCCAGTAGCTAGTTGAGTGCCTTCCGACCTGGGGGTCTCATCTTCCAGCACCATAGCACAATTTGTTTTGTTGTAACTATCCATTGGGTTTTCATGGCAAGATACAGAAGTAAATTGCCGGGCCTTTCTTCCGCGCAGTTTAAGTTTGGTGTTGTTGCCGTTTTGTCACAAAAATGTGATCCTCCGCCGTCAACACTGTCCCATTCTGCTGCTGCCCAGATGAGTGGTTTGTCTTGGTCTGGCACCTCAGCTGAGACCTGTCCATCTTGGGAGACCCTGCCCTCACAGCACGACAAGCTGCAAACCAAGTGAGAGAGGATGCGTACAGCTGTGTTTATTGCTTGCTGCATTGGGTATGTTGTAGATTTTGGGAGACCTTAGAGAACACAGTAACATCGTAACACAGTATATGACAGCAGATAAAACCCAGTATGGTCCATCTAGTCTGCCCAGCAAGGCGGCAAGAGTAGGTGCAACTGCTGCTCCGTGCAGGTCACCCCTCCCCTTGCCTTTGTTTAGGGGTTACCCACCACTCGGTGTAGGTCACGCCTATTTGGTGAGATATAAGAGATAGTTATGCTTATTTTGATTTTATCCTGTTGCTATAAAGGGATCCACTGTGTCTGTCTCATGCCATTTTGAATTCTGTTATTGTGTTTGCCCCCACCACTTCCATCGGGAGGGCATTCCAAGCGTCCACCACCCTTTCAGTGAAAAATTATTTCCTGGAATTGCCTTTCAGCTTAACCCCTTGCAACTTCATGTTATGCCCTCTAGATTTACAGCTTCCCCGTCTTTGGAAGAGGTTTGTTTGTTTATTAATACTCTTTAAGTATTTAAAGGTCTGAATCATATCTCCCCTGTCCCTCCTCTCCTCCAGAGTGTACATATTTAAGTCTTCAAGTCTCTTCTCATAAGTCTTCTGATGCAGGCTCCAAATCATTTTGGTTGCCTTCCTATGAACCGTTTTCAGCCTTTTTATATCCTTTGCAAGATATGGTCTCCAAAACTGAACACAATATTCCAAGTGAGGCCTCACCAGTGACTTATACATTGGCATTAGTACCTCTTCCTTTCTGCTGATAATTCCTTTCTGCTTTGGCCACTGCCTTGTCATACTGTTTCGCCACTTTGAGATCCTCAGAAACAATCACTCCAAGCTCCTTCTCCTGATCCATGCATACCAACCTCTCGCCCCCTATCGCATACAGTTCCTTTGGATTTCTGCTTCCCAAGTGCATGACACTGCACTTCTTCACATTAAATCTTAATTGCCAAGCATTAGACCATTCTTCCAGCTTTTGTAGATCTTTCCTCATGTTACCCATTCCCTCAGGAGAGTCCAGTCTTGCAAATTTTTGTGTCATCTGAAAAAAGACATAATGTTCCATTCAGTCCTTCAGCAATATCACTCACAAATACACTGAACAGTACTGGTCCCAGGGCTGAACCCTGGGGCACACCTCTAATCACCTTCCTTTCATCTGAGTGAGTTCTGTTTACCATCACCTTCTGTCATCTGTCAGTCAACCAATTTCTGATCCAGTTCACCACCTTGGGACCCATCCCCAAGCCGTTGAGTTGATTGATAAGCCTCCGATGAGGAACAGTATCAAAGACTTTGCTGAAAGCTAGGTAGATCACATCCATCGCATGCCCTTGATCTAGCACTATGGTCACCCAGTCAAAGAACTCAATCATATTTGTTTGGGAAGATCGTTCTTTGGTAAAACCATATTGCCTCGGATCATGCAATCTGTTGGTTTCAAGGAAGTCCACTATTCACTCTTTTAGGAGCACCTCTATTACTTTTCCCGCCACCAAGGTAAGGCTTACTGGCCTGTAGTTTGTCACTTCTTCCCTACTACTACTTTTGTGAAGAGGTACCGCATCAGCCTGTCTCCAGCCCTGTGGAACTTCTCCTGTCTCCAAGGATTTATAAAAAACATCCTTTAACGGCCCTGCAAGAACCTCTCTGAGCTCTTTCAGTATCCTGGGATGTATCCCATCTGGTCCCATGGCCTTGTCCATTTTCAGTTTTGCAAGCTATTCTAACACATCATCTTCTGTGAATGGTGTGGTATCTACTCCATTCCCATTTGTATATTTGTCGATCACAGGTGGTCCTTCTCCGAGATTTTCTTTAGTAAAAACAGAGCAGAAGTATTTGTTTAGCATTTTCGCTTTTTCAATGTCACTTTCCACAAATCTGTTCCTAGCACTTTTGAGTTCTGCAATTCCACCTCTGATTTTGATCCTGTACCAAATATACCTGAAAAAAGTTTTGTCACCACACTTCACATCTTTAGCCATCTTTTCTTCTGCCTTTGATTTTGCTGTCTTTATTTTTGTCTCTTTTAGTTTGATCCTGTTATTCTTTTCTGTGTTCCTCTGTGAACTTCTGAATTTTGTGAAAGCTGTGTTTTTTGCCTTTATTTGTATAGCCACTTCTTTGGAGAACCAAATAGGTTTCCTTTTCCTCTTGTTTTTATTTACTTTCCTTACATATGTATCTGTTGCCCCTTTTATTGCCTCCTTTAGTTTAGCCCTTTGCAATTCCACTTCCCTTAACCCCTCCCACCCTGCCAACTCCTCCTTAAGGTACTTGGTCATTTTACTGAAGTCAGCTTGCTGTGAATGGATTCTACCTTGACTTTTATCGCAAATCACACTCTGTGATGATTGCTGCTGCTCACATGCAGGGCTGACCCGTCTATTGAGCAAGAATGTTGTTTGCACTGGGCCCCGCGTTTCAGGAGGGCCCCGCGCAAATGACATTCTGCACCTGCACAGGTAAAATTTTAAAAAAAAACCTGGCTGCTGCTGCCACTGCCGCCGTGGCAGCGGCAGAATCAAGTGTTCCACGCCCTACCCCCCTGCCCGGCAGAGCCCTCCCTGCAGCATCAGCTCCCTCAGCACAGGCTTTTCAGAGCCGCAAAGGGAGAGTGTCTCTCTCGCGGCTCTGTTAAGCCTGCCGGGGCTGATGGGAAAAAGGCATTTCCTGCTTCCCATCAACCCCAGCGGGCTTAGGAGAGCTGCGAGAAAGGGAAACTCTCCCTTTGCGACTCTGAAAAGCCCACTCTGAGGGAGCTGATGCTGCAGGGTGGACTCTACCGGGCGGGGGGGGGGGAGCGCGGAACACTTGATTCTGCCGTTGCCACAGTGGCAGCAGCAGCCAGTTTTCTTTTTTTTTTTTAATTTACCTGGGCAGATGGGGGGAGGGGGGTTAGGACTGGTAGGGCTATGGGGGGGGGCTAAGACTGGAAATGGGCTGATGGGGGTGTTAAGACTGGAAGTGGGTTGATGGGGGGGGTTAGGACTTGGAATGGGCTATGGGGGGGCTAAGACTGAAAATGGGGTGATGGGGAGGTTAGGACTATAAGTGGGCTGATGGGGGGCTTGGGACTGGTAAGCAGCTATGGGGGGCTAGGATTGGTAATGGGCTGGAGGTTTGCTAGGACTGGAAATGGGCTGAGTGGAAGGGGGGCTTGAACTGCAAATAGCTGATGGGGAGGGAGCTAGGACTGGAAATGGGCTGAGTGGGGGGAGCTAGGACAGGAAATGGGCTGATGGAGGGGCTAGGATAGGACTGGAAATGGGCTGTTGGGGGTGCTAAGATTGGAAAGGGCTGTGGTGGGGCTTGAATTGAAATGGACTCATGGAGGGGCTAGAACTGGAAGTAGGCTCATTGGGGGCTTGGATTGGAAATGGGCTGAGTGGAGGGGAGCTAGGATTTGACATGGGCTGATGGTGCGGCTAGGAAAGGACTAGAAATGGGCTGATGGGGGCTGGGATTGGAAATGAGCTAATGGAGGGACTCAGATAGGACTGGAAATGGATGGGGGAGCTAGGTCTGGAAATGGGCTGATGTGGGGACTAGAAGGGAGCGGATGCTGGGTGGGGCTGGAACTAGAAGGGAGCTGATGTTGGGATGGAGCTGGGAGAGTGAAATGGAGAGGGGAAAATATTTTGTGTGGGAGGGAAGACAAATCTACAATTGGCCGGGTATTGGGAGAGTAAGTGGGGATTGAGGATGGAGGGGTAAAATTTGAGTGGATGAAATAGGAATGAGGAAAGAGCAAAAGGAGAAAGATTAGTATGTTAAAGCAGATGTAGAGAGAGAATGGAAAAAAACTGGAAGAGAGAAGAAAGGACAAATGGACAGCAGACGATGGAGAGTTAGCAAAAGACACAAAGAAACCATAAGAAAGTGGCTGGAGCAATTGTAACTGAAAAAAGAATGCACAAAAGGTAGAAAAATCTCTTTATTTTGAATTTATTAACTGGAATATGTCAGCTCTGCGAAATGTGCATCATTAACGTCTTTGCTTTGTTTTGTACAAAAGGATATTAAATTATAGTTTCATTTCTATAGTGGTGTTGTACATTCTAAGTTTGGCTTTTGGGGTTCCAAGTTTAATTATTGTCTTCCTGTTTCTAAATTGTGATTCCTTGTTTGGTGATGGTCTACGTTCTGCATGTGCATCTGTTTATGTAATTCCTGTTTGACATTGCCACTTGTTCTCTTTCCCCAGTAGGTCATTTATTGTTGTTCTCTGAAATGTATTGGTTTATTATTTGCAGTGTTGCCTTTTCATAGGTAGAGTATGGTGCTTTGTGAGTCCTGGTAGTGCTGTTAGGATACCGCGGGTTTGCTATGGGTTCTAAATGGGCAGTGTTTGTAATAGTTCCTAATGTGCCTGGCGGTTGGCACTGGATTATAGTAATGTAGAAATCTTTTAGTCTTTCTTTATCCATACACTCATTAAGAGGCATGTTTACTAAAAGTTAGTGTATGGTAACATTATGCAAGCATGTATGCAAATGAGGCCCCACACATGGCCCCGCACCCCCCTTGGGCTGCCCCTGCTCACATGGGCACAATGCAGTAGTCGATGTATGGAAGGCTAAGGGCCTGCATAACATTGCAGAAATCATTGTGGTCCAAGAGACTTTAAAGGTGTGAGATGATGCTGAGTTTGCGATATACATTCTTTGCAACATTACTCACATGCACAACAAGGGATAGATGTTGAGCTATAATTACACCAATGTAACAAATCTGACGCTTAACTTGCAATTTTAATTCGCAGATGGAGACAAAATTTGGTGGTGTAAAATTAGGATTTCTGGTGATATAGAGGGCATCTGTCTTGCTATGATTTATTGCAAGGTTGTAAGCAGATAACCAGTTGGTAATAGCTGTGAAGCAACTTTCCATATTTGTGATCAGGATTTCAGTTATATTGATGGGAGCGTAGAGCATAATGTCATCAGCATATGGTCCCAGCGAATAACGGGGCGTCTCTGCATTGGGGCCATAGTCTAGAGGTTTTTTCTGAATATGAACTTCTGCTATTTTCTATTAGAAAAGGATCCCTTGTTGAGGTGATTGTTTGATAGCATTTTATGCAAAAACATATAATGAAACGAGAGATAGATGATGAGAAGAACTCAATGACGATGTTTTGGTCAATAATATATTTTCTAATACATAAAATATAAATTGTTTACAGAATATTTTTTAATTATTAAATGTATTGTTCTACTCTTTATCTATTACTGTATAATTCGGGACATTCCTTGTTTTATTATAGATTATTGCTTAAAGGTGATACCTAGTGACCTAATTCATGGTCCATGATTGCAGTGCTCCTAAAAGAGTTCTGGTGCAAGGCCCCATTGTCACTGCAATTACTTCACAAGGTATATGGGGGGGGGGGGGGGATATAAAATATAAAATCACCAGGTAGTTGTGAATTAAGGTTCATGGTGCAAAATCCCAGCATTGGTTCTGAATGAACTGGAAGTATAAAAGGAGCAGAATGAAACTGTGATCCGCAGGCCTGCCATGTGGCTCTGCTAGGTGATGCCAAGGAATTAGCTCATCCTTCCCCTTACCAGTACCAGCAGCAGCTGAAGAATCATCATCTGAGGTACCAGCCGTCAAAGCATTAGCCCTCACTGACTATTGTTTCCCCTTCCCTCTGCCATCACTGAGTATCACTAGTGCAAGCTAAGACCTGGGCCATGAGTCTTTGCTAGAGCAGTAAGATGTGGCAGAAGAGTGAAGGGCCTCTGAGGGGCCAGTGTAGGGTAGACAACATTTTGAAAGAGAAAAACCTGCCGCCTCTGGCTAGTCATGCTCCACCCATGCCCACCCTAGCCCACCCTTTCCCCGCCCCTGCCTCGCCCCCTGTCCCACCCCACCACACCCTTGCTCTACCTCCTGTCCCCAAAGAAATTGCAGAGAGGGCGATGTATAAACTGAACAAGTAAGATTGCTACACATTCTTAAACAGAAATCCTATACTGACAGAATACGCAGCATTGATTGTACACACACACACAATACAGTACAAAGTCTAATCATTAAATTGAAAATTAAATTATTTTTTCTACCTCTGTTGTCTGACCATTTTATTCTCTGATCATGCTGGTCCCAATCTGAGACTTCCGTTTTCCTGTCTTAGCTCTCTTTCTATGGTCTATAGTCCATCTACCATTTCCTGTCTCTTCTTTTGTTTTCTTCACTTCCTTCCATCAGCATATCTCCAATCCCAGTAACCGTCCCCAGTATCAGCCCTCTTTCCAGTCCTCCCCTCTCATTACATTCCAATGTCAATTCCCTTGTGTTCCCAGGACTGCCAGTGGCGTCCATTCCCTTCTAGTCCCCCTCCTTCCTCACTGTCCAGCCCCTTGTAGACCAAACACCATCCCAGGTTATCAGCTCACTTCCACTCCCAGTGCCTTCCCCATGTCTGCTCCCTTCCAGTCATCCTACCCTCTGTCCATCCCCCTTCCAGTTCCATCCTCATGCTTCTTCACCCTTCCAGTCCAGTGCCCCCTCCCTTCCAGCCTCCTCCCCATTACCCAGTCACCTATAGTACCATCCCCAGGTGTTAGCTCCCTTTGATCCCCCTCCTTACCCCCTCCCTTCTAGCCACCTCCTTATCGTTCTTTCAGCTCCCTTCCAGCCACCTCCTCCCCCCCACACCTTTCAGCTCTCTTTCAGTCACCTCCTTCACCCTGTCAGTCCTTTCCTACCACCTCCTTCCCCCCCCTCTTTCAGCTCTCTTCCAGCCAACGCCTTCATCCTGTCAGTCCCTTCCTGCCACCTCCTCCCCCCCTTTCAGCTCTCTTCCAGCCAACTCCTTCATCCTGTCAGTCCCTTCCTGCCACCTCCTTCCCCCCTCTTTCAGCTCCCTTCCAGCCACCTCCTTCCCGCTCTCTTCCAGCCCTTACCTTCCCCCTCTGTCAGTCCCTTCTGCCACCTCCTTCCCCTTACAGCTGCTGCTCCTGCTTCTTACTGAGTGGTGGCTATAATAAAACTAATTTAAAAACAAAATTAAACCTTTGCGGAGCCTTCCGCCCCCCCCCCCCACCCCCGTGCAGCCTCATCTTCCCCTTGCAGCCGCTGCTCCTGCTTCTTAGAGCAGCGGCTGCAATAAAGCTAATTTTAAAAAAAAGAAAACCTGTGCGGAGCCCTCTGGCCCTATGAAACCCCCGCTACGGCGCCCGCCTCCTGTAACGTCACTTCTTTTTGAGTACGAGCGCTGCAGCAGGGGTTTCATAGGGCCAGAGGTCTCCGCACAGATATCCTTTTGTTTTTAAATTAGCTTTATTGCAGCCGCTGCTCTGTAAGAAGGTGAGGCTGCACGGAGGGGGGGGGGGGGGGTTTGGGGAATGCAGATGAAAAGCTAGTTTTCTGTTTTGGCTGCTCCCGGTCTTGCGGCCAGAGCAAAAAAAACAACTTTTCAAGGGCCGGTTTTCGATCTCTGCCGGCAGCGGCCTGACCAAGGAAAAACCGGCCAGGCTGGCTGAAAACCGACCGGTTGGCAACTCTAGGCCAGTGTGGTCTCAGATGTGCAGAATAGAGGCAAAAGATTGCAGCAAATTTTACCAGTCATTTGAGGCTGCAGTTCCCTTCTCCCCCGGATGCTAATTTATTTATTTACTTATTTAACAGGTTTTTTATACCGCTTTATAATTTCAACCAAAGCAATTTACATTCTAACTTAAACTTAGTGATGTACGTTAAACTTGGATTTTTCTGAGGCGATGCAGGGGTTTAGTGACTTGCCCAAGGCCACACGGAGTGCCAGTGGGAATTGAACGCTGGGCTCTTGGTTCTCAAGCAGGAATCTAACCATTAGGCTACTCCTCCACATATACAGTATATGTAGCTTTACATTGAAAATAAATGTGCACTTATCACTTAGTGTTTGATAATTAGGTTATTCCTTGCTGCCACTGCCCATTCATTTCCTTGGAGTACTGTGATTCTGGAAAGTTTCCTCCTCATCACTGCCTGGGGACTCTGGTTGCACCCGTTCAGGACAAGGCTAGTTGAGGTAAAGGACCATGTTATGAACCATGCTTGAGGCTATGATAGAACAGATCTTTCACAAATTTTCCAGATACCTGGAGCATGTCTTGAACAGGCCAATAATCTTGTCCCCATGACTTCCTGGTCTGTCTGTGAGTCATGTTGTAGTGCTCTTTCCTGCACCCTGGTGGTTGATAGTGGAGGTCATAAGCTATGTCTTCTGATGTATTCCCTATTCACTGTGGACGAGAAGGCAGAGAAAGAGAAAGACAGTGAATGGATCAACAGTGATATGCAAGACATATAGGAACAAAAGAAACATCAGAAATGCCATACTGGCAAGATCCATCAAACCCAGTATCCTGTTTCCAACAGTGGCCAATCCAGGTCACAAGTACCTGCAGGTTCCCCAAAACATGCAAACATTCCACAGTGCTTGTCCCAGGGTAACCTTTAATAATGGTTTAAGGATCTGGCCTCCGGGAACTTGTCCAAACCTTTTTTAAATCCAGCTACACTACCAGCTTTTAATACATCCTCCGGTAATGAATTCCAGAGTTTGATTACGCGTTGAGTGAAAAAATATTTTCTCTTATTAGTCTTAAATGGGATACTCTGTAACTTCATTGCATGTCCCCTAGTTTTTTTACTTTTTGATGGCATAAACAACTGATCTATGTTTACCCGTTCTACTCCATTCATTAATTTATAGGCCTCTATCATAATTTCCCTGGGATTCCCCTGGTGCTTCCCCAACTGAGCCGGCAAAGGTCAAAGAAGGTTTTGTAGCAAGAAAAGAGGAGTGTTAAGGTAATGAGTGTGTATGAGAGGTGGTTGTCATCTCCCAGTGATTTCACCACTATCAAATCTTTCATGTATGCCAGAGTGTAATGGAATGTAGGCATTATGACAGGAGCCTGAGAAGCAAGGCACAGCCTATGGCCATTACCCATCCATTTCCTACCCCATGCCTGGTTATGAAATGAGTACATGAATTAGTCTGCACTAATTGTTGTGGTAACACTATAACAATTGTAACGGCTGTATGCTAATAGTTACCATGGCAACTGCTTATTGCACCGTACTAGAAGGCCACCAAAATGTTGATATGTTATGAACAGTGCATAAAAACTTGATTAGAAACTAGTTTAAGATATACACAAAACAGAGAAATGAAGCATAATCTAGTTTTACATTTGTAAGTGATATGTATTTCACCAGTATTTCAACTCAGCAGCAAAGGCTGACAATGTTATGGGAGAAAAAAACTGTTAAACAGCACTTAAATGACTCCCCAGAAGAACCCAGCAAAGGGATAAAAATATCCGAAAATAACAAAAAAGACACCCCCCCCCCTCTCCCAGAATGAGCTGCACTGGCTTTAATACAAAACCAGACAAGGGGAGAGCCTAGCTCCATATGCCTACTTGTACATCATATAAAAAAGGATATATCCCTTATGCTTCAAAACATCAATACATCAGTATTGCCCATTTATTATAATACATAAATAGTACAATTCTAATACAAAATCACAAATATCTAGTACAAAATACTGTAATACAAAATGTGAAAGTGAAAAAGTACTCTGCTCCTCCCCTCACCGGTAACAGTACCTGGGCTCTTGGGTAATGGATTTCCACACTCAGAGCAACGAGAAGGAAGCAATAACCATTAATAACACAATTTGCACAGAATTGTATTATAAAAAAAACCAAAGCTTTGGGAGAGAGAGTAAAGCTTGCACCTTGTCTCTCTGACCACACCTACTTCGGTCACAGCATAATTTCCACTTTATTATTCTATGTCAAACATCACGTATATTTAATGTGCATCTCTGTCTCTATGTCATAGGTCAGATCTTATTAGTATAGGTCATCAGGAGCAGACATACATGTATTACCAGACATAACTTCTTAAACAATAATTCTAACACAAGCAGTTTTCACATGCATGTTTCAAGACTGAAGAGAAAGTTCTTCCCTGCGCTTTCTGTATTATAAACAAACCTAGTTTCTCTGTTATGTGAAAGTTCAGCGTAGTTTTTCAGTAGAGTCTCTCAAGGTCGTTAGCTAAGTAATAGGCCCTGGAATGTCTGAGCTACTGAATCTGTGGTGTTGACTCTTTCTGAGGGCTTTCAGTAATATAGTATTATTAAGTACCCTCACAGTGTACACAGCCCTCTACAAACAAACTTTCTTTCAAAAAGCAGTATACAATTTTTTATACAGATCATTCACCACAGCCCCTATTCAAAAGCAGACCCATATTATAACAGCTACCGTAGCAAGAAAGTTACAAACAAGCATAACACTATAAAAGAAGTGTAACAAATGCAACAAAATGTTCTACAACAGTGTAGAACCTTAATGGAAAAAGCAGTCCTGTTGAGAGGGAGGAAATATTCAAGTGCCAAGAAATGCAATCTGATACCAAGAAAATGTGGCAGAAAGATACAGTAATTTCCCATTGTGTTGGATGCCACAGGCCTGATTAAAAGGAATCTCCAAGCACACCTTGTTAAATTACCCATACAGGTAACATCTTATGAACTCCATAAGGAGAATCTCTTTGGCATGATCCAAGTACTACACCGAGCATTAGTAGAAATTGGAGAAACTGAAATCATACTCCACATACTCTGGCTTAGAAGTGAGGTTCATGATTGTCATGGTATGTGCAAAACTCACCTGTTTGGAGAAATTGCCCCTGAAAAAGCAGTCCTGAGAGCAGAAAGCTCCCACCAATGATGTTACAACCATGATCAGTAATAGTCACAGAGCTGCAATAATCACATATAAAGTGTGCTCTAAGTGCAATAAAGTCACTTAGCTGTGGGTTCAGACAATCGTTCAGTTCATAACTTTCTTCATTGCCAATGTCTTTTGGGGGTTGCATAACTAGTTTGCATGGAGGATATATTTCTGATTTTGTATTATAATTGTGCTATTTATGCATTATAATAAATGTGCAATACTGATGTATTGACGTTTTGAAAAAATAAGGGATATATCCTTTTTTATATGATGTATATGGAGATATTGTTAGGTAATAGGCTCTCCCTCTGTCTGGCTTTGTATTATAGTCCATGCAGTTCAAATAGCACTTAAAAGCATTGATATTAAAACTATGTCTTAAAGCAACTTGGAAAAACAAATATTAAGGGCTTGATACATTAAAACAAAAACCAGCTGCAGCTTCTGTAGAATATGGCTGCAAAAGTACTGGTAAGGAAAAAAATTAGGGGCCATGTAATACCCATTTTGAAGGAAATACATTCCTTGCCATTTAAATGGTGGGTGCTCAATAAATCTTTGAATGGTCAGGGACCAAAATAATCAACTCTGTTATTTTCCTTTTAGCAGCCAGGATGTCCCTAAGATCAGCACAGCAGGAGCTTTTAGCTGTGTCATATGTCCCTAGAATTCTTCTGCAATGTACTGTTTAACTCCTTCAAGTAAGGGCAAGGCCTTCTTAATTCTTTGAGCCTGGTCCTCCAGACAGTGGGAAAAAGAGAGAGACACAAGACACAGAGCTTCAAAATCAAAGCTTTTAGAGAAAACAACCAAAAAGTCTGTGAACGAGCACATTTTTCCCCCCTTGGCTAATTCAGAGGCCTTTCCACTCGAGCTTGCTTTTTATTGGGTTATTTTAGGAAGTAACATAATCATAATCTTTAGATGGCACAAGATATCTCTAGAGTTTTTTCTACAGAGCAAAGGAATTGCCCACATAAATGATTTTTCTTAACTATCATGAAATTTACTTAGACTGAAAAGTTCCAAAAATTATGCTGAGCCAGCAGTGATCTATAGTTACAGTACAGTTATACGGTGACCTGTAGTTACAGTTATGCTAAGCCAGCAATGTTCTATAGTTTTGTTAGAGTGATCAAATAGTTCTTATGACTATATGTCTGTCTTTATTTAAAGCAATTGGCAGAAAGCTAAACACAGGATAAAATCAAAATAAGCATAACTATCTCTTATATCTGAAGAAATAGGGGTGACCTACACAGAGCGGTGGGTGCACCCCTAAACAAAGGCATGGGGAGGTGTGACCTGCATGGAGTGGCAAGTGCACTTACTCTTGCTGCCTTGCTGGGCAGACTAGATGGACCATACTGGTCTTTATCTGCCGTCATATACTATGTTACTATAGTACTATGACTGTCTCCAAATTTCATCTGGTCATCACATATTTTGAGGCCTGTGTCAAGAAAGTCATAGGCCTTTTGAATTACATCTTGGAGATTTTGGTATTCTTCTACCTGTCTATCCTCACAGTCCCCCCTTTGGTTCTTTACAGAACCACTACAAATGAATGGTAGCTCAAACATGTCCAAGTCCAAAATAAGTCATCTTCCACAATCAGGAACATCTTCCACTTCACTTTGCATTCAGAGTCCTAGGCATCACATCTGGTCTATAGGTGAACTTGATCTTGCTGGTTGGAGGAAGTCTTTATATATAACACATACTTTATACAATATAGAAAATGGATTATAATCATTCTATAAATTAACCAAAGCCATGTGACACTGTTTGCTTCTGCTAGGTCTTAAGAACAATGTGTACAGAGAGTAAGGCTTTACCAATTATTCTTGCAAGCACTATTTGCTGGCAGTGGCCAACTGCCTTCCATAGATCTTTTAGTAGTTCAGAGGTTTGCACCCACATTCACATCATGGCACCAGTCATTATTCCAAATTCTTTAGCAGCATCTCTTTTCACTATGGGTTGCACTATGCATATCTTGGACAGAGTTTCAGTGATTGTCTACCCAGGCTTCACAGCTGCATATACATAAGTAGTCCTACTGGAATTGCTGATCTTTACTAGGAGCCCACACATTCAGTAGCATTGCAGACTTCTTTTCATTTACAGTAATTGTCTTCAGCCCATAGGATTCAGTGCATGCACTATATAATTTGCAGAACCATAACTCACCACTACAGCATCTCTCTAAATCCACACAGTTGCAAGCAAGCACAACTACTTATACCTAATGGCAATATAGAATTGTTGAGCAGAATTATCTTATTTAATGCTAATTAATTACAATACATCTACTAGCACTAATTACATTAATTACAATACATCTGCTAGCACTAAATTGTTACAAATTAGCGGAATATATATATATATATATATATATATATATATATATATATATTGTGGTGGCGCCCCGTCCGTCTAGGCAGCTGCCTAGTGGGGTGCGCCGGTCATCACTCTTTTTGTGTAGTTGTGGCCTGCTTTGTAAGCAGTACGAGTGGATGAGGACACAGGACAATTTGTAAAAATAAATTGCTTTTTATTGTTTTCTTCGTGGAATCAATTTTTGACAAATGACCATGATAAGGCAAACCAAAAATATAACCAAAAATAGGATACTTTCTCCAGTAACTTTCTTAGCAAAAACTCTCCAAATAGTTTTCTCCACTCTTGTTAACTTTGCCTTCTTCCATTTAACAAAACCAGCAAAATACTGTTAAGTGCACAGTTCAACAAAACTTCAATAAGACAGTTTTGAATTTACATTCTCAGCTGCTGCAGATTAGGATACCAGCCATGTGCTGCCTCTTAGTTTAAAACCAATAGCCTTCTTAACTGGGCTTTAGCAGTGGTAAAACTGGCTGCTTTTAAACACGAGGTTTCTATCTTCTTGTCTGCCCTTCTCCTAGGCATTCATTGATACCAGCACATATGTTATCTTCTTAACCTGTATCATACAGCCTTCCATAAAACATTAAACATTGCTTACACAAAGTCCACACTCCATTGACTCTGCTGAAGACACTGGACTGTCTGGATAAAGCTCCACTTCCATTTCTTCCGGTGAACTATAAAGCTCAGGGCTTGGGGCAACTTCTGGCACACTCTGCTGCACTTCTTTTAAAAGTTTAAAAAGCTTTCCCCATTTTAGATTCTGGCTTCCCCTTTTTACTGGGTCAGAACCTCTTGCCCTTCTTTCCCTTAACAACTCCACCTCAGGAAATATATGAGTTGTTTGGTTAGCAGAAACCCTCCTTTTATCAGACTTTCTGTACTGTCTGTTCAAGGGCCCAGGACTTGAGCTGCTGCCTTCAGAATCAGACGTATAGTCCTGACTTCTTCCCCAGCTCCTTTCTTGCCCACAACCTTGACACTTGCCTTGGGAGTTGTGGCTGGTCCCTTTTGAACCACCAGGTCTCACAGCCTTGTAATGCTGCCTCTTCCCCTGGTCTCTCTGCCTCTCCTCCTGGCTTCTGGACTGCAGTCTTTCCTGCCCTCTGGCAGTCTCTCTCTGCAGTCCTTCCTGTGCCTGAGCACGTCCTGCTTGCTCTGCTTGTTCACCTCGTTCTGCTGGTTCTCTTCCTTGTTCTGCCGGTTCTGCCTCACTTCCTGTGTGACGCAGCTTAAATGTTCTGTGGCTTGTTTCCTTCCCTGGCCCCACCCTCTCTCTGCCTGCAACTGTTCTAGAGGCTGGGTGTGGCTTCAGGCTAGCCCTTTTAGTGTGTGCTTTAGTTTCTCTTTCTGTTTGGGAGCTATGCTTTGGTGAGCACATCCCCCGTTTATGAAAAAAAACCCTCTTTTTTTCAGTTTTAAAGGGCTCTGTTGCATGTGCATCACCACAATATATATATATATATATTCCTTAATTTATTCTATTTATTTACCAAATTAAATGTTAATGCTAATAGACACACCTCTCTTGTCAGGTGCATAATTGTACATATCACTAATTATGTTTGCAATTTACTCTCCAATTATGACAATTTAGATGGTATAGTTAATCTTATTACTTAAGGGGTAACAAACATTAAAATATAACTAGCAGTTTATGCAAATAAATTAAACTCATTTCAATTTATTTATTTTATTTATTTGAGTGTTTTTATACCGCATTATCAATGAATTAAAGCGGTTTACAGAAAACTAAAATCTGTATCTATAAAATAATTGTCATGCAAAACAACAGATAACAATTAAACAATTACAAGCAACAAGTTATAACACTGGATAATAAGGTATGCTACATAGTGTTAATCATTCATGGAGGTTGAAGATTATGTCAGGTATACTCGTATATTAGTTCTGTCTGTCTTATTTTTTAAATACTCTGAGAATAAGAGTGTCTTAAGCTGCTTCTAAATGTAGAAATGTCATTTATATTTCTTAGTTTGTCTGGGAGCGAATTCCAGAGAATCGGTGAATAGAATGTAAAAGCTCTGTTGACTGTTGTGCGATTGTTTTTCTAAATACTGTGGGAGACGCTAGTATGTTCTGTGCATCTCCTCTCCTTTGTCTGTTGTTCAGTATGATGGATATAAGGGAGCTTAGGTATGTAGAGAACAGGTTGTGTAGTAGCTTGAATATTATCATTATGGATTTGAATTTTATTCTGCTTTCAATAGGGTGCCAGTGTAACTGGTGGAGTATAGTGATAATGTGTTCACACTTCTGGAGCTTGAGGAGTACACGTGCTGCAGTATTTTGGGCCATTTATAGTTGATTCCGAGCTTGCTTTGAGAGACCTTGTAGGATGCCATTACAAAAATTGGCCTCGTAACATTTGAATGGGGGGTTGTGGTGAATCATCAAGGATGTCTTTCAGTATAAATCTCATGTCAAGCGTGTTTCCTTTGTTAGGGGTAGGAGTATCAATTTGTTGAAAGTCCATATCATTCATTGCAATGAGGAATGAGTGAGCATGGCTATTGTGAAGTCTCCTAGAAGGATGAGGTATTTGTTCAGCGGTTTGTCAGCACAGGCTAACTCTAATATAGATGTTAGGTTATTGGGATCAGCTGTGGTTGGTCTATAAGCTAGACAGAACATAAAATGTTTATTTTCTACACTAGTAGATCTAGAGTCTAGACCATCCATACTTACAGCTGAGTGAATGCTTTGTGTTCCTCTTTCATAATGATTAATACACCTCCACCCCTCTTGCTTTCTCTTGGGCAATGAAATATGTTGATGTTTAGTATGTTCACTTGATTGAGGAGGACCAAATCTGTGTTTGTCAGCCATGATTTGGTAATGAACATTATGTCTGGCTTATTGGTATTGACATAGTCTGCTATAATAGGGATTTTTTTTTTAACAGATCTGGCATTAATCGTACAGCATTTCAAGCTAGATGTTGAGTTGTAGTTTGAATTGGGGCAACTATGTTGACTGGATGGTGTGATGTGGATTAGCCTTTCAGTATTGTGAGTAGATCTGTTATATATTTTGTATTGATTTAAGTATCGTCTACTATGAGAAAGGCTATGTATAATGGGTATATTTTGGGGTTGCGAAGTAAGTGAATATCCATATGTAACCAGAAAAAGGATAATTAATGCTAAATAGACAGTAAAGTATGGCTTTATTTCCATTGTTAATTGGTTGGAAGGTCCTGGTGTAGTAGGCTAAAGGAAGCCATAATCCACTGCCATAAACTTGGTTGTTGTTGTTCTGTCCCAGAGTATAGAGGTCATTGGTGATAAAGCAATAGACTTGTACACACTTTGTATGTGCCAAGGGCCATGCCCAAGGGTCCTTAGACATGGCCCTTTGGCACAGGCCCACCAGGCACAGGCGTGTCTGCAGCTGCTTGCTTTTAAATGTAAGCCGCCCACAGAGCATGACATTTGAATGCAAGTGGAGTTTATCACCATGTCCTCCAGGAATCCTTCTGTGCAAGATTCTCCAAGATCAATGAACTGTACAGAGTTCCTAGGTGCAGGATTGGGCTGTTAGATCCTCTGACGTGTCCCTAAGTTGCCAGTGTGAGAGGGGTTTTTACATGCAGCTGCTTGCTTTTAAATGTAAGCCATCCCTGGATCATGACATTTGAATGCAGGTGGAGCTTACCACCATGTGCTCCGGGAATCCTTCCATGCAAGATTCACCAAGATCAGTGAGCTGTAGAGAGTTCCTAGGTGTGGGATAGGGCTGTTATATCCCCAAGTATCTGGTGTGAGACACATTCTTACACATGGAATTGTTTGCCAAAAATTCTTAGGAAGGCTCTCTTATCTTAGGCAATGGTTTACCTCGCATGACTTTGAACATTGTCAGTAATATAACTTGTCAAAAGGGCCTTCTTATCACCAAAGCCTAGACCCAGCCCAGAGCCTTGCTTGGCCTTCTGGGATATGTAGTTTGTGATAAGGAAGCTTATCATAGCTCAGGAAGGAGCTATAGAAAAGGTGAAGTGACTCTGAACAAGCAACCTGTCAGTTCTGGTAGAAATAAGAAAACAGAATTTTGCCATAAAAGACTACCAGTCCCAGAATGCACCAGCTTTCCAACAGCCATTAGAGGAGCTGAAGTGGGGAAACGTGTGTTCAATCAGGAGGGCTATGAGGTAATCCCTAAGCACTCATCTCAAAGGGCAGGGCCTGATTCAGCACAGCTGTGCTGTGTTAGGGAGGAGCACTCATCTAGGCAGAATAAGAGTAGAGTTTATTCTACAGATGACCATCTTCATGATCACCTTGGATATCCAGAGAATTGTCCTCAGTATCCTGAGAATCAGCTTGAGTTTGATCATCAGTTTCATCTGAAGGATCATCAGAAGCAGAAGCCAAACCGGACGGACAGAGAGGGAAAGAGACCCTTTGGAAGAAGGAAGAGAAAAGCCTTTGAGAGGTCTAGAAGAGTCCAAAGCAGTACGTATACTGGGAGGTATTCCAAGGGCCAGCATACACCATTGGACTGGGGAAAGCCAGAGGAATGGTGCTGCAGAGCTAGGAATCACCAGAGGCTACCTGTGAGGGAGACGGCTGCACGTGGAAGGGACCCTAAGACCTGTGCCAGAAGGTATGTGAAGAGAAATCCAGTGTCCAGGGATCTGGATTGGAAGGCTGGACATAAGAACTGGACTACATACTGGCCAGGCTATATAGAGAGGAACTCTAGCAGCAATGGAAGCTCAGGTATGAACACTGATCTATGCCCTAGCTATAACCTTGAAAGACAGCAGGGAAACAAGTATTCTCCTGAAAATGCTCCATTGAGAGATTCATCTGTGCCAATCCATGATATTGAACCCATGCTTGTTGAACAAGGGGGAATAATAGCAGATGAGGATCCTGTTTATATGGACTGCTCTCTATCTAAACTCCGTTGGTAACTTTCTGTTATAAAGTACAGCAACCATCACAAAGAAATACAAATTTGTTCTTTAATCTACCCAGAAAAGCTCCTGAAGCAGGATTTGACCCACACAGTAGAAAGCAAGCCAGCTAAGGGGTTTCAGCTGGATAACTGCTAGCAATTAAGCCTTACCTAATTGCTTGTGAGCTAGGAGAGAATCACTTCTGTATCTGTGTGGGAAGTAATCAGAAGTTAATCTGAAAAGAACAGTTTGTTTCCTGCTTTGTGGCTTTTCATTTGTTGTTTTCCTGATTTTAACTTTGTTTTTCCAAGTTAACACTGAAAGCAAGTAACCTAATTTATGTGCTACCAAGTATATCTGTGTTGGGAGAAATAACCCCATAAATAAATATCTTATTGGCTTTACCCAAGAGCACAACTAAATTATTGTCAGCAGCTGTGTCTGGTGTGAATGAACTACATTGCCCACAATACCTTGCAAATCATATAGAAATATGCACTTGCCAAGAGTGTGAAGATTCTCACCCAGGCAGCCGTCTGACAAGTTGAAATAAGCAGTTGTGGCACCGAGGTAAGGCTACAAAAAGGTTTTATTTCCCCTTCCAAGAGGTTTCTTTTGGGTGAGTCAAAGAAAACATAAACAGCTCCACTTGGGCAAAAACAAAGCAAGAACAGGAACAAAAATTGCTTACTTTCAGCTTTTAAACAAGTAAATGAAAAGGGCTCAAAAACAGCTCTCTTCAGCAAACAAAGGCATTTTCTTTGTGGCTTTCAAGCTTTGGCAATTCTACACACTTATCTTAGAGATAACACGTTATCTGAGACAGAGAGCGTACAGTCCATGTAATCACTGCTTACATTATCCCCCTGTAGCTCATATTGCATCTCTTCAGGCTCTTCTGTTAAGAGGTCATCTCTTGCAGCATGTGAAACGTTGCTAAACAGTCTCCCCTTGCTCTGCAGGAAGTCTCTTTCCCTCTGGGTAAGAATGTTAGCTAGGCTGCTACCGTATTCTTTGGAGTGCCTTTCTTGGGAGCTTCTTAAATGTGGTGGGAGATAGAGAGAATTCTTAGTTTCCCTTTTCCCTCTACTAGAAACATTAGGGTTAGCCTTGCACAGTCTCTGCCTCAAGCTATGCTCAGTTGCTATCGACGCTGGAATAAAATCACGTAAAAACTTTTCTTGGCTTCTGCCTTTAAAACCTCTTCCAGATACAGGCTTATGCTCAGGTATAAAAGCTTTACTGTTTTTCTGCCAGTTGTTTGTATAAAAACTTTCCTCTAGCTTCCTCCAGCTAACTTCACAATCAAATGTTTGGTTACCTTTTTGATAGCATTTGCTGGGCTTTGACGCTCTCAGAGTTCTGCTCTCAGCTCCCTTCCAATTAGAGTTTCTCCATTTATATCTCTGGCTGTCAGCCTCACAGCTGCCTGCTCCCGTGCTCCAACCGGGTTCTAATTCACTCCTGCTGTGTCCTGCATATGTCTTATCTCTCTCACCTTCACTCTCACTCTCACTTTCACTCCTGCTCCCACGCTCAGTCCATCTGTTGCTTGGACTCTCAAGCTGGCTCCGTCTCTCTTGCACACGCTGGCTCTGTCTAGCCCCACGTTGGCTCTGTCCAGACTGACTCTCTTGCACACGCTGGCTCCGTCTAGCCCCACATTGGCTCTGTCTAACCCCACGTGCAGTGAGCTTTTCTATGTACGTGTCAGCTCCACCCACACCCAGCTGGCTTCCATTAGCTCCTAATTCCTTAGCCTTTCTGCTGTTTGGGCGTGTTTCCTTTGCACGTGAACTGCTTTGTTTAGGTTGCCAATGGCAACATCCTACCCTGTGTTCCTCTGAACTGTCATGATCAGTCCTACTTCCTGCATTTCTGCTGGTTTTCAAAGGCTCTATAAAAGCTGCCCCGTGACAGATTCCTCCCCTTAAAATATTACGGGCTGCCGCCACACCTGGCGGACAGCACGTAATCCACTTCTGGGTACTACTGTGCCGTTCCTTATAGACTAAATTGGCAGTGGCCGACCTTTCCTTCCAAGGCTTGAGTACGTTAAGGTGGTACACCTGCCTACGTCCTCTCTCATTTTCATTGAGGTAGGAAACGGGTCCAACCCTTTTGACTACTGTATTCGGCCCCTTCCAGTGTGATTCGAATTTGGGACCTGGATCCGCTACTTGGACCATAACTTTATCCCCTTCTGCCAATTGCCTGGGCATTGTGCCCCTATCATAGTATTTTTTCTGACATAGCTGACTACTCTTCAAATTCTCCACTGAGGCTTTGGACGTTTTCTCCAAACGCGTCCTTAAGTCTTTTAAAAATTGAGGCACCCCTACCTCTGGTATGTTGGGCTCTACCCATTCCTCCTGTAATATGTCCAAAATACCCCTCGGGGCCCTACCAAATAGGAGTTCAAATGGGGACGACCCAAAGATTCCTGAATTCGCTCCCTGCATGCATACATAACGAATGGGAGCAAGGTGTCCCATTCTTGCATTTCCCCTTTCCGTAAACCCCTCCTTAATAGGTGTTTTATTGACTGGTTCAAGCGCTCCACCAGCCCATTCGACTGGGGGTGGTACGCCGCAGTCTTAATATGGCGTATGCCAAATGCCTCCCAAACTCTAGCTAAATACCTCGATGTAAAGTTGCTCCCCTGATCAGACAATATTTCTTGGGGAAACCCCACCTCACAAAATAGCTTAACTAGTTCTTGTGCTATTATCTTGGCGGATGTGTTCCTAAGGGGAATAGCCCACGGGAACCGTGTGGCGTGGTCCACAACCACTAGGATATACTGAAAGCCTCGTGGTGTTCTAATTAAAGGACCCACAATGTCCATCCCCATGCGCCGGATTGGCACCGATATGGTGGGCAAAGGTACCATGGGTACAGCCTTTGGTCTCGCCACTGAGACCCTCTGGCAGGTGGAACACGACTCGCAGTATTGCTTGGTCTCCTTATACACTCCTGGCCAGTAAAATCGCGCAAGTATTTGGTCAAGTGTTCCTTGAACACCTTTATGGCTACCTATCGGGTGGTCATGTGCCAGGCGTAAAACAATGGACCTAAAAGTCACTGGCACCACCAGTTGCTTTCACACCGCATCTGTATAGGGATCTATTCTTTCCCTATAGAGAATGTCTCCATCTAATAGGAATCGGGGAAGTACATGCCTATCCTCTTGGGCCCATTCAAATGCTCTTTTGAGCGACTGGTCCGCCCTCTGTTCCATAGGAAACGAAGGGAATTTTTGCACTAGGGCTGCGGGCACCCACGGTAACCCTTCTCCTGCCTCTAGTTCCGCCCTTCCCCGGGTTCTCTTATCTCTCCTGGCGCTTCATAGCCTTTATCTTTCTATCTGCCTTAGCTGGAGCTTGAATTAGTTCATCATGGTTAGGAAGTATATTTTCCTCATTATCTTCTACCTCCTCCTCAGGGAATACTTCAGCCTCCTCCCTCTCAGGCTCCTCTGTCCTCTCTACAGAAGGTTCTCTGTCCTTTGAGGTTCCGGCCTGTGACCGGGTTGAGACTAAGCTCGTCCTAGTGTCTAAACCCACTCTCAATCCTCCCCTAAATGGAGGCCAATCTCGCCCAAGGATAAGCTCTTGTGACAGATTAGGGACCACTGCCACTTGTATTTCCCTCTCTATTCCCATACCTCTTACATGCACTTTGTGTAGGGGATAGTGGGAGTGTGTGCCATGCACGCATTTTATTCGTACCTTGTTTCCTACTCGATTCGGAGCTGATGAGCGAGGCGGTTCCATGGCCTCCCAAAACTCCTGAGAGACCATGCTTTGCTCAGCCCCCGAATCGAGTAGTGCCAACGCATCTACTCCATTTACCATCACTTGTAGAAAGAGGCCCTTCGGGACTGGTTTTCCTGCTTCAGAGATTAGGACTGTACGCTCCTTACAATCTCGCTGGAAGTGACCTGTCCTTCCACAGCTGTAACATTTTCCTTTAACAGGATATGAGACATCATTATTAGCACCATCATATTTATACACATTAGACATTTTTGCTCTATCAGACTGTCTCACGCTACCAGGATTTACCATACCAGCCACCTTTAAAATCCCAATACCTGAGGTATCAGCCCTTTTGGCCTCATAAAATCTATCGGCTGTATTGGCTGCCTCCTCTGTGCTGTGGCAATCCTGTAGGGTGAGATATGTCCTCAATTCTGGGGACACTGCTTGTAAAAATTGCTCCAGCACTATTTCATCCAAAATGGACTCCAGTGACCTTCTCTCTGGGGTAAGCCATTTATATGCCAAACTCTTGAGCCTCTGGTATAGAGCTCTAGGAGTTTCCTTAGGGTTAATCTTTGCTTCCCTAAACATACGTTTATAGTGCCTCGGGGTAAGACCTAACCTGTCTTTCACCACTTTCTTTATTTCTACATAATCTGCAGCGAGACTAGCCGGCATGGCCTTAAATGCGGATAGAGCCTCCCCTGTAAGTGTCATGGCGAAACTAATCGCCCATTGCTCTATCGGCCATTTAAGGGTCTCCGCTATTCTCTCGAAAGCATCGATATAGTCGTCTAAATTGTCTTGTTGTGTCAACTGTCCTAACGAAAATACATTGCAACTGTCCATTCCTGCTTGAGGAAACATATGGAAACCTGTTCCTCCTGTTGTCTGCGATTTCTTCAAGAGGGCTTCCATAGTCTCTAGCAGAGGCCGTTGTTGCTCCTGCAGTATCTCTGCTTGCCGTGCCTGGAGTTGGTGGACAAGCTCCGCCTGCTTATCCCATTGCGTCTGCATCCACATCATCACGTCGCGTGGCTCCATGTCTGCTCTGGAGTCTGCTGCACCTGTAGATAAAATAAAAAGAAAGACCCACCAAGTGCGGTACTTTTCTTTTAAAATCCCCTACTGTGAGCAACAGTACCCCTTTCTCACTGTTATCCTACCCTTTCACCCAGGCTACTTTTACCTCAGGTTTCAGGTAGACTTCAGCATGTGAGAAAGGTATTTTCCACCTCCCTGGCCGACCTGCCAGCGAACGTTCCGCTCACCAGTGCTCTTTTGGTACCAGCAGTCTTCCAGATATCCTCTTCTTTACTTTGCCTTCCTTTTCTTCTTCAAAAATCACTCCCCCAAAAAAATCCTCAATTCTACGCCATCTGTCAAAAGGGCCTTCTTATCACCAAAGCCTAGACCCAGCCCAAAGGCTTGCTTGGCCTTCTGGGATATGTAGTTGAAATAAGCAGTTGTGGCACCGAGGTAAGGCTACAAAAAGGTTTTATTTCCCCTTCCAAGAGGTTTCTTTTGGGTGAGTCAAACAAAACATAAACAGCTCCACTTGGGCAAAAACAAAGCAAGAACAGGAACAAAAATTGCTTACTTTCAGCTTTTAAACAAGTAAATGAAAAGGGCTCAAAAACAGCTCTCTTCAGCAAACAAAGGCATTTTCTTTGTGGCTTTCAAGCTTTGGCAATTCTACACACTTATCTTAGAGATAACACGTTATCTGAGACAGAGAGCGTACAGTCCATGTAATCACTGCTTACATTATCCCCCTGTAGCTCATATTGCATCTCTTCAGGCTCTTCTGTTAAGAGGTCATCTCTTGCAGCATGTGAAACGTTGCTAAACAGTCTCCCCTTGCTCTGCAGGAAGTCTCTTTCCCTCTGGGTAAGAATGTTAGCTAGGCTGCTACCGTATTCTTTGGAGTGCCTTTCTTGGGAGCTTCTTAAATGTGGTGGGAGATAGACAGAATTCTTAGTTTCCCTTTTCCCTCTACTAGAAACATTAGGGTTAGCCTTGCACAGTCTCTGCCTCAAGCTATGCTCAGTTGCTATCGAAGCTGGAATAAAATCACGTAAAAACTTTTCCTGGCTTCTGCCTTTAAAACCTCTTCCAGATACAGGCTTATGCTCAGGTATAAAAGCTTTACTGTTTTTCTGCCAGTTGTTTGTATAAAAACTTTCCTCTAGCTTCCTCCAGCTAACTTCACAATCAAATGTTTGGTTACCTTTTTGATAGCATTTGCTGGGCTTTGACGCTCTCAGAGTTCTGCTCTCAGCTCCCTTCCAATTAGAGTTTCTCTGTTTATATCTCTGGCTGTCAGCCTCACAGCTGCCTGCTCCCGTGCTCCAACCGGGTTCTAATTCACTCCTGCTGTGTCCTGCATATGTCTTCTCTCTCTCACCTTCACTCTCACTCTCACTTTCACTCCTGCTCCCACGCTCAGTCCATCTGTTGCTTGGACTCTCAAGCTGGCTCCGTCTCTCTTGCACACGCTGGCTCTGTCTAGCCCCACGTTGGCTCTGTCATCCTACCCTGTGTTCCTCTGAACTGTCATGATCAGTCCTACTTCCTGCATTTCTGCTGGTTTTCAAGGGCTCTATAAAAGCTGCCCCGTGACAAACTATCTAATTAATATTAACATCTCAGCTCAAAAAGGAATCAGGGCACACAAAAAAGTATGCATTCATAACCACATAAAATGTAAACCAACTAGGAATGCAATTGCCATTGCTTAACAGCTTAATATTTATCTTTATTACACCATTTTCAGCATAGTAGTAAAGGATCAATTAATCTCTTGCACAAGATAAATGCATTTACATCTTGAATCTACCTCAGTCGATACTAATTTATCTAATCAGTCTTGGTGCTTGTGGTATTCCACTAGTGACAAGACATTTGCTTCACACTTCCAATTAATACCATAGATCTGCAGGGGTCTTTACATAATAACAAACTTTCATGGATGTGATGTATACCAGGATTCTCAATCTAGTAACATAATAAAGAAAACATAACACACATTTACCACCTTGGTTTAATTATTTAATTCACTTGTTAGAATGAAGTTGTATCATTTATTATTCATTGGTGGTTCTCACATTTCTTTCCTAATTTTCTTTTTCCTTTTAACTCTTTTTATGCTTTTCTTTTCAATTCTCTTTAATCAAACTTGCTTTGACTTTGACAAGCAATTCAATTTTCAGCAAAGCTGCTAACTTGTATCTGCATCTCCTTTAAACTCCTTCACAATTTTTCTTAGTCTTTGTTATATCATGCAAAGTCACTCAACATATAAGATATATCTAGATATATCAAAACACATGGAAGATCTTCCCATTCACCCACATCAATTATAAATCAATCAATCATAAATAAAACAGGAGAATGTGTGATTAACCATTCTCCAGAGGTTCTTATCTCTAGTTATAAGAAGCTCTGGGAGGTACTATTTCTCAGTATCTGCATTCTTATACATGGAATGAAATCAGCAGATGAATTCTCTTAACCAGGATTATATCAGACCCATAACCTAGAAAACAAAACTTGCATGAAACGTATTTACTATACAAACACAAGTAAAGGAATGGCTAATCATTTTGGGTTTTTCTTCCCCCTCTATCATAATTATCAAATCCAGGATCTCTGTAAAATAATCTTAAACATACTGTAATCTAATAAAATCACAATCATGTAGATTTATTTCTGAATAATACTGCTGCCAATTAGAATCAGAAGTCGTTCTTTTTATGTATACTTTAACTGTGTTCTGCCTTCTCCCTGAAAACCTTTAAAAAAAAACCCTTCCCTAATAAGGCTTGCAGTTATCTAGCAAGAAACTCTTGGGCAGCTGGGGCAATCTCTCTTGCTACAGAGTTACTATAAACATACAGTCCTGCCAAGCTGTTATCTTTGGCCCTCACTGCAAATCAATCATAGAATCTCATCTCTTCACATCATTAGACCACCTTCACCAGTTTACTGTCCATCAAAAATCTCTCTTTTAAACTATTAATCTCATATCTCACTTCCTGCAATGCCTTCTAATCACTTGCATCATACCAGCTACATACATGCATAGACCTTCTTTATACCATACTTATGTATAGACTAAGGCCTCTAGAACACCAAATAACTATTAAAATTTAGTGCTACTTTTAAGTGAATTGCAGGGAAAAGATATAAACTTATTTTAGTTCAGTCCAAATAACAACTCTCTACATCCGTTCTAATTAGTATTAAACATTCAATATAACTAAAGTTCTTATGACATGAAAATTGTTTCTTTCAAAACATTTTATAACAACAATCTCAGTAAAAAGAAGTATCCCCCAGGTGTATCTAGAGTCTAACTATCTAAGGTCCAATATTCAGAATGCATTTACACAGTTTATAGCACTATAAACCATGTAAATGCCTTAAGCCCGGATATTCAACGGCACCCAACTTGAGATCAGTAATGCTCTTTCTTCTGTGCCCCTTCTACCACATATTCTCCTTACACTTCGCCCCTGGACCTCCATTCTCACCATAACACATGCTTCTGCAATTCTTCACATCCCTCCAGGCTGATGGTGGTTATCTATATGCTTTACCTGATGACAAATGTGAACCTCCCCTCCTGATGACGCTGTACATCCCCACTAATTTTTTCCCTGCCCTTTGCTCCCTTCCCTTTGTTATAGGGGTTTTTTTGCAAGGACTTTGAAGTGATGGAAATATGCTAGAATTTCCTGAAGTGTTAAGACCTTAGAAGACTGGATTTTTAAAAAATATTTATTTAGAACACTTGGGGGCATGTTTGCTAATGTGTGCACCATTAGCGCTGTTAGTGCATGTTTCAGTCATATCACTAGCATAGAGGCCTACACTATCTGTTGGGGGCTGAGCATCTCAATGCCCTCTGTCTAGTACCTACGTAGTACATGTGAGGATGGACAAGTAAAAGAATACCAGAATCTCCTAGATGTAATTGAAGAGGCCTATGACTTTCTTGACATAGGCCTCTAATACGAGGCATGACAAAAAAGAAACGAGACTGTCCCATAAATGTTTTATTACAAAATCTACAGAGAAATCCGCCCCAGAGTTAATACATGTCTGCATTAGTTTCTGCCATGTACAGAAGCACTAGGTAAAGTCATCCTCCTTGAGGTCCCTCAGGTCCCTCATTACAATGGCCTTGATCTCTTCTACAGAGGTGAAATGAGTTCCTTTGAGCACAGTCTTCAGCCTGGGGAAGAGCCAGAAGTCGCACTGTGCGAGATCTGGGGAATAAGGAGGGTGGTCGAGAGACCAGTGCTGCTGAACTAATTAAGGAACTGTTATAGCTGAGGAAAGCCTGGAGCAACAGTGTATCTGTAACCCTAAGTGTATTGCAAGCCCAAGAAGGACAAGGACAGTTTGCTTGGGTATTTATCCTGAAAATAAATTGTATTACCTTTAAATCTCCTACTGGCTGTAGAGCTTTGTGTCATTGCTCAGCCGCAGTTTACCACTCTTATAAATCTATGTATTTTAGAATTCAGTGTTTTTGCTGAGTCAGTCAGGTCTTAGTACCACCAGAGAGCTTTTTATTTAAATCAAATCAGACTATAGCTTAGCATACAAGTAGTATAAATAGTCTCTGAGTAGAAATAAATAAATTTGTTTCCAGTTAAGAGGACAAGATCTGTGAAGTTCTCTTAAATAGGTGTTAAAGCCAAGTGACAGATTAAAGGGGCAATTTGAAAGGCCCCCTCTATCAAACCAAAGGCTGTGTGAATCACCCAGGAAATTGGTAAGACTTTACCTTAAAGCATAGGTTAGAGCACTGTGTGGCAAGCTAGGTTTTATTAAGTCATCTTTCTCTTCCACCCATCCTGAGTCCTACCCACCCCAGGGATAATCTTAGCTTTATAGACTCTTAAACCTATTAAAGGGAAGGAGGTACCCATATTCACTTTCAGGTGTGGCTGGTTAACCTCATCAGGAATAGATTAATAAGGACCTGAGATTAGTTAATTTTGAGATGAACAAAGTCCATTAAAGATATTGAGGCACATTCCAATGTGGGCGTCCAGGCCCCTGTGTGACCAATCGAACTAGGGATACCTAGAGATAGACCTGATTCTGATCCCATGGAGGCTAGATGTTCCTACGGGATCAGAATCAGGTCTAGGGCCTGATTGTGCATGCCGGGCCGCAATTCTGATCGGCCTACATGCACAGTCACTTGCCCGGCTACCTCAGTCAGGCTCCTGAATGGAGCTGCAGTGCAATGCTGTCCAATTGCCATGGCACCATGGCTCCATTTAGGAGCCACAAATGCCAGCCACCACCAATGTCCTTTCCTTGCAACTGGACCTTTGATCTGGCCTCCCATGGCAAGGGTCAAGCTGCAGGGAACTTCCTGCACCCACCTACTGTGCTATCTGGGCCCAGCAGCAGGATCCCACAATGACCAGGTGGACTTATTCCACCTCAGCAGTGGAATAAGTCTCTCACCTATGTTCACAGCCCCAGATGTACAGGGCCAACCTCAGAATCAGCCCTGTATGTCCAGGATCGCGGATCGCCCATGCCCTGCCTTCGCTCCACCTTCAGAATGCCCCCTTCAGTCCTTTCTAAGCCTCCCTGTACAAACGCATTATTTCTAAACCTCCCTGTAAAAACGTGTTGTTCAAACAGGATGTCCACCCCCGCTATTCGCGGGACAGAATGACCCCCATTGGGTATAGTTGTATTTGTAAAAGTATCCCTAGCAAAATTAAGTAAATAACTTAAATACCTAAACAAAACCTTAAAACTAAGGTGCAGACAGCGGTCCAGCAGCAAAATGGGGCTTTACAGTCTTTTGCATCGAGTGTCACATATGATTTTCTCACAGTTGGTGAGGGGGTCTTAAGTGTGCACTAGGTGCAAGGAGCTCCTTGCTCTCAGGAAACAAGTCCAGTCTCTGGAGGTTAGAGTAGTAGACTTGGAGGACATAAGGAAGACAGAGAGGTATATAGACGAGGCCTACAGGAAAATAGTACTGAAGTCCCACCTCCAGTCTGGCAGCCTCCCTCCAGATGATGTAAAACTCCTCACACTGAGGAGGTATCTCCAGAGCCATGTGCCCACGAGGTGAGGGTTAGAACAGCCGTTATAGTTGGTGATTCAATCCTTAGGCATGTAGATAGCTGGGTGGCTTGTGGACGTGAGGATCACCTTGCAACATACCTGCCTAGTGCGAAGGTGTCAGATCTCACGAACCACCTAGACAAGGTTTTGGCTAATGCTGGGGAAGAGTCTGCTGCCATGATACATGCTGGTACCAATGACATAGGAAAGTGTGGTAGGGAGGTTCTGGAGGCCAAATTAAGGCTTTTAGGTAGGAATTTGAAATCTAGAATTTCTAGGATAGCATTCTCAGAAATGCTTCCTGTTCCACGCGCAGGACCCAAAAGGTAGGCAGAGGTCTGGAGCCTCAATGTGTGGATGAGATGATGTACAAGGAAAAGGGTTTTTGATTTGTTAAGAACTGGACAACATTCTGGGGAAAGGTGGGACTTTTCTGAAGGGAAGGGTTCCACCTTAACCGGGATGGAGCCAGGCTGCTAGCATTCACCTTTAAAAAGGAGAGTAGCTTTTAAATTAGATAATAGGGGAAAGCCGACAGTTGCCCAAGAGCACATGGTTCGGAAGGATGTATTCTTGAAGGATACTAGCAAAAGATTGAAGTTAGGATATATCAACACAGAGGTTCCAATAAAGACAAGTAACCCAAATGTCCTTAAATACAGAGCAGACAGAGCTTAAAGATTCCAAATTACCCTTGTCTACCGATAACCAGATTAATATGAATAAAATACAACCTCTAAAATGCTAGAAGTCTAAAAAATAAGATGGGAGAGTTAGAATATATAGCACTAAATGAGAAATTAGATATGGTTGGTATCTCAGAGATATGGTGGAAGAAGGATAACTAATGGGACACTGTGATACCTGGGTAGAAATTATATCACAATGATAGAGTAGATCAAATTGATGGAGGGGTTGCACTCTGTTAGAGAGGGCATTGAGTCACACAAGATTAAAGTTTTGCAGGAAACAAAATACATTGTAGAATCTCTGTGGATTGAAATTTCATGTAAAAAGTGGAAGGTGATGGCAGCGGGGGTGTACTATCGACCGCCTGGCCCAAATGAACAAATGGATGACGAAATGCTCAAAGAAATCAGGGAAGCTAACAAAAGTTACAACATAGTAATAATAATGGGTGATTTCAAATTACCTGGTATCAACTGGGTCAGTGTCATGGCAAGACATGCTAGGGAGATAACGTTTCTAGATGAAATAAATGACTGCTTCTAGGAGCAACTGGTTAATGAACTGACAAGAGGGGAAGCCATTTTGAACCTAGTCCTTAATGGAACACAACATTTGGTGCAAGAGATAAGGGTGTTGAGGCCACTTGGCAATAATGATCATAGCACGATCAAGTTTGATTTCGTAAATGGAGGAAGGACAGCAAGGAAATCCACAGTACTACCTTTTAAATTTCAAAATGGAGACTATGATAAAATGAGGAAAACAGTTAAGAAAAAACTAAAAGGAGCAACTGAAAAGGTTAAAGATTTTCATCGAGCATGGGCGTTGTTTCAAAATACTATCTTGGAAACCCAGACCAGCTGTATTCCATGCTTTAAGAAAAGTGGAAGGAAGTACAAAAGACTGCAGTACGGTTTAAAGGTCAGAGAGGCTGTTGCAGCCAAAATAGCATCTTTCAGGAAATGGGAAAAGGAATCAAATGACGAAAATGGGAAACAACTTAAGAACTGGCAAGTTAGATGCAAGTCATTGATAAGGCAGGCACAGAGAGAATTTGAAAAAAAAAGCTTGCCGTGGAAGCAAAAATGCATAATCAAAACTTTTTCAAGTACATTCATAGCAAATAACCTGTGAATCAGTTGGACCATTAGATTTGATAGAGTGGTAAAAGGGACACTAAAGGGGGACAAGGCCATAGTGAAGAGACAATGAATTCTTTGCTTTGGTCATTACTGAAGAAGATACATGGAAGTTACCCATGACTGAAATGGTATTTAAAGACGATTCATCGGATGAATTGAAAGAAATATCGATAAACGGGGAAGATGTATTACAACTATTTGATAAACTAAAGAGAAGCAAATCACCAGGACCGGATAGTATACATCTGAGGGTGTTGAATGAACTGAAATATGAGATTTCAGACCTACTATTAGTAACCTATGAACTGTCATAAAATCATCTGTAATACCTGAAGATTGGCGAATGGCCAATGTAAAGCCAATATTTTAAAAAGGTTTCAGGGATGATTCAGGAAACTACAGACTGGTGAGCTTGACATCAGTACCAGGCAAAATGGTAGAAAACATCATAAAGAACCAAATTACTGGACATGTAGATAGTCATGGTTTAATGGGAGAAAGCCAACATGGCTTTAGTTAAGGAAGGTCTTGTCTTACTAATCTGTTATATTTTTTTGAAGGTATGAATAAACAGGTAGACAAGGTGAGCCAGTTGATAAAATGTATCTGGATTTTCAGAAAGCCTTTGACAAGGTCCCTCATGAGAGACTCTTGGTAAAAATACAAATTTGTGGAGGACAAGGCAGTGCACTATTATGGATCAGGAACTGGTTAAAAGATAGAAAACAGAGGGTAGGGCTAAATGGCCAATTTTCCCAGTGGAGAAAAGTGAATAGTGGAGTACCCCAGGGATCTGTGCTGGGTCTACTGCTTTTTAACATATTCGTAAATTACCTGGAAAAGGGAATAACAAGTGAAGCAATCAAATTTGCATATGACACAAAATTATTCAAAGTTGTTAAAACACAAAAGGATTGTGAAAAATTGCAAGAGGACCTTGATAAATTGGAAGACTGAGCGTTCAAATGGCAGATACAATTTATAAATGACTTATCCACGTTCTGGAAAAATATTAAGACATTGCTCTTCTCAGAGCATTATGGAATTAAACAAACTGAAACAGATACTCTACCAAGATAAATTATTCCCTGATCATAACACTGAATACATTCACCTAACACACATCCTTTTCATCCTAAACCTATGTAAATACTTCAAAATGTAAAGATGTAAACCACTCCAAAATCTCATTGTAAATATGTTTGCTATTCTAAATAAGTTACTGCTGATAACCTTGTATGGAAGTTTCACTCACTACCATTGTTTTTATTTTGCTAAATACTGTTCATTGTAAGTGTCATCGTTCTTTGTAAACTGCTTTGATTCCTTGATAAGGCAGTATAAAAAACATCTAAATAAATAAATCAATAAAAATAAAATTTAATGTGGACAAGTGCAAAGTTATGCATCTAGGAAAGAATAACCCAAACTATGGTTACACGATGCAAGGTTCCACATGAGGAATCACCACCCAGGAAAATGATTTAGGCATCATCGTGTATAATGCATTGAAACCCTCCACCCAGTGTGCAGCAGCAGCCAAGATGGCAAACAGAATGCTGGAATCATAAGGAAAGGCCCATGTTCTCTGTAAAATAGTTATCTCCAAGTTATAATGCCCTGTTCAATGTAATTTCAGTTTGTTCAATGTAAACCGCACTGATGCAGAATAGCGCGGTATATAAGAGAATGTAAATAAATAAATAAAATAAAAGGAATGGAGAATAGAACAAAGGATATTATAATGCCTCTGTATTGTTCCATGGTGTGACTGCACCTTGAATATTGTGTGCAATTCTGGTTTCCGTATCTTAAAAAGGATATAGTGGAATTAGAAAAGTTACAGAGAAGAGCCACCAAAATGGTAAAGGTGATGGAAGGATACCCCTATGAGGAGAGGCTTAAAAGGTTAGGGCTTTTCAACCTGGAAAAGAGACGGCTGAGGGGAGATATGATGGAGGTCTATAAATTAATGAATAGAGTAGAACGAGTAAATGTAGATCGAATGTTTAAGCCATCAAAAAGTAGAAAGACTAGGGGACATGCAACAAAGTTACCGTGTAACCCATTTAAGTCTTATAAGAGAAAATATTTGTTCACTCAATACATAATCAAACTCTGTAATTCGTTACCGGAGGATATAGTAAAAGTCGTTTGTGTAGCTGGGTTTGAAAAAGGTTTGGACAAGTTCCTGGAAGAAAGGTCAATGAACCATTATTAAAGAGGACCCAGGAAGTCCACTGCGTGTGCTTCCCATTTCCCCTCCCCCCCTTTTCCACCTTTTCCTCTTTCCCCCATCCCTTCTCTTCTTCTCCCTCTCCCTCCCCCTCCTTCCCCTCTTCTCCCTTCCCCTCCCCCCTCCCTCTTCCCTCAATGAACTATTTTTTTTTTCAATAGATAGCTTGGCCTTGGTTTGAATTTCAAAATGATTTGCATGCTTTTATATGTATTTGGTGTGTAATGCTTTCGGAGTTGCCTAATTTTAGCTACATTGGCTATGTTTTTACTATAGCTCAGTGAGTCTTTTCAGTTCAACTCCTGTCATTATACTGTGAGAGTGTTTATGTTTTTTAATGCAGGTCACACAGTGCGCCCTACACTACTTGGATTTTTTCCTTTGTAGTCCAATTTCGAGTGCATACTTGGTCTAACAGGGATGTCATATGACACATGACCGTGTCACCAAGCCCTGATGTTTGAGGCTGTTTGACTGGCCCTCGATTTTGGCAGTTTTTCAAAAGATCTTTTATAAAGAAGAGTTCAATGGTCAGCATCTTATCTAATCAGCACGCTACCCTGTTGCACCCTGCTGCTGATATTTTCAGGCAAGTCTCTCCGTTATATATCAGGAATTTGCCATGAATAGCCGGCTGCTTCACAATATGCAACAAGTGTTTACACGCTGTGGGTTTCATGTGTTACGATCTCTTCATTTTTGTCTGACCAATATGTGTTGTCACCAGTAGCCACCCCACAGCCTAGGCACATAGGGTTAAGCTGCCTGGGATCCCTTATTCAAACAGCATGGCAGGGCTTTGAGCATGCACTGCCTCATGGGAGTTGTAGTACCACTTTTACCATCTAAATAAGGAGCAGTTGTGAACGAATGGTTTCAGGCAAAAATGACAGGATTTTATTTCCCCTCCGGGCGGATTCAAAACGAAGGAAATTCAGGACAAATAGCCATACATCTCTGGCAGGAAAAACAATACAAGAACTAACAGAAATATCTTCTTACTTCAGCATGTGCATTTGCTTCACAGCACTCAAAGTTATACAAACACTTCTCAGACCAAAAACGTTTGTGCTTTCTCTCTGCTGATTCATACAGCTCTCTGAACAACCTGGCTTTAGCACAATGAAATTATATCATCAGTAATAGACAGTGTACAATCCATTTGTTCTTCTACTATATTTTCTACAACTGGTTCTGTCTCCATTGCTTCATACTGGCTATCAGCTGGGTAAGTTTGAAACTTGTTACACGGCGTTTCTAAGCACATACCCAGTTTCTCTTCTCGAGGCTTCTCCTTACAGCACTCTAACAGATACGGTTGAGAATTACCATATATACTGGATTTAGCAGGAAGAGAGTCCCACTCTTCTGGGTTAGCATAAGATAAATTCTTAAAAGCAGTTTTATCTCTGAGCCAATTACTCAGCCTACCTTTTGGCTTTCGTACAGGAGAACTCAGTACTGCAGGGTCAGCTAAGGTTCCAAACCTTGGAGTTTGTGAGTGCTCCCAAAGAGCCTTCCCGGTATTCTTTCCCTTTGGCTGCCTTTCAGACACGGCACCAAACCTGGGCTGTTTTTACCTGGCTTCTTGGCACTGGTTCTCCAATTGTTTCTCTTGCTAGTTTCCCTCTCAGACTTATACCTCAGAGAGTCCTCTCCCAACTTCAGCTCCTCTGAGTTCTCACTCCAATATAGCTCCTACTCTGCTTCAAATTCTCGTTTCTTTTCTGAATCTGGCTCTGGCCCTTGCTCCAGCTCTGGCTCTGATTCTGGCTCTGACTCTGACTCCAACTCCGTCTCTCGCTCTCTCTCCCACTCTGGCTCTCTCTCTAATGAGCATTTCTTATATCCCTGCTTTCTAGGGTTTAACTTAGCCCTTCCCCCGACCAGGTGTTTTGCCTCAACTCCTGACTGTGGGGATAAACTGCAGCAGGGGCATGTTTTCCTCTCTCATGACTCATTCTGCTTGTGGTTTCCCTGGAAACCATGAGCCATGTGCTTTAGCTGCCTGTCAGCTATTGAAGCCAATTCTTCTGTTTCACTTATCTCTATGGGATCAGAGGGACCTTCTACATCACAGTCTTGTGACAGTTTATTGTTTTCGTAGCCTTTTATGTTGGCACAGTTTGGGAGTGAAGCTTGCGGTCATGTCAGTGTATCCTTTCTTTTGAATAAGTATGATGCATAAGATGTTTATGGGATGTTCATTGGGGTTTTAAATTTGGATTTGTCTTTCTCCCCCTTTTTTTGCGAACTGACATTTAAACATTATTCGGGACGTCGGGATTACACATTCTCCATGGTTGTTTAATGTTGTATCTTCATTCTGCGAGTGATTTTGGTCATATTGAGAGGATATTTGGTTGTACTTTAGCGATAAGGCACTCACGCACTGCAGCACTTTATAAAATAGCTTTGTTATGGGTGTTAAATA
Organism: Ichthyophis bannanicus; assembly: GCA_033557465.1. Taxonomy (NCBI): domain Eukaryota; kingdom Metazoa; phylum Chordata; class Amphibia; order Gymnophiona; family Ichthyophiidae; genus Ichthyophis; species Ichthyophis bannanicus. Next base: position 862,894,034 of record CM066034.1, read on the forward strand.
TCTGCAGAGATTGTTGGGTAATTATACACTGATGTAACAAATATGTTACGTTTTTTTAATCATGAACAAGGTCCGGAGGATTTCTGTCATAACACCTAATTATGCCATCAAGCTATTATGCTACATATCTATCTGGTTGTTCTGAGACTTTGACGGTTTATAATGCATTGAAACAATCCTTAGCTTTGCTTTTATGCCTTGGTGTATTTAGAAATCAATTTATCTGATGATTTATAGTACAACAGGTGTCTGTTCATTCCATGCCTGTTTGTTTTCACATCTCTTTTGTCATTGCTGAATTTCTGGCTTCCCTGTAGGACCATGCAATTTTTATTTTTATTATTATTTTTATTATTCTTTACATATTTTATTTTGGCATGACACTGTATGGTAAAAACTATACATTTTTAAAGAATTGTGTCTAATCATTAAGTGGTATTTTTTACCCCTTTTCTGTTCTTCATTCGATTGTTTTTATATTGAAAGGTCTTATTATCCTCTTTTTAAAAAAAATTAATAACTGGTCTCATTATGTCATTCCTTACAGAGAATTGTCTCAACTATACAAGTTTAAGTGACTACAAGTAAGTTCATGCGTTGTCCCTCCCCCTCCATGCACTTGATCACTTCTGGTGTTACAATAATTTGCTACATATACAGATTGTGATACACTTTACCTTCTTTCCACTTTATAAGTATTTTTAACTTTGTGTCCCTTTATATTAGAATTTCCTGTTTGTCCATTTTAGGTGTACACAGTTACATATAATTATGTATGTATTTTACTATTGACTGATTGATTATCTATTATTTGTTTGATTAAGTTTTGATGCTCTTTCTCTGTTTATTTGATATGTCTATTTTTAATATTTTTAATTTTCTATGTTTTGAGATTATTCCTAATAACAAATTATTGATGTGCACATATTGCTCTCTTTGAGGTACCCCCTGAAGAAGGCTATGTCAAAACACAGCTGTGTAGGGGTGTGTCTATAAAGGACTTCTTTTACCTGTTCACCCCTATGTGCTTTGTCTTTGGAAAGATCCATAAACCATTATTAAAGAGGACCAGGGAAATTCACTGCTTACCCCAATACAAGCATTGTGGAACCTGTTTGTTTTCTTGGGAACCTGCTAGATACTTGTGACCTGGATTGGCCACTGTTAGAAACAGTATACTGGGCTTGATGGAACTTGGTCCGACCCAATATGGCATATCTTATGTTCTTATTCATGATGACTACTTTTTCTAATTGTTTTGAGGCATTGTGAACATCTTTCGGAAAACAGATAGGTGAACACTTGTACCAGATTTTGTTGTGAAATTTAATCTTTGCTGAACATTGGATATTATTTTGGCTGCCTGCGTTTTATTCTAACCACAGTACTTCAATCTATCAAATATCCCCAGATTTGTTTTACTACAGTTTTAGTAATATTCCAGTAAGTGGGCTAAGAGCCTGATTCACTAAAGATTTTCTCCCATTCCACATCTATTAAGAAAAAGCTTAATGGATCAAGTGTTCAGACAATGACAAAGATAAGAATGACACTAAATATAGATAGTTATTTGTCTTTCTCCATGTCTTTTTAGCTTTCCAGTGACCTCATGATTAAGTTGATGCAAATATCAATATATTAGATTAAGGATTTTCCAGGAATCAAAGTTATTTCCCAGTCTTAGCATAATTTCTAAATGCATCCATTTTTCTTAGACCAGTCTTAGTCAATGAAAATAATATTACATCACTAGCACCTAATAAAATCTGCTTTGACCTGTTGCCCACTCCTAGGAAATATAAAAACCTAAATCCATGTCAAGCACCATATTAATTATAAAAATATAGAACAGAACAAATTATGACAAATTAACGTGTTTCACTTCAAGCTTAGACCCTCACCACTAAAATGCAATAACATGGAGGACTAGCCTAAAGGTTAGAGCAGTAAACTAAAAGTCAGGGTTCAAATCTCACAGACACTCTTTGTGGCCTTAGACAAATCTTTTCATCTTCCATTGAATCAGATACAAACTTAGATTATAGTGTCTCTGGAGACAGTGAACTATCTCATATACCTGAATGTAAGTTACTTTGACCTACTACTGAGAAAACATAAGCTAAAATCCAAATAGCAATCGTTTAACGCAAATTAAAGCATACAGGCCCCAATTTTATATCTATCAGATCACAAAAGAAGGAGCAAAAGCTACATTTCCTATACTTCTAAGTCATCAGGCGGGTACTCATGCCATACAGACACATCACATCAAATTTCTTCAAAGCCCTCAATGTGGGGCCTGGTCACTCAAACAGCTTTCCCCAGCAGCCTCACGGGTCCAGCCTTCTCAGTCATCAATGCCCCTTCTATTGCGAGCCAAATCTGGCAACACAGACAGCCTGTTCCTCTGCCTTGTGCCACAGGCAAACACTGCCAACAAGGTCTGATTTACTAAAGACAAGCCTGGCACGAAACTCCGATCTGCATCACCAATATAGGAGAATTTTTGCTTTGCGCAAACCTTTGCTTTACAGCTCACTTCTCTCAGACGCATACTAGCCCTCAGCAGCATATAGAAAGTGGAACAATATTCTCCACAATGCTCCTTGGCTCTAAATCTTACTAAGCATTTAGTGTATGCTGTTAAAATATGCTGTAGGTAATTGTTGTCGCGGTGGTGTGGCAGCACGCACTAATTTGTGTGCTAACTTCATGCAATAGTCAGAGGTGAGATCAGGGCAGAGAGTAGTCATGGTGGCCAATGACAACTAATGCATGGGATGGCGCTGCACACTAGCTGTCACGACTGCCAATAGAGCAGCCGCATCTAATACCACCTCGAGTGGTGGTATTAAGTGCAGCCATGTGATGCTGACAAAGTGGCATTTAAAAAAAAATCAATCCATGGTTACATCACACTCTGCCAATCCCCTCAGCACACATATCCCCCTAGATCTGATGCCCTCCCCCTTGCACACAGAGGTTCATCAGCAAAGCCATTCTCCCGTTCAGAATGACCATCTCTGATAGCACCATTACTTAGAGCAACAGCCACCCTTCAAGGTCCCCACAACCCAAAGGTCACCAACTGACAATCCTACTGAGGACCCTCCCAAAAAACCCTCCCACCCAATCTGATTCCAAACATGCTTCCCCTGCACAAATATACACACACATCAACCTCCCCCAACCCTAGATCCCACACACATCTTACCCAGAGGGACTCTCCGATATTAGGATGAAAGACAAAGAAACATGTAACAGAAAAAGACCATATGGTCTATCTCTTCTGTCCTTCCATATCAACTACTATAGTCTCTTTTTTTTTTCCTTTAGAGGAGATCTGTGTATGTCCCATGCAGTGCCATCCCATGAATTAGCTGTCATTGGCCATACTGTCCTTCTCTCTACTACCTCCACTGGGAGACTATTCCACACATCTACCACTCTTTCCATAAAGAAATATTTCTGCATATTCACCCTCATCCTATGCCACCTCATTGCAAAGCTTACTTTCAATTGAAAAAGACTCTCCTCTTGTGCATTTATGCCACTGGGATATTTAGACGTCTCTATCTTATCTCCTCTATCCTGCCTTTCCTCTAACATATGCATATTAAGATCTTTAAGTCCGTCCCCATATGGTTTATAATGAAGATCACTAACCATTTTAGTAGCCATCCTTTGCACTGACTCCATCCTATTTATATCCTTTTGAAGGTGTGGTCTCCAGAATTGCACAGAATACTCCAAATGAGGTTGCACCAGAGACTCATACAGAGACACTATCACCTCCTTTTTTCTGCTAGCCATTCCTCTCCCTTTGCACTCAAGCATCTTCCTGGCTTTTGCCGTTGCCTTTTCTACCTGTTTAGCCACTTTAAGATCATCAGAAACAATCATTCCCAGGTCCCGCTCTTCTTTTGTAGACAGAAATATTTTGCCCACTACACTGTACTGCTCCCTTGGAGTTTTGCAGCCCAAATGTATGACCCTTCATTTTTTAGCATTAAATCTGAGCTGCCAATTCTCGACCATTCCTCAAGATTAGCTGGATGCCTCCTCATGTTATTTACTCCTTCCTGAGTCTCTACTCTATTGCAGATTTTTGGTATCATCCACAAAGAAGCAAACCTTACCCAACTAACCTTCCACAATATCACTAATAAAGATGTTAAAAAGAATTGGACCAAGGACAGAGCCCTGTGGCACACCACTGGTAACATCCTTCTCCTCAGATTGAGCTCCATTTATCTGTACACTTTGTCGCCTCACACTCAACCGATTTCTTACCCAATCAGTCACTTTAGGGTCCATTTCTAAGGTGCTCAATTTATTAATAAGTCACTTGTACGGAATGGTGTCAAAGGCTATAATTAAATCCAAGTCCACCACATCTAGGCCTCTCCCCCATTCCAAATTTCTGGTCACCCAGTCAAAGAAATCAGTCAGATTTGTCTGAGAAGACCTGCCTCTGGTAGACCCATGCTACCTCAGAGCCTGCAATCTTCCTCCACTCCTGCCCCAGCTGTTTCTGCTTTCAAAATGGTGGCAGTCACCTCTAGTGGTAGTACTACAAGAGTACTGCTAGGGATGACCATCGTCATTTTGAAAGCAGTGGCAGTCAATACAGAAGCAGAGGGAGACTGTTCCTGCCCACCTCACACTGAAAACCAGGAAACCCCCTGGGTAAGATCTGGATGGATTAGCAGGTGGGGGGAGGGGGAAGAGGTTCTTTGAGGGGGGCATGTTTTGGGGGGGCAGGGATATGTGTGGGGGGGTCTCTGGGGGGCCTCGGTAGCATTGTCAAATAATGATCTTTGGGTTGTGGGGCCTTGAAGGGTGACTTGCCCTAAGTGATGGTGCTGTCCAGAAGCAGGGTTCTGAAGGGGGGATCGGCTGTGCTAGGGGACTTCTATGTTTAGCAGAACACTAGCCCTGGAGGGGCTGGACATGTGTATGGGGAAGGGGTGATTTGTGTGCAGAGGGTTCAGAAGGGAAGGGGTGTCAGGATCATCACTGAAGTGGCTGTGGCTTTTTTTTAACATTTTGCTGAGGCTACATTCCCTGCCTCACAGGTAGTGCCGGCCCATGCAGTGTCTGCTCTGCACAGTAAATGTAGGGCAAATGATGGCCATACAGAGGCTTTCAACATACAGTGTTCCCTCGCCACTTCGCGCTTCATGTTTTGCGGCTTCAGTGCTTCGCGGGTCAGCAGCCACATTGTGGAAAGGAACGTTGTTTCATGTTGATGCGCGAGAGAGAAGGATCCCTGCATGTCAACCAAAGAGATGAGTTGACTCAGAGTACTGTACATACCACGGGCTTTCATAAAGGCGCGTGATTGGTTTCCGGTGTGACATCGACCAATAAGAGTACGAGTGGATTTATCCCTGTGAGTTGATTGTCTGCGCATCATTGCAGCCTCACCTAGCATCTTCTCTTATTGTATCTCGCCAGTCTTGTCCATGATGTTGACTGTCTCGCATACAGTACTGTATTTTAGTGTTGTGTTGGCGATAACTTTTTTTATTAATTAAGCCCTTATAATGCCGCCTAAGCGCTGTGCCCCTGCGAAAGCTTCCTCCGGGTCGCCCAAGAGGAAGAAGATGATGACCATCAGCGAAAAAGTGAAACTTTTAGATATGATCAAAGAGGGCAGAAGTTATGCATCTGTGGCACGCCATTACGGGGTGAATGAATCTACAGTGCGGTACATCAAGAAAGAGGAAGCAAACATCCGCAAAACTGCTTCAATAACCTTCAACAAAGAAGCAAAACGTGTGATAACTCCGCGTAATAACAGAATTGTGAAAATGGAAGCTGCACTGGCATTGTGGATTGCTGATTGCAGGAAAAAGACAGTGAGTGTGGACACTAATATGATCAGGACAAAGGCCAAAGCTCTCTATGACCAAATCTTGCCCGATGACGACAATGAAGAGGCTGAAGAAGGTGCTGACGAACCTCAAGCCAGTACTAGCGCTGCTAGGAGTGATTCGCCTCCTCGCGGACGAGGCTTTTCAGCCAGCAAAGGCTGGTTCGAAAAATTTCAAAAAAGATACGGCCTCAGAAATGTGCTTCTGTATGGTGAGGCTTCCTCTGCTGACAACGATGCTGCTTGTCGTTACGTGGAGGAAAAGTTTCCTAACCTCATCAGTGAGGGAGGCTACCTTCCTGAACAAGTTTTTAACATGGATGAAACAGGCCTTTTTTGGAAGAGGATGCCTTCACGTACATTCCTCTTCAAGGACAAAGTGAAGAGGCCAGGCTTCAAGGCTCACAAAGACCGTGTGACTGTCATCATGGCTGGCAATGCTGCAGGTTTTATGCTTAAGCCAGGCCTTATTTATAAAGCCAAAAAACCACGGGCATTAAAAAACAAAAATATGGCTCTGTTGCCTGTGTTCTGGATGCATAACTCCAAGGCCTGGATAACGAAAGCTCTGACCCTTGAATGGTTCCTCCATTGCTTCATTCCCCAGGTGAAGCTGTATCTGGCTGAAAAGGGCCTCCCCTTTAAGGTCCTTCTCCTGATGGACTGTGCAGGAGGCCATGCAACGGACCTGCAATATGACAGTGTGCAGATAGAGTTTCTGCCCCCGAACACTACATCTCTAATTCAGCCGATGGATCAAGGTGTCATTCGTGCCTTTAAGGCACTCTACACTCGCTCCACGATGGAGGGCCTCATCTCAGCAGTTGACGATGCCAATGACGAATTCACCTTGAAAGCATACTGGCGCAGTTACAACATTGCCTCATGTTTGTCTAATATTCAGCAAGCATTAAAGGACATGAAGAGTGAGACCATAAACTCTAGCTGGAAGAAATTATGGCCGAACGTGGTGCACGACTATCCAGGCTTCACTCCTGAAGAAGTTCATCACTCAGCGGTGGAGAAGGCGGTGAGGCTGGCTCACATCATAAGGAATGAAGGATTTGTCGACATGACAGAAGAAGACATCAGCGCCCTTATCGATTGCCACTCGGACCCACTGAGCGATGAAGACCTCCTTGAGATGACAAAGTCTGCAAGTCAGGAAGAAAACGAAGAGGAAGACGAAGAAGAAACTGAAAAGCGTGGCCTTACCCTGGAGAATCTGCAACAATTGTGCAACATGGCAAGAGCGATGCAACAATTTGCACAAGACATTGACGACAATATGGTTCGAGCTGTCGAGTTCAGTAATCGCGTTGACGGGGTTATGTCCTTGTACAGGGGAATTTTGAAGGAAAAGAAAAAACAAAGACAACAACTACCCATCACCATGTTTCTCTCCAAGGTAAAGCCCCCGGCTCTACCGTCAGCGCCTCCAGCAGAAGAGTCTCCGAGTCAAGTGAGAGCCTCTCCTCCGCCACCAACACAAGACTCTTCGCCTCTCTCAGAAAGCAATGTTGATTAATGTTTATTACTGTATAAGGTTTTGTAATTAACCCTATTGTAATTAGCACTGACACGTTTTAAGTAAATACGTATACAGTACTGTTGTAATTTTTGTCTTAAATGAGTAAAGTATGAATACTGTTTACATATTTAAAACATTCTTGTACAGTACCCGCATACACAAAAATTCCTAGGGGCAAATACTACTTCGCGGTTTTTCAGCTTTCGCGGAAGGTTCTGGTCCCCATTAACCGCGAAAAACGAGGGATCACTGTACTGTTAGGTTTTGCACAGAATACACGGTAAGTGCAGAAACTTACCCCACCTTAGTAAAAGACCCTCTGGAGCTTCCCTTTTTGAACCTGGACATGTCTGATTCCCTTATGAACTTAGTTAAATTTTGCCAGTGAGCAAGTAGTAATTTTTAAGAACAGAGTCACGTACCGCAAGGCTCTGTGTTGGGACCTCGCCTTTTCTCTCTAAACACTCATTTCGTTTGTGAACTTATTTCCTCCCACAGTTTTCAATATCATCTCTATGCTGTTGATTCCCAAATCCAACTTTCTGCACCTAAATCTCTCCTTGTAGCCAGGACTGGATCTCTGCCTGATTATCTGACATTAGTGCCCGGACATCTCCCACCATCTGAAATTGAACATGGCCAAAACTGAGCTACTTATCTTTCCCCTTAAGCCCACCTCCCCCTTCCTCCTTTCTCTATTTTTGCGGCTAACACTCTTCTCCTCCCTGTTTGCTTGGCTCACAACCTTGGGGTCATCTTTGATTCCTCCCTCTCCTTCTTCACACACATCCAACAGATACCTAAAACCTTTCTCTGTAACATTGGCACAATTTGTCCCTTCCTTTCTGAACACACAACTAAGACCCTCATCCATTCTCTTGTCACCTTCTGTCTAGACTACTGCAACCTCCTCTTCACTGGTCTTCCTCTGAATCATCTCTCCCCACTTCAATCTGTTCAAAACTCAGCTGCATAGCTAATCTTCCACCAGTGTCGCTATGCTCATATCACTCCCCTTCTCAAGTCACTTCAGTGAACAGATGGATAATGAAATACTAAAAGAAATCAGGGAAGCTAATAAAATTTACAACACAGTAATAATGGGCAATGTCAATTACCCCGGTATTAACTGGGTCAGTGTCACAGAACGACAAGCTAGGGAGATAACGTTTCTAGGTGAAATAAATGACTGCCTCTTGGAGCAGCTGGTTCATGAACCAACAAGAGGGGAAGCTATTTTGGACCTAGACCTTAGTGGAAAACAAGATCTGGTGCAGGAGATAATGGTGTTGGGGCCACTTGGCAGTGATGATCATTGCATGATCTCATTTGATTTAATAAATGGAGGACAGCAAGGAAATTCACAGTACTACCTTTTAACTTTCAAAAGGGAGACTATGATAAGATCAGAAAAATAGTTTAGGTGGAAGGAAGGCCAAAAACCTGCCAGCAAGGTTTAAAGGTTGTACCAGAAAAGCATCTTTCAGGAAATGGAAGGAGCCAAATGACGAAAACAGGAAACAACAAAAGCGCTGGAAACTTAAATGCAAGGCATTGATAAGGCAAGCAAAGAGAGAATTTCAAAAAAAGCTTGCCGTGGAAGCAAAAACATAGAATAAAAACTTTTTCAAGTACATATATAAAAAAAAATCTGTGAGTCAGTTGGACCATTAGATGATAGAGGGGTAAAAGGGGTGCTAAGTGAGGACAAGGCCATAAAGGAAGACTAAATAAATTCTTTGCTTTGGTCTTTACTGAAGAAGATGTGGAGAAGTTACCTGTGTCAGAAATGGTATATAAAGGTGAGGTATCAGAAGAATTGAGACAAATATCAATAAACTGGGAAGATGCATTACAACTATTTGATAAACTAAAGAGTAGCAAATCACCTGGACTGGATAGTACACATCCCAGGGAGCTGAAAGAACTGAAATATGAGATTGCAGACCTACCATTAGTAATCTGTGAACTATCATTAAAATCATCTGTAGTGCCTGAAGATTAGAGAATGGCCAAAGTAATGCCAATTTTTAAAAAGAGTTCTGAGGTGATCTGGGAGATTGGTGAGCCTGACATCAGTAATGGGCAAAATGGTAGAAATCATCATAAAGATTAAAATTACTGACAATGTAGATAGTCATGGTTTAATGGGAGAAAACCAACATGAATTTAGCCTGGGAATTTCTTTATTCTTTATTTGTGACATTTGATAAACCGCCTGTTACCAAAGTATTAAGGCGGTGTACAATAAAATTGGGGCTACTAAGAAACAAAGGAGGAAAAGAATGCCATTAAATTTGATAGGAAAGTAATTAGAGAAGGGGGAAAGAAGGATAGAATAGGACAGATATCAACATAGACATCAAGATGAAAATACACAGGAGAACGTAAGGATAAAGAATAGGGGGGAAGGGGGGAGAGGGATGTTTAAAGCGTAGGACAAGCGAGTAATGGCTAGAGGTGACTAGGAGGTTCGCCTGACGTTGGATAGGTGTTAGTGGAGGGTGTGATTGGGGGGGCAGGGAGATCAAAAGCCTGGCAAAAAAGATAGGTCTTGAGAAGGGCCTTGAACCGAGGGAAAGACAATCAGTGCGGAGGGAGTGAGGGAGGGAGTTCCACAGGGCGGGCCTGGCAAAAAAGAAAGCAGCATGACGGGTTGACTCAAGGTGGGCCTGGGTAGGGGATGGTAAGAAGAGACGATTACCAAATGCCGAGCGGAGTAGACGGGGAGTTGGTTGAAGGTAGATAAGATCTTGTCATTACTAATCTGTTATTGTGATTTGAAGGTGTGAATAAACAGGTTGATCTAGTGTATCTGGATTTTCAGAAAGCATTTGACACTCTTGGCAAAATTAAAAAGTCATGGGATAGGAGGCAGTGTACTATTGTAGATCAGGAACTGGTTAAAAAATAGAAAGCAGAATGTAGGGCTAAATGTCCAATTTTCTAAATGGAGAAAGGTGAATAGTGGAGTACCGCAGGGATCTGTGCTGGGCCTGCTGTTTTTTGACATCTTCATAAATAATCTGGAAATGGGAATAATGAGTGAGGTAAGAAAATTTGCAGATGACACAAAATTATTCAAAGTTGTTAAAACACAAGAGGATTGTGAAAAATTGCAAGAGGACCATGATAAATTAGAAGACTGGACATCCAAATGACAGATGAAATTTAATTGGGGAAGTGCAAAGTTATGCACCTAGAAAAGAACAACCCAATGCTAGGAATCATAAGAAAAGGAATGCAGAATAAAACTGAGGATGTTATAATGCTTCTGTATCGTTCCATGGTGAGACCGCACCTTGAATATCGTGTGTGATTCTGGTCGCTATATCTTAAAAAGGATATAGCATAATTAGAAAAAGTGCAGAGAAGAGCCACCAAAATGGTAAAGGGGATGGAAGGTTACCCCTATGAGAAAAGGCTTAAAAGGTTAGGGCTCTTCAACTTAAAAAAAAGACAGCTGAGAGGAGATATGATAGAGGTCTATAAATTAATGAATGGAGTGGAACGGGTAAATGTAGATTGGTCCATCAAAAAGTAGAAAGACTAGGGGACATGCAATGAAGTTACAATGTAACCAAGTTAAGACTAATAAGTGAAAATATATTTTTCAATTAATGAATAATCAAACTCTGGAATTCGTTACCAGAGCATTTGGTTAAAGTTATGTACCTTTTTGGGAACCTGGCAGGTACTTGTGACCTGGATTGGCCATTGTTGGAAACTGGATATTGGGCTTGATGGACCTTGGTCTGACCCAGTATGGTATTTCTTAAGTTCATTGGCCCCCTGTCTCTTTCCACATCCATTTCAAACTTCTCCTTCTGACCTATAAGTACCTACATTCAGCTGCTCCTAACTTCCTTTCCTCTCTTCTCTCTCCCTACATCCTTCCTCGGGAACTCCACTCTTCTGGCAGATCCCTTCTATCTGTGCCCTTCTCTTCCACTGCCATCTCTAGACTTTGATCCTTCTACCTTTCTACTTCTTATGCCCAGAACAAACTACCTGAGTCGGTACGTCAGGCTCCATCTGTGGCCCTGTTCAAATCCATGCTAAAAACACATCCTTGAGATTGATTTTGGATCTTGATCCCCCTAGTCTCCTGTTCATCTCCTGTGTGTTTCCTTATCATTCCCCGAGATATATCCTAATCCTCATTTGTTGTATTGTCTATCTTGATGAGACTGTAATCTCTTATGAGCAGGGACACTGTCTCTTACATGACTCTGTACAGTGCTGTGTATGCCTTGTAGTGCTGTACAGGCTGTTTTAGTTTGCTTTCCTCTGATCAGAGAAGGGCTGAACTTTTACAGAGCTCTGCTAGTGAGTGGATATTTGCCTCCTGGGACATCTTACTGTGAGTTCTAGCTGTTTATTTAATTATTTACTGTTTGTCTAACTGTTTGTTGTTTAATTATTTATTGTTTGTCTTAGTGGTGTGCTAGTTCAGCCTTCTCAGCTGTACTTACCTTGCCTCTCTCAACTAACTGGGCTTTGTGTGGTAGCCATTTTGAATTAAATCTCTCTCCCCAGAACCTGCTGTTTGTAAAGCTTTTTCCTGTCCTTGCCTGCCTGAGTGAATCCTCCCCCTCCCCCCTCCCCCTGAGGTATTGTGTAGCCTTCTTCCTGTTTTCTCCACGTGTGCATAGGCTGTTTTAGTTTGCTTTTCTCTGATCAGAGAAGGGCTGAACTTTTACAGAGCTCTGCTAGTGAGTGGATATTTGCCTCCTGGGACATCTTACTGTGAGTTCTAGCTGTTTATTTAATTATTTACTGTTTGTCTAACTGTTTGTTGTTTAATTATTTATTGTTTGTCTTAGTGGTGTGCTAGTTCAGCCTTCTCAGCTGTACTTACCTTGCCTCTCTCAACTAACTGGGCTTTGTGTGGTAGCCATTTTGAATTAAATCTCTCTCCCCAGAACCTGCTGTTTGTAAAGCTTTTTTCCTGTCCTTGCCTGCCTGAGTGAATCCTCCCCCTCCCCCCCCTCCCCCTGAGGTATTGTGTAGCCTTCTTCCTGTTTTCTCCACGTGTGCATAGGCTGTTTTAGTTTGCTTTTCTCTGATAAGAGAAGGGCTGAACGTTTACAGAGCTCTGCTAGTGAGTGGATATTTGCCTCCTGGGACATCTTACTGTGAGTTCTAGCTGTTTATTTAATTATTTACTGTTTGTCTAACTGTTTGTTGTTTAATTATTTATTGTTTGTCTTAGTGGTGTGCTAGTTCAGCCTTCTCAGCTGTACTTACCTTGCCTCTCTCAACTAACTGGGCTTTGTGTGGTACCCCCATCCCCCTGCTGAGGGTTCAGGACAGGGTACCTTGTAACTGCCCTCTTTAATAGGACTTATCTCCCTCCCTCCCTCCCCAGCACCCACCCACCCCTGGGGTAATTGTAGTTTTATAGGTACTTGCACATCTTAGAGGAAAGGGGCTGCTCTCAGGTGCAGCTCTTAATCCAAATCAGTCATACACAGAGGACCTGAGATTAATTAAGCTTCAGGTACACAGGGTGTATTAGGGGTATTAGATACACTTTTATTAGTATAAGCATCTACACCAATCCTTATTATATACCGAATTTAAAAGACCTAAACACAAGCTTTAAACTAAGATGCAGACAGAGGTCCAGCAACGAGATGGGGGTTCTCCAGTCTTTTGCATTGAGTGTCACATGTATGATTTTCTCCCAGTTGGTGAGAGGTCCTACATATGCACTAAGTGCAGGGAGCTCTTTGCTCTCAGGGAACGAGTCCGTTCTCTAGAGGCTAGAGTAGCAGACCTGGAAGACATAAGAAAGACAGAGAAGTACATGGACGAGACCTACAGGGATATAGTCCTGAAGTCCCACCTCCAGTCTGGCAGCATCCCTGTTGCCATGGAGGAGAGAGGTCACGTGACAGGAGAGCATCACCCTGGTGTGGCAGGAAGTGATCCTGTAACTAGGACCTGTCCTCCAGGTGATGTAAAACCCTCTCGCACCGAGGACGTTTCTCCAGAGCCATGTCCCCATGAGGGGAGGGTCAGGACAGCTGTTATAGTTGGTGATTCAATCATTAGGAATGTAGATAGCTGGGTGGCTGGTGGACGTGAGGATCGCCTGGTAACATGCCTGCCTGGTGCGAAGGTAGCAGATCTCACGCACCGCCTAGATAGGATCATAGATAGTGCTGGGGGGGAGTCTGCTGTCTTGGTACATGTTGGTACCAATGACATAGGAAAATGTGGTAGGGAAGTTCTGGAGACTAAATTTAAGCTTTTAGGTAGGAAGTTGAAATCCAGAACTTCCAGGATAGCGTTCTCCGAAATGCTTCCTGTTCCACGTGCAGGACCCAAAAGACAGGCAGAGCTCCGGAGTCTCAATGCGTGGATGAGACAATGGTGCAAGGATGAGGGTTTTGGATTTGTTAGGAACTGGGGAACATTCTGGGGAAAGGGGGGGCTCTTCCGAAGGGATGGGCTTCACCTTAATCAGGATGGGACCAGACTGCTGGCATTAACCTTTAAAAAAGAGATAGAGAAGCTTTTAAACTAGAAAATAGGGGAAAGCCGACAGTCACCCAGGAGCGCATGGTTCGGACAAAGGTATCCTTGAAGGATACTACCAAAAGCAGTGAGGTTCCAAAAGGGAGTATAGTAGCCCAAATGCCCTTGAGTAAGGAGCAGACAGAGCATAAGGATTCCCAATTACCCATGCCTACCAATAGCCAGATTAATATTAATAAAATACAGTCTCTAAAATGCTTGTATGCCAATGCTAGAAGTCTAAACAATAAGATGGGAGAATTAGAATATATAGCACTAAATGAGAGGTTAGATATGATTGCACTCTCAGAGACATGGTGGAAGGAGGATAACCAGTGGGACACTGTGATACCTGGATACAAACTATATCGTAATGATAGAGATGAACAAATTGGTGGAGGGGTTGCGCTCTATGTTAGAGAGGGCATTGAGTCAGAAAGGATTAAAGTTTTGCAGGGAACAAAATTTGCTGTAGAATCTCTATGGATTGAAATTCCATTTATGAAGCGGAAGGTGATGGCAGTGGGAGTATACTATCGACCACCTGGCCAGAATGAACAAATGGATGATGAAATGCTCAAAGAAATCAAGGAAGCTAACAAAAGCCACAACAGAGTAGTAATAATGGGTGATTTCAATTACCCCGGTATCGACTGGGACAGTGTCACAGCAGGACAAGCTAAAGAGATAAAGTTTCTAGATGAAATAAATGACTGCTTCTTGGAGCAGCTGATTCATGAACCGACCAGAGGGGAAGCCATACTGGACCTAGTCCTTAGTGGAACGCCAGATCTGGTGCAAGAAATAAGGGTGTTGGGACCACTTGGCAATAGTGATCATAGTATGATCATGTTTGATTTAATCAGTGGAGGACAGATAGTAAAGGAATCCACAGTACTACCTTTTAACTTTCAAAAGGGAGACTATGATAGAATGAGGAATATAGTTCGGAAAAACTAAAAGGAGCGGTTCCAAAGGTTAAAGACTTACAGCAAGCTTGGGTGTTATTTAAAAATACTATCCTCGAAGCCCAGACCAGCTGTATTCCAAGCATTAAGAAAAGTGGAAGAAAGTCCAAAAAACTGCCAGCATGGTTTAAAGGTGAGGTCAGAGAGGCTGTTGCTGCCAAAAGAGCAACCTTCAGGAAATGGAAAAAAGAGCCAAATGATGAAAACTGGAAACAGCACAAGCACTGGCAAGTAAAATGCAAAGCATTGATAAGGCAGGCAAAGCGGTAATTTGAGAAGAAACTTGCTACGGAAGCAAAAACACGAAATAAAGACTTTTTCAAGTACATTCGTAGCAAAAGGCCTGTGAGAGAGTCAATTGGACCATTAGATGATAGAGGAGTAAAAGGGGCAGTAAGAGGAGACAAGGCTATAGCAGAGAGACTGAATGAATTCTTTGCTTCGGTCTTTACTGAGGAAGATGTAGGGATGTTACCCAAGACTGAAGTGGTATTTAAAGGTGATACTGCAGAGGAATTGAGAGAAATATCGCTACACCGGGAAGATATATTACAACTATTTGATAAACTGAATAGTAGCATATCACCTGGACTGGATGGTATACATCCCAGAGTGTTGAAAGAACTGAAATATGAGATTGCAGACCTGTTATTGGTAATCTGTGAACTTTCATTAAAATCATCTGTAATACCTGAAGATTGGAGGGTCGCCAACGTAACACCAATTTTTAAAAAGGGTTCCAGGGGTGACCCGGGAAATTACAGACCGGTGAGCCTGACGTCAGTACCAGGGAAAATGGTAGAAACCATCATAAAGAACGAAATTACACAGCATGTAGATAGTCATGGCCTAATGGGAGACAGCCAACATGGCTTTAGACAAGGAAGATCTTGTCTTACTAATCTGATCTGTTTTTTTGAAGGTGTGCATAAACAGGTAGACAAAGGTGAGTCGGTTGATATAGTGTATCTGGACTTTCAGAAAGCTTTTGACAAGGTCCCCCATCAGAGACTTTTGGCGAAGCTAAAAAGTCATGGGATAAGAGGCAGTGTACTATTGTGGATCGGGAACTGGTTAAAAGATAGAAAGCAGAGGGTAGGGCTAAATGGCCAATATTCCCAATGGAAAAAGGTGAATAGTGGAGTACCCCAGGGATCTGTACTGGGTCCGCTACTTTTTGACATATTCATAAATGACCTGGAAAAGGGAATAACTAGTGAGGTTATCAAATTTGCAGATGACACAAAACTGTTTAAAGTTGTTAAAACCCAAGAGGATTGTGGAAAACTGCAGGAGGATCTGGATAAATTGGAAGACTGGGCATCCAAATGGCAGATGAAATTTAATGTGGACAAGTGCAAAGTTATGCACCTAGGAAAGAACAACCCACACTATAGTTACACGATGCAAGGCTCCACATTAGAAACCACCACCCAGGAAAAAGATTTAGGAGTCATCGTGGATAACATGTTAAAACCCTCCACCCAGTGTGCAGCGGCGGCCAAGAAAGCAAATAGAATGCTAGGTATCATAAGGAAAGGGATGGAGAATAAAACGAAGGATATTATAATGCCTCTGTATCGCTCCATGGTACGACCGCACCTTGAATATTGTGTGCAATTCTGGTCACCGTATCTTAAAAAGGACATAGAGTTATTAGAAAAAGTACAGAGAAGAGCCACCAAATTGGTGAAGGGGATGGAAGGCTACTCCTATGAAGAGAGGCTAAAAAGGTTAGGGCTCTTTAACCTAGAAAAGAGACGGCTGAGGGGAGATATGATAGAGGTGTATAAATTAATGAATGGAGTGGAACGGATAAACGTGGATCAATTGTTTACGCTATCAGAATATAGAAGGACTAGGGGACATGTAATGAAGCTACAGGGTAAACTATTTAAGACAAATAGGAGAAAATATTTCTTCACTCAACGTGTAATCAAACTCTGGAATCTGTTACCGGAGGATGTAGTAAGGGCTGTTAGTATAGCTGGGTTTAAAAAAGGTTTGGACAAGTTCCTGGAGGAAAGGTCCATAAACCACTATTAAAAAGGGACCCAGGATATCAATGCTTGGCCTAGTACAAGCACTGCAGAACCTGTGTCTTTTGGGGAAACTGCTAGGTACGTATGACCTAGATTGGCCACTGTTGGAAACAGGATACTGGGCTTGATGGACCTCGGTCTGACCCAGTATGGCATTTCTTATGTTCTTATGTTCTTAAGTAGTAGTAACAAAGTAATCTCAGCTGACAGCAACAAAAGGACCCGCCGGCCTTCTCGGTCTGCCCAATTGTCTTCCTTTCTGGCTCTTTAGCATTTTGGATAGCAAATTATATCTTAGGACATGCACAGCCCAAATGGTCATTTCAGTTCATCTTTCATTTCATTTGGCCATTTCTGTTACTTTGTTCATTTCATTTAATCTTTATTTCATGTGCTTCACTTCCAGAAATAAACATCAAATTTTAAAAAAAAACCCTGAAAAAATAAAACAGCTACAAAAAACAAAGCAAAACAAAGTGAGAGGTCCTCCATAACCCTCACCCCGAACTCCCGTATCCTGCTCTCTGAATCACGCTTGCTGCATGGTAGTTTTCAAATAGGCAGATGCAATCCCTAGTCATCCTTGTGAATTCAGACCAGGTTTTCTTCTTCTTTCAATTGGACATTTTGTCATAGTCATATGATGTAGGGCCAATTGGTGCCAGTTTTAAAAAAGATACCCTGGGGGGGGGAGCAGGAGTGACTTGGGATCATTTCTGCCCCATTTGAAAAGAAAAACTCAACCTGGAACCAGTCATGCAAGAGCAATTGGGAATTGCTCTTACCCCGTTCCAATTAATTAGAGGACCTGGCCTGGGCTTATTGGTGCAGGAGAGGTTGACAATCACTCTTGCGTTTTTGAAAACTACCACAAAGTCTAGGGGAAGGTTGGGGTAAAGAGTCACTGGTTAATACTTGATTGATTTTGTTACCAAAATGAAAGGACATTTTTAAAAAATGAATTTCAGAAAAGAAACTGGTTCTGTTCTATTAAAAATGGACTGAAATGAAAAAAATCTTTTTTTGTATTTTTCCATTCATTTTAAAATGAATACACATCCCTTACATATCTCATACTTAAATCAATACCATTACAGGTGTGCAAGGATACAAACAAATCTAGTTAATCTTCATTTTAAACAGTTTTTCCAATTTTCATTTTAAAATGAATACACATCCCTTACATATCTCATACTTAAATCAATACCATTACAGGTGTGCAAGGATACAAACAAATCTAGTTAATCTTCATTTTAAACAGTTTTTCCAATTTTTGTGTGTTTTTCCACACATTCATGTTTTTTTTGCGCACGTTATATGCATGTAAGAATTTTTTACTCATGCAAATCAATTGTAAACATGTTAATTCTTAGGTATACGTGTACCCACTAAATTCTTAGATACATTTATGAATTGAATGAATGCTCAAAAATGTTTTATTGTGGTCGTGAGAAATAGTATGATGTGCTACTTCCACCATTTTCTGTAGAACAGGTAAAGGCAAAATTGTAATACCTACTTCAGTGGTTCCCAATCCTTTCCTGGGGGCTCCCAAGAGAGTTGGGTTTCAGAATATCCACAATAAATATGAAGGAGGTAGATTTTCATTCGGTGGAGGCAGTGTATGTAATTCCCTCTAATGAATATTCATAGTGGATATCCTAAAAACCCAACTGACTGGGTAGCCGCCAGGGCAGGTTTGGAGAACCACTGACTTACCTCATATCAGGTGTCACACTTTTGTTGTGAATAATAATTGACATTTTCACATTTGTCCAGTTAACGAATTCCCTCTTCTTCAGAATCTAGTGAACAGAAACTGGATCCTTTCCCAGCTCTTCAAGTACCGTCCCTCCAATTTAGCAGGAAAGAACCCCAAAGAAGCATTCCCCATGGCACATAACAAGAAATATACTCCACATGCCCTGGCTTAGGAGTGAGGTTCATGATTGTCATTGTATGATCAAAACTAACTTATTTGGAGAAATTGCCCTGCAAGAAACTCCACGAGTTAATTATTTGGCACAGGTATCCTTTTGGTGCCTATCAGGGACCCCTCTTTCCATGATGGACTTTCTCCAAGAAATTCCTCCCTCACATAGCAGGACCCTACCCATCTTTACCAAAACATTTTATCAATCGGAAGATGCAAAACCTCATGGATTGCAGCAATTTTATAGTCTTCCTTCCCACTGCTGCTGCTGTTGTTGTTGAATGATGCTACTACTGTAAGAGGCACTTCACCACTATCACATGATAAGGTGACATGTTCCTAGTAATGTCAATTTCCAGCAGCTGCAGAGTCAGCCAGAGGTACATGGCATCCCTACTCCCCATGAATAATAAGCCCATCCAGAGGAGTTTATTATATACACCACAAGAGAAATGCCTCCTAGAGTGCAGTCCTGCTATATGGAAGAGAGGTGTGCTGTTTTTAATGGGTTGGGGAGAGGGCCACTGAGTTTGGAAGCAAAGGGAACCTTTTGTACTTACCAGTCTAAAGTTAAAGGGTTGCTTTGAACAGTGGATGTCAAGCTGTATCATGCACAGTAAAGTAGTTGCACAAAGGTGTTTTTTGTATTAAAAGCTTGTTTTACATACTGAAAAAAACCTTTTATAAAATTATGTGTCTATATAAGTATGTGTGCTGACAAAACATAGCATACATCCAGTCCTAGGTTTTTATCATTTTTAATTTTTTGGGCAAATTAAGTGCCTTCCCAGTGTCAGAAAAATAGTTTAGTGGTGTTTTTGCATCACAGGAAATATGGAAATATGATCTACAATTATATGGGTCATTTACTAACTAGCATGCACTAATGCCATTATTGTACATTATTTATTAAAAGATCCATGTTATGCAATGGGCTCTGTGGTAAATAACACACATTAATGGCACTATCATACACTGTTAGTAAATAACCAACCTTGCATTTTTATAGGATCATGCTGAGAGAGATGGTGTTGTGATGATTATGATTGGGGGGACACAAGACTGAATGTTGTTTACTATGCCTATTACCCTTTATTTTTATCTTTATCGTTATTGTCATTAAATATGCCGCCCTAGGCAGCAAGGCATCAGAGCAATTTACAACAATCTAAATTAAAAATAAGGAAAAGGACAAGAATGCCAATCATATATAGGACAGGATGGAAAAGAAAGAGAATGAAGATGAGAGCAATAAGCAGATGGGGAGGAGAAGAGAGGAATTTAGACTAAGAAGGGAGCGAGCTAAGGTGGAGACTGCTCAGGGGAAGGGGATGGAGGGTCATAAGCCAACTGAAACAGGTGTATTTTGAGCTGACATTTGAAATGGAGAAAGGAGGTCTCTGCATATAGTGAGGCAGGTAGGGAATTCCATAAGGCAGGGAAGAAGGAAAAAGAAAATGGAATGACGCGTTTGTTCCAAATGCACATGGGAAACTGAGGGGAGGGCCAAGCTGTGCGTGTGGAGATATCTGAGGAGACGATGGCAGGAGTGAAAATGAAGAAGGTCAGCCAAATATTGCAGTATGCCTGTGTGGATTGTCTGGTGAGCGGATATGAGAATTTTGTAACTTATGTGAAATTTTATGGGAAGCCAGTGAAGTCGGATCAGGGTGGGAGTGATGTGTTCACGGTGTGAGGTGTAAATGATAAGCCGGGCTGCTGTATTTTGGAGAAGTTGCAATCAACAAAGTTGGTAGTTGGGAAGACCGGGAAGAGCACTGTTGCAATAATCTATTCTAGAAATTACTAGTGATAGAAGGAGGGTAGTAAGGGAGTGCTGGTCGAGAGAAGAACGAAGAGCATGGATCTGATGGAGGGAGAAGAAAGACCATTGGACAAGGGAGGAAATGTGGCCGTGAAATGACAGAGAGGAATCTAGAATGACCCCAAGATAGCAGAGGGAGTGAAAAAGGGGTAATGGGAAGTTGGACAGAGAAGGGGCTATTGTAGGTCATGGGATATTAAAGGTGAGCCATATTGCGGAACATTTGGAGGGATTGAGAAAGAGACAATTGGAATGAAGCCAGTCAGAGACAGAGAAAAACAAGCATTTAAGGGGGTTATATTCAGAGAGCGAGCATTTGTGTGAAAGAGAAGGAGGATATTGTCTGCATAAAAGTAGACAGCGATACCAAGTTGCTGGGTTAGTAGTGCATGGGGGGCTAAGAAAATATTGAAGAGGAGGGAGGCCAGAACTGAGCCCTGGGGGACGCCACTGGTTAGTGGGATGGGGGGAACGAGGCAGAACCGCAAAGTACTGAGAAGGAACATGAGGACAGGAAAGACTGAAATCAGTGAAGGGTTGTGTCCTGAAATCCACAGTCAGAGAGATTGAGAAAGTAGAAGAGGGTGATCTACCAAATCAAAGGCTGCGGAGAGATCCAAGGAAATTGCAAGATAAATGTTGCCTTGTTCATGAGCAGTGTGTGTTTTGCTGAGCAGGGAAAGAAAGATCGTGTCTGTGCTATGGCCACTACGGAAACCAGATTGGCGTGGATGCAAGAAATGAGTGGAATCCAAGTGTGAAGAGAGTTGAGAAAAGACTAGTTTCTCAAGGGCCTTGGAAAGGAAGGGAAGATTAGAAATTGGACGCCAGTTAGCCAGAGTGTCTAGGGCAAGTAAAGGATTTTTAAGGATGGGATGGACAGTGGTGTGCTTCCATAGAGAGGGAAAGATACCTGAAGTGAGACTGGAATTAAAGATGGAGAGTACAAAAGGAAGGAGGGCAAGGGAAGGTTCCGTGATCCAAGGGGAAGGGATAGGATCAGAGGGGCATGTAGTCTTACGGGATGAATTGATAACTTTGAGTAGGGTGGTGGCAGTGACAGACCGGAAGGAAGACCAAAGATGGGGGGAAGGTAGGGGTGGGTAGGGAGGGGGAGGATGGTGGTGAAGGCACCAAGCCAAGGGTAGGGAGGGAAGATAAAACTTCTGTTGTGGGAGGATGGAGAAGAGGAAACTTAGAACGGTGCACAGCAATCTTTTCAGAGAAGTAGCTGGCTAGACGAGAGGGGTCTGGCAGAGGGTGCTGAGCTGTCAGTGATCTCTGAAAGAGAGCAAAACACTGAAAAATGTTGCCTGGAGGAATTTGAGGCAGATGAAATAATGGCGTGTAATAGGTTTTTTTAGCTGAGGAGATTTGGGCTTTGTAGTGGCGGCAGGAAAGACGGAAGTGAAGAAGGCTAGTGGGGGTAGGTTGATGCCACCAGAGATGCTCAGCACTGCGGAGCTGAGCTCAGAGAAGGAAGAGATCATGTGTGAACCAGGGATGCTGACAAAGGGTAGGGCGAATAGTGCATTATTCGAGGGGAGCCAGCTTGTTGAGGTGAGTGGAGAGTGGAATGCAAGGACTGAGCCTGGACATCGGTAGATGAGGAGCCGAAATCAGAAGGAAAGATGGAGTCACCAGATGGGAAGTGAAAAAATGTGTTAGGATGTAGGCTTCAAGTGTGTGGATGTAGAGTTGGACTAAGGGGGAAGAGGGGCGGTTGGGAGGGACAAGGAGAAGAACGTCCAGGGTAGGGACAAAGTCGTGATCATAGAGGGGACCTCAGATGACAAGGGAGAAGTAAGAAGCAGGTCGAGAGTGTGACCGGCTGCAAGCATGTGAAGGGAGATGTGCTGGCAAAGGGAAAGATCAGTGAGAAGTGAAATGAAGGCCTTGTCTCTGGGTCGGGAGGGAGAATCAACGTGGATGATCAGGTCACCCAGAATCGTAAATTGTGAATAAGTGGAGGAGACTTCAGAAAGGGTAAGAAAGAGGGAGTCCTCATATATGTGCACAAAACCATCCATACCGGTACTCCCCTCTACCTCGCCAATCTAATACATCTTCATTCATCTCACCGCTCTCTCAGATCGGTTCACCTGAACCGCATGTCTCTTCCCTCCCCATCACAGGCTTATCTTGAGACCAATCGCTCCTCAGCATTTTTCTTCTTGGGTCTCCATTTAGAACACTCTTATAAAACCTTTAAGGCTAGGCTGAAGACCCACCTTTTCTGCACCGCTTTTTCTCTTCCTTCTGCTCCCCTTTCTTCCCCACCCCGCTGAACTTGGATGTACTTATTTCTCTGTTTTGTCTACCCCATTGCATTACCTATTGCTTTACTCTATCTCTCCACCCTATCCTGTCTCTTAATCTTTTCTTTTTTTTTTTGGCGTTCCTTTTCCTTTTCAGCAGCCTTTCTATTTTGTTATTGTACACCGCTCTGGTGCCACCAGTAAAGAGCGGTATATTAAATGTGATAATAAAGATAAAGAAAGAAAGAGTCAGAATGAATCGAGGGGGGAACATATAGGAGAAGACCTTTACAAAGAGGCCTTCTACCTAGGGGGCAAGAGACCTGTGAAATTTTTTCAATAGGTATTAACACCAGGTGGCAGGACAAAAGGCCATTTTGAAAGACTCCTTCTATCCAAGCAAGGACTAGTAATCATCCAGGAAGTTAGTCACAGCTTACCTCAGCAGCACAGGCATAAATAGCTCAACCAGAGCTCTGTGATCTTCAGTCTTGCAGGACTACAAAAGGGGACAGTTACTTCTGGAGAGAGATCTGCAATTGTGAGTATATACTTCTGGGAATTTTCTGTAAGGAATTCTTTGTATTAAAGCTAATTAATCTGTGAACCCACTATTGTTTGTTAAATCAGTCAGGGCCTAGTAGCAGCAGTTTAAGTTTAAATTTAAAACACAGAAGAGAACTTTCTGGTTACATATCAAACCCAGCAGAGAGCTTGTAGTTTAAATATAATAGTCACTCAGGGCCTAGTATCAGCAAAGTACTTTTAGTTTAAATTTAAAACACAGAAGAGAGCTTTCTGATTTAATTTGGAACCCAGCAGAGAGCTTGTAGTTTAAATTTAATAGTCACTCAGAGCCTAGCATCAGCAAAGTACTTTTAGTTTAAATTTAAAACACAGAAGAGAGCTTTCTGGTTAAATTTAGAACCCAGCAGAGAGCTTGTAGTTTAAATTTCATAATAAGTTAGAGCCTAGCAGCAGCAAAGAGCTATAATTTAAAATGTAAAATCAAATAAGAGTATAGCTTACCTCAGCAGCACAGGACAGGGTACAGTGTAGCAGCCCTCTTTTAATAAGTGTTATTTCCCTCCCCACACCCACCCACCCCTGGGATAATCATAGCTTTATAGGTACTTACACATCTTAAAAGACAGGGGGGTGCTCTCAGGTGCAGCTCGTTACCTAAATCAGTCATACACTAAGGACCTGAGATTAATTAAGCTTCAGGTGAACAAGGTATATTAAGCGTATTAGGTACAGTTTTATTAGTATAAATATCCATAGCAACCCTTAGGAAGTAAGAACTTACAGAGCTAAACAAAAACTTAAAACTAAGATGCAGACAGCAGTCCAGCAGCGAGATGGAGGCTTTCCAGTCTTTTGCATTGAGTGTCACATTTATTTATTTATTTTATTTATTTATGATTTTCTCCCAGTCGGTGAGAGGTCTTACGTGTGCACTAGGTGCAAGGAGCTCTTTGCTCTCAGGGAACAAGTCCGTTCTCTAGAGGCTAGAGTAGCAGACTTGGAAAACATAAGAAAGACAGAGAGGTACATAGATGAAACCTACAGGGATATAGTCCTGAAGTCCCATCTCCAGTCTGGCAGCATCCCTGTTGCCATGGAGGAGAGAGGTCACATGACAGGAGAGCATCACCCTGGTGTGGCAGGAAGTGATCCTGTAACTAGGACCTGTCCTCCAGGTGATGTAAAACCCTCTTGTACCGAGGAAGTTTCTCCAGGGCCATGTGCCCATGAGGGAAGGGTTAGGACAGCCGTTATAGTTGGTGATTCGATCATTAGGCATGTAGATAGCTGGGTGGCTGGTGGATGTGAAGATCGCCTGGTAACATGCCTGCCTGGTGCGAAGGTAGCGGACCTCACGCGCCACTTAGATAAGGTCTTAGATAGTCCTGGGGAGGAGTCTGCTGTCTTGGTACATGTAGGTACCAATGACATAGGAAAATGTGGTAGGGAGGTTGTGTAGGCTAAATTTAGGCTTTTAGGTAGGAAGTTGAAATCCAGAACTTCCAGGGTAACGTTCTCCGAAATGCTTCCCTTTCCACGTGCAGGACCCAAAAGGCAGACAGAGCTCCGGAGTCTCAATGCGTGGATGAGACAATGGTGCAGAGATGAGGGTTTTGGATTTGTTAGGAACTGGGGAACATTCTGGGGAAAGAAGAGGCTCTTCCGAAGGGATGGGCTTCACCTTAACTGGGATGGAACCAGGCTACTGGCATTAACCTTTAAAAAGGAGATAGAGCAGCTTTTAAACTAGATAATAGGGGAAAGCCGACAGTCGCCCAAGAGCAGATGGTTCGGAAGAATGTATCCTTGAAGGATACTACCAAAAGCAGAGAGGTTCCAAAAAAGAGTAAAGGAGCCCAAATGCCCTCGAGTATGGAGAAGACAGAGCTTAAAGATCCCAAATTACCCATGTCTACCAACAGCCAAACTAATATGAATAAAATACAGTCTCTAAAATGCTTGTATGCAAATGCTAGAAGTCTAAAAAATAAGATGGGAGTGTTAGAATATATAGCACTAAATGAGAGGTTAGGTATGATTGGAATATCAGAGACATGGTGGAAGGAGGACAACCAGTGGGACACTGTGATACCTGAATACAAACTATATCGTAATGATAGAGCTGATCAAATTGGTGGAGGGGTTGCACTCTATGTTAGAGAGGGCATTGAGTTAGAAAGGATTAAAGTTTTGCAGGAAACAAAATTTGCTGTAGAATCTCTATGGATTGAAATTCCATGTAAAAAGGGGAAGGCGATGGCAGTGTGGGTGTACTATCGACCGCCTGGCCAGAATGAACAAATGGATGATGAAATGCTCAAAGAAATCAAGGAAGCTAACAAAAGTTATAGCGTAGTTATAATAATGAGTGATTTCAATTACCCCGGTATCTACTGGGTCAGTGTCACGGCAGGACATGCTAGGGAGATAAAGTTCCTAGATGACATAAATGACTGCGTCTTGGAGCAGCTGGTTTATGAACCGACCAGAGGGGAAGCCATATTAGACCTAGTCCTTAGTGGAACACCAGATCTAGTGCAAGAGATAAGGGTGTTGGGGCCACTTGGCAATAGTGATCATAGCATGATCACCTTTGATTTAATTAGTGGAGGAGGGATAGTAAGGAAATCCACAGTACTACCTTTTAACTTTCGAAATGGAGACTATGATAAAATGAGGAAAATAGTTAAGAAAAGACTAAAAGGAGCAGTTGCAAAGGTTAAAGACTTACATCAAGCTTGGGTGTTGTTGAAAAATACTATCTTGGAAGCCCAGACCAGCTGTATTCCACGCTTTAAGAAAAGTGGAAGGAAGTCCAAAAAACTGCCAGCATATTTTAAAGGGGAGGTCAGAGAGGCTGTTGTTGCCAAACAAGCATCTTTCAGGAAATGGAAAAAAGAGCCAAACGACGAAACCTGGAAACAGCACAAGCACTGGCAAGTCAAATGCAAGGCATTGATAAAGCAGGCAAAGGGAGAATTTGAGAAGAAGCTTGCTGTGGAAGCAAAAACACGAAATAAAGATTTTTTTCAAGTACATTCGTAGCAAAAAACCTGTTAGAGAGTCAGTTGGTCCATTAGATGTTAGAGGAGTTAAAGGGGCACTAAGAGGCGACAAGGCAATAGCGGAGAGACTGAATGAATTCTTTGCTTCAGTCTTTACTGAGGAAGATGTAGGGATGTTACCCATGACTGAAGTGGTATTTAAAGGTGCGGAAGAATTGAAGGAAATATCGATACATCAGGAAGACGTATTACAACTATTAGATAAACTGAAGAGTAGCAAATCACCTGGGCCGGATGGTATACATCCAAGGGTGTTGAAAGAACTGAAATATGAGATTGCAGACCTGCTATTTGTAATCTGTGAATTTTTATTAAAATCATCTGTAATACCTGAAGACTGGAGGATCGCCAATGTAACGCCAATTTTTAAAAAGGGTTCCAGGGGTTTTCCGGGAAACTACAGACCGGTGAGCCTCAAGTTAGTACCGGGAAAAATGGTAGAAACCATCATAAAGAATAAAATTACTCAGCATGTAGATAGTCATAGCCTAATGGGAGACAGCTAACATGGTTTTAGACAAGGAAGATCTTGTCTTACTAATCTATTATGTTTTTTTGAAAGTGTGAATAAACAGGTAGACAAAGGTGAGTCGGTTGATATAGTGTATCTGGACTTTCAGAAAGCCTTTGACAAGGTCCCTCATCAGAGACTTTTGGCAAAACTAAAGAGTCATGGGATAGGAGGCAGTGTACTACTGTGGATCAAGAACTGGTTAAAAGATAGAAAGCAGAGGGTTGGGCTAAATGGCCAATTTTCCCAATGGAGAAAAGTGAATAGAGGTGTACCCCAGGGATCTGTGCTGGGTCCGCTGCTTTTTGACATATTCATAAATGACCTGGAAAGTGGAATAACGAGTGAGGTTATCAAATTTGCAGATGACACAAAACTATTTAAAGTTGTTAAAACCCAAGAGGATTGTGGAAAATTGCAAGAGGATCTTGATAAATTGGAAGACTGGGCATCAAAATGGCAGATGAAATTTAATGTGGACAATTGCAAAGTTATGCACCTAGGGAAGAACAACCCAAACTATGGTTACACGATGCAAGGTTCCACATTAGGAACCACCACCCAGGAAAAAGATTTAGGCATCATTGTGGATAGCATGTTAAAACCCTCGGCCCAGTGTGCAGCAGCAGCCAAGAGAGCAAATAGAATGCTAGGTATCATAAGGAAAGGAATGGAAAAATAAAACAAAAGATATTATAATGCCTCTATATCGTTCCATGGTGAGACCGCACCTTGAATATTGTGTGCAATTCTGGTCACCGTATCTTAAAAAGGATATAGCGTTATTAGAAAAGGTTCAGAGAAGAGCCACCAAAATGGAAAAGAGATGGCTGAGGGGAGATATGATAAAAGTCTATAAATTAATGAACGGATTGGAATGGGTAAATGTAGATCGATTGTTCACGTTATCAGAATATAGAAAGACTAGGGGACATGCAATGAAGCCATAGGGTAAACTATTTAAAACTAATAAAAGAAAATATTTCTTCACCCAACGTGTAATCAAACTCTGGAATTTGTTACCGGAGGATGTAGTAAAGGCTGTTAGTGTAGCTGGGTTTAAAAAAGGTTTGGACAAGTTCCTGGAGGAAAGGTCCATAAACCATTATTAAGAAGGGACCCAGGATATCAATGCTTGACCCAGTACAAGCATTGCGGAACCTGTGTCTTTTGGGAAAACTGCTAGGTACGTATGACCTAGATTGGCCACTGTTGGAAACAGGATACTGGGCTTGATGGACCTTGGTCTGACCCAGTATGGCATATCTTATGTTGTTATGAGATAATGGCTGGATGGTGAAAACCCGAGACGACGAAGAAGTGCCTCAGGGTAATGGAGAGCTAGGGAGGATATTTCCTTAAAAGGTAAGGAAGAATGGTAGAGGAGAGCTAAACCTCTGCCTGAGAAGCTAGAGCAGGGTAGAGAGAGAGCAGAGAAGCCGGGGGAAGACATTAATTGAGGATAGGCTCCTCGCAGGGATGTAGCCAAGTCTCCATGAGGAAGATGCCATCCAAAGAGCTCTGTAATATAAGGTCTTGAACAAGCTCTGGTTTAGAATGCAGGGAGCGGCAGTTGAGCAAAGCAAGGGCCATGGTAAAAAGAGTTGAGGTGGGGTCCATAGAGGGTGGGCCCAGGTCTGTAAGGGAGGGTGAGCAGGTAATGAGGTTAGATAACACCCAAGAGGGGCCCGATTTATCAGTAGGTATGGGAGTGGGCCACCATGTCCAGTGAACAGGAATAGGAGGCACAGTCTATGGGACTGAGAGTGGAGAGTCAGAGTAGGAGACTGCAAGAGTAAGGGGGCAAAGGAAAAAGGCTGAGAGTTAAGAGGAGGGGGACAAGGAACAGAGAGGGTTGAGATAGCTGAGGGGAAGCAGGGGGTATACTGTGGTTATGCTGAACCTCCGTGCCAAACTGCACCCAATGTCCCCACCAAAGGGCCCTCTGGCGAGTCCCTCAGGCACTCCTGTGCTTTAAACAATGCAGGTGAAGTTCCTTGTCTCTGAGCACCAGGTGAGTGGGAGGAAGCTGGGATTTCCTCTCTCAACTGTCAACGCTGATCAGTGCTCTTCTGAATAGTAAAGCATGCCTTGCACTGGCCCTGACAGCTTGTAAATCTGATGGGACATATCTCAGTACAAAATTATTAATTTTATATATATATATATAGTTATCAGACTATATGACCTGGCCACCTTGAGTGTGCCTGAACTCATCTGATCTTGGAAACTAAGCAGGGTCAGTCCTGGTTGGTACTTGGATGGGATTTTACTTTGGAATATCAGGTGCTGCAGGCTTACTGCAGAGAAGAAAGGCTTGTCAATCTACCTTCGGTCACACCTTGCCAAGAAAATCCAGGAGATAGTCATAACATGGATAGATATCCACAGGATCACCAGGAGTCAAAGTTGACTCAACAGCACTTAACAACAACAACAGGGTTATAATTTCCTCACAACTGACCTCAACAGGCATGAACTATTTATGAGAAGACTACAAGAATAGTAGAATAGAGGAAGCCCATATTAAATGAAAAATGTCACACATTCCAGTCAAATATTTAAAACTATACTGGAATAACAGGAACCAAAAGAAGTCTTCTTTGTCAAATAAGAGATGTTTTTTTATGAAGAAATGAATGTGTTACTGAAGCAGCATTCAAGAAAACACTGGCCATCATCGGACTGTGTTGATGAATGTATGTGAATCCATGACTGAGAGAGTCTTCAACCTCAGTGCATGGATCTTGAAGACAAGATAAGTTCTTTGATGCAAGAACAACAGATGTTTAAACATTAATTCATGCTGATGAAGGAATTTTGTGTTATGAAATGCAGAAGGGTTGAAGGACTATTTTTGAATAAGAAAGTTAAATATTTTTAAATGACTCTTCTAGATTATCAGTGGGCTTATAAGAATTTTTCATTTGGAAAGCATTATCAGAGCTTTCTTTAATAGCATTGCTCTTAGGATCTGAGATTTCTCTCCTATTTATTTGAAAAGAACAATAACTGTTATCTAAAAACAAAATATATGAATTTTAGTACTCACTGTAGGTATAAGTATAAGTTTAAATTTTAGGGACATGTTTACTAAAGGTTAATGTGTGTTAATGAAAGTAACGCATGTTAAGTGCCTCTGCACCTATTAATGAGCGTTTAAAACATTTTATAAACCACCTACTAAATTATTTATTTATTTAACAGTTTTTCTATATCGCCTTCTCATTAAATCAAAGCGGTTTACATTATAACACACGTTTACAAGGAACTTATTATGAAGCATATATTTACAAAAAACTTATTCTGGGGCTCAGTGGGTGGGGGGGGGAGACATGCAAGAGGTGCACTGAAGCATAACTTATTTACAGAGAACATATATACAATAGTATTTGGTGGAACATTAAGCATTTGGTGGAAGGTCAACTATTCAAGAGTTAGGTGGGTTCATTGAATTGGTCAGCAAAGAGGAAGGTCTTTAGTTGTTTTCTGAAGTCCTTCAAGTAAGTGGTGGACCTCAATTTCCCAGGGAGAGTGTTCCAGATAGCAGGTGCAGTGTACGAGAATGCTCTTCTTGTGGTTGATTCTCTTGCTCCTTTATATGCAGAGGGTATAAGAATGGTGTCTATCGTGCTTTGTCTCTTAGGCCAGTTGCTGTGACTGGTGCAGAACATCTCCTCTAGGACTCTCGCTGACATGTTGTGCTTTATTTTGAACACAGTCAGGGCAGATTTGTATCTAGCACGTGCAGTAATTAAAACATAGAAACATAGAAAAATGATGACAGAAAAAGACCACATGGCCTATCTAGTCTGTCCTTACATATTGACAACTACAACAGTCCCCTTTTTTCCTTTATAAATCCTCTGTGTTTGTCCCATGCTTTTTTGAATTCAGAGCCAATGGAGTTGGTGAAAGAGGGGTGTTATGTGATCTTGTTTATTTGAATAAGTGATGATTCTGGTGGCCGTATTTTGAACTAGTTGTAGAAATCGTGTAGCTTGCTTTGGTAGACCTTGATAGATGGCGTTGCAATAGTCCAGGATAAGGGTTATAATTGCTTGACAAACTGATCTGAAGTGTTCCTGGTTTAGGAGGGGCTTGAGTAAATCATAGTAGCTTTTGGCAGTTATCACAGTGTGTTAGCTGCCAAAGGCTTGCACTAAGTCATAAATCACCATGGTATGTGCAGGGACGTTCCCAAATTGGTCACGGCGATTCTGGATTTACCATGGAGACCCACAAGACCTGCATTGTCAGGTTTCATGGAAAAAGTTCCACAGTGCCTGCTGAAGCAGGTATCATGGGTCTCCATGGTAAATCAACATAGGGGCCAGGTAGCGATCAGGTACACAAACCTGTCAGTAGCTCTGTGGCCCCTCCAAAGCTGCAATCAGGTCTCCCCATTTAACAATATTCCTGGTGCTGCACTGTTGCAATACACAGTACCAACAATATGAGCAAACAATGTCCTATCCCCCCTCCCCCTACAGTATCGATACTCCCTGGACAGCTCCCAGTCTCCATCAGGAACTGTCCTGGGGGGATCGGTGCACCTCCCAGCCAAACTAACAGCCCTGCTAGCCAGTCTGTGATACCCCCTCCCTCCCAAACCCCCCAATTAACTATAATCAATCCCAGCTAGTCATTTGGTGCCCCTTTCCTCTTCCTTCCTCCCTCCTCCTCATTAAAAAAAAAATCCCAGCTATCCAGTCCCCCAACCCTCTGACCCCCTCCACCTCAATTCGTACCTTTGGAAATCCTGGTGGTCCAGTAGGAAGATGGGGCAGAAGCAGTCCTCTTTGCTCCTATTCCCATCATCAGCCCTCTCAAAATGTCCATGATCACAAGGTGCTGCCCTCTAGCCTCACATTAGGGAGTAGCACTGTGAGATCGTGGACATATTTGTTGGTACTTTTGAGGAGGGCAGGAGCATTCCTGCCTTACACTACCTTACACAACTTGGCATTAAAGTAGTTCACAAAATTCACAATAAAGTTGCATAATAAAATTAGTAATAAAAACAGATCATACAATAACATATAATAATAATAATAGTGCCCAAATCAATTAATCAGTCTATTAACTACCAACAAGTCAGCTTTGGAAAATGGGGAAATACAGTATATCACCTTCTACAAATTAGGGGAAAACTATGGCCTTCCCTCATTGCAGTTACTGCAGGCAATTCAGATACAATACTGTATAAAGAATAGTGATTTGGAATCATTCCATTTAAGTGACAAACCAGATATTTTAGGGCTGTGCTCCTTTGTAATGGATTCATCTAAGAGTGGAGGAGTGGCCTAGTGGTTGGGGCAAGGTATTTCAGGTCGGGGGTTCAAATCCCACTAGAGGACAGCAACCTTGGGCCGGAAGGACTGGGGTTTCTAGTCCCACAGGTGCTCCTTGTGGTCTTGGGCAAGCCACTTAACCCTCCATTGCCCATGTTCTCTGTGTAAGTGTCTCGTGCTAAATGTATCCCCCAATTGTGCTGTGACCACTTTGATTGAAGGATAAGGTGGTATACAAAACTGTCTAAACAAATAATGAAATCTTGGTGCCATCTTTTGTTTATTTAACTATTGAGGGACAAAATTGGTATTACAGATTTGCTAGTAGGTTTCTTTTGTTCTGGATTGTTGTTTTCTGTGAAAAAAAATAGACATGATGGGGTCTAGTCTGTCCCACGAATAGCGGGGATGGACATCCCGTTGGGACGTCCATCCCCACTATACGACCCCCTACCAGCCCTGTCTAAAGCCTCCCTGTACGAACAAGGAGTTTGCATGGGGAGGCTTAGATGAGGTGGGAAGGGGCGTTGCGGAGGTGGAGTTAGGGCGGGCAGTGGGCGGTCCGCAGCCCCAGATGTACAGGGCCAATTCTGAGGTCGGCCTTGTACATCCAGGGTCAGCAGACTGGATGGGGATTTATTCCACCTCAGAGGCGGAATAGGTTCCTCTAGACGTCGGGGGATGGGAGGCCCAGCCAGCATCAAACAGGTGAAGGGGTGCAAGAGATTCCCCGCAGCCCAACCCTAGCCATGGGAGGCCAGATTGGGCATCGGGTTGTGGGGAAAGGACAGAGTGGTCAGTGGCCAGAGATTGTGGCTCCTGAATGGAGCCACGGTGCCATGGCAACCAGATGCCATGGCAATGCTGCTCCATTCATGAGCCTGACTGAGTTAGCCGGGCTTGGCTCAGTACATTCAGGCCAATCAGAATAGGGACCGGCCTGCACATACAAATCCCAGACTCAATTCTGATCCCACGGGGCACATCTAGCCCCTGCGCGATCAGAATCTGGTCTGCCTCTGTGCGTCCTGTTCTTACTGAACGCACAGAGGCATGGACACATACTATGGAATGTGCCTCAATCTGAACAAAATTATTAGAGGTGTGAAATGCAACTGTAGTTCTCCACCAAAGTTGAATCATTTATAGTGAAGAAAAAGTGGTCAAGAAAGAAGGAATACAACTATACTTTTTAAACGGATTACACCTTCTAAAAGTCTGCACGCAATAATTCAAAATTTTGCACTTTTTTGTGATTTCCTTTCTGTATGCTATTTTAAATTACATATCACTCAAAAACAATATGCTTTGCTATTTTGACAAAGAGCACCTGCAGAATTCTGCATAATGTAGACCTTTTGACACAGATGCTTAAATTTTATTAGCAGGATTCCAGCAGGAGTAATTGATGTCTATGATTTCAAGTAGAAAATATGAACAGTTCCAGAACACCCATGCCATTTCTAGTCTAATAAATATAATGAAATTAACATGAACAATTCCTCTAGAAAAAAAACCCACTAAAAACTGCAGGTTCTGAGACTCAGAATAGATGTGCCTATATCCTATAACCGCAACCTGCTGGCAGAAAACTCAAATATTTTATGACAGGTCCTCGAATTACAAGTGAATAATATGTTTTCTGCTCCTACCTGCTTGCTGGATCAGCATGTTTTGGAAATCATTCTTCCATCGATACAAGAAACACAGAGTCTGGGATCGTTGACAAAGCAGATTGAGAGAGAGGGGAATTGGCAGTTAGAGAACGCCAGCTGCAGCGGAAAGCAAAGCGTTTCATGATCATATCTAGAGACGTGAAGACCTGAAAAACGGGAAAGGGCAACAGATGAGATGAGGAAATCAAATAAAAACAAATCACCAGAAGAAGAAAATGGATGGACAAGGAGGGGGAGAAGAAATTAGAGAGAAGAGTTAAAAGGGATATAAAAGGAAATTACTCATCTCCCTTTCTGGGGAAAATTACACTGTGTCCGACTGTGCAGTTAAAGCTGTTGTGAAAAACAAAGCTGCTTTGTTTACTTTTAACTGGGGTCACAACCTTCTTTCTTGTTGTTTCAAGGTTGACAGTGATTTAAACTGGGTAGGTTTACAACTGGTACTTAATCCACAGAATAAATCATTCTGAAGGACACTTATTCCTGCCTGTCATTTTCGCAAGAACACACTGGTAAAGCAGATCTCAGTGCAATGTGCAATTCAAAAAACAAATTTGTTACTGATGACTTCAACATGCATTACATTTTCATTAGCTGCAGATAAATATAGTGGAGTGAAGGGATGCAAACTCACTCATTGGACTACTGGATAATTGCTTTTCCTCTCTTTTAAGGTCATGTCATTTGTTTGTCTTTATTAAGAAAGGACATGTATATTTTTAGAGACATTCATTCTCTCCTCCATATTAAAGAATGATTTGTTAAGTGTGCCATATTGAATTTCGAGTAGTGCTGCTTATTGAATAAGGTAAAAAAAGGGGAACCAGCATCCAAGATATACATTACATTGTAAATTAAATTAGAATATAATAATTCTTTTTTTTTTTTTTTTTTTTTTTTAATTATTATATTTATTTTCCACTTTTCCACACAAACAGCACGTGGTTGTAGGGGCATATCCGGGTCATTCCAGATGGCCCCAAGCAAGACAGGCCCACTTGGACCTGATTCTAGACCGTGGGAACGATTCACTGAATCTGGCCCATGGACAGCCTGGCATTCCCCTGCCAACTGCAGGTTTCCCCGCCATCCGCAGGTGCCCCCGACTCCTGTGGCTTCGGCCCCCCTCATCCCCTCCGCCCCACCCATGGCTGGCCTGCTGGGGCCTGGATCAAGCGTCACTCAGAGGTGGAATAAGCAGCACATCCCCTTTGACCTGGCAGGACGTACAGGACCATGACCTGAATTGGACTGCTCCCACTCTGACCCAATCCTGCCTCCTTCTGCCCCCATGCTGGCTCTCCCCGTCCTGATGCTCAGGACGTATGGGGAGAGCCGGAGGGGAAGTCGGGTCTGAAGGGCTTGTGGGGCTGGGATGCACAGCCCCGCAACCTGCGTCCCAGAATCGGGCCCATAGTAAACAAACCATAACATATCACCCCCCACTTCCTTGGCTTCAGCACTTAAGAGGTGACAAATATAATATGCCATATACCCTTAAAGGGATCAAGGTGTCATGATGGCTTGGGACAAAGCTTTACATTTAAGGTGGTACAATGGCATCAGCAGATTAGAAATGGTATATATCATTTCGTATTTATAATAGAGGCATACCGTATTCTACGATTAAGTATAATCAAGAACAGAATTATCTTTCCAATTGCTTACTATCAATTTAAATGCAATCACAAGCAGGAAATCAAAGGCAAATTTGTCATCTGCCTGGAGAGACGGAATCCCTGCCAGAGATCGGTAGGTTATAATCAGTAGGTAAAGCTGTTCACTGAGCTGAAATACTTTTTGGACCTTCCTCCATATTTGCTGCCAATAAACATGCATATTGGGACAGTAGAAGAACATATGAGAAAGAGTGCCCAATTCTGTCCGGCATAACCAGCATCGATTTCCCTGTTGAATGCACCATTTGGTGAGCAGGCCAGGTGTAATAAATGCATGATGTGCTAAGAAATAGAGGAATTGTGTAACAGAAGCTGAGTGGGAGATATAAGTAAGTGTGGTCCAAAATTTATCCCAGCGTGCACGTGTGTGAAGAGCTCCAATGTTGGACTCCCAGGTCTCCTCCACTCCAGAGCATGTGACACTTTGATGGTCTCTATTAGAGAATAAAAATAAGGTATTAATTTAGTGGATCCTTCTGTGGTCTGGGCAAGTTGATGTAATCTCCATTGTTCTGTGGGCTGAGGAGAAAGTAGACCAGCTTTCCTTATGCAATTACATAATTGCAGCAATGAGATGCCATAGCACTGCGGCTCCATTATGGAGCCAGGCTGAGTTAGCCAGGCATGTGGCTGATCAGAATCGGGGCCCAGCCTGCACGGCCAGGCCGTAGACCCGATTCTGATCCCGTCTAGGCATAGGCACCGCAGGATCAGAATTGGGTCTTCCGGGGGGCGGAGCCTGATGTCCAGCGGGTTAGACGCTTCGCGCTGAAGCTCCCGAGAGGCTTACTCAGAATCCTGACTTAATACCTACATAAACTTAATCTTTTGCTCCGAACTTACCGGGGTACCTCGGGGGGGATGGCGGCCCATAAACCAGCGCGCTTGGACTTCGGGTCTTCCTCTTCTTCACACGGAAAACGCTCCAAAACAGAGGTGTCTTCCCCACAGAAGATGGTTCCACTTCGGGAAAACCCCGAAATGCACCAGGAGATCTTAGAGGAAATACGCGGCGTGAAGGAACTGGTGCAGTCCAACGGAGAAGCGCTTCGAGCCATGCGAGAAGACTTCGGTGTGCTCCAGGACCGACTTGAAAGTCTTTCATTACGGCAGGACAACATGGCGGGGGTCCTCGACTCGCACGCGGTGCGCTTGGTCAAACTGGACAAGGCTGAGCGCCAGATACAGAATCTTCAAAAAGAGTTAGAAGATAGCAATAATCGAGCCCGTCGCAACAATGTGAGGCTCATTGGAATACCGGAGGGGGCGGAAGCAGGAGATATAAGAGAATTCCTGCTCAAAACTCTTCCCTCCTTGCTGAAGATCACTTTTCACAGAGATCTGGAAATTGACCGAGCACATCGTGTTCCTACCCATATGGCGCTCAATCGGACGACCCCCCGGCCTATTATCTTTCGATTACTAAGATATCAACAAGTGGAACAAATTCTAAATGCTGCCCGGGCGAATCATCATCTGGAGTTTGAAAGTCATAAAGTCTCCTTCTTCCCTGATTTGGCAAAGCCCACAGTTGACCGTCGGAAGAGACTCCTTGCTTTTCGCCCTCGACTTCAACAGCTACAGGCTCGCTTTGGCCTGTTGTATCCAGCGAAGCTCCGAGTGACTCTCCACAACCAAACTAGGACATTCGAAGATCCGGATCTACTATCAACATTTTTAGACTCCAAAGAAGCAGAGCAGATGCGCTAATCCAACAACTTGGACTTATTATCTGCCGGCTCTGTCCGCCATTTTGAAGGGCCCGACGCGGTGGTCATAGCCAAGCACAGAGACTACCTGGACTTTTCTTTCTTTCTCTATATGACTTTCTTGGTCTCCTATCCCTCCATGATGTGTGCCTCGGTTGGATTCGGAGCATGCACAGTTATACAGGTTATATGTTTTCAATTTCGGCCTTCTCTGGGGTTTCCCCCCGCAGACACATGGTCGCCAGTAATTTCTGGGGTTCTGCTTCTTCTCTACCGCACTGCGGTTCTTATTTTTTAATGTGGGGCGCTTCATTGTATTACATTAGCTTATTTTCTATCATGTCATGTGTACAGCCAGATACAGTTAATATGAGGGACATTGTGAAATTATGTGCGTTATCAGGTTCTTTTTCAGAATTTTTAACCTTTCTGAATGGCCTTATGTATCAGATTCCCTGATTTCCTGAAATACCATCAATCTTTTCTTCTCAAACAAGGCGCTCGTTGGCTGGAAGATCTAGCACCGAGTAGACCTGTGTGGCTAGACATAGAGGAGGACCTTTGCAAACCGATTCCTCTTACTTATCTCCCTGGTATGACTCTCCCATCAGACTCCCACTATCCACCAATGCTTTTAGACACTTTAGGTGCCTTTAATACTCTTATGCAGTCTCTAGACTCCCAATTCTGTCCGTTAGACAGACTCCCGCTTTGGTACAATACTCGATTTCAAATACAAAATAAACCGATGGCGTGGAGCCCCTGGTACACTAGGGGCATTTAGATCCCTAACCAGTTGTTCCATGATGGTCGCTGGAAAACTTTTAGCGAATTGCAAATTGAATTTGGTCTCCCAGCGAAACACTACTTTCAGTTGGTGCAACTTCAGCATTGTCTTCGGAGTGCTAAGGTGCTCCCGCCATCGGAATCCCATACCCAAGGATTGTCGGAGACTATCCGATCTATCGGGAGTTCACCGGGTGTAGCATCTAACTTTTACAAAACCTTATGTAATGCTGTAAATAGAGGTACCCCTATAGCACAGAAAGCATGGGAGCGGGAACTGCATGTAACTTTGACCCCGGAGCAATGGAGCCTCGTCTGGAGTAGAGTGACACGGGTCTCCCGATCCGCCTCACTCACTCAGACACTCTTCTTTCTAGCCCACCGGTGTTTCTATACTCCTGACAGATTAGCCAAATGGAACCCCACCCAGGGCAATAGATGCTGGACATGCCATGCGGCCATTGGTTCACTAACTCATGTTATGTATGAATGTCCCGCACTACAGTATTACTGGCGTCGGGTCTGGGGTCGTATCCAATCTATTTTGCACTTTCAAGAGCCCTTTTCTTGGAGGATAGTGGGACTCCGCTCAGCTGCGGGGATCCCCTCTCTTCCAAAATCGGCTTACTTCCTTTTAGACTTTATGCTGGGCATCGCTATTTCCCTAATTACGAAATACTGGAAAAATAGCTCCCATCTGAGCCCCAATGAATGGTGGAATCATGTCTGTCTCTACAGTAAATATGAACAAATACCTCGTATGTTTGCTTCTTCCGTTCAGACCCCCCATCATCTGTCTAACTGGAAGATGCTCAATGACTATGTTCACACTGCTAAATGCTCTCATCTGACTGTTTAAATTTGTATAAATCTCTGTCACATGATCATTCTGTATCGCAGATACTATTTCTGTTCGTTTTGATGTACAATCACTGTTGTTTGGAAGCGCTCACATGCTGATACTGTCGGCTTTGAGAAGAAGCATGGGGGTGGGGGGTAATAGGGTTTGCTTTTCCTTATTGTATACTTGTTTTGTCTCCTTTGGTGTGTTGTTTCTTTTGTTTGTTGCAAAATGAAAATAAAAGTTTAAAAAAAAAAGAATTGGGTCTTCCTTGGTACGCCCCGATTCTGATTGGTCGTACAGGGACTGGATGGCTAGTATGGAATCGGCCTCTAAGAGTCTAGCTGATTTGTTCCACTCAGCATAATGATGACTATTCTGTGTATGAGTGATTTGATTCGCCTCCCTGTTCATGATGATAGTATACTCAGAACATAATTTTTGCAGGCAAAGCAAGATAGTGGGATCTGCCTTTTTAATTAATAAATGCTCTCCAGATGTTGTAGTTCTGCTTTTCTTTGGTGAACTAACCCAATGGAGAAGCTAGTTATAGTAGCTCTTATGTTGTCCTTAAAGACCTCCCACCAAGCCCAGATAGGCGTATCCTTCGGGATATTTGTCACATAATATATAGTGGTGTAACTTTTAAGGAGTCCAGAAGTGCCGGGTTAGCAAGTAAATTTCTCTGGAAGCTCCAGGTTAAAGGGGAGGAATCTTAAGGGATAAGTTATAAAGTAAGAGAGATTGTCGTATAGTCTGAGAGTGCAGTTTCCAGAATATCAGATGAGAGAACCCAAGGTATAATACTTTTAGAAGTAAGAAAAAAGTCTATTCTCGAATGAGTGCGATGTGATAGCGAAAAGAAAGTAAAATCTTTCTCTGAGTATTATAATCTCCAGGGGTCAACCAATCCTTTGTCCTCCATAAGGACTCGAACAACTGATGCAGCGCGAGAGGAGCATATCCAGCATGAAGATTGTCGGTCCAGAATCGGATCCAACATCAGATTAAAATCTCTTCCGAGTACTATGGGGCCGGTCTCCGTATCCACTAGCTCTTTAGCTACGGAATGGAAGAAACCCGGGGAATCAACATTCAGAGCATAGATTACTATCAGTGTAACTTTCTCTGGGCCAAGTTGGATTTGTGTTTTAGCCCACTGACCTTCAGTGTCTTCTCTCAAGTGAACAGCGGGCTGAGATTACTGTTGATAGGGACTTGAAGTGGGGTACCAGGGCCTTCTGAAAGAGTTCATATAAAGTGTGAAAAATAGTTTTAATTATTTCTGTCAGTATTACAAGGGATTGTTTATGAATAAGAGAGACACTCAAGGTTACATCTTGCAGACAGGGAGCATTTTTTAATTAAGCTGGGCAATATGTCTGTGCTTTGACCTATAATATGTAGATAAACAAAGCTTAACGTAGAAATGAGTTTGTACCATATACCAGTTTTTCCCTAATAAATGAAGTGCTATGGCCTAGCTCGAATAGGAATAATTGGAATCTGCACAAGTTTGCATACCTGTGAATTCCTCACTTAAGCTTAAGTCGTACTGTTTTAAATAACTCTGTGTATGTGTGTTTCCTTATTTGCATTTGAATTTAGAGAACTAAAGTCAAAGAGCTGAGGTTGAATTTTGCTACCTGGTCAGGAATGGCACATTTCTCTTGTGCAGTGCTAGGAAACATAACAACAAATTATAAGAACTACCACTCAGCTTCTTAGACTCAGCCAGATTGAGATGGGTTTCTTGAAGAAATATTATATTGGCACTGGCCTTTTGGCAATATAATATGATTTTTTTCTCTTAATAGGATTATTGAGTCCCTTAATATTCAGGGATTGAACTTTTAAGTTACTAGCCATACCAGAATTTATCATAACTTCATCTAAATAGGAAAGTCCTCATAGTAAATATCAGCCTAATCCTCATTAACTGTATTGTAGGGGAAGGCACTACTCAGTCATGACACTGAATATCAGAAACCCTTATCTGGGATTGTTTTGTTGTTGTTAAGTGCCGTCAAGTCGGTGTCAACTCATGGCGATCCTCTGGATTGTTGTCCTAAATTGTGTTTGGTCTTCAGTCAGGCAGCTCTTTGTTGAGATCCAAATTCAAGAAGGTCACTTCCGGAATGAACAGCAATCCACCAAAATAAGAAAAAAGTCACTCCATTAGATTATCAAAAAGAATGGTATTTAATACTGGAGCCAAAAAAAGAAAAAGAGAAGAGAGCAGGTCTCAGATCAACACGGGACTTTCAATAGGCAACGGGGAAATCCCTTCAGCCATTGTCCCAACACATCAACAACCCATGAATCTCCCTTCTCTCATAATTAATCAGCCAAATTCCAATACAGCCCAGCAGATCTAAAGCAAGTTATACAACTTATCTTCAACAGCTTCCAAGAGATGAATCAGAGAAGATCTCATCTGATGCTCAGATCTGCATCACCCCAATGCCTCACCCTGGTGCCCATTAAGCATTTCATTAGAAATGCTTCTCCAGAGGGTAAAGAATTATAACACTGCCAGTTAATCTTCACCAAACAGATGATCCCAGCCACATTTCACTGGTAGTGTTATAATGCTTTACCCTGTAGCGATCCATTTCATTGCTGGTCTTCCTCTTTTGTGTTGACCTTCTACCTTACCAAGCATGATATCTTTCTCTAATCATCTCTCTCTTCGCATAATGTGTCCAAAGTATGAAAGTCAAAGTCTTGTCATTTCAGCTTCTAAAGAAAGCTTAGGTTTGATCTCCTCTAGTACTGACTGGTTTGTTCTTAGAGCAGTCCATGGTATACATAGTATTCGATGCCCGCACTATAATTCAAAGGCATCAATTTTCTTCCTGTCTATCTTTTTCACTGTCCAATTGTCACATCCATATGACGTTACTGAAAATGCCATGGCTTGAACAAATCAAATCTTTGTAGGGAGAGACATCTCTGCTCTTGAAAATCTTGTCTAGGTCCTTCATAGACCTTCTGCCAAGAGCAATGCATCATCTGATTTCTTGACTGCTTGTTGCTTCTTTTTTGATAGTTGATCCAAGTAGGTTAAAGTTGTCCACTATTTCAATTTCTTCGCCATCAACGATGTACTTACTGATTTTGCCAGTTGTCATGATCTTTGTCTTCTTTACATTAAGGTGCAGGCCCATTTTAAGACTATGTTCCTTGATCTTGAGAATCAAATGTTTCAGATCATCTTCACTTTCAGCAAATAATGTGGTATCATCAGCATAGCGAAGGTTGTTGATGAGTCTTCCACCAATCTTTATACCTCAGTTGTCTTCATACAATCCTGCTTCTCTGATGATTTGTTCTGCATATAAATTAAACAGATAGGGGGAAGGTATGCAGCCTTGTCGTACACCTTTGCTGATTTTAAACCATTCTGTTTCTCCTTGTTCCTTGTTGCTTCTTAGTCAATGTTAAGGTTCTGCAAGAGAACGATCAGGTGTTCTGGTATATCCATGCTTCTTAATGTGGCCCAGAGTTTCTCTTGGTTTACTCAATCAAAAGCCTTGCTGTAGTCAATAAAGAACAAGTAGATATCCTTTTGGTATTCTTTAGTCTTGTTAGGGATCCATCTCACATCCGCTATGATGTCTCTCGTTCCTCGCCCTTTCTTGAACACTGCTTGCACTTCAGGTAGTTCTCGTTCCAGGTTTGGTTGTAGTCTCTGTTGAATAATCTTCAGTAGAATCTTGCTGGCATGTGGAATCAGAGCAGTTTTGCAATAATTTCCAGTCAGTTGGATCTCCTTTCTTTAGTACTGGAAAACACAATCTTTTCCAGTCAGTTGGCCATGATGTTGTCTTCCAAATTTCCTGGCAGAGCCTTGTTAGTATAGTAACAGCTGCATCAGATTGCTGTAAAACTTCTAAGGGAATACCATCAATGCATGGTGCTTTGTTCTTTGATAAGGCTTTCAATGCTGCAGCCACAGTAATAAAATACCATCTACAAAAGAGAAGAAGCTAAGTAGTACATTAATAATATGAGCCGGGGAAGCACCCAAACTAAACATAAGAAAACCTTCAACTAAGTAGTGAGCCAATACTACACAACAGAGTGGGTGCCTAGGGAACTGAATCCTACAGACTACATCATACCTCTCCCCATCCCTCCCTCCTGATTGACAAAACATGAAGCATTATATACTTTCAGTATCCCTTCATGTCATCCATATCCCCGACCCAATATCCCCTCAGTAAAATAACATTCATCATCAAAACCACAACAGTATGGTACTTCAATAGAGCACCACATCAGGGTGCAGCTAAAGTGCACAAAAGCTCGCCTTAAAGAATACAAAAAGTGTCTTACACTACTCCTTAACTAAAAAGGAGAAGTCTATGGTGGTGATAACCCTTAGATCTGAGCGATGATTGTGAAAAAAACCCACAAATTCAGCGCATGATAGAATCCTCATAGTTAGATAGAAATGTTTTTAGCTGCTCTGGATCTTCAAATGTCCTATTTGTTCAGTGTCACACGCAATTTTGTGGGGAAGAACAAACCGTATCTGGCCTGAAGCCATTGAAGTTGGGGCCGAAAGGCCAAGAGCCACTTTCTGCAATGCACCGTGGATTTTTGCAGGATCAGGAAAACCTGGATCTTATTGCCTTCATACTAGAGCGACGAGGGTTGATGTGCAGCTGCAAAGATTGTAAGGCATGCGGATAACGGAGCATTTATAGCACAAATAGCCGAGGATACTTGGCTTATGAGCGATAGGAAGGAGCACTATGTGCCTGCTCAGTCTCCAGAGGCCTCGTCAGGTTAAGGTGCAGTAATTTTGGTAAAAGATCTTCCAGAAAGGCTACAGGGTCGCTCCCTTCTGCGCCTTCAGGTATACCAAGTATCCGTAGCTTGTTCCTCCTCATCTGATTACTGAGGTCTTCGAAATGGGATTCCAAATTAGCAAGTCTCTTGGTGTTTTTCAGGACTTGACACAGCTTCTCTTCATGACCATTTACTGTAGTATCCAGTATATCTAGACGGGAAGTCACAACAGATAATTGCATTTTAAGACCCACAATTTCAGAACACACCAAGATTAGCACTCTACCATTAGCAGTTAC
Organism: Ichthyophis bannanicus; assembly: GCA_033557465.1. Lineage (NCBI taxonomy): Eukaryota > Metazoa > Chordata > Amphibia > Gymnophiona > Ichthyophiidae > Ichthyophis > Ichthyophis bannanicus. The sequence goes on from CM066034.1 coordinate 862,938,182, forward strand.
CAGATCCTGCACTAAACGGATTTCAGCTAACAGTTCTCGCATGTTGTCATCAGGCTCTTTTGCGGTGGCCATTTTTTGTGGGGATGGGGTTCCTGCTTAGAGCATTTGGTGCCCTGATTCATTCCCAGGGGGTATTCCAAATGCGCAGGCTTAAGTGTCGCCCTGTCAGGATGGTATTCTTGTTGTGCAACATTGTGAACAGAGCGTTAGGATGGGGAGAGAGCAGGATTCAAAAGGAAACCCTGGGGAGACAATCCCCTATGCCGCCATCTCGGTCCATGGTCAGGCTACGTCCCTGAGAAGATACGAATTCTTAGTAGCATAATGGACCACTAGTGTTCACATCTCCATTCTAACAAACCCAGGTATTATCCTTTTACCGCACTCTTCTAATAAAAAGTAACTCCTCAGTCACTTTATCCCACAGTCTGTATTGTGAATTATTTTAATCAGTGATGATATTTCTCTTAAGTGAAATTCTGTCTTTGTTACACTATGCACGTCTGAGGTGGTGTTCTCCATTAAAATTTAAATATTATTATCTCTAAATCTGTGTAACGTGTATGTGGAGTTCAAACACCATCAATAGTAAATCTGCTTTAATTGTAAAATCATTGCTTTCTCTGCATTTTTCTTGGCCCATACCATATTTGATTACACCATACTTGATGCCTTGGTCTGTTGATACCACTGTTCTTGCAACCTCACCTCCTACTCAATGTTGATGCCACTATTCTTTCAGCCTTACCTCTTACACCGTGTCCCGAGGTATTGATGCAACTGCTGTTGCAGCCTCACTTCCAATTCAGTTTCTTAAGGTATTGATACCACTGTTCTTGCAGTCTTTCCCCCCTCTGGGTGTCTTGTGGTATTGATGCCTCCATTCCTTCTATGTTGCTCCTCTCTTGGTTCCTTGGAGAAAGTTGCCACAACTGAAGTTGTCTTGCCGATCTCTGTGTCCTGGGGTGATGTTGCCACTGCCTCTTTTATCTTTTTTCTTCTCTCGGTACCTTGAAACTGTTTCTGCTATGCTGATATTCCCTTATCCACCTCATGGTATCCTGGAGTGTTGATGCCGCTACTCCTTCTGTACCGACCCTCTCTTGATGTTTTGGAACAACATTGCTTTCAGTGCTAATGCCTACCTGCTGCAAACTGCATAAGAACTGGATGTAAATCTATAATGCTATATAAAAAAATAGGATGCATTGCTTCCATATCCATGCAAACAGGAAGTCTGTTTCAGAAGAGCGGAATCAGGAACAGCACCACAGCACCAAAGGTTTGGTAGGCACTGAGGTGCTGTTTAAAGCCATTGCTGCCACTGCTGTTCCCAGAGAGGGACGGCGGCAGCAGCAGCAGCAGCAGTAGCAATGGGCTTCCCTCATACCATTGTTGCTCTAAGCAGCAACATAGTTTAGAGGGAGGAGTAGCCTAGTGGTTGGGGCAAGGTACTTCAGGCCAGAAGGTCAGGGGTTCAAATCCCACTAGAGGACAGCAATCTTGGGCTGGAAGGACTGGGGTTTCTAGTCCCACAGGTGCTCCTTGTGGTCTTGGGCAAGCCACTTAACCCTCCATTGCCCATGTTCCCTGTAAGCATTAGTGTGTGTGTCTCATATCCCCGTGTGTTAAATGTATCTCCCACTTGTGTTGTGACCGCTTTGATTGAAGGATAAGGCAGTATACAAAACTGTCTAAATAAACCTTATGGTAGCATCAGCCCTGCCTATCAAGGATAAAATAGCCCTGCCTGTATGTAGTGCTAGCAGCATCTTTTTATTTATTTAGTAGTATTAGCTCACACTTTTCCAGTAGTAGATTAAGGCAAGTTACAATCAGGTAGTGTAGATATTTCCCTGTCCCTGAAGGGCTTATGATCTAAGGGTGTACCTGAGACAATGGAGGGTTAAGTGACTTGCCCAGAGCCACAAGGAGAGTCAGTGGAATTTGAACCCTGGGTTTTCTGGTCCCAGGTTGCTGCCCTATCCACTAGGCTATTTTTTACTTGATACTTGGCAGACAGTGATCACAATCATCCAAGAGCAATGCAATCTTTCTATCTCTACTCCTGCAAAAATATTTCAGAAGTTCTTTGATTGGGAGCAGTTTACACTGGGAGGCCTTGGCACCTAACACCTCCACTCATTCGTCTTCCCTTTTCAAAATGACTCAGTCTAGGCCACAATGTGTTTTCCGAACCAAAGGGTTTACTCAAAGAACTTTAGGGTTACTGGTTAACAACAACAAAATAATTAATGGCAGAGATAGAACTATATTATAGACAAGTTCACTCCTCTCTTCTTCCTCAGAAATATATTGCAATACCTTCCCTCTCTTCTCGTGGAGGCCTAGTCCCTTCTGGACGTCTAGCCCCTTGTGTGGCCAGGCAGAATCGGAGCATACAGCAGTAGACCCGATTCTGATCGGCCACACGCCCAGCCCAGCTAACCCAGCCAGGCTCTTAAATGGAGCTGCAGAGCCATGGCTTCATTCAGAAGCCACGAATACCAGCTGCCACTGAGTGTCCTTTCCCCACAAACAGACAGTCAATCCAGCCTCCTATGGCGAGGGTCTGGCTGCAGGGAACTTCCTGCACACCTCCCAGTTTTGTCCCCACTAGTCGCCGTGGCTACTCTGTGTCCTCTGAGGTGGAATAAGTCCCCTGTCTAACTGGCCTACCTTGGACATACAGGGCCAACCTCAGAATCTACCCTGTATGTCCGGGGTAATGACCCACCCACAGCCCACCCTTGCTCTGCCTTCTGCCTGCTCCCTCCTTCCCCTGACTAAGACACTCCGTATAACTCCACTGTTCGTACAGGAGTCTATGTGCGGGATCGGCAGGGGTATGACTAGCGGGGATGTATGTCCAGGCAGGGTGTACATCCCCGCTATTTGTGTCTCGGCATGATCCCCTTAGCTAGTAAAGAAGTTAACCTTATTTAATTGTCATCTAAGTGGTGCTGGAAGTTGTTCCAAGCAACTTCACTTATTCACTTCTTTCTCTTTCCCTGTTTACCTTCAAGGAAACCTTCCCTCCTGCACAACGTACTTTCATACTGTAGCTTGGAGTTGATGGCTTCTGTAGAGGCAGGTCCCCAAAACTGCTCTGCAGGTGCTCCTGGCTCTTGAGTCACTGGGCTGTTCTTGTAATTACCTTCATCTTTTCTCTCCTCAGTGGCTTGGTCTTATTGAAGGCTCTGTAACCCTTCCTTCCTCCCTAGGCAGGGCTGTTGTCCTTCTGAGCTATTGGGGTTCTGACTGATTAGACACAGTCACAAAGAAATTCAGGTGTGGACTGAGCCTGCGACACCTTCCAACCCTTCTGCTCTCCCCTTCTTGCAGCTTCTGGTCCTATGAATCTCTCCGGATGGTCTGAGGGCTAGACATGGTCCACTGCCCCCTTAGGGGTAGATCCCTTCACATACTTATGGTGCAGTGACTGACTGTCAAAAAACAGGTCTGCCTTTGGGAGTGGTTTATATATAATCTACCTTTTTTCCCTTCCAAAGGAGTATACCCACCCAGTCTCATAGAACTGGAGAAAAGATAGACTTCCCTGTTATGGAAAATGTTAGTTCACAGCAAGTTACGTTGCAGTAAACTTGTAGGGCCACTGGATATCCCTGCTGTGTAAGCAGTGAAATCCAGGGGGTCTTTATGCATATATCTGAAAATCCATGAGTATGTGCTATTTTCCCCCTAACCTAAGTACATCCCAGGAACATCTACTTTTAATCTAATTACATGTAGACATGCTGGACAAGCCTGTGCATATTTTTCACTATTCTGAGGGAACAATTTCAACCAGAATAGTCTACCCAGAATAGTCTAACCATTCTACTGTGACCATTCCTAACCCTATCACCTACAGAAGTGAAGGTCTGGCTGCTCTCAGAAGTCCTGTGGTCAGACCACTACACCATCACCTGTCACCTATCACAGCATCCAACAACAGGACTAAACACCATCCACAGTGTGCACCACCACCATTTCAAGCCCTTCGATAAATCTACCTTCATTGACAAAGTTCTCCCCTCTAATGATGCAGAACCACACAAACTTGACATCACAATAAACAAATGGATCAACATAATAAAAGTCTTTGCCATGGCACCTCTTACTAAACCAGTGAAAGCACATTACTGCATCCACAGAGGAAAACTGAGCGAAGATGGAGCAGCACAAACGCGAGCAGACAAAAGGAATCTATCTTCTCACCCTTCATACATACCGTACTGAGACCAACAAAGCTAGAAGGGAATATCACACCAAATTAGTAAATAAGGGCCTGAGTTTCAGTTTGGCGGTGCTATGAGCCGCATCAGCGCATAGCCTGCCCACCTCCTGCCTAACTTGGATTTTCCATGCCAGGGTCATATGCGGCCCCAGCATTGAAAATCTGGGTGTCACCAAACAGCCAGGTAGCTTCAGGAGCTGCCCTTGTAGCACTGATTTTCGATGCTACATGGTTAGTACCAGCACCTTAAAGATAGGCAAGGTTTAGCATCAAAAATCTGTGTTACACGGGTAGCACCATGGCCCACCTCCCCTCCACCCGGAACGCCCCCAACATGCCCCGATGCTATGCGGATAGCATCTGGGCGTGTTAGGGACATATCAGGTTTTTTTGAAGGGCTCTACCCATGTAGGTGCCCTTTGAAAATCTCGGATAAGGCCTTTATATGGGTAACTAGGGAAATTACTTGTGTAAAGGTCTTTGAAAATCGGGCCCTAAAACAATAAATAAACAGAGAGAACTGTACAACACAGTTAATAGACTGACAAAAGAAAACAGCCAAGCTCACAACACAAGTACTCTTGAACCACAGGAATTCACTATCTACAATCAAAACACCCCACACCATCACACAACTGGCCATTAACTATAGTATCTGGCAAACCCTCAGACCGAAACACCTCATACACTTTGCTGCAGTCTTTCAGCCCCACTTCTACAAAACACTCAGAGCACACAATCCACAGCCTCAACACCACCACATCCCTACTGGATGCATGCCCGTCAAACTGGTTTAAAATCACAAAAGTAGAGTTTGCCCCATTCCTACACAAACTATTCTTGACATCCTTCACCCAAGGATATTTCCCTGCATACCTTAAAACTGCTTCCATCCGTTCAATCCTCAAAAACCCTAAGCTCTAACTGAATGACCCAAGCTCTTGCAGACCTATCTGAAGCTTACCCTTTATTGCAAAAGTCATTGAGAAAATTGTCCTCTACCAATTGCAAGAACCTATTCATCCTTGGATATGCAACAACATGGATTCTTCAATAACCACGGAGTAGAAACCTTGCTAATATCACTAACAGACAGACTCCTCAAGGGCATAGAAAACCCAAAACAAGGCTTCATCCTCTTTTTTTCTTTACATTGCAGCAGCATTTGACACCATACGCCATATCATATAGGAATCCGTGATTCCGCCTTAAATGGCTTCACTCCTATCTCAGAAACCAAAGCCAGTATGTACAAATTGGCCAAAAGACCTCCAATCAATTCACCCAGATACAAGGAGTCCTGCAAGATTCTGCCCTTTCTGTGTTATTATTTAACATCTATATACAGCCAGTCTTTATCTTTTTTGGGACATTTAATATACCACCTGTGCCGAGGCATCTAGACAGTTTACAAAAGTAAAAATGCTACAAACAGTGTCAGGAGGAAGAAAGAAATGCCAATATTAAGACAGAAAAGGAAAGAGGAGAGAGAGAAGTCAACAAACGCAGGAAGGAGAGAGGAAGTGGGGTGTTAAAGTTGCATCTAGGAGGGAAGGGGGAGATTGAATGCAAGAGAGAAAAGATTTTTCAGTAGGGTCTTAAAACAGTGGAGGAGAGCTCCAAACGGAGATGGGGTGGGAGAGAGCTCCAGAGGAGAGAACAGAGGAAGAAGAAAGCAGAGGAGTGAGTAGATTCAAGATGGGCATGCGTGACAGATGGGAGGAGAAGGCAGTTAGCATGAATCTGTCTAAGGAAACAGTGAGAGGTGTGCAGATGGATTAGGTCTGAGAGATAATGTGGGTGCTGATGTGAATGGAGCAGTGAACCAGTGTAAGAATCTTATATTGAATGTGGTAGGATATTGGTAGCCAGTGCAGATGAATAAGTACCAGGGTGATATGATCAAAGCAGGAAGAGTGTGTAAGAATGCATGCTGCGGTGTTCTGGAGCAGTTGAAGATGACGCAGTTGGTATTGGGAAGTCCAGCAAGAACAACATTACAGTAGTCGATATGGGTTATGACCAGGGAAAGGAGGAGGATAGTCAGTGAGTGGGGCAAAAGAAATGTGCAAACAGAGCGGATCTGATGGAGAGAGAAGAAAGAGTGTTGAATAGTGGACGACAGATGATCACGGAAAGAAGAGTCAAGGGTGACACTGAGATAGCAAAGAAAGGTGACCAGTGGGATAGCTGTCTGGGCCAGGGAAGGAGCGAGAGAGGGGGTGCAGGTGGAGAGAGAGAAAACCAAATGGTGGCAGTATTAGAGAGGTCGATATGGAGATAGTTGGAAGCCATCCAAGAAGCTACGGCGGAGAGGCAGGCATTCAGAGGAGAAATATCTGGAATAGAGGGGTTAGTGTGATGCACAAGGAGAATGTCATCTGCTTAGTAGTAGGCTGAAATGCCATATTGCTGGATGATGAAGTTGAGGGGGGTGCCAAAAAGGCATTAAAGAGAAGAGGGGCAAGAACAAAGCCTTGGGGAACACCACAGGTTAGGGAGATGCTGAAGGAGGAGGAAGAGCCAGTGTGGACAGAAAGTCTGGGATGAAAGAAAAGAGTGGAACCAATGGAAGAGAGAACCAGAGAGACCTGCATTGTAGAGGCATAGGAGAAGATTGTGATGGTCCACTAGATCAAAGGCAGAGGAAAGATCCAAAGAGACAGCTAAAGAAATGTTACCCTGATCGTGCGTGGTGTGAATTCATTGAGAAGAGAAAGGATGATGGTTTCTGTGCTGTGGCTATGACAGAAGCCAGATTGGCAGGGGTCTAAGGTCAGAGTGGTGTCCAGGTGGGAGGATAGCTGAGCAACAACAAGTTTTTCAAGAAGCTTAGAAAGAAAAGAAAGAGTAGAGATGGGGTACCAATTGATGAAGGTGGTAGGATCAAGTGAAGGTTTCTTAAGGAGTGGATGGATAATGGCATGCTTCCAGGGAAGAGAAAAGGTCGCGGAGGAAAGGCTCCAATTGAAAATGTTGAGGATAAGCGGGAGGAGGGCTAGAGAGGGAGTGGTGAACCAGGAAAAGGGGATGGGGTCAGAAGGGCAAGTGATCTTGTGAAAGGAGGAAAGGGACTGGAGAGGTTCTGGTGAGGAAATAGGCTGGAAAGAAGACCAGGAGTGAGAGAGGAGAGGGACAGAGGGAGAAAGGGGGGGGGGGTGTAGGTGGGGAAGAAAGGGAAGGAGGAGGGGAGAGGTGAGTAGGACAGGCAGGAAAAGATCTGTGAATGGTGAGGGTCTTATCAGCAAAGTGTGTGGCTAAAAGAAGGGTCAGGGAAAGAGGGGACGGGGTGTGAGGAGGAAGAGGGGTGTAGGGAGGACAGATCGGAGGATAGAGTATAGCTCACAAGAGGAGTTGGATGATGAAGAGATGAGGTTTGAGTAATAGAAAGTCTTGGCAGAGTGAATAAGGGTGTGATAGTGGGAATGACAATGACGAAAATGGGCAAGAGATATTGCAGAAGGGTTTGCGTGCTAGTGATGCGCAGCACGGCAGAGATAAAATTGATGAAGAAGGAGGCTGGGGTGAAACCAAAGGTGGCAGCAGGTGCCAAGAGTGGGTCCGGGATGGAATAAAGGGGGGGGTAAGGGCACCAAGAGCTGCGGATAGAATGGAACTACAGGATTCAACCTGGTAATCAGGTGAAAGAGACAGGAAATCAAGGGGAAGAATTAGTTGGAAGAGGGGATTTGCTGAAGGGTAAGGGTTGTAACACGACGGATAGGGAGAAGAGGGGCGGAGGCAGTTGAGGCGGGTGGGGGGAGCGAGAAGCAGACTGAGGGATGGTAAAGAGGAGACAGAAATGGTCAGACCAAGGGACAAGAAGGGTTGAGATGTTGGAGGAAGAAAGAATGAGGAGATCAACGGGAGAAATGATGAGGTCGAGATATAAACAGCAGTGTGGTTAGGGCAATGGACGTGTTGGCATAAATAAAGATCATCAAGAAGGGAGCAGAATGAGATGTTGCAAAGGCAGGCAGGTGAGCTCAAATGCAGATTAAAGTCACCAAGGATCAAGAGATGAGAGTGAAGGAGACAAGCCTCTGAGAGGGTGAGGAGGTGGGAGTCCCATGCGTGAGAGGTAATGGAGGGGAGGCATAGATAAGAAGGAAGAAGAGAGGAGGGGTCAAGTCATGATGAAGAAGTAGGGCTTCAGGATAATGAAGCTCAGTAGAGGAAACCTCAATGAGGGAATAGGAGGAGCAGTGAAGAACCGCCACGCTGCCACCACTCGGTGAGGCAGGGAGATGGCAGAATAGCCCAGGGGTGACAGCAATTAAGAAGAGGCTCCTCGCCATTCCAGAGCCAGGTCTCTGTGAGGAAGAGTGCATCTAAAGCACGGAGGAGCAAGAGGTCATGAATGAGTGAGGACTTTGAGCTCGGGGATCTACAGTTGAGGAAGGCAAGTCTAGAGAATGGAGAGGGCAAAGAAGCAACCGAGGGCAGAATGGGGGGACAAGTAGGAGATGAGGTAGCGAGAGGGGTACAAAGGATGAGATTGGCAAGATTCCTTGTGGAGCAAAGTGGATAGACAGGAGTTGGGGAGGAGAGAGAGGGGTGCCAGCCCCAATGAACAGGGATGAATGACATGAAATTCAAGGGCAGCTGCATGAGCAAGAGGAGACAGAGGGCTAAGAATAGGGGAGATAACTTACCTGAGAGGTAGTGGGTGGAGGCAGGTATCCGTGTGGAAGCTGCTACGGATACAGGAGCTGGGTGTCCGAGCTGGGGTCTGGTTGAGAATGGAATGCCCCCGGAGTCGCCCCAAGGAGCACGTCCTGCTCCTTGGGCCCACACCTTCGGCGTGTGCCCACTATGCATGATGCCACAGTGTGGAACGCCACAGGAGTGGTTGAAGTTATGGCCAGCTTCATCTGGGAGGAGTGTGGCCATGTCATTTCTGGGAGGTGGGTCAGCAGAAGGAAAGGCACTGGAGCCGGGAAACAGCAATGGAGGCTCCTGGGGAGAGAGAAAACAACAACAACCAATCAACAATAACAACCATATCTGTGACGTTATACACTCATTTAACGTCCACTACCACTTGTATGCAGATGGCATTATGATATATGTTCCCTTCACCACCACGAACGCAATCTACTCAACAATTACAGACAATTTCAATGCCATAAAACAATGGCTAACAGATCACAAACTCATTATCAACAACAAGAAGACATAGGTCCTATTCCTCACTATAAATCAATCCTTTCTTCCCCCAAAGTCCCTAAAGGTTGACAATACCAACTTGGAGGTTAAGTCAGAAGTGAAATACATTGGCATTACCATTGATCAACATCTCACATTTCAATCATATCAACAAAGTAACCAAATGTATCTACAACAAGTTCAGGACACTCCAACAATTGCGGCCCTTTCTTGAACCAAATGATTTACGAAAAGTCTTCCAAGCACTGATATTACCCCACTTCAATTTCTGTAATGCCATCCTTCAAGGTATTTCAAAGAACTCCTTGAATCACCTACAGCTCGCCCAACATGCAGCCACATGAATCCTCAGTGCAGTCACATAACACCCATTCTGAAAGAGCTATGCTGGCTACCTCTCCTCAGCCAAATTAAGTATAAAACTGTAATGACAACATTCAAAATAATCCAGCAGTTATCCTAGCAATATCTGCATTCCATCATAACAAAAACTCCAGAAAATCACCAAAGAAGAAGTAACACTTCTAAACTTCTGGTCATATCCCTAGCAGTGACTAAGAGTAACCAGAGAACCTGCACCCAGGCTCTTTCCCTACATGTCCCTCGCCTTTGGAATGCCTTACCAAATCACATCAGAGACTCTTACAACCTTGCAACATTCAGGAAAATGCTGAAGACCCACCTGTTTATGGAACATTTTGATAGTGTAACATGGTCCGGCCCTCATCTATTACTCCTGTCATGCCCCAACATCCTCCCCCCCTCACCCCCAGCCTAAGATAAAACATTGGACCATAGACTGCTACAAGAAACCTCGTTACTTTGTACATAGTTTACACTATTCTATGTTATCTCTAGTTCCATCCATGTTATAATGTTAATTGTTCAATGTAAAACCTTTCCATGTAATGTTGAATTCTGTTATATTTAAACTGCATTGATCCTTAGAAATGCGGTATATAAAAATAAATAAATGATGAATAAATACCTAGAACCTTCGAAGGTGATGGCGACAGCTAGAAAGATGCTTGGGTGCATAGGGAGAGGAATGGCCAGCAGAAGAAAGGAGGTGATAGTGCCTCTGTATAAGTCTTTGGTGCGACCTCATTTGGAGTATTATGTGCAATTCTGGAGACCACACCTTGAAAAGGATATAAACAGATTGACGTTGGTATAGAGGGTGGCTACTAAAATGGTAAATGATCTTCATTATAAAGCATATGAGGACAGATCTAAGGACCTTAATATGTATACTTTAGAGGAAAGGCGGGACAGAGGTGATATAATTGCGACGTTCAAATACCTCTGTGGCATAAATGCACAGGAGGACAACCTCTTTTGATTGAAAGCAAGCTCTGCTAGGAGGGGACATAGGCTAAGGGTGAAAAGGATAGACTCAGGAATAATATACGGAGATATTTCTTTACAGAAAGAATTGTAGATGCGTGGAATAGTCTCCCAGTGGAGGTTGTAGTGATGAGGACAGTATCTGAATTCAAAAAAGCATGGGACAAACACAAAGGCTCTCTAAAGGAAAAAAGGGGACTCCTGTAGTGGGTGATATGGAAGGGCAGACTAAATAGGCCTTGTGGTCTTTTTTTGTCATCATGTTTCTATGTAAGTATGCTTCTTAAATTCCCCACTTTCCCACTCAAAGTTCCTCACACTTGAGGACCTATTAGAGAACTAATTTTTCTCTCCACAGATTGTCTCCTTTTACCCAGTTTAATCTCTCTGCTTCCCTGCAACTCTTTCTTTTTTCCTATTTATTTCACTTACAAATCTCCCCCCAACATTAATCAAGCCATTACTTTACCATACCCGATTATAATTCTGCCATAGTTTCCCTTATTATGTTTAAATGGGGTCTCTTTTATGCCCATCCACAGACCCAAGAGTAGCCATAAGAACATAAGATATGCCATACTGGGTCAGACCAAGGGTCCATAAAGCCCGGTATCCTGTTTCCAACAGTGCCTAATCCAGGTCACAAGTATTTGGCAGGTTCCCAAAAAGGTACATTGGTTCCACAATGCTTTTCCAATGGGTAAGCAGTAGATTTCCCTGGTCCTTTTTTATAATGTTTATGGACTTTTCCTCCAAGAACATTTCCAAACCTCTCTTAAATCCAGCTACACTAACAGTATTTACTACATCCTCTGGTAACGAATTCCAGAGTTTGATTGCACATTGAGTGAAAAAATATTTTCACCGATTGGTCTTAAATGTGCTACAATGCAGCTTCATTGCATGTCCCCTAGACTTTCTACTGTTTGAAGGAGTAAACAACTGATCTACATTTACCTGTTCTACTGCATTTATTATTTTATAGACCTCTATCATACAGTATCTTCCCTCAGCCATCTCTTTTCCAAGATGAAGAGCCCTAACCTTTTAAGCCTTTCCTCATAATGATATCCTTCCATCCCCTTTGCCATTGCTTTCTTTATGATTCCTAGCATTCTATTTGTTTTCTTGGCCACCACTGCACTCTGAGCGGAGGGTTTCTATGATGACACCTAAATCCTTTTCTTGGGTGGTGGTTCCTAATGTAGAACCTTGCATCATGTAATCATAGTTTGGGTTGTTCTTCCCTAAGTGCATAACTTTTCACTTGTCCACATTATTTATTTATTTATTTTATTTATTTTTATTTATTTAACAATTCTTATATACCGCACTATTTGCAATCAGCGCGGTTTACATGTAACAAAAAACATCCGACAAAATGCATATGTCTGGTCATTACATTGAACAGGGAGTGGGATTTGCCATTTGGACGCCCAGTTTCCCAGTTAAGAACATAAGAATATAAGATATTCCATACTGGGTCAGACCAAGATCCATCAAGCCCAGTATCCTGTTTCCAACAATGGCCAATCTAAGTCACAAGTACCTAGCAGTTTATATAGGTCCTCCTGCAATTTTTTAAAAATCCTTTTGTGTTTTAACAACTTTGAATAAATTGGTGTCATCTGCAAACTTGATCACCTCACTCATTTTTCCCATTTTCAGGTCATTTATAAATATGTTAAAAAGCAGCGGACCCAGCACAGATCCCTGGGGTACTCCACTATTCACTTTTCTCCAATGAGAAAATAGGCTGTGTAGTCCTGCTCTCTATTTTCTATTTTTCAGCCAGTTCCTAATCCACAATAGTACATTGTCGCCTGTCCCATGGCTTTTTAATTTCCCCAAGAGTCTTTCATGGGGGACTTTGTCAAAGGCTTTCTGAAAATCGAGATAAACTATACCACACTATATCATACCTCCCATCCCTCTGCTGCTCTAGTTTTTTGTCACCTTATTTTTGAAAAGTTCTGCATACTGTAATGTGCTATATATAAACGTTGTCTCAAGTTGTCTTCCTTATGAAACACAAACAGCAGCTGTTATAACTATGGCTACCTTTAGGCATAGACAGGCAACTGTTCCTTTGCCTCCTCCAAAGGTGTGGTCAGCCCCAGGGTTTCCATGTTGAAATTTGACATTTTGAATCTACAGGTTTGAATTTGAGTAACTGACCTATTATGGTAGTACCCAGAGACTGCTGCTAAAAATCAGAGGTTTCATTTTCAACCCTGGTAAGAGCCAGAGACAGTCTAAAAGGTCGTGGTGGTGGGGGAGGGGATTTGAAGACTGATATCTGGGAGGTTTTAATGCAGATGGTTGGGGGTCCAGATGATGGGGTGGGGATTAATACAGAAGTTAGAAGGTCTAGCGGGTTGGGGTTCTTTCAGCAGAAGCAGCGTTTTTAATGCATTGCAGATAGCAGAGACGCAACCACGCTATCAGCGTTGCACTTAAGATGCAGTAAATGTATGGCCTGGCTTTATACTTAATGCATGTTCATTTTTGCAGCTAAACCACTGAACTGTAAAAGATTCTGGGGTATTTTTGCATTTAGATGTTGGTTTGGTTATCTACATTCTGGATTTTGAAGGACTATATTTGGCATTCAAGAAAGATATAAAATAGCTACATGTCAGGAATGTTATGATTATATATGCTGTGTAATCAGCATGAGTACATTTCATTGACTGCAAGGCTGTATTTTACATGATCTGGCTTTTTATCTTCTATTCTTCAATGTCTAATGGGAATGTACCTTTGTTTCAAATATCATTTCCTATTTCATTTCATTTGTAAAACGAAAAACAGAAAAATGACCCACATTTCATTTGTTTATTGCTTTATTTCATTTGGAATATCATCAGCTTTGCCACCATATTGCCCTCAAACTGCATCATGAAAATTTTAACAAATGCCCCCCATAGGCTTGCCGATATCCAATAGCCCAGTTGTTCTCAGCCCAGTCCTCAGGGAACACCCAGCCAGTTGGGTTTTCAGGATAACCACAATGAATATGCATGAGAGAGATTTGCATACAAAGAAGGCAGTGCATGCAGATCTCTCATGTATATACTTTGTGGATATCCTGAAAACCCAACTGGCTGGGTGTGCCCTGAGGGACTGGGTTAAGAACCACTGCCATAGCCTATTACTCCTATTCTTCTCCTCCCCTCCCCCCTTTTTCCATACACAAGAGGCAGGGGCAATGACCAGTCACTCCTGCCGTAATAGTACCATACTACAAACAGCAGTGACTGGCATGAGTCTGGCAACATTTTGGGGAATGACATCAGTGAGGCAGAAGCAACTGGGAGTGGCTGCCATCTGTTTTGCAGACCAGCATGGGTTAGGACGTGTTTCATTTTATTTTATTTTATTCAAATGAATAAAAAAAAATGAACAAGAAAAAGGAAACACACACTCGCAAAAATGTAGAGATCAGGTATGGAGCGAGGCAGAATAAATCACAGAAGACGAATTGTCAAAACCAACCTTTATTGGCATCTCAAATGGTTTCTCAATTGGTTCAACCCTACAGAGGCCATGATTCTGCAATGGGCCTCTGTCAGGGGTATTTGAACCCCTGGGCCAGGGCCTGCAAAATCACCAATCCAACTTCTCCAGCCCTTGAATTGAAGAACCATTATGCAGCCCTGGAAGAGGAGGAGATGAAAGCATCCCTGGAAAGGGAAGAACCAGAGTTCAAGTACCCCAAAGTTGCAGAATCAGTGACCAGAAGGAAACGAAGGGTAGTGGTGGTTGGAGACTCTCTTCTGAGGGGTACTGAGGCGTCCATCTGCCGACCAGACTTGATGTCCAGAGAGGTATGCTGTCTGCCTGGTGCCAAAATCCAAGATGTTACGGAGAGTTTGCCGAGACTCACCAAGCTCACTGACTATTACCCAATGTTGCTAATCCATGTTGGAACAAATGATACTGCCAGGTATACCTCGGAACGTATCAAAAGTGACTTCATGGCTCTGGGACAGAGGGTGAAGCAGTTAGGTGCACAGGTGGTGTTCTCTTCAATCCTCCCTGTTGAGGGTAAAGGCCAAGACCGAGAGGCTCGCATCCTGGAGATCACTGCATGGCTGCGTGGATGGTGTCATCGAGAGCGTTTTGGTTTCCTAGACCATGGGATGCTGTTCCAAGGGTTGCAGAGCAGAGATGGCATCCATCTGTCCAAGAAAGGTCAACACATCTTCGGTAGTAGACTGGCTAATCTACTGAAGAGGGCTTTAAACTAGATTCATTGGGGATAGGTGAAGAAAGCCCCCAGGTAAGTGAAAGCCCCCAGGTAGGTGATACATTAAATACCTTTATGGAAATGGGTAACATATGGAAAGCAGTGTGTATAAATGCCCGTAGCATGGGAAATAAGATCCCTGATGTTGAAGCTTTGGTGGGAGTAGCTGACTTGGATCTAGTGGCAGTTACAGAAACATGGTTCACAGAAAACCATGACTGGGATGTAACTATACCTGGCTATACTTTATTCAGAAAGGACAGGGTAGGAAGAAGGGGAGGAGGAGTGGCACTGTATGTAAAAACTACTATTAAAGCTTTGGAATTACAGAGCTTAAAAGGGAGAGAGGAGGCATTGTGGGTTAAACTAGAAAGAGGGTAAGAGAAATCTATTTGCATTGGTGTGATATACAGACCTCCCTCACAAGAGGAAGAGGTGGACAGAGAGTTAATTGAAGACATACGCAGCATTGCTAGGAAAGGGGAAGTGCTACTGATAGGAGATTTCAATATGCCAGATGTTGATTGGCACATTCCTACTGCAGTATCATCTGGAAGTAAGGAGATCCTGGATTCTCTACAGGGAGAACTATTCAGGCAATTGGTAACAGACCCCACCCATGAAGGGGCCATACTGGACTTGGTGCTTACCAATGGTGAAAGTGTTTCTGATGTTGTAGTGGGAGATCATTTTGCATCCAGTGATCACCAGATGGTGTGGTTGAGTATTAGGACTAGGGCTGTTAGAATCCATTCCAAGGTGAGGATCTTAGACTTTAGGAAGACTAACTTTGCGAAGATGAGCCAATACCTCAGGGAGTCGTTAGTGGGATGGGAACAGCTGGGGGATGTAGAAAAAGAGTGGGCAAAACTGAAAGGGGGTATTTTAAGGGCAACCAACTTTTTGTTAAAATGGTAAATAAAGGCAAAAGGAAAAGGAGACCGCTATGGTTTTCGAAGGAAGTAGCTGAAAAAGTGAAGAAAAAGAGGGAGGCCTTCATGAAATACAAGAGATCACAGAAAGAGGAAGACAGGCATCTGTATTTGGAAAAACTTAGAGAAGCTAGCAAAGTAGTCAAGAAGGCAAAGATTCAAAAGGAGGAGGAAATAGCCAATGCAATAAAATGGGGGATAAGACATTTTTCAGATATATTAGTGAGAAGAGGAAGGACAAAAGTGGTATTGTCAGACTCAAGGGTGCAGGGGGGGAATATGTAGAAGCTGATAAGGATAAAGCGGAATTGCTTAACAAATATTTTTGTTCTGTGTTCACAGATGAAGAACCAGGAGCAGGACCTCAGAAAACACCCACAAATAGGAACAGAAGCGAAGGACATCTTGAACAATTTTCAGAAGACTGTGTTCGTGAGAAACTAGCTCAACTTAAAGTAGATAAAGCGATTGGACTGGATGGGATACACCCTAGAATACTGAGGGAACTTGGGGATGTTCTAGCAACTCCACTGACTGACCTTTTCAATGCCTCGTTGGAGTCAGGAGTGGTGCCAAAGGACTGGAGAGAGGCTCATGTGGTGCCTTTACACAAAAGCGGAAGTAAGGATGTGGTTGAAAACTACAGGCCGGTTAGTTTAACTTCGATGGTGAGTAAATTATTGGAAACGCTGCTGAAAGAGAAAATAGTGAGGTTTCTGGAGTCCAGCGGATTACAGGATCCGAGGCAGCATGGATTCACCAGAGGCAGGTCTTGTCAGACAAATCTGATTGATTTCTTTGACTGGGTGACCAGGGAGTTGGACCGAGGGAGAGCTCTAGATGTGGTGTATTTAGATTTCAGTAAAGCCTTTGACACTGTTCCTCACAGGCGACTTATAAACAAACTGAGCACCCTAGGGATGGATCCTAAAGTTACTGCTTGGGTTAGAAATTGGTTGGGTGGGAGGCGACAAAGAGTGCAAGTAAATGGAGCTCACTCTGAGGAGAAGGATGTTACCAGTGATGTGCCCCAGGGATCTGTCCTTGGTCCGATTCTTTTTAACATCTTTGTTAGTGATATAGCGGAAGGGCTGTCGGGTAAGGTTTGCCTCTTTGCAGATGATACCAAAATCTGCAACAGAGTAGACACCCAGGAAGGTGTAGATAACATGAGGAGGGATCTAGCTAAGCTTGAAGAATGGTCTAGAATTTGGCAGCTGGGATTTAATGTTAAAAAATGTAAGGTCATGCATTTGGGCTGCTGCAATCCAAGGGAGCAATACAGTATAGGAGGTGAAGTACTTTTGTCCACTAAAGAAGAGCGGGACCTAGGCATGGTTGTGTCTGATGATCTTAAAGTAGCTAAACAGGTAGAAAAGGCGACGGCAAAAGCTAGAAGGATGCTTGGGTGCATACGGAGAGGAATGGCTAGCAGAAAAAAGGAGGTGATAATGCCTCTGTATAAGTCTTTGGTGCGACTTCATTTGGAGTATAGTGTGCAATTCTGGAGACCGCACCTTCAAAAGGATGTGAACAGGATGGAGTTGGTGCAGAGGGTGGCTACTAAAATGATTAGTGGGCTTCATTATAAAGTATATGAGGACAGACTTAAGGATCTTAATATGTACACCTTAGAGGAAAGGCGGGATAGAGGTGATATGATTGAGATGTTTATATACCTCCGTGGCATAAATTTTCAGGGAGAGAGCCTCTTTCAATTGAAAGCAAGTTCTGCTACGAGGGGACATGGGATGAGGGTGAAGGGAGATAGATTCAGGAGTGATATGCGGAAAGATTTCTTTATGGAAAGAGTAGTGGATCCGTGGAATAGTCTCCCAGTGGAGGTGATAGAGATGAGGACAGTAACTGAATTCAAAAAAGCATGGGACCAACACAGAGGATCTCTAAAGGTAAAAAGTGGACTGTTGTAGTTGTTGATATGGAAGGACAGACTAGATAGGCCATGTAGTCTTTTTCTGTCATCATGTTTCTATGTTTCTATGATAAGAAACATAATCATATATTAAGAACAAATACAAAGACAATAAGGGGCCAATTCTGACCTGCGAATAGCAGGGTTGTAAGTCCAAACCCCATTTAGGCCAGGGACTATATTCAGCACTTGATCCCCACATGTACAGGGCCGTTGTGTGGGGAGCGCTGGATGGTGGCGGGAGGGGGTGGCTCTGGGGCGTAGCAAGGGCAGAGCAAAAATATGGCCAGGCCCTGGGACATACAGAGGCCATTCAGGCCAGGCCTCTGTACATCTCCGGTCGCAGGAATGGATGCCCAACGTATTGCATCTCAGAGGCCCCTTCTTGAACCAAATGATTTACAAACATTCTTCCAATCATTGATATTACCCCACTTGAATTTCTGTAATGCCATCCTTCAAGATATTTCGAAGAACTCCTTACATCCCCTACAGCTCGCCCAACATGCAGCCGCATGAAACCTGATATGCTCATCTCGGTACAGTCACATAACACCCATTCTAAAAGAGTTACATTGGCTACCTCTCCTCAGTCAAATTAAGTATAAAATTATAATGGCAACATTGAAAATAATCCATCAGTTATCCTCGCAATATCTGTAATCCATCATAACAAAGACTCCAGAAAATCACCAATGAAGAAGTAACACATCTAATCTTCTGGTCCTACCCCCAGCATTGACTGAGTAACCAGACAACCTGCACCTGGGCTTTTTCCCTACATGTCCCTCATCTTTCTCTACAGGCCTCTGCACATCTCCAGTCACAGGGTTGGATACCCGACTTATTCCATCTCAGAGTGGGAATAAGTGCCAGGCACAGGTTAGAATGCGGCCTGCAGCCTCCCCACAAACATTGCGCCACACAGGGGGGTGTCTTGCTGCCTGATCCTGGCCCTGGCTGCCCCTGCCGAGGGTTGGGGAGAGGGGCATTGGGTGCTCCTGCTGGACGTGCTAGTGCTATAGCAATGGGATGCCACAGCACCAGCACACCAGTCGGAGCATTGAGTGGGTTAGCTGGACAAATCCCTGGATGTCTCTCTCCGCAGAATAGGCCGCATGTCGAGTCATCTAAGTGCTGTGCTCTTCAAATGGGGGAACGTATAGCTCTGCAATAGCAGAATCGGGTAAAAATCGACCCCATTCATTTTTTGGCTGTCCAGATGGCCCAAACATGCACAAGGCCGCCATATCAATAAAACATCCTAACCATTGATAAACTATAAAATAATAAAATGATAAAACCAGTAAGACTAAAAAGATGCTTACTTCAAAATAAATATATAAAAAATGACAGCAAATAAAAAGTAATTGAAAACAATTATTCCTTATTGCCCCTTCAGGCCAGTCCTGTAATGAATGGGTTGTTAGCCCCTCCAGCAGCTGAGGACTGACCATGACAGATTCTTGCTGGTGCAGTATAAGAACTCCCCCTACAGCTCCTGACTCCAGTCTATCAGTCCTCAGCAACTGGGGAAGAGCTCCTATCTAGTGGACTCCCTGAATGGACGATTAGGATAATATATTAATTTTAGAACTTAAAAAAACAAATAATAATAATAATAACCAACTAAAGGCTCAATTGCTCTGTTAGAGCATTTTATCCAGCAGAGATAGCAGAGAGAGCTGGGAGCACTCCCCTCTAGAAAGGCAGCAGGAGAGTGAAGACAGCAGAGGCAGGGCCTGCCTCGGAGTCAGGAGTTGACAGCATAGGAACTGCCTTGAGGTGACATACCTGGGAGCCCCAGGTCCCTCCCTCCTCTTCCCAGCGGGATAGCCAGCAGCCTATTAGCTTCAGGAACTCTGGCTATCTCCAAACTAGCAGGTTCACAGACATGAGGTAAAAAAAAAAAAAAAAAAACATAAACAGAAGTGTTTCCTCTCGGCAGCACAACTCACCCTCGGTTCTCGGGGTCTCTGCATGTGCCAATTGCAGTGCTTTCAGCAGTGAGAAAGTCTCTCTAGCTCTCTCTCTCCTCTGCTTAGATTAGATGGCGGTGCTTCATTGGCGGTGCAGGTGCATGATCTCTGCCCCTTCAGCGTGCATCCAGTGTGGGGGTGGTCACAGCTTAGGCTCGGTGAGGCTTTGCCATACGTGTTATCGTCATAGCAGTCAGCTGCAGCAGGGCTACTTGGACACACACATGGAGCAGGCAGCAACATATTCAGGGGGTGAGTTACTAAGGCCTGCGGTTCTCACAGTTTTGGCGCGAACCACAGCCATTTTTCAACCAGCGGGCATTTCCTCCACTCAACAGGAAAAAAGGGGGAATGGCAAATCCAAAGCAAAGAAGCCAGTGGGGACGAGTTCAGCACCGCAGACTGTGACACCTGGCCTACAGGAGGTGCTTGATCCTGTTTTTTCCCCAGATTTTATACTTTGTCTGCATAAAGCATACTGCCTTAAAAGGAAACAGGCAGACAATGTGGGTCCTCCAAGTAAACCTCCAAGTGTTCCAGCAGGAGAGGTCCTGCTGGAAGGAAATCCTGGGGAGGGGCCTTAACGGAATGAGAAAGGAGTAAATAATGGCAGCACATGGTTGGGTCAGGTGTCCACGTGTCGAGAGATTCCGAGGAGTTTTGGGGAAGGCGATTCTGAGGTCTGGGGGATCTGTGGACCCAGGAGTTGGAGGAAGAAGAAATTACCCCAGGGAGGATCCGAATGTGTTCCGGGTGTTTCACAAGGAGGAACGAGGGGTACTCATTGACCATTCTCTGCCAGCATTAAATATTGCACAGTCAGCGGCACAGCAGAGGAGCCACTTGAGGACTCCATATTTCAAGGGTTTAAAGGGCACAGGTGTGCTTTCCGGTCCACAGTGTGATCAAGCAAATGATTGAATCGGAATGGAAGTATCTGGAGGCTACCTTAAGGAGTAGCCGCCCTGCAGTATCCGATCCTGCAAGAGAAGTGGCAGCTCCTGAGGATGGCAAAGGTGGACACTTTGGTCTTGGCAGTGACCAAGAAAACCACCATCCCGGTGGAAGGCAGAGCGGCTCTTAAGAATCTCCAAGATAGGAAATTGGAGTCACTGCTTAAGCAGGCTTTTGACTCTAGTGCCCTGGTGCTACAGACCTCCATTTGTGGAGCCTATGTGTCCAGGGCTTCCAGGGATATAGACTCCATCAGACCCTGGAGGTCAGGCGGCTTTGAAGGGGGCTAAGCTGGAGTCGGTTGCTGCTTATATGGCAGAAGCCTTTTATAACCTAGTTTGGTAGCCTCAAAGACCATGGCTTCAGTGATTGCTGAATGCAGGTTTCTTTGGCTGAGTAACTGAGCAGCGGATGCTTCGTCCAAATCCATATTTAGTAAACTCCCCTACAAGGGCAAGCTGCTCTTTGGGAGGCACTAGACAACATTATTAAGGATTTGGGTGAATCCAAAGGGGGGTGCCTGCCAGAAGATCGCCCAAAGTAGCTGACACCAGGAGGTCCAAGAAAGGACAGGCCAGAGATTTCCGGAGGTTACAGGCATCTCGGTTCACTCCTTACCAGAGGGGTCACTATGGTATGTGAGGGCAGCCCTTTTGATGAGTCTGAAGGTTCGGACGGGGCTACTATGCTGCCCAGCACGCCCTGGCTAACAAACCCCAATGAAGATAAACTGGTCCAGATGAAGGTGATCAGGGGTCGGTTACAACAGTTTTACTCCGTCTGGACCACTATCACAACCGACCAGTGGGTTCCGGAAATTATCTGTCAAAGGTATGCACTGGAGTTTTCAAGGCTCCTGTCTGACACATTTGTCATCTCACCCTGCAGGGCGCAGGAGAAGAGGGTGGCGGTCCTTCCACTCTTCAGCGGCTGATATAACTGCAGGCTGTGGTACCTATACCCCGAGACCAGTACAGGGCAGGTCGATACTCCATTTATTTTGTGGTGCAAAGAAAGATGGGTCATTTTGGCCCATCCTCAATCTCAAGCACGTGAACCGGACCTTGCGGGTGCCGCTTACCAAATGGAGACATTGCGTTCGGTTATTTTGGATGTTCCTTCAATGTGACCTCGAGAAGGGTTTGGCCCTCAACTCCCTGAAGGTACAGGTGGCAGCATTAGCCTGTTATCAGGGGTGAGTGCAGGGTCGCTCGTTGGCAGCGCACCCGAATGTGATTCAGTTCCTTAAGGCAGTGAAGCTCATGCGTCCTCCTTGGCGGCCAGTAATGCCACCATGGGACTTGAACTTGTTGCTGGAGGCTATAGTAGGGGCTCCTTTTGAGACTACCTTGAGATCCTCAGTTAAGGACATCACCCTGAAGACTGTGTTCTTAGTGGCTCTCTGTTCAGCACAGAGAATCTCCAATCTTCAAGCTCTCTCGTGATGCAAACCTTTTCTGCACTTTACGAACGAAAAAGTGATTTTGCGGCCCGTGCCATCATTTCTGCCAAAGGTGGAGTCTCATTTTCACTTGAATCAATCAATTTCACTACCTGCTTTTCCATACCTCAGAAGCTCTGAGGGTGACTGGCAGATTCATACTTTAGATCTCCATAGAGTCCTGTGGAGATATCTCAAGCAGACAGAGTCATTTCGAAAAATGGTCCAGTTGTTTGTTCTTTTTGGTGGCCCTCGCAAGGGAGAACTAGCCTCCAAAGCCTCGATTGCCCATTGGGTGAAACTGGCCATTTGGGCAGCCTATGGAGCCCGTGGGAAAGTTCCGCTCTTGGGTTTAAGGGCCCATTGGACTCGAGGTCAGGCTATATTCTGGACGGAGCACGGTCTGATTCCTCTGGCGGACATTTGCAGGGTGGTGACTTGGTTGTCTCTGCACACCTTTTTGAGGCATTATCATTTGGACGTGCAGGCAGCAGGAGACGGGTGTTTGGAAGCTCGGTGCTTCAAGCTAGACTCGCGGATCCCACCCATGTTTAAGTGCTGCTCTGGTAAGTTCCATTCTGGTCTGGAGGGATGATAAAGAAGGCAAAATTAGATCTTATGTGCTAATTGTCTTTCCTTGAGTTCCTTCCAGGTCAGTCCAGGGCCCATCCAGTTATTCTTGGAATGCTGCACATCTGGATTAGGAAGTTATTTAGTCTTTTTAGTTAATACTCATCCGTGTAGCTCTATCCACATTGGAGGGGCATTTTTCTGAATGCTAAGGCTCAGCAGTGCGGGTTGACCCTGGTCTCCAATTCTGTCTCTACTCAGAATGTAATGAAATTAGTACCAAGGGGTTATTTTGTTCATTGTAAAAAAAAAACAAAAAATAAAAGAGAGGGGGTATGCTCCCATGCCTCTCTTGCTCTCTCTTGTGGGAGTTGATACTCTCGGGGGGTGAGGAGCAATTTCGGTGTTCTTTTCTCTAAGGTTAAACATTTCATGGTTGTAGCTTTAGTGTGTGTAGCTGCTTTGTTAGATGTAGACTGGAGTCGGGAGCTGAAGGTGTAGCTTTTATACTGCAACAGCAAGACTCTGTCATGCTCAGTCCTCAGCTGCTAGAGTGGGCTGACAACCCATTCGTTACTGGACTGGCCTGGAGGGAACTTAAGGAAAGACAATTAGCAGGTAAGGTTTAATTTCACCATTAAAGTAGTCAAATAAAATGTTAAAGCAATCAAAAGTGGAATGTCAGGGAAATCCCAGACATACAATGAAATGATACATTAAAACATCTTGTGTTTAGAATAGGAATTTATATGAAAGGACTAAAGACCTCCAGAGAACTTATGTGCATGAGGAATGTAGAGTTATATGTTATTAATTTTTGATTAGTCATTTGTTAGACAAGAGGACAACGTGTGGATTATCTAGTTCTATAAAAATAATGAATAAATGATAATAAATGAACATGTATAAAGTTAATTATAAAAGTCTGTGCTGCAACTAAAATATTGTGTATTTCTTAAATGAAACCAAAGTGGGAGGGCAAAAAGGTGAAATTAAAGCATATGTATAAACCAATTAATCTATTGTAGTGTATGTAAATGAGAGAAGGAGAACATTTTATAATGTTTAAATCATCATATCTGATGTGGGCAAGAGAAGAGGAAGAAGAGCAACCGATCTGAGGGAAAAAATTCACTGTTCTAGTGTCTGGTAACGATATCTTTCATCGTGATGCAGGAAACAATATTGCAACTCTAAATGGAAAAAAGATATTATTATAAAGTTTTCAAATGAAAGGGAGGGGGAAGGGGAGAAGGAGAGGGGGGAGAAGAAGGGGAAGATAGAGAAGGCAAATGGCTTTTATATCAATTAAGACTTGAAAGTTACTATTCTGTCATATGCGTATGAAAGATTCATCTCTATAAACCACGGTAGAAAAGATGTGCAACACAAAGAGCTCTCATTTCATTTTTAAAAACATCAATAAATTGGTAAAATTCTAATCAAGGAGCACTGTCATACCTGTGCTACTCTGTTCTGTCTAAAGACATTAGAGATGCTGTATGGTTCAGTAGCAAGTGAAGAAGCAACTGCGAATATAGGCATCATTTTTATAGGTCCCAGTTGGCACCCAAAAAAATGAATAACAAGGGTTGTATGTAAAAATATATATATTGTTCAGTATTTCATATAAAGAACATCTATGTTGAATAAATAATTAAAATGGAAATATAAAACTTTAACAATTACTAGTGAGGGGGAGGGAGAGGGGGATGGGGGGAAGGGGAAAAGGGGGAGGAAAGAAGGGGGGAAAGAAAACAAGGTAGGGGAAATAAATATGGAAGAATAGTTAAAAGGCTGTCTTCGGGCACTCCTGTAGGTGAAAAGAATGGAGGGTCGGCACAATCCCATCTCATGTATTCCAACCAGTAAACAATACTCGTGTGTAGTTGATACTGCTGTTACCATAATTAAAAGCTTTCACACTATAACAATACCGAGCTCATAAAAACAGATGGAAGAAAGAAAATAAAACCAGAGTTGAAAAGATACCCTAAAATATCTCTTTTCCATTCATAGTTGCAATATTGTTTCCTGCACCACGTGTCAGATACCTTTACCAGAAGGTTGGATTTGACAATTCGCCTTCTATGGTTTATTCCACCTCGCTCCATACCTGATCTAAAAAAAAAAAACCTCAGCCAGTAAAATGAAACACAGACAAAAGTTTTTAAAAGCCCTGTACATCTCTAGTGTCTAATGATTATAGTTGTTTGGGTTCTTCTATTTTTATATTTTACCCTATTTACTAAGTAGCGATAGCTGTTTAAAGCATGACATAGCATGTGCTAATAGCTGTGCTAAGCAGCTAACATGAAAAATGCCATTTTGGGTCATGTAATGGGGGGAATGGGTAGGAATGATGTGTAGCAGTTAGCGTGGAAGTTGTTAACTGCACATTAACTACTAATGCAACATATAATATGGTACAATTAACTATACCTAAAAAGTACAACTTACTGCATTCAGAGTTACATGTCATACAGTACCTAACTTTGCCCTGCATGGAGTGAACAGCAGCCCTCCCAAAATTGCTGTAAATGCTCCCAACAGTTATCACAAAGGTTTTGCATGTAAACTTTGCAGTTAACGCATGATAGGTGCAAAATCTTAGCATACTTTTGTAAATAGGTGCCCTAATGTGCAACGCTAAGAGAAATCATGTTTGGCTTTGTTCTACTAATCCTGCAAAGGATGCAATTTTTTTTTCAAAAGGATTTTGCTAAAGATGACCAGCCAATAAAGATCTTTGGAAAATAGGACCCTGACCTAAAGACTCAAAGTTCAACAATATCATCAAATCTGAATTAAGGTGGTTTTGTTACTTGTCTGTTTTCTGTACCTACAAGAAGCAGTATCATACTGCATTACCTAAAGTGATGCCCAACTTTTCATATTCAAAGATGGTGCAGGAGGTTCCTATCCCTGCTCTGGGATGAGATGATCCAAAAGAACACTGAGGCTCATTTTTTAAACTCTGTGGGACATGTTTACTGTACTGTGCTAAGAATTGTTGCCTTAGCGTGCATTTAATGCCAAAAATTAGCTTGAGAGTTGTGGCAAACCCCCGCTAACTATTGGGGGCATTCCTATCAAGTCCCCATGCAGTTAGCATGGTGGGAAACACCTCACTGTGTTAAATCTGTAACCATAATTAATATGGGTGTACTTACCGTCAGCCATTGAGGTGGCACTAAGTCCACCTGTGCTAAAATAGTATTTATTTATTTAACTGGTTTTATATACCGTTCTTCTGCAAGGCAAAACGGTTTACATTGAACAAGAAGGAACATTTATATGAAACAGTTGGAACTATTAACAAGAAGCTTTGGTGTAAATACAGTGTTACAGTGTTAAAACAAACAAAAGAACGAGAGTAACTATTTACAGATGGCCTGGAGGCTATGCAGTGAGGCGTTGAGTTCTCCTACTAAGGGGAAGGGCTGTGGGGGGGGATGGGGGGGTAATGGTGGGGGTGGTGCGGGAGAGTTAGGGGGGGTGAGTGGTGGAAGTGGTGAGGAGGGAGTATATGATGGCAGATAAATACCAGTACGGTCCATCTACATAGTCTGCCCAGTAAGGTGGCTAGAGTGGTGTAACTGCAGCTCTGTGTAGCCACCAACCTCTCTTCTTGTGTTTAGGGCTGTACCTGCTGCTCAATGCAGGTCAGCCCCTCTATTTAAATATAAAAGATAGTTAAGTTTGCTTTGATATTATCCTCTTGCTATAAAGGGACCCACTGTGTCTGTCCCATGCCATTTTGAATTCCATCACTGTATTGGCTCCCACCACCTCCATCGGGAGGGCATTCCATGTATCCACTACCCTTTCAGTGAAAAAGTATTTCCTGATATTGCTTTTAAGTTTACCCCTTTGCAGCTTCATCATGTATCCTCTAGTTTAACAGCTTCCCCTTCTTTGAAAAAAGTTTGTTTGTTCATTAATACCCTTTAAGTATTTAAAATCCTGTATCGCATCTCTGCTGTCCCTCCTCTCCTCCACAGTGTACATATTTAGGTCTTCAAGTCTCTTCTCATAAGTCTTTTCATGCAGGCTCCAAATCATGTTGGTTGCCTTTCTCTGAACTGTTTCCAGTCTTTTTATATCCTTTGCAAGATATAGGGGTATGTTTACTAAATCGCGTTAGTGCAGTTCGCGTTAGGAGCCGCGGTAGTGAAAGAAACCCCAAATAAGGACATGGGCAGTACATCGTTACCACTACCGCGCGTTAGAAAAATTAATGAGCGTTACCGGGCGCCGTGCCGCGTTACTGCGCGTTAATCGTAAGAAGACGTACAGACACAAAGCACTGAAACAGAGCTGTAGCACAATGGTTACGGTACTGACCTCTGTTACAGGCAGCATGGGTTCGAGCCCCCAGTGTGCCTACCGCAAAAGGCTGTCTCAGGCATCATCCTGTACATTACAGAAGGAAAGAGGAGGCATGTTTTTCGTTACGCTGAGTATTGGTGTCAGAAAAACACCCTCGGAGTGTGCCTAGCCACGTACGTTGGTGCGTGCATTGGTAATTGCGTAGCAGCGCGCGTACATTCGTGCGTGGGTACATGTGTTTTTACCAGTGTGGGCATCTTATATTACAGACTTTGTAGGGTGTCCTGCACCTATGCATTATGCTAACAGATGTACGTGTGATGGCCTATGGTTTAGCAGAGCCTGTGAGCAGGTGCTGGTGTTTCACAGGGTTGGATTGGGCCAGTCACACCCATGATGCACTGCACATGCAAATCAGCTGTCCACACATACACACCATGGGGAATACACCCCCACAGCACCTCGGCCTGATAGGGGGTACCGACCGTGTGTTGTACTGGCACAGAGTAGCTACACACCGTCACATTGTGCGGGTACTGTGCTCACCCTGAGGGTGCAGTGAGGCGCCCAGCACTAGGTCCACAGCACCGTCCATGGCTGAAAGAGGCCATGGTGCAGGTCCACAGCAGTGTTATAGTGTGAGAGGTAGTTTCTGCAGAAACACCTTGGACATCTCTGTCTGTATCAGTCAGGTGTAGCCCCCATGGACCCATGCACCACCACCCCCTCCCCCAGGGCAGCAAACAGGGTCTCCTATCAAAAGATACAACATCTACCTCCCTGCAAGGTGGACGTAGAGGGGAACATCAACCCCAGTCCTGCTGAGGGACACACACCCCACAGAGCAGTCAATGCAGCTCTGTACACATCCAGAACACAATAGCAGACAGACATTAGGCCTAGATATGGCATGCTGCACCCCACCACTATCTGATATTCCCCTGGTGCAAGCCATCAGCCACTGCACCCTGCAAGCCACTCCATCACAACACATACCAGCTGCAAATAGTGTGCTAGTGCCCAGTGGAGATGCCTGCACCCAGAACTGGGATGTCAGCATACACAGTTAAATCAGTGACAGGGCCCCAAAAGGCAACCCATATATATCACATGAGAGAAATACTAGATAGCACTATGGGGGTGCCTAGCCATGCTGTGGTCACTGCACAGTCAGGGTGAGAGTGATCTCTCAGCAGCACATACTGAGGTCACCCTGTCTGTGTAGGTGGTGGCCAGCCACTACAATGTGCCTGTCACTGCCCTATGCCCTGTGCAGATGCGCCCTGGCCAGGCCACCCTGTCCGGCCTCTACCCATGGTACCTTGCTCCTCATTATGCACATTGGCAGCCCAATTCTGGCAACATTGCTGGCATTGTGGCCTGTGGAAGGTGTTTGCAGCCACCACACACTGGATAGACAGACAACCACCCCCACACCGATGTCAGCATTGTGCTACTATAGAGGTGGTCAGCAGCCATACACACCACACCAGTCCTGGGCATAGTACAGGCATGGATATGGTACACAAGACTGTTGGGGGGTCACTCCCCAGGGTGGTGAACACTGTCAGAGATCAGACCTGCAGCACACACCGCAGACATCAGAATGATTGTTATGGTGGAGCTCAATGAGCAAAATGTGCTTAACAGAGGAATTGATATCTGCCAGTTCTCATAGCAAACGTTTGATAGCTGTGTACCATATACCCAGGTGTAGGGTGGCATTGCTAAGGTATGCAACTGCTAGTATTGGGAGATACAGGCAGGACCCAATTTCTTGCCTCTCCAGGTGGCATTGGCCAATGGGGCCTGTGGGTGGGTGTGTGGCCCTGTTGGCTGCTGCTTTACGGCAGAGTTCCCCAACTCCAGTCCTGGTGTTCCAAACACTGTTCGGGTTTTCATGCTGTCCCTCATAAATATGCATGAGCTACATCTGCATAACATGGGGGTGGTGCATAGCTATGCAGCACAGGCATCTTTATTGGAGGCAGCATGAAACCGGAATGTTGTGGGGCCCTCCAGGACTACATTTGTGAAACTCTGCTTTACGGTAATGTGCCTGTTTCTGGTGTGGTAAAATATAGGCCATGCATATGTTCTCTGCAATAAAGGTGTGTTTTTACTATCAATGTTTAGTGGTGGGTAAAGCTATGGGGACTGGGTTGGCAGGACCCCCAGCTGGGATTTGAACCTGTGACCCTCTGGTTTTACAGACACTGGCTGTGTCTGTTGCACCACACTGTAGCCACAGAGACAGTGCAGTCCCTGGAGTTAGTTAAACCGGCCTGACGAGTCAGAAACCCTGCTCTGCAACAGGTTTATTGTGACCTCATTTACCTTGTATGCAGACAACGGTGCACATAAACCTCAGAGAATATCTCACAAAAGGGGCACACACCCATAACCAAGCTGGGCAACAATGATATCATTGGGAAACATTACACAACACTCCCAGGACAATCCATTACAATGAAATGATATTTAAAAGGGTCTGTGACGCGTAGACCCTTCCACACATCATTTCTTTTTTATTTGGTGCTTTCCAGGCAGTGTTGTTCCTTGTTGCCCATTGCTATCACTGTTGCCCAGCTGTATTATGCTTTTTAAAATGTTTCCTGTGGTCATTTTTAACGTTTTATGTGCTATTTTGTTCAGTGCCCATGTATCACACTGCTCACGTTTTGTGTGTTTCCCCGGTTTTGCTGTACATTGCTGACGGAAATGGTTTCTCTTCCCTTTAAATGCCTTTAACGGCAGGTTTTCATTCGGGTTGGAATTGAGCTCAGAATTACAGCGCATTAGTGAGGGGGAGCCTCTCCACGCCCCCTCTCCGCCCATTGACCCCTTCTCTCCGCCCACTCTCCACCTTCTGCACTGTTTTAACGCGCCGCGGGGCTTTACGATCGTTAAGCGCGGTTTCCGCGCGTAGTACGACGTTACCAGTCGTTGGTGCGTGTTTACGCGCGTTACACTGCACTTACGGTCGTTAACGTCATACTACGCGCGTTACTCACGTTTAGTAAACATACCCCATAGTCTCCAAAACTGAACACAATATTCCAAGTGAGGCCTCACCAGTGACTTGTACAGTGGCATTAGTACCTCTTCCTTTCTGCTGGTAATTCCTCTCTGTATGCAACCCAGCATCCTTCTGGCTTTTGCCATTGTCTTGTCGCACTGTTTTGCCACCTTGAGATCCTAGGAAACAATCACCCAAGGTCCTTCTCCTAGTCTGTGCACACCAACATCTCACCCCCCTATCGCATACAATTCCCTTGGATTTCTGCTTCCCAAGTGCATGACATTGCACTTCTTCACATTAAAGCTTAACTGCCAAGCATTAGACCATTCTTCCAGCTTTTGCAGATCTTTCCTCATGTTCCCCACTCCCTCAGGGGAGTCCACTCTGTTGCAAATTTCCGTGTCATCTTCAACAAGACAGACTTTTCCATTCAGTCCTTCAACGATATCACTCACAAATACATTGAACAGTACCGGTCCCAGGACCGAACACTGGGGCACACTGCTAATCACATTCCTTTCATCCGAGTGAGTTCTGTTTACCATCACCTTCTGTCATCTGTCAGTCAACCAATTTCTGATCCAGTTCACCATCTTGGGACCCATCCCCAAGCTGTTGAGTTTATAGATAATCCTCCTATGAGGAACAGTATCAATATAAAACAACTTATCTTGTTATTTAAAAGTCTTAGGAGTTTCCTATTCTGAGATACTTAAATAAGCCAGAGAATCTGTCCAGCCATCATTTTGTTTTATTATGTTGTTGTCAGAAAATAAACCTTCTTAAGTTCATACTAACAGAGTGTTGATAATGTGCATGTCATGACTGCATTCAGAATCATCAACAAAGCCTATAATCAATCAGTATTCCAGTAAGATGGTGAATAGATCTTTAGAGCTGTTAGGGCTTCTGGAGGCCCCCCTGTTGAGAAATCTCTCTTTCTGGAAGGAAAATGTTCTAGTAGGTCATGCTAAAAATAATACAGATCCCAATCTTATTACATTTAAAAGAAACATCATAGGACATTTTGGAATGTATAAAGTATGTCTCTACTTTTAAAAAAAAATTGTTTCCTGTCAAGTTTTTGTAAAAACAAATCAATGAGTTTAAATAATTGGAGGTAGAGTCAAAAGCAAATTTGTACAAAGTCCCAGAATTAGATTCCATCAGCCTCTAATTTATCCATGGAAAGACTCTAGCTTGATCTCTAGGGGTTTGCATTTGTGAGCATGTATTTGGTTCATTTGGGTGCCTAAAAATTTGAAGTGTGCATATTGTTTGTATGTGTATATAACAACAAGTTAACATGCGTGCGATCAATTTTCATGTGCAAAGAATGAATAGGAGAAACAAACATGAAAAAATGCCCAAAAATATGACCCAAAATCAGACTGAACTTTTGACTATTGATCTAAACTGAAAATTAAATATGTGCAAACTTTTTAAAAAGGTTTAAAAAGCAATCTGAGGATGCTGCAAAAAGGTTTGAAGGCTTAATGCACCAGTTCAAACATCTGCACTGTTATAACGTTAACACAACAGGTCTCCTTTTAAATGAACTGAATCTTTGGAACATAGACCTTCTACAGATGGCTTCTGTCTTTGAGACTGGTCATGCAAATGGTTCCAGTATCTGGGGTGGTGCCTTTAAAAAGCAGCAGATGGAACCTTTCCCTCCTTTCCCCTCTACCAGCACACACATATATCCTTAAGTAGTTAAAAAAAATGTTAATACTTTCAGAGTCATCTATCATTTAAAGTGACCCATTTGTTTATCCTTTCATTATTTTGGGTCCAGATCGAAAACCTACAAGGACAGCACTGGAGGCACACCATAGTGACATCATAAACTGCTGCAACCAACCACAGGTGGGTTAAGTCCACCATAGGAGTAGCCTAGTGGTTAGAGCAACTGCCTAGTACCCAGAAGATCAAGGGTTCAATTCCCACTGGCATCCCTTGTGACTTTGGGCAAGTCACTTTACCCTCCAGAAGAAAAGGCTGGCAATCTACTTCCAGTGATATATTGCTAAGAAAACCTAGAGGTAGCTGGGTCACTATGAGTCAATTCTGACTAGATAGCACTAAAAAGAGTATATCTGCAAATTAGCAGCAGTGCCTGTGCTTGAACTGGTTGAAAGGTCAGAAAGGTATCTTCCAGCATAAAAATTCCAAAAATAACTGAAAAGAAAAGAAAGCCCTTTACTTTGTAAGTCTTCAGAAAAATATATAGCAAGAGTCTAAGATTTCATCTTTCATTGTTTCTTATGTTCTTTTAGAGATACAGTTAATTCCAGCAGTGGAAAAAGTATATTACCACCTTGAGCTATCTCATCGTCTTTCCCAAATGAGATAAGTCCTTTTCTGCCCACATTGCCTTTTTATATAAGTACAGTGCACTTTGTTTTATCTAACATTTCTGCAGTTACAGTTTGCTCTTATACATTTTTTATCAGCCCAACTATATCTATATCTTGCAAGATTGTCAGTAAGTTCTCTTGCATGTACAATATTCTCAAATATTTTGGTGATAGCTGCATAGCCACTATAGTTATCTTTCAGTGCATGGATCAAATAGACCTTCAGTACACATGGACCATTTGGGACTTATTTACTGCACTGTGTTAGCTGTTTAACACAGGAATTACCACATGCTAAGAGCACATAGTAATTTCCACATTAAAGAGCTAATGGAAGGGGGCATGGAATGGGCAGGACAGGATGGCGATTAAACCTATAGGTGCGGTCTCCAGATCATCTAGATTTATATGTGTGTTTACATGTGGAAAGCATGATATTTTAGTGGTTTCCATGCATAACTGGCCACTTACATGCTTAGAGCCTGATTCCGTCCCGGACGTAAATCCCCTCTGTACGTTCGGTCTAGCACTGCGGGATCAGAATTGCGAACAGTCCTGCACATGCAGGCCAAGACTGCAACTCAGTCCAGACTGCATGTGCAGGACTGTCCCCGGCTAACTTAGTCAAGGCTCTTCTATGGAGCCATGGCACTGTGGATCCATGAAAGAGCCACGATACCAGCCGCTGCAAAATAAAGCATATTCCCTGCAGCCCAACCCCTGATCTGGCCTCCTAAAGCCAGAGTCGGGCTGCGGGGAATGTCCACCGCCCCTCCTGCCCCATCTATGCCAAGGCAGTACAATAAAGAAACGTCCAGGGCTGGTGACTGTCCAGACTCTGCCCCTTCCCCGCCCCCATCTAACTTCCCTGCACAACCAGCGTGGAAGTTAGTCGAGGCCGGGTGAAGGCACGAATAGCGGGGATGGATGGCCCATCAATCCCCTTAATGAAACCTATCAGTATTCTGAAAGTACATACGTTGGACAGATGGAATATACATGGGTGGAGTTTGGGAAAAGCGTTGGTAGAGCACAAATTTATACTTGTAAGTTATAAAATACTATAACTTATGCACCTTGAAAAATCTAAGTGCAGGCATTTACTTCTGCCATAGGGTAAGCATAAGATCTTGTGCCTAGTTTAGCGTGCATCTCTGACCACTTATGCTCCTAATTGTTAAACTAAAGGGCACATGCGCCTTACTTTATAAAATGAACTTGAAATGTGTGTGTGAAAATGTTTGCAAATCTAGGCAACCTTTATAAATTACCCTCCACATGTGGAGGTCATTACTGCACATTTTCTGTTAACACAAGCAGTATGTTATTTCAAGCAGTATAGCAAACAGCATTGCATGCTATCTACCCTGCAGTTAACACATGGTAGTGACCTTGTCTCTGCAGTAACTGCATGGCTAAATGGCAAAGTGCTCAACAGTTAATGCAGAGGTTTTCCTTTTGCTGCACATTAATTTTGGTATTTCCAGTGTGATAAATGTGAAAATTTAATGCAGCTTAGTAAATGAGGTCCATGAAGGCACATTCTAGAAAGACTATGGAGGTCATTCCAGAACACAAATAACGGTTTTGTACGTGCGGTGGGGACGTTTATCTGTCAAAAAAGTCTCCGCCGTTTTCTGAAACACTGCTGACATGCACATCCACAGTGCTAGAACAGGGATCTCAGAATATGCCCAGAAGGGGTGGAACAGGGGCATGGTCAGCCATAAAGACGTATAAAGCGTATTCAGGAAAGGCCTGTGTACGTTTTCACTTTTCCCGCAGACATCCACGTTATTCCTGTGAAAACTTGGAATAAGACCAGGACTTAGAAAAAATTCTGCTCTGCTCTTCAATGTGTCCCATGTTGAAGAATGGTTGTGACAAGTACTGTATGTTTTGAAATGGCGTGTCTGCAGTCCAGAAAAACACAAGATGTGAACATTTGTAGAGACCGATGATGGTGCTTTTGGGCATGTATTAGTGCTGTTTGCAGTGTTGCTTGCTCTCATTCTGAGGGCCCCTTATTATTGACAGGGATATGTTTTGCATTTCACTATAGTGAACCTTTGCTGAGTTCTACTGGTCCATATATAACATCATCAGAGATGCCCAATGCAAGCATAACTACAGAGCTTCTACTGCCATGTATTTATTTTTATTTATTTATTTATCTATTTCTTTTATACCGCCCCTTCCAGAGATCAAGGGCGGTTTACATGGAACAGTTTAACAAACTTGTACACATCTGTATACATTTACATTGAACAGTAGAATTCAACTATGTACAGGTAATAATACAAACAACTGTCAAACTATTTACATTGGCTATTTACAGAGGCTATGTATAGTGTGTTACAGAGTTGGATAGTTATTGGGCATGTGTAGGTATTGGAATTAATTTCCTTTTTTTGTCGTAAGTCAGGAGTGTGTGTGGCGGGGGACTGTTATGAGTTAGTTAATTGTAATTCCTTATTGTTCCTCCAGTTCAGTCCTCTACTTCTGGGTTGTCAATCTCCTCCTGCAGCTTGGAGACTGGTATGTCAGAATGATGACATCACTGGATATAGCCTGCTGCACTCCTCCTTCCATCCCAGTGTTACCAGTCTCCATGCAGCAGGAGGACTTGACGAGCCCTTTAGAGGGGCTCTCTGGAGGAATGGATAAGGAGCCTTTGATGTAGTGGTAGCTAAGTGTTAAAAAAAAAAAATTGGGCTTTTATTTGTAATACCTCTTTAAAAAAAAAAAAAGGGGGGGGGGCAGATCAGTTTTGCCTCTGTGCTCCAGGCTCTCTTGCTCCCTCCTTGTGCCTGTGAGGTGTTTTTCGGGGGTTCTGGCTCAGGACTTTCGAGCTTCCCCCCCTGCGATGCCCAGAGGTCTCTCCCCCAGGACTCTTCGGGGGAGAGCCCATCTTTGAAACGGTAGCAGGTTTTGGCCAGCAGTCTGCCTTTACCGCGGCTTCCCTGCCTGCACGGGAGCTCAGCGAGGCAGTTTGAGCCAGTGCTGGGAGCATTCAGCAGCTCCGTTTTTAGCCGGGCAGCAGCAGACCGGGCCGGTAAGTCCTCCACCGGCGTTGGTCTGCTTTTCTTGCGGAGAAAGCCTTCTCTGAGGTACGGGGGCACTCGCGGCATTTTTGGCGCCCTTTTTTCCAGGTCGGTGATTTTGCGGCGGCCATTTTCGGCGCCGCGGTGAGCCGTGTGCTAACAGAGAGCCTGCCATTTCAGTGCAGGGCGTCTCGGGGGCCCGATTTCTTTTAATTTCTTTTACTTTCTTTTAATTTCTTTTACTTCTTTCTTTTCCTTCGTGCTTTTGGTTTCGTTTTGATTATTGCACTATTTTTGGGGTTTCCCTTGCTCGGTGGTTGTTCCTTGTTTCAGCCATCCTACAAAGGAGGGGGGGTGTGCTGAAGGGGATATCTTTCTGTGGAGGCAGTGCGTTTAAAAAAGAAAGAAAAAAAAAAAACACCACGGAGGAATCTATACCTCTTCTACTCTAGAGTGCTGAGGTTGCTATCAGTGACCGGTGGGTACCTGGGAGTCTGGCTGCGGGCTATATGACTGCCAGACCTCAGTGTATTGTGTGTGGCACTAGGAGAGGCACAGTGGCTGATACTGGGGTTTGCCGGGGCTGTGCGACGCTCTCATCCGCGGTGGAGCAGCAAATGGAATTGCAGGAGTCCACGGAGGCGCAGGGAGCGCCCGCGGGGGGGCGGGCTGCGTCCCCTCGGCCTTTGGGGCAGGAAGGGCCGTTGGAAGAGCTGGTGGGGCCCTCCGGCGTCTCCCGCCGGCCTCGGCGCCGTCTCTCGGAGAGTTTAGTCCGGAGTTTGTACTGCTGATGCATCGGGCTTTTTGCCTACGACAGCAGGGTACAGCAGCGGGCCACGGGTCCCTGGTCTCTCCAGTTCCGCAGCTGGAGGCGGCTGAGGTGTTGGATGAGGTGCCTCCGGCGCCTAAGCTTGTGAGAGCTAAGGACCCTGCGCTGACGGAGGGCAACTGGCCTGAAGTCTCAGCGCCGGACTGGGACCAGGAGGAAGGTACCCAGGATCTCGAAGAGGGGGAGATCCCTAAACCCGAGGATCAGGCTAAGATAGTTAGGGTCTTCCGCAGAGAGGAGTTAGCGGCCTTGATCTCGGAGACCTTACAGATGTTGAATCTGGCTACGCAGGCAGCGGTGGAGGATGAGGTGGAAGATCCAGTTATCCGGGCAGTGCGTCAGACGCAGGTGGTGTTTCCAGTGCACAAGGTAGTGGACAGGATGATTCAAGATGAGTGGGATAAGCCGGAAGCTGGTCTGCGGGGCTTACGGACCTTGAATAGATTGTACCCTTTAGCCGATAAGGATAAGGAAAGGTTCTGGGCTCCGCGGGTGGATGCGGTGGTTTCCACGGTTACGAAAAAGACCACCATTCCGGTGGAAGGCAGTGCGGCCTTGAAGGATGCCCAGGACCGTAAGGTGGATGGTCTGCTCAAGCAGGCCTTTGAAGCGGATTCGATGACTCTGCAGGCGTCCATCTGTGGGGCGTGGGTGGCCAGAGCGTCCCTGAGATGGGCTCAGCGCCTGCGTCAGTTCCCCCATTTGGATCTCGAGGAACTGAAGGAGCTAGATCGCCTGGAGTCCGGGGCGGCTTACTTGGCGGATGTGCATTACGATTTGATCCGGGCACTGGCTAATAGCATAGCGTCTGTGGTAGCCGCCAGGCGTTCCTTATGTTTGCGGAATTGGACGGCGGACGGCCCCTCGAAGTCCCGCCTTAGCAAGCTTCCCTTTAAGGGGGGGTTGCTGTTTGGAGAAGATTTGGAGAAGTTAGTGAAGGACCTAGGGGAGTCTAAGGCGGGTCGCCTTCCGGAGGATAAGCCGAAGCCTGGCAAGTCAAGCCAGGGCTTTCGGGGTCAGTTTCGCAATTTCCGGAGATTTCGTTCGCCGCGGTTCGGTGGTTTCCAGAGGGGCCGGTATCCGTCTCGAGCCCAGGGATTTCACGGGTTTCGTGGAGCGAATAGAGGTTTCGCCTCCAACCCGTCTACCGCTTCCCGTAAGTCTCAATGAAGCGAGGCGGGTCCCGGCGGAGGGGCCTCCCATAGGCGGGCGACTTTGGGAGTTTTTTTCCGCTTGGACCCACATCACTTCCGACCAGTGGGTGCTCGAAATTATTCAGCACGGCTGTGCGCTGGAGTTTTCCAAACCCGTGCGGGATTCCTTTGTCATGTCCCCTTGCAGGGGGCCAAGGAAGGCGGCGGCGGTCCACGGAACCTTGGCACGACTTCTTCAGTTGGGAGCCGTGGTGGAGGTTCCCAAAGCCGATTACGGCTTGGGTCGGTACTCGATTTATTTTGTCGTGCCAAAGAAGGGCAGCACGTTTCGACCCATTCTAGATCTGAAGGCCGTGAACCGGTGCTTACGGGTGCCGCATTTCCGGATGGAGACCCTGCGGTCGGTCATTGTAGCGGTGCGTCGCGGGGAGTTCTTGACGTCTCTGGATCTTACGGAAGCGTATTTGCACGTTCCCATCCGTTTGGCGCATCAGAAATTTCTGAGGTTCACTCTTCCTTGGGGGCATTATCAGTTCCAGGCCTTGCCTTTCGGGCTGGCCACGGCGCCGCGCACCTTCACCAAGATCATGATGGTGGTGGCGGCGGCGTTGCGCAAAGAAGGCATTCTCGTTCATCCTTATCTCGACGATTGGTTGATACGTGCCAAGTCCGAGGAGGAGAGTTACTGGGTGACAGACAAGGTAGTGACCTTTTTACAGAGTCTCAGTTGGGTAGTCAACACGGCCAAAAGTCAGTTGAAGCCCACCCAGGTTCTCGAGTACCTCGGGGTCCGGTTCGACACCAACAGAGGGCAGGTGTTTCTGCCACACAGGCGGGCCGAGGGCTTGCGGTCCCTAGTCAGACAGCTTCGGGTGGAGTTGGCGCCGTCGGCGTGGGATTATCTCCGAGTCCTAGGTACGATGGCGGCGACCCTGGAGGCGGTGCCGTGGGCCAAGGTCCATATGCGGCCTCTCCAGAGGGCCTTTCTTCGCCGCTGGTCGCATCAGGCCGATTCTTTGAGCAAGCGGCTTCCTTGCCCGATCGCCGCCAGGCACTCGCTTCACTGGTGGTTACTCCGGTCGTCGCTGGCAGCGGGCATGCCGTTGGAACAGCCGGAGTGGGTTCCATTGCTGACGGATGCCAGTCTATCCGGCTGGGGAGCCCACTGCGAGAACCAGTTTGTGCAGGGGCTTTGGTCTCCGCTAGAGGTGTCTTGGTCGATCAACCATCTGGAACTGAGAGCTGTATTCCTAGCCCTTCGAGCGTTCGAGGACATGCTCCGGGGGAGACCCGTGAGGGTGCTCTCCGACAACTCGGTGACGGTAGCGTACATCAACCGCCAAGGGGACACGGGGAGTGCCGCCATGGAGTCGGAAGCAGACACGTTGTTTGCCTGGGTAGAGCTTCGGTTGCCAGCGCTCCCAGCAGCGCACATTGCCGGGAAGGAGAATGTCACCGCAGACTTCCTCAGCAGAGTTCAGGTGGATGCAGGGGAGTGGGAGTTGCATCCAGACGTTTTCGCTCAGATCGTAGATCATTGGGGAGCTCCGGTGATGGATCTCATGGCATCCTTCCAATCGGCGAAGGTCGCGCGATTCTTCAGCAGAAGGCGCGAACGGATATACGAGGGCATAGACGCGCTGTTACGTCCGTGGCCGGACGGTCTTCTGTATGTCTTCCCACCTTGGGCGTTGATCGGCAGGATAGTTCAACGGATTGGGGCGCACAAAGGGAAGGTTCTGTTGGTGGCACCCAACTGGCCGCGGCGCCCTTGGTATGCAGATCTCGTGCGCCTCTTGGAGGGCGTGCCCTGGCGGCTCCCGTGGCGAGTGGATCTGTTGCGGCAGGGTCCGCTGTTCATGCCTCAGGTGGATTGGTTCTCGCTTACGGTTTGGCCATTGAGAGGGCTCGGCTAAGGAAGAGACGCTATTCGTCGGCAGTCGTTGCAACATTGCTTAGGGCGCGAAAACAGTCGACGTCCTTGGCGTATGTGTGGGTCTGGCGTGTCTTTGAGGATTGGTGTTCTCGTCGTCATCTCCGAGCATACTCTGTGTTGATTCCGGTGGTCTTGGAGTTTCTGCAGGATGGTTTTGATAAAGGTCTTGCAGACAGTTCTTTGCGCGTTCACTTGGCGGCCCTGGCCTGCTATCATGGTAAGATCAATGGAGTACCCTTGGGGACTCACCCGGATGTGGGTCGATTCCTGAAGGCGGTCGCTAGATTACGGCCGGCGCGTCGGGTGTGCATTCAGCCGTGGGATCTCAATCTAGTTCTCACGGCATTGGTCAAGTCGCCCTTTGAACCTTTGCGCCATGCATCCCTTAAGGATTTGACATTAAAGACAGTGTTCTTGGTGGCCATTTGTTCGGCTCGGAGGATTTCCGAGTTGCAAGCATTATCGTGCCGGGAACCATTCTTATCTTTTTCTAGGGAGAAAGTAGTTCTGCGCCCGGTTCCGTCCTTTTTGCCTAAGGTGGTCTCTCCCTTTCATTTGAATCAGGCGGTATGTTTGCCCGTCTTTGGGGCTCTGGAGGGCGGCGGTTCGGATCGCAGCCTTCGTCTTTTGGATGTGAAGAGAACTTTGCGTCAATATTTGCAGGTAACCGAGTCCTTCCGTAAGTCGGATCGGTTGTTTGTTCTGTTCGGTGGAGTGCGCAAAGGGGAGGCAGCGGCGAAGGCTTCCATCGCTCGGTGGGTTAAGGAAGCGATTGCTCCGCTTATTTGCTTCAAGGTCGGGTGGTGCCCATCGGGTTGCGGGCGCATTCCACCAGAACGCAGGCGTGTTCTTGGGAAGAGCACAGCTTGGTTCTGCCGGGTGACATTTGCAGGGCGGCGACTTGGTCGTCGCTACATACTTTCAGCAGGCATTACCGGTTGGACGTAGCAGCCGTTGCGGATGTTCATTTTGGGTCGGTGGTTCTGTCTGCTGGCTGGAAAGGTCCCTCCCAATGATTACTGCTCTGGTACATCCCAGACGTAGAGGACTGAACTGGTAATTGTAGTTCCTTGAGTGACGACAGTTCAGTCCTCCTTCCCACCCGGATGTTTCTAGGAGGTTCCAGCTATGTTGACGGACAGAAGAGAGTTACAGGTGAGTCCAGATTACTTCGCTTTGCTGTGGTGTTCACTTTCTTTCTGGCGAGGCAGGGTGGAAGAAAGCCTGGCCGGAGGAGGTGGCTGATTGGGAGTTTAGTACTTGTTATGTTCACTGTTTATAGTTGGCTACTTATTTGTTGCTCCTATGAGTCTGCTTTGTTAATAGTTCACACTGGGATGGAAGGAGGAGTGCAGCAGGCTATATCCAGTGATGTCATCATTCTGACATACCAGTCTCCAAGCTGCAGGAGGAGATTGACAACCCAGACGTAGAGGACTGAACTGTCGTCACTCAAGGAACTACAATTACCAGGTAAGTCTAATTATGATTTTCAGGGGTTTTGTGTTTGTGTGACTGTGGTTGCTGTGGAGCTGGACTTGGGGGGTAGGGGATTTCAAAGTGTTCGGAAAATAGGTACGTTTTTAGTTCTTTCCTGAATTGAGAGAGGTCTTTTATGATGCGAAGGTCTATTGGGAGATCGTTCCAGAGCGTAGGGGCAGCGAATGAGAATGCTCTGGAGCTTGTAGTTTTCTTAGACTTCCTGAAGGCTTCTGGTGTGTTAAGGGAGTGGGCTGCGTTTTGTCTGTGAGTTCTCGTTTCAGTTGGAGCGTGCAGCAGTGTGGACAGATGTGAGGGGGCGATGCCGTTTATGAGTTTGAAGGTTGTTAGGATTATTTATATCTGATTCAGCTATTTATAGGGAGCCAGTGTAATTCTAGCAGTATTGGGGTTACGTGGTCAGTTAGGCGAGCTTTGGCAATTACTTTTGCGCAGATATTCTGGGCTCTTTGTAGCAGGTAGGTTTTTTTGTGGAAGGCCAATTAGGAGACTATTGAAATAGTCGAAATGGGTTGTGATGAGTGTACTGACTACAGATCTAAAGTCATGTGTTTCGAGTAGAGGCCTTAGGTGTTGTATGGTTTTGAGTTTGTAGAATATGGTTTTTACTGTCTGTTTTATGTGCGGTAACATGGTGAGAGTGTAGTCTATTATTACACCTAGGTATTTGACCTCTTTTTTAACAGGTATGGTTGTTTTGTTGATTGTGATTGTTGTTGGGTAAGTGTCCTCAGTCATAGGTGTCCTTGTTATGAACATTGCTTCCATTTTTTTAAGGTTTATGCTGAGGTAGTTGGTTTCCATCCAAGAGGTAGCCTCAGCCATGCATTCGGATAAGGTGTCATATGTAGGGTTTTTAGTGATTATGGGGATGGCGAGCATGATGTCGTCAGCGTAGATAAAATGGTTAATCCTGTGTTTTTGAATATGTTTGTAAT
The DNA here is from genome assembly GCA_033557465.1 of Ichthyophis bannanicus. Lineage (NCBI taxonomy): Eukaryota > Metazoa > Chordata > Amphibia > Gymnophiona > Ichthyophiidae > Ichthyophis > Ichthyophis bannanicus. Next base: position 862,980,114 of record CM066034.1, read on the forward strand.
AGGCTGGAGGTACAAGTTGAAAAGGAGGGCGGAGAGAGCTGATCCTTGGGGTATTCCCTGTCCTTGGGGGAATGTTTCTGATGCTTCTTGGTCTATTTGGACGCGTATTAGTCTGTGTGTGATGTAAGACTTGAACCATTTGAGGACAGTCCCACCTATTCCTATGTTTTCTAGCCTATTGATCAGTGTATGGTGGTTGATGTTGTCGAAGGCGGCAGAGATGTCTATAAAGAGGAGTAGAAAGCCTTGTGTCACACCTCATCCGCCCCAGCCGTGACTGCTGGTATTGTTGGGCTATTATGAGGGTGGTAGTTGTGCCTTGCTTCTATATATAAATCACACAGAAGAACTTTCTTTTCTTTTAGGGTTTTATTCCCCGTCCCTTGAGGTTTCTTCTTTTTAAACAACAGAAATTAACAGCTCACTTGGCTTCAAACAAAAGATAACTATGTAACAAAAGTAGCTTCCTTCAGCTGATAACTTTAAACCAAAAGTAAATAATAAACAGCCTAACTGACTGCTTGGCTTGGAGAGAGGGAGAGAGTTGCAGCTCTGCCACTTGTATACTGGAATTTAAGGTTACACAAATCACATTTACCTTAATGATATCTCTGGCTCTATCACAGAGAAAGAACAGTCCATCAATTCTGTATCTGTTAATACTTCAGAATTCTCATATTCCATTATTTCTTGCTCATTGGTATCTCCACTATCCACTTCCAACGTGGAATAAAAATATGGGAGGCTTGCCTCGTCAGTCAAGAAGTTTCTCTTCCTGTGAGCTGCACTGCCTCTCTGGGGAGTATCACCAAACTCTGAGTGATGTCTTTCAGAGCCCTGCCCCCGCTGGTGCCTCAATGCATAGCTCAGGTCCTGGTTTGACCTGCTAGCTGGGTAATTTTGATAGGGTCCCTGCCGGGTCTGCCCTAGCTTTCCAGGCCCAACTGTGCCTGATTGCAGCCGAGGTAACGGTGTTTCCCTAGAAGCTGGGAATTCACCGTGAGAAGGGATTTCTTCAGCTTTTCTAAGTAAGTGAAGCCCTCTTCTTTTAACACTTCTATAATCAGGAGAAAAGCTATTATTAGCCTCTGAATATCTGGGCTTTATATGGCTATTTCTAAGCCTCCAGGGCCCTTCCCTTTCAAATGGCAAATAGCCCTTGTATCTACTCTTTGCCCCTGTGCCTGCTGTTGCAGTCTTCCTGTATTCTTCTTGCTTTCCAAACACATTCACGCTGTCAGGGTGTTGCCTTCTCCCAGAACCACACAGGTCTCTGGACTCTTTCCAACATTCACACCGGCTCCCCTGTTGCCTTTCAGCTTGTGACCTCTGCTGCTTTAATTCCTCTCTCAGGGATTCTCTCCTCGGCTCATCTCTCCAGGATTCCCTCCTTGACTCCTCTCTCCAGGATTCCCTCCTTGGCTCCTCTCTCCAGGATTCCCTCTCTCTCAAAGGTTCCCTATCTCCAAATGTTTGGTAGTCTGTTTTATCTGCGTATTTCCTGACTCCACCTTCCCTCAGGTGCACTCTATTAGGTAAAGCAGACTCCCTTGCTTTGCTCTCTGGGTGTGTCTTTCTGGGCTCTGTGCACGTGTGCTTAGGTTGTCGCTGGCAACCAATAAACATTCTCCTGTTTATTCTGTCACTTTCACCGTGATCATTCACACTGCTCTGCACCTTCTCAGGCTGCCCTATGTCCACCCTGTGACACTTGGCTGTAGTCATCTGTACCTCTGATGAGGAAGTCCATCAGTGTGGTTAGGAGAGTTTCTACTCCATGGAAGGGGCGGAATCCAAACTGGTGTGAGTCAAGAGGCTTGTGCTCATCAATGTGTTCTTGTAATTGTAGTTGGATTGTTTTTTCTATCATTTTAGCAATAAATGGAATGCTTGCTATGGGTCTGTATGAGTTCGGGTCTTTTGAGTTGAGCTTACTATTCTTTATTATTGGGCGGAGCGTTGTGAGTTTTAAGGCATCAGGCATGATGCCTTGAGAAAGGGATTGGTTCACTATGTTGTAAGATTTGGTCAGGTTACTTTCCTGTAGGTCCTAGGTTCATTTCACTTCACAGAGGCAGTAGGGTTTGTAATAAAACAACCAAACAGGTGTGGCTTGGAGAAAGGTTTTTTTATGTAGAAATAGGCTTAATACATAGGTATTGAACAGAGGTATATAGTGATTGTTACAGAGCTGTTTCAGTGTACATCAATGAATCTGTGTGTGCATGTGCATGTGTGAAGTGTGAGAGAGAGAGAGAGGCCAGAACATGTGTGTCAGAGCCTCATGGCAAGAGAAAGAGAGAGAGAGAGAGAGCGGGGGAGGGGTGAAGGGAATTGATTATCAGAGCCTCCTGTCCTTCATGTCCGATGAATGGTGGAAGAGAGAGAGGTAAGAACATGTGGGTCAGAGCCTCATGCCAAGGTATAGTGGAAGAGAGAGAGAGAGCGGGGGAGGGGTGAAGGGAATTGATTATCAGAGCCTCCTGTCCTTCATGTCCGATGAATGGTGGAAGAGAGAGAGGTAAGAACATGTGGGTCAGAGCCTCATGGCAAGGTGTAGTGGGAGAGAGAGAGAGAGAGAGCGGGGGAGGGGTGAAGGGAATTGATTATCAGAGCCTCCTGTCCTTCATGTCCGATGAATGGTGGAAGAGAGAGAGGTAAGAACATGTGGGTCAGAGCCTCATGGCAAGGTGTAGTGGAAGAGAGAGAGAGAGCGGGGGAGGGGTGAAGGGAATTGATTATCAGAGCCTCCTGTCCTTCATGTCCGATGAATGGTGGAAGAGAGAGAGAGAGAGGAAGTGTTTCTGTCCTTTATAGTGAATTGAATCCTCTCCAGCACTTCCCCTTGAGGTCTGCTATTGTTTCTAGCCACTCCCTTTTAGGTCTGCCATTCTTGATTTAGCAAGGAGGGGCTTCAGACAGGCCTTGGAGACTGAAATCACCAGGGGGTCAGAGTTAATCTCATCTTGTAAACTGTCCTATTACCTTTGGAGACTGAAATCACCAGAGTCCAAAGCTGCATGAAATGTATGCTGATATATGTGTTGTAAGTTTTCAGCCAGTTCATCCTTTGCACACAATCCATGACACAGGGCATGGGTTGAGTGGGGAGGTTGTGGTATTGATCATTGTTATGATCTTGAGGAGGTGTTTTCGATCTACCATGTGAAAAGTTGTCCATTTGTTAATGATTTTTGTGCTTGAAGGTAGTATTGCTGTCAGGGTACTGGGTTTGCTCTTTAATTTCTCTGCAAAATGTGTTGCTAGAGTTTGTACACTTATTGCTGATTGTCTAGGTTCAGAGTTTTTTGTTTTTGTTAATGTTTTTACAATCGCGAATAGCTCTCTAGGGCGGTTGATGGCTGAGTTTATTACTTTAGAATGGAAATCTCTTTTTGATTTGTTGATTGCATTCTTGTATTCGTTGAGTAAGTTCATGTATTGGGATTTGTTTTCGTCTGATTTTCCTCCATCTCTTCTCTTGTTTCCTCAGTTGTTTTTTTAGTTTTGCGAGTTCTTTTGTGAACCATTTTCCCGTTTTTTTTATTTGTCTATGTATGATTTGTGTGGGGGCAGCTGCTTTTTGGACTGTTGAATTCCAATGTGTTACAATTGAGTTGATGTCTGTTGAGTTTGTATTGAGTATGGGTAATACTTTGTCAAGGAATGTATTTTTGTCGAAGTGTGCGAATCGTGATGTATGCGGTGTTGTGCGTGCAGTATTTATTGGTGCTTGTGCCGGGAGGTGGATTGCTATAAGGTGATGGTCGGACCATGGTACTTCGGTTATAGTTGGCGGGGTATGTAGTTGGTGACAATTAAGTGTGGAAGGGAGGAAGATGAGGTCTAATGTGTTGCCTTTTTTGTGTGTGGGGGCATGTATTATCTGTGTATAGCCCATTTGTGTCATAGCGTCCATGAAGTTATCCGATTGGGAATGGTTCAGTGATGGGAGGTTCAGGTCACCTAGCAGTATGAGTGGTTTACTTTGAGATGCTCTGCATGCGAGTTCGAGGATGGGAGTGAGGTTTTTTTGATCAGTTGATGGGGGTCTATATATGAGGGTGATTGCAAGGGTTCTATTTTCTATGTTGATAATGTCCATTCCATCTATATTATTTAAGTTTGTTAGGGTGTATTGTAGGTTTTTTTTAGTGAGTATTAGAGCGCCACCTCCTCTTTTTACATCTCGATGACAGTTGAATATATCATATTGATGTGTGGTTAGCTGATTTAATAGTATAGTGTCTGTGGGTGTGAGCCATGTCTCAGTAATGCAGATAATGTCTGGGTTTGTGTCTTTTAGTATGTCATTGATTATTGGTATTTTGTTTCTTATGGAACGAATGTTTATTAGGATGAGTTTTATTTTAGCGTCAGTATTATCTGCATTGTCATTTATAGTGCTATGGGGATGGTGCTTTATTTGGATGAGTCTATGATAGTGTTTGTCTGAGTCGTGGCGTGAGTAATGATTGTGAGAGTGTGTGAATGTTGAGCTGTGTGGTGGACTTCGGTAGTGATTATGAATGGTTGGGAAGTAATTATAGTGGCTTCGGTAATGATTGTGGATGATGGGGATGTTATTGTAGGGGCTTTGGTTGGTTTTTTATGTATAGATGTGTTGTGTCAGGAGTGTTATTAGTAGGAGAATCAGAGGGAGGCTTACAAGATTTTTAGGAGACATTATGTGTTTTTTGTGGGTGGGAGGATTGGGTGCGAGGGAGCTTTGCTGAGATTAGAGATTTCTGACAATAATATATATAGCTACTGGCAATAGTACATGACATCAATGATTACTGACAACAGTATATATAGCTACTGTATGCTTTGTTGCAAGCTATATCAGGACAGACATATCACCTTCTACTTGTTTTTATAATATCTTTGCATGCACTGAGATTATTTTGCAGTGTTCTGGGCATGCAACAGACTAGTATATACTGTCTGGTTGGTATCACCATTTATGTATCATCAGTAGTCATGTGTAGTTTGCATGAACACAACACTGTCCGTGAGAGGAGCAGCTGAGGAGATGCAAGTTTTAATACAGAGGTATGGCCATGTGGAGACAGGAAGGATCAGAAACGTGCATCATTTCAGAATACGGTGCGTACGGAATGTCCAAGTCATTTGCTGCATCTACCCGGGTCCTGTTACGACAGCGAGAGCCCTTGTTTCTCCATAGTGGTTTGGGCATGCTGTGCCGGAAAAGTCTGTGTCCCCTATTCTGGAATCCCCAGTGTTTCTATACTCGCAGTTGCAGAATCAGGTTTACATTGGGCCCGTCTTCAATTTGGATGTGCCTACGAGCCGGACATGCACCATCTGCAAATCTATGTCAATTTTAAAGGACAGAGTGGGCATGTGTAAATAAGACATAAAATTGACATATCGCCACCCCTCACTGTAGAGGTGCATTTTACATTAAAGAAGGAAGCATGTGAATTTATGGGGATGATGGGCATGCATCCATGTGCAGCTGGAGGAGCCATTTCAAAACGATACATGCAGGGGGGGCGGAGCCTGATGTCCAGCGGGATGGTCGCATAACGCTGAGGCTCCCGAGAGGCCTACTCAGAATCCTGAATTAACACCTCACATACTTGGAACTTCTACTCTGATCTTGCCGGGGCACATTGGTGAGATGGCGGGGACCAAACCAACGCGCCTGGAATTTGGATCTCCAGCGGCTTCTCACGGCAAACGTTCCAAAACTGAACCTCCGTCCCCGCAGAAGGGGCCGGCCTTGTGCGAGGGCCCCGAAATGCAGCAGGAAATCCTCGTAGAGATTAGAGGGGTCAAAAACCTCGTGCAGGCAAACGGTGAAGCACTCCGAGCGCTGCGGGAAGATTTTGGTGTGCTGCAAAGCAAGCTAGAAGGGCTTTCTTCGCGTCAGGACAAAATGGAGAGCATCTTGGACTCCCATGCGGCCCGGTTGTCCAAACTCGACAAAGTTGAACGCCAGGTGCGGGCCTTGCAGAAAGAGGTGGAAGATGGCAATAATAGAGCGCGCCGCAACAACATACGACTCGTGGGCATACCGGAGGGAGCGGAATCGGGAGACATGAAAGAGTTTTTATGCAAAATCCTCCCTTCCCTGCTCCAAATCACCTTTACCAAAGATTTGGAGATTGATCGCGCTCATCGTGTACCCACAAGCATAACGCTCAACAGGAAGACCCCGCGGCCTATCATTTTTCGACTTCTGAGATATCAACACATGGAGCAAATTCTGAGTGCCTCTCGGGCAAAGGGCCATATGGAGTTTGAGAGCCACAAGATCTCCTTCTATCCCGACTTGGCTAAACCCACGGTCGACCGCCGAAAGCGCTTTCTGGAATTCCGGCCGAGGCTTCAACAACTACAAGCACGCTATGGCCTGATGTACCCGGCCAAGCTCCGAGTCACGCTTCACAATCAGACAAGAACATTTGAGGACCCTGATCTACTAGCGGAGTTTTTGGATTCCAAAGAAGCCGACTTGATGCGCTGACTTCCAGAATACTCCTGCAAGTCTCCTCATATCCGCTGTACCTGCCATATTGGATCTGCCGCAGCCCAGCAAAGAGTCTGGCGTGGGCAGTCTGTTTGCCTTACTCTTGATGGTATCTGTGACCCGACTCCATCTACCCACAGTAGCCTCGATGAGTATCAGAGACAGTGTTAATTATGGACTCTGGTGTTTCTTTTCTTTTTTTATATGTCTTTCTATTTCCTCTCTAGGGCCTCCTCCCGCAGACATATGGTCGCCATAATCTTTGGGGGTTTTGCTTCTTCTCTAAGATACGTTGGTACATACTTTTCAATATGGGGTGTATTAGCCAGAATACTCGGTGATTATGACATTGTTGTACAGATTCTGATTATGTTGTATGTTATCATGTGCCCTTACCTAAAATGTTTATTACCGATTGATGGCACCATGTAAGATTTTCTCATTGAACGTAAAAGGAATCAATAATCCGATAAAACGGAAGAAAATCCTAAGCTACCTCAGTCAGGAAGCAGCGGATCTGATTTTTCTCCAAGAAACGCATTTAAATTCGAAGGAAACTCTTAAACTCAATATTAAACCTTACATGGTGGCCGCCTATTCCCCAGCCGTTTCTAAGAAATGTGGGGTTGCCATACTGGTTAGGAAATCTTTGCATGCTACTATTATTGCGACTAGCTCAGATACAGAAGGTAGATGGTCTAGAGTTCACCTCAAGATAGGTAGCCTTGAAGTTACATGTATATGCCTTTACGCTCCTAATGTGGATGACCCTGCCTTTTTTGCTACCATTGCTCAGGTTGCGCAGGCTTCTGCTAATACTTCATTGATCATTGGGGGGGATTTCAATCTAGTCCTTGATCCCCTGATTGACAAACAGCCGCCTAGGACGAGTGGTCCCCCCAAGAGTCACGCCACGCTTACCTCCCTGATCAAGGATCTTGCTTTAGTTGATCTATGGAGGTTACTACACCCCAATGAGCTTGACTTCACCTTCTTCTCCTCCCCTCATAAATCTCAGTCTCGTATAGACTTCTTTCTAATCTCAAAACTGTTAGTTCCTCAGGTGGACACTGCAAAGATTCACTCCCAACATATTTCAGATCATGCTGCCATTTCCTTTCAATTACACACTACTGCACCCCAGGGGAATTCGGGAGCCTGGTTCTTTGATAGAGCCCTGTTAACTCAGCCAGAGTTCCAGTCAGAAATTCGAGCAGCCATACAGGATTACTTCCATTTTAATCTACCCCAAGATACTGCGAATTGGGCTTGGTGGGAGGGCTTCAAAGCGGCCATTCGGGCAACGATCACTAGCTATCAAATCCGCCTGCGGAAACAACGCAAACAGCAGCTGCTTATACTAGACCAACAAATAAAAGCAGGCGAACGAGTTCTAACTTCACGTACTGACCCTTGTGTATTAATTCGCTTACAGCGTCTCCGTTTTCAATATAATTCAATCCTCTCAACTGCAGCTTCTAAGAGTATTGAGCTTCAGCGAGGGACATATTATCGTGAAAATAACCGAGCCGGTCGACTCTTAGCCAACGCCTTGAAAGGTCAAAAAGAAGCCAAACGCGTAGCGGCCCTTCGAGCTCCACAGGGAGGGGGCATAGTGACCACAGACTCCGACATTGTAGAGCTCTTTCGGGATTTCTATACCCGCCTATATCAATCTGAATGTGAGTTCTCGTCAGAGACATTCGAGCGATTGCTTTCTGGCATTCAGCGGCCGACCCTCTCTGAAGATGATAGGGATGCGATGGATGAACCCTTCTCTACTTCAGAGATCCAATCTGCCCTAAAACGAACAGCCTCGGGCCGTGCCGCAGGGCCCGATGGTCTCCCGACCGAATTCTACAGAACGTTCAGTGCAGATTTAGTTCCCTATTTAAAACTCTATTTTACTGCCCTTGCGGTAGATACATCCTCTTTGGGATCCTTTTCTGCAGCTAATGTGGTAGTATTTGAGAAAGAAGGCAGAGACCCGCTACTGACCGCCAACTACCGTCCAATCTCCCTACTTAATGCCGATTATAAGATCTTCGCAACGATCTTGGCCACCCGGCTATCTGACATGATGGCTACCCTAATTCACCCCGACCAATGCGGTTTTATACCCGGCAGATCAACTGCTGACAATGCTCGGACCTTGTGCCATGTGCTATCCAGTGCTGCCAATCTCGATCATCCATGGGTGGGTCTTTCCCTGGATGCCGAAAAAGCCTTTGATCGTCTAGAATGGCCCTTCTTATTTGCAGTTCTCCGATGGTATGGCTTTGGAGAGGGCTTCCTCCGATATCTCCAAGTCATGTTGGCTAGTTGGAGACTTTAACCTCCCATCTCTCCATGATAGCCAATCAGAAGCATTCCTAGAAGCACTAAAGGATCTAGGTTACAACCAATACGTTGACTCTCCTACCCACATTAAAGGAGGTAAACTAGACCTAATATTCGCACCTTATCTCGACACCTTATCACAACAAGCTCTGGATCTGTCAGTTATACCAGTGCCATGGTCCGATCACAACCTTATTCAATTTAATATACCCACCTATACCTCGCATATGAGCCAAAGACCATCTAAATCACCTGAAACTCACTCAGCCCGTTATCAACCTCTCAACCGTGAAAAGGTCCTAGAGAACCTTCAACCTCTCATGACTAACACCTCCCTCAACTTAGATGACCTAATAGCCAAATGGAACGAGAACCTCAGAGCCGCCTCATGTCCTTTGCATAAAGATAAGAAAAGAAGAAAACGAGAACATGCACCATGGTTCTCAACTGACTTGCGGTCATCTCTCATTCATCTACGCAAACTTGAAAGACAGTGGCGTCGAACCCACTCTCCAGAGGCACTTGAAACATATAACTCACACTTAACTACACACCGTGAGAAAATAACATTGAGTAAGAAGATCTACCACACAAACCTATTGAAACGTGCCATCAATAAACCTCATGCATTATTCAAGTTAGTAAAATCCATAACAAGAGAACCAGTCTCAGATCAACCTGCAATGCCGCAGCCTCAGGACTACGCAAATTACCTGCAATCAAAAATGATTACAGCTAACACAAGCATAAATACCAACAACCATTCTGCATCACCTAAGAAATCCCATATAACACCTTTTTGCAACTTCAACACTATATCTACTAGTGAAATTGTAAAAATTATCGCCTCCATCAATCCTAGCACAGCTCCCAATGACCCATGTCCAGCCAGCTGGATCAAAGAGTTACGCCATGAGCTAAGTCAAATTCTGTGCTTGTTACTGAACCAGTCCTTCCTAACAGGCTCATTCCCAAAAAGTCTGAAACACACCTCCATCAAGCCTTTACTAAAAAACAGTAAGCTTGACTCATCCAAAGTTGAATCGTTTAGGCCAATCTCGAGCATTCCCCAACTTGCAAAAATTATCGAGAAAGCTGCCCAACAACAGCTCCAGCAGCATATTGACACTGAAGCGCCTCTAGACAAATCACAACATGGTTTCAGAGAAGCGCATGGAGTTGACACAATCCTTACAACCTTATTCAATGATCTTATCACGGGAATAAACAACATTAAACAGGGGTTTGTGCTCATATTTTTAGACATCTCCGCTGCCTTTGATTCTGTAAACCACAACATACTGCTGCAACGTCTGAGTGAGAAGGGAATTCAAAGCACAGCACTTGAATGGTGTAGATCCTACCTTTCCAATAGGTGGCAACAAGTTAAAACAGGTCAGGAATCATCAGAGCCATTCCTACAGTCTCAAGGTGTACCTCAAGGATCTTCATTATCAGCATTAATGTTCAACATTTATATGCAGCCGATATGTGAGTTGATCCGATCCTTCAACGTGCAATGCCTGGCATACGCAGATGACATCCTCATATACATGCCGTTTAATACTGACCAACCAGTGTTCACACCAATAATTAATTGTTTTGGTGCAATAGCCGAATGGCTGTTGACACAAAACTTAAGAATAAATCACAGCAAAACTGATGTATTATTTGTCACAAGAAATCGCAAGTTCATACCCCCTCCGTCGCTGCTAATCAATAACATAGAACTGACGTCAAAACCCACTATCCGATACCTCGGCATCACATTGGATCAACACCTAGATATGACAACGCATGTGAAGAATGTGACAAAGAGGATATATCATAAGATCAGAACGCTACGCCACCTCCGACCACTACTTGACTATACTGATTATCGTTCAATATTCCAGGCTCTAGTCATCCCACACCTAGATTTTGCGAATATCATCCTCCATGGCCTCTCTCAATCAACCTTAAATCCACTTCGTCTGGCTATGAACGCAGCTGCAAGAGTCCTCTCTGGGTCACCAAGAGCTGCTCACATAACGCCGATCATGAAGGACCTACACTGGTTACCATTACAAGCCAGACTTACATATAAGTCACTAGTTCTGACCTTCAAGGCCATGAATAACTACCCTCCGACACCAATTAGCAAACTAATACATAACACTCTCGAAAATAGAAACAGAAGGACCACTGCTATGAATACCTTAATAGTTCCCAAGATGATGACATCATGTACTAAAGCTACATCGAACAGAGCTTTCTCTTTATTTGCACCCCTGAACTGGAATTTACTTCCTCACGAAATTCGTTGTATCAAAAACCTTTTACAATTCAGGAAAGCCGTGAAGCATCACTTATTCACAAAATTCTACCCAGAAGTGACCTCGCATGTTCACTCAAACAACAGACCTCCAACTTGCACTAAACACCATATTACCTTAATTCAACCAGAAAATGGTTAAGCTCCACGATAGCTCCACACCCTCTCTGTTGATTCGCGCCTCCTACATAAATTACGCAGATAATCTCCACTTGAGCTAACATATTTATATAGTAAAAACATATACATATATGATGTTGACTGTACATAGTTTTCCCTGTTAATCCATGTTATATATTCCCATGTTCTATGTAAACTCAATGTTACTTGCATACATTGTTGTATATTTTGTTCAATGTACACCGCACTGATCTTAATAGCGCGGTATAGAAGAAATGTTAAATAAATAAATAAAATAAAATAAATAAAATAAAATGTATACTCAACCCGTCGCCAGTATTTGTGTAAACACCATCAAATCTCAGCCATTTAACCTCCAAAGAGGCACGCGTCAAGGTTGCCCCCTATCACCAATGCTCTTTGATCTAGCTCTTGAACCCCTAGCCCTCCTTATTAGACAATCCGCACGTATTCGAGGTGTCCCCTTTAGTCATAGGGAGATTAAACTCTCTGCATATGCAGATGACCTTATGCTCTTCGTATCCCTCGATTCGGTTCCAGCTGTCTTGGATCTGATTGACGGATACTCACAATTATCGGGCTATAAAATTAACTGGACCAAATCTGTAGCATTCCCACTGAACCGCTGGGTACATGAGGCTGACATGCAGGCCTTTCCCTTCCTTTGGCAATCCCGCATGGTGAAGTATCTCGGGGTCCATTACTGTTCTCCTTTAGAAGACACTATCAGTTTTAATGCTAAAGAGGTAGTCTCCAAAGTCCGTGAACTCACAAATCGTTGGTCTCCCTTATCTCTCACATGGTGGGGCCGCTTAGAAACTGTGAAAATGATGATAGTCCCCAAAGTGAACTACATTTTAGAAATGCTGCCATGCTTACTTCCGTTACATACTTATAAAGATATTGAGGGCCTTCTCGTCCGTTATCTCTGGCAGGGCAAGCCACCAAGGATAGCTAAACATAAACTGCAGTCTGCAAAGGAACGAGGGGGTACCAGATTTCCTGATTTTCTTAGATATCATCAAGCCTTCCTACTTAAGCAAGGTGCCCGATGGCTAGCTGCCTCAACAGACAGCAGACCAGTTTGGCTTGACATAGAAGAGGAGCTTAGTAGCCCAATTCCGTTGACCCATCTCCCCGGTATGTCCTATCAAGTAGACACCCGCCATCCACCAATGATTGTCGATACTCTTGCGGCCTTTAACACTCTCATTCTATCACTGGGCCCGAATGTATGTCCTCAGGACGGACTCCCGCTATGGAATAACCCCAGAATTCAAGTCCTAAATCGAACAATAGCATGGAAACCCTGGTACTCAAGGGGGATCTGGACACCCCAACAGCTTTTCTCTGCAGCTCGTTGGAAAACCTTTTCCGATTTACAAAAGGAATTTGCGTTACCAGTGAAACACTACTTTCAATTGATGCAGCTTCAACACTGCCTCAAAAGTGCTCGAATCATGCCGCCCTCTGCCCCTACTGAGGATGGGCTATTAGAGATAGTTCACTCTATTAGTAGTACACATGGGGTAGCCTCTAACTTTTATAAAATAATATGTCAGGGTACAGACACGGCCACTTTTAGAGCCCAACAAGCCTGGGAGCGCGAACTGCAAACCACTTTAACCCCTGTGCAATGGAGCGTTTTCTGGAGCAAAGTAGTGCGGGTTTCCCGGTCTGCCTCTGTTACCCAAACTCTCTTCTTTTTTGCACACAGATGCTTTTATACCCCAGAAAAAATAGCCAAATGGAACCCAAATGCTAGGGACCTGTGTTGGTCTTGCCATACTGCTGTGGGAACCTTCGCTCATGTTATTTATGAATGTCCTCAACTACAGGTCTATTGGGGGCGGGTCTGGGGTCATATTCAATTTATCTTACACTTTCACGAACCTCTCTCTTGGAAGGTCGTGGGACTCCGCTCTGTGGCGGAGGTCCCCTCTCTTCCTAAGAAGGGTCGCTTTCTCCTTGATTTCATGCTGGGTATAGCCATATGCTTAATCACGAGGAATTGGAAGGATAGCTCTCGACTTACTGTCAATGAATGGTGGAACCTCGTCTGCTTATATAGTAAATATGAGCAGATACCTCGGAGAGCTATTCCCCATGTCCAAACTCACTCTCGCTTGTCTAAATGGCAGATGCTTAATGATTATGTACAATCTGCTCATTGTTCCAACATGCCTGTATAATGTGCACTCATCATGTTTTAGATCACCGTTAGGTTTTGTAACACAATAATGTAAGTACACGCCCGCTTCGGGAATGCTTAGTTTTCTAGAGAAGAAGCAGGGGGGAGGGGGGTGGCAGGGGTTTACTTTGGTGTATGTATTACACGTTATGTATCTGTCTTTTAGCTGTATGTCTTCCTTTCCTTTGTTGTTATAAAACGAAAATAAAGAATTTAAAACGATACATGCAGGAAAAATTGATGTCAGAAACCCAGCAACTTGCACGTGTAAGTGCCAGCATTTTACAAATGTCTGCACTTGCACATGTATCTTTACCATTTAGCAAATCTAGATGTGTAGATGCAAATTACAGAGGCCTCTAGTTCTCCTTTCTGATTAAGAGAAGGAAGAAAACACTGGAGACGAAAGGGTATATCCTGCTTAATCCCTCCTGTAAAGGGAGGGGCAAAAGGTGCACCTTTTTTCCAATTTGTGTCTGGGAGCAGGTGTAAATCCTGATGCCAGTAGGATAATTTTAGTATTACATGGGCATCCTCTGTATGAAATCAGAGATTCATATGTAGTTTTTGGCTTCGTCCTGGCCATACCCTGACACACCCCGATGCAACATAGACTTAGTGGGGGTCATTCTGCGCCACATTTAACAGGGATATGCTTATGGTTTGGATATATAACCCTCTCTAAATGCCAGGGGCCGATTCCCAACCTAAGAGGAGATGTGCGGGCAGTTCTGGTCAGGGGTAGGAGGGGGAGGACCAGAGGAGGAGACTGAGAGGCAGGGAGGCGGGACCTTGGCCCCAGACCTACAGGGCTGATCCCGATCGTGGTCCTGTAAATCCGGGGGAGCAGAGATAGCCAGGGAACTTATTCCACCTCAGAGGTGAATTAAGTTCCCCCAGTCAGGATGAACGGCGACATTAAGATCAGCAGGGTATTCCCTGCATCCCTATCCAAACCTCGGCAGGTCCTTTCAGTGGTTGGGCAGTGGGGAAATCAGCATTTATAAATCTTCAGGAGTTCGGGGCTTCTGCATGGTATCCTGGTGCCATGGCAATGGGACACCACGGCACCGGCTGCCATGTAGAAACATTGGGAGGGGTAGGCAAGGAGATTCTGTACATGCAGCAGGTCTGAATTGGGGAATATCCTGCTGTCCAGGTCGGTTGCACTCGATTCTGTTCCCATGGGGATGTCTAGTTCCTGCGGGTTCAGAATTGGGTGCAAATCCAACCCTTCCAGATATTCAACATCCAGACTGGCCAGATGGGCCCCATTCAGAAGTGGCCTCAAAATGGACAACAATATGTAAAATGGACCATGTCTAAAGTGGCCTTTTGCACCTGGATATGATTTACATGTGTAAGTGGTCATATTAACATGTGTAAATCATAAGTAAGATTTCTAAAATAACCCCCTGAGAGGTTTACTTACTAAGGCACACTAATGTTAACATGCATTATTTTAACACAGGTCTAATGATATTCAGTGAGACCTAGTTATTAATAACATGCTTTGATGGTGAATTAACATGTGTTAACTTGTTGTTAAGTGCCGTTGAGTCGGTATTGACTCGGGGCGACCCTCTGGATAGTTGTCCTAAACTGTGTTCGGTCTTCAGTCAGGCGGCTCATTGTTGACAGAGTAGCACTCATATCTGCTGTTATTATATTGATCCATCTCATTGCTGGCCTGCTCTTCTACTTTGCCAAGCATGATGTCTTTCTCTAATGATCTCTCTCTTCGCATGATGTGTACAAAGTATGAAAGTTGAAGTCTGGTCATCTGAGCTTCTAAAGAAAGCTTAGGTTTGATCTCCTCTAATACTGAGTGGTATGTTCTTCAAGCAGTCTATGGTATACACCAGAGGTGGGCAATTCCAGCCCTCATGCACCACAATCCAGTCTGGTTTTCATGATGGCCCTAATGAATATTCATGGACCTATTTGCATACAATGGAAGGCAGTGGATGCAAATAGAGCTCATGACTATTCATTAGGGATATCATGAAACCAGGCTGGATTGTGGTGCACGAGGGCCGGAATTGCCCAATCCTAGTATACATGTTGTTCGTCGCCAGCACCATAATTCAAAGGCATCAATTTCCTTCCTGTCTATCTTTTTCACTGTCCAACTTTCGTATCCATATGACGTTATTGAAAATACCATGGCTTTAATGAGTCGAATCTTTGTATGGAGAGAGACATCTCTGCTCTTGAGAATTTTGTCTAGGTCCTTCATAGCCATTCTGCCAAGAGCAATGCGTCTCTGATTTCTTGACTGCTTGTTGCTTCTTTATTGATAGTTGATCCAAGCAGGTTAAAGTTGTCCACTATATCAATTTCTTCTCCATCAACGATGAACTTATTCATTTTGCCAGTTGTCAGTATCTTTGTCTTCTTTACATTAATGTGCAGGCCCATTTTAAGACTATGTTCCTTGATCTTGAGAAGCAAATGTTTCAGATCGTCTTCACTTTCAGCCAGTAATGTGGTATCATCAACATAGCAAAGGTTGTCGATGAATCTTCCACCAATCTTCACACCTCTGTTGTCTTCAAACAGTCCTACTTCTCCAATTATTTTTTCTGCATATAAATTAAATAGGTAGGGGGAAAGTATGCAGCCTTGTCGTACGCCTTTGCTGATTTTAAATCATTCTGCTTCTCCTTGTTGCATTCGAACTGTTGCTTCTTGGTCAATGTAAACTTAGGTTGTACAAGAGAACCCATGCTTCTTAATATGGCCTAGATTTTCTCATGGTTTACACAGTCAAAAGCCTTGTTGTAGTCAATAAAACACATATAGATATCCTTTTGGCATTCTTTAGTCTTTTCAAGGATCCATTTCACATCCGCGATGATGAACCCTTCCCTGTAACAAGTATTTTGAGCTTACCTTAGCCATCCGTGTATATACAAACCAAATCTAATTGTATTTTGTACATATGCTTATAGTTTCCCTGTTGCTCCAAGTTCAAATTCCTGTTACAATGTAAGATCCAAGTTTTAAACTCCTGTTACAATGTAAGCACAGAACAGGCTTCTGACTGTGTACCCTTGTTGTATGTAAACCGCACTGATAACAAATAGCGCGGTATATAAGAGTTGTTAAATAAATAAATAAATAAATGTCTCTCGTTCCTCGCCCTTTCCTGAACCCTGCTTGCTCTTCAGGTAGTTCTCATTCCAGGTATGGTTGTAGTCTCCTCTAAATAGTCTTGAGTAGAATCTTTCTGGCATGTGGGATCAGAGCGATTGAGCGATAATTTCCACTGTCAGTTGAATCACCTTTCTTTAGTATTATTATAAACACAGATCTTTTCCAGTCAGTTTGCGATGATGTTGTTTTCCAAATTTCCTGGCAGAACCTTGTAAGTATGGTAACAGCTGCATCAGATTGCTATAATACTTCTATTAGAATACCAGAAATGCCTGGTGCTTTGTTCTTTGGTAAAGCTTTCAATGCTGCTTCGACTTCTTCTTTCATCACCAATGGTTCCAGATCATAAGGTAGAGGTTGAAACGGCTATTGGTCCCCTTGATCTTTATCGTATAATGACTCTATATATTCTTTCCACCTTTTCTTGATCTCAGCATCATTCAGTATCAATCCTTGAGCATCTTGTAGCATTCCAATTCAAGGATGGAATTTTTTCTTTAACTCTCGTAGCTTTAGGAAAGCCGATCCTGTTCTTCCTCTAATAGTTTCTGCTTTTATTTCCTCGCATGCGTCATTGTAGCTTCTCTTTGTCTTGTCTTGCTGCATGTTGGAAATCTCTGTTGAGTTCTGCAGTTGCCTCTCTTTTTCCTCTGGCTTTAGCTTCTCTGCATTTCTGAGCAATTTTCAGAGTTTCTTCAGTCATCCATTTTGCTCGTTTTTCTTTTTTCACCTATTGTAGAGACTTCTTACTTTCTTCCAGCACAGCCTTCTTGATGTCATCCCATAACTCTTCTGGAGCTCTGTCATTTGTATCTAAAGCAGCAAACAATTTTGCAGGCAGTCTTTAAATTCTGGTGATATATTCTCAAGGTCATATTTGGCTACGTTCATGAGTGAGTTGCCCTTTTTCAACTTTAGCTTGAGTTTGCATACTAGTAGTTGGTGATCTGTACCACAGTCAGCTCCAGGTTTTGTCATTGTTGATGTTATAGAGCTTTTCCATCGTTGATGTCCACAGATGTAGTAAATTATTTTTGTACAATCCATTGGGTGAAGTCCATATGTGCAGTCGGCGCTTATGTTGCTGGAAAAAGGTGTTTGAGATGAATAGATCATTCGACTTGCAGAATTCTATCAGTCTTTCTCCAGTTTCATTTCTGTTGCTGAATCCATATTTTCCAATCATTTTGCCTTCTTCTTTGTTGCCAACTTTTGTGTTCCAGTCACCCATGATTATCAGGATATCCTGTTTGCATATTATTTCATTTTCAGCTTGTACTTGTTCATAGAACTCATCAACTTCATCCTCTTCTGCAGCTGTTGTTGGGGCATAAACTTGAATTATAGTTGTGTTGATGGGCATTCCTCATAGACGAATAGAAATTATGCGTTCACTGATTGCATTGTATTTCATTACAGTTCTTGCAAGTTTCTTCTTAATTATAAACGCAACATCATTTCTTCTTTGTCTTTCATTTTGAGCATAGTAAACCATGTGATCATCAGATGCAAGTCCATTTCAGTTCACTGACACCCAACAGATTGAGTAATACACATTCCATTCCATCCTTGACCACCTACAACTTCCTTTGGTTCATGCTTTGTACATTCCATGTCCCAATATGTAAGATATCTTTGCAACTTCTGACTCTCATTTCATGCACAGCTTCATCAGCAGTCAGACGTTCCGAGGTCTTTGATCCAACCACATCATAAATGCTGGCTTTACTCTGAAACGTCTTCAGCTCCTCCCCAGTAGCCAGTTGAGTGCCTTCTGACCTGGGGGTCTCATCTTCCAGTACTATAATGCTATTTGTTTTGTTGTGACTATCCATTGGAGTTTTGTGACAAGATAAGGAAGTAGATTGCCAGGCCTTTCTTCCACAGAGATGAGATCCTCCGCCGCCAACACTGTCCCATTCTGCTGCTGCCCATATGGGTGGTTTGTCTTGGTCTGGCACCTCAGCTGAGACCTGTCCATCTTGTAGTTAAGCTACCAATAGCTTAGCCCTCAGCATCACTGATGCATACAAGACCTCACAGCATGACAAGCTGCAAACCAAGTGAGGATATGTTAACTTAAGCACATTGTGTTGTCTAGCTACTAAGGTATGTTTATTTAAGCACACCTTAGTAGCTAGACAACACAATGTGTTACCTAAAACTTTATCAGAATTTTTTGTTTTTCTACAGAAAAAAAAACAATTTAAGTAGATATGAGGGAGATACCCAAGCCAGAAATGACATTTAAAGGTGTTGATTTGGAAGAATTGAAACAAATCTCGGTAAACCTAAATGTAATGGGGCAATATAGAAAACTAAAGAGTAGCAAATCTCCCGGACTGGATGGTATTGCAGACTTATTATTAACATCTGAAGACTGGAGGGACGTAATACCAGTTTTTTAAAAAGGGTTCCAGGGATGATACTGGAAATTACTGACCAATGAACTGGGTAAAATTGTAGACACCGTTATAAAGAACAAAATTATTGAATATATAAATAGACATGGTTTAATGGGACAAAGTCAACATGGATTTAGCCAAGGAAAGTCTTGTTTCACCAATCTTCTACATTTTTTTGATGGTATGAATAAACATGTAGATAAAGGTGAGCCCTTTGATATAAGGGCCTTTTTACCAAAGGGTGCTAAGGTGTTGCACCTAACATGACAAAAGCACCAAAACAATGGCACGTTTGGTGCAGCATCACTGCATTAACTGTTGGGGATGAGGAAAGTATTTCCCCAGCAGTTAACATAGAGCTGTGACCCTTAACACATGCCACATTAGTGTGGGTGCACTTAACCCTATCTATTGAGGTGACATTAGACAATCCTACACTAATGCAGTTAGCATGCAATGTGAACCCAGCGTTAATGCACAGAGCACACCACTCCCACTTTCCGCCCCTATCCCACCCACTACTACCTTAATGTGCTGTCATGGCCCTGTGCTAGCTGACAACGTATGTCCCAATGTGCATTCATGTTGTTAGCTAATGTCATTTAGTAAAAGACCCCCATAGTATATCTAGATTTTCAGAAAGCCTTTGATAAGCTCCTCCATGAGAGATTCCTCAGGAAATTAAAAAGTCATGGGATAAAAGGCAATGTCCTATTGTGGTTTGGGAACAGGTTAAAAAATAGAAAGTAGAGCTAAATGGTCAATTTTCTCAATGGAGAAAAGTGAACAGTGGAGTGCCCAGGGATCAGGGGCGGTTCAAGGCAATCTGCTGCCTGAGGCGACGGATGAGATGGCACCCTCCCGGCACGTGCCCCACCCCCAGTGTGCGCCCCCCCCCCTCAGCAAGCACCCTCCCCCTCCAGCGCGCGCCCCTCCTCCCCCCGAGTGGGGATCTTTCTCAAAACTCCAGTCAGGGACTGAACCAAATCAAAAAGTCAATTAGATAATGTGGAGCAAATGCAAGATCTTCACACGCCAAGGAACTAAAAAAAGAGCGAGAACCACAGCAGTTTATAACTCCAAATTATAATTAATTTGTATTTTGTTATAAACTGCGTTGTGGTGCTTGCTTTTTCTTTTTGAACATACATTTTGCATTCACAGAACCCCCTCCTCAACAATGGATGCAGAGCAGAGGTAGGACAATCACCCACAGAACTCAATATATTAAAAAAAAAATCTGATTCTGGTCATCTCACCAACAACAAACATTCTCCAGTACCAGGCATATTGGGAACTAATATAAAACCCTACTAAAGTCACTAAGATCTGCAAGGTCAAATCTACCATACCATACCAGCATATACTTCCAAAACTCATACAATAAGGGGCCTACCAAGAAAAAAGCAGCACTATACACACTGTAATGGGCCCCAAAACACCCATACACCTATTTGAAAAGCTGAACAAGTCAATTTACTATAGTACAGATCCCTACGTACAAACTCCATGTTAACAGGACACCTGGCCTTGGTCGAACACTCAGAACACAGACCCTCACCAAGTACAGAATAAGTGACCACAACCTAAAGCAAAAATAAAAATATGTAGACAAAAATTAAAATGAAACCCCAAGAAGCCAGACTCCGCATGCAGTGCCACACCAGATAAGAGATGCAGTTCCCCATACTATGTGAAATATAGATAACACAAAGTCCATTCACTAAATTGAAAATAAAATTATTTTTTTTACCTTTGTTGTCTGATAATTTTGATCATGCTGATCCCGATCTGAGGTTTCCATTTTCCTCTGTCTTCTCTTAGCTCTTTCTATGGTCTATAGTCCATCTGCCATTTCATGTCTCTCCTTTTGCTTTCTTTATTTTCTTCCATCAGCCTTTTTTCAGTCCCAGTAACTCTCCTTAGTATCAGCCCCCTTTACAGCCTCCCCTTCCAGTACCAACCCCCTTGCCTTCCCAGTACCGCCATTAGTCCCAGTGCCCCCTCCCATGTCAGCTCCCTTCCAGCTCCCCCTCTCCCCTATCCATCCGCCTTCCAGTGACATCCCCGGGTGTCAGCTCCCTTCCAGCTCCCCCCCCCCATGTCTGCTCCCTTCCAGCTCCCCCCCTATCTGCTCCCTTCCAGTTCCCCCCCCCCCCGTCTGCTCCCCTTCAGGCCCCCCTGTCTGCTCCCTTCCAGCTCCCCCCATGTCTGCTCCCCTCTAGCTCCCCCCCATCTGCTCCCCTCAACACCCCCCAGTCTGCTCCCCTCCAGCCCTCCCTGTCTGCTCCCTTCCAGCTCCCCCCATGTCTGCTCCCTTCCCGGCCCCCCCCCCTTGTCTGCTCCCTTCCAGGCTCCCCCTTGTCTGCCCCCTTCCAGGCCCCCCCCTTGTCTGCTCCCTTCCAGGCCCCCCTTGTCTGCTACCTTCCCGGCCCCTCTTGTCTGCTCCCTTCCCTCCTCACCTCACCTCACCTCACCTCACTGATTCATCATTGAAAATCAAATGAAAGCAGCCACGGAAACATTTCTCCATTCCTGTGGCTCTACTTTCAAATTGCTGGGTCGCGTGGAGCCAGAGGGGTGGGGGGGCCCCCGAGGTCATCGCTTCTGCCGCCCTTCCGCTTCCGCTCCTGCTGCATCCTCCAAAACGAAAGCAGCTCTGTTCCCGTGGCTGCTTTCATTTTGGAGGAAGCAGCAGCAGTGGAAGCAGAAGGGTGGCGGAAGTTATGACCTTGGGCCCCCCTACCCCGCCGGCTCCACGCAACCCAGCAGTTTGAAAGTAGAGCCACAGGACTGTAGAAATGTTCCCATGGCTGCTTTTGTTTGATTTTCAATGATGAATCCAGCTGTACGGCGTCGGCGGTTCTATCATAGGCAGTTTCTAGGGAGCGGCAAATCAGTGCCGTCCCCTAAAAACTGCTGCCTGAGGCCACCGCTTCAGTTGGCCTAATGGTAGAACCGCCCCTGCCAGGAATCTATATTGGGCTCATAGCTTATTAACATATTTATAAATGATTTGGAAATTAAAAGAAAAGTAAGACGATCACAGTTGCAGATAACCCAAAATTATTAAGTTGTTAAATCACAAGAGGAAATTGAGAAATTTCAAGAGGACCTTGAGAAATTAGGAGACTAGGCATCCAAAATGGCAGATGAAAATGAATGTGGACAACTGCAAAGTTATGCATATAGAGAAGAACAATCCGAACTATAGCTACACAATGCAAAGTTCCACATTAGGTGTCACCACCCAGGAAACCATCTAGGGATCATTGTAGAGAATATGTTCAAATCTGCTCAGTGTGCATCTGTGACCAAGAACACTAATAGAATGCTAGGAATTGTAAGAAAAGAATGGAAAATATGGATATCATAATGCCTCTGTATTGTTACATGGTAAAGACCACACCTTGAGTATTATGTGCAGTTCTGCTCACTGCATTTTAAAAAGATATAGCAGAATTAGAAAAGGCGCAGAGAAGGGTAGCCAAAATGATAAAGGGGATGGAAGGATAACCCTATGAGGAAAGGCTTAAGGGTTAGGTCTCTTCAGCTTAGAGAAGAGATGGCTGAGGGGAGATATAATAGAGGTCTATAAATGAATGAGAGGAGTAGAATGAGTAAGCGTGAATTGGTTGTTTGTCTTTCAAAAGAACAGACTAAGGGATACACAGTAAAGTAACTAAGTAGTACATTTATGACTAATCTGAGAATATTATTTTATTATTCAACATATTATTAAGCTCTTGACTTTATTGCTGGAGGATGTAGTAAAAGCTGCTATTATAGCTAGGATTAACAAATGTTTGGAGAAGTTCCTGGAGGAAAAGTTCATTACCCATTATTAAAGTGGACTGGGGAAATCCACTGCTTATCTCTGGATAAGCAGTATGGAATCTGTCTGCCTTTTTAGATCCTGCTAAGTAATTGTGACCTGGATTGGCCACTGTTGGAAACAGGATAATGGGAATCTTTGGTCTGACCCAGTATGGCAAATCTTATGGACCCAATATTCAAAGGATTTATGCTCCTACCTTTGAGACTTATGCTTCTAAATTGCCCTCCTTGAAAGTTTACTAGAGCTGAGTTCCTATTTTCTTAAAATTTCACTAAATTCCTAAATTTAGGAGCATAAAAAGTAGGTGGCAAAAGCGGTGGATTTAAGGCAAGAAAAAGAAGTTAGGAGCTTAGAACTGATTTTCAACACTAGGCATCTAAATTAGGCTCATAAATCTAGGCTTATAGAGCCCAATATTCAATTGGGATGACCGCCGACCTCTAACCCCGGATATTCAATGCCTGAGTCATATGTGGCCCCAGCATTGAATATCCAGTGTCACCGCAGAAGCTAACCGGGTAGCGGCGATATTGCACTGCTACCCGGTTAGCTCCTGTGGGTAAAACTAGGTCAGATTTGGCTATGCCTAGTTTTACCCGCAGGTCACTAACTTGGTACTGGTGCAATATCACCACTTCCCGGTTAGCAACTGTTGCCATCACCAGAATGCCACGGAATGTCCACGATACGCCCTGCTGCTAAGCGGTTAGCATCGGGGCGTATAAGGGCATTAGTTGGGGATATTCAGTGGCACTAACCATGGTAGTACCATTGAATATCCCATTCAGTGGCATTTGCATGGTTTACAGGTCTGTTAAGCGTGTAAATGCCTTTCCAGTATCAGGCCCATACATTTTAAGCTTCTAAATTAGGATGAATTTTCAGCTCAAAATTTAGGACCCTAAGTGTGGTTGAAAATAGGATGCAAATGTAGGAGCTCAGCTTTTTTTGAATATTGGGCCCTATGTGCTTACATTCTTTAGGCAACCAGAAAACCTAGACGTAATTCACCTTGAATTACTATTGAACAGGTCTGAGCTAAATTTAAATAAATAAATAGTATTGGTTGCTTTGATGATAATGATTTCCATAGACTTTATATAATGTGATCGGTCCCATGCTATACAGCCATTGGCGTAAGTTCCAATGAGGGACCCCCAAGCAAAATTTTGCTGAGGGCCCTCCATTGTGGCATTGGCATGGCTCCCCCCTGTGCAGGGACCCCCCTCATGCAGCAGCCCCCTCAGTGTGTGGGCCCCCCCCCCATGCAGTAGCAGCTGTGCCAAACTTCCTTTCTCATCTTGCCATCCTGCCTCCGCTCTTGAAAGTTTGGCATTGGCCCAACATTTGTTCCCTGCTGGGCCAAAGTCTCACAATGGGGAACAGCCGCTGGTCTACGCCAAACTTACAAGAGTGGAGGCAGTGTGACAAGATGAGAAAGTATGTTTGCCGTGCTGCTTTACCGCTGCGGTGTTGGCCCCCTTTTTGCCTGGACCCTTCCACATTGCAGGGGTTACTTGGGCAGAATGTATACAGCTTATTGTTGTCAATTAACCAGTGTCACTAGTATATGCCATCAATACTGTACATTTCAAAACCAGAAAGGAGAAGGAGCAGTATCCCTTTTTTTATCAGAAGTTCTCAGCAATAGGAATAACAAAAAGGTTTTTTTCAAGGACAAGGCTTGAAAAAATAAAAAAAAGCAAAAAAACCTCAAAATCATCTAGAAGAAAAAACTTAGATGCAAAGAAGTCAACATTTCAGATCAGAGGGAGAGGGAGGAGGAGGGGTAAGTACAGGAGGATCTTCTGATTTCCCCCTGTAATTCATCTCTCCAAAGTTTTTCTACAAGAAGCTTAAAAGAAAAATCTCTTAATCTGTCAGTTTCTTAGGTTGAGAGGACTTTGTTCTACTCTTGGGGAGTTTGATAAACAATCTTACAATATGAAACAGAGATTTATCCAGATAAGTGCACAGATAGAGGATATAGGACATCAGATAGACAACTTCTTTTGTGAGGTCAAACTCAAGCACAGAAAGACAAATTGGTATGTCCGTCACAGATTTCACATATGTAGGATTCTTAGGACCCATTCTACTGAGATAAGGGAATTAACTTTTCAACGGAAAAAGAGAACTGAGACTGAGAAAAGAGCAACATTAAAGCTGAGGGAGGCTCACAGAGGGAACGACTGAGGTCAAATGCTGGAGGAGTACTGAAGAATGATTGAGGCTAAGCGAATGGGAGCAATGAGATGGGGTAAATCAAGTCAGGGAAGGGAAAAAAGACTAGGAATTGGGCAGGCATGCGTAACATAGACACGTACATGCGATGTAAAGAGCACCTTTGAAAATTTCCTGTATTCAATGGAATATACCTTTCCAGTCTTGAGAGACAGTGGATTGTGTGCATATCATACTGTAAAATTTTCAGTCTCTACAATCCTGTCATTTGTGACAGGTTATAGAATAATATATAGAACTGTACCAATACATTTTATTTAAACCAGAGAACTTGTTTGAATGAAATTGGACTGTTAATCTGGATCCCAAAAGAGGCAGCGCACATTCTTAAATTTTATCTGGCACTTGGGAAGAAAAAAAAAACAGCCCCTAAATCTGTAGGGCCTGATATTCGGCGGCAGTGGCTAGCCAATTGAATGCAACCAACCACTGCCACTAAACTTTAAACTTGGATAATTAATGCCAGGGTCATATTTAGTCCCAGTGTTGACTATCAGGACTGCCCAGATTTGCAGGAAACTAACTGGGCAGCAGCGCTTTTTAGCCGCTGCCCAGTTAGCTTCCTTGGTGAAAGTTAGGCCAGCCTTTGCTGCACCTTACTTTAACCTCTTAGTCATAACCGAGCAGTGGCCTGATATCGCCACTGCTCAGTTATGGCTAGGTGTTGCTCCCAGAATGCCCCGATGTTTATGTTTATTAAACAACTTACTGTACTGCTATAAACCTGAGAAAGTAACTCAGCGGTTTACAATAAGAACAAAATAAAAGGCCCCAGGTCCTTGCCTTAGGTCCCTCCTGCTGCCACTCCACATGGTTTACAGATACTATGTCCTGCTGGACACACTTTGGGACCCTCTCTACAATCTGTGCCAGCAGCTTTGCAGGGCACTCTGCTGCATGCTATCATTTTGACATATGCCCTGACTGCTGTGGCAGCATAGCTGGTACCCCACTGTGGTGATCCATGTTGTAGATGTATGGCTTTGGCATCCATCTCCTGCCCTTGTATATTTCAGGTGGCAACTCAGGGTCCCCTCCCCACATGTCACATCTAAGCCACTTGCCTTGCTGCTTCTGTAGCATACGAAGCAGCTGTTGCTTGCCATCCTCTCCTTTCAGCTGTTTTTCCCCTGTTGTCCACATGACTCTCTCAGTATTTCCTTTGGGTCATGGTTGACCCTGTCCAGTGGCTATGGCATGTGGTTACAGGGTGAGCCCTGATAATGTGCCCATCACATCTTCCACCCCTCCCTTCAGACATCCTGTTTCCTAGTGCACCCCATGTGCATTGCTGCTAGTGCACAACCACATATGATAGATATCTGCCCACAGCATGTCTGCTTTCCTTTGGTTCTGCATCTGTGTACAAGCATTGTGTGCATGGCATGTGTTCTGACATGCATGTCTGCGTATATGTCTTGCCTCTCCAAGAATGTGCCATGGCATTTGCAGACATGCCCATGTGCCCCACCCACATATGCCCTGACCATATGTCAGGGCATGTTGTGCCTGTCTCTTGCCTCCTGTTATTACGCTTAGACTTTGTATGTTGGGCTGCCAGGCTATCTGTTGAGGAAATTTGAAGTTGTTCAAAACTCCGCCGCCCATGTTATTTGGGGATGTCGAAGGATCACAGACAAGACCCGGTGGCTGGAGTGTTGCATCAGTTACATTGGCTCCCGATTAAACAATGATGTGCATTTAAACTTTTGGTCTTGGCATTTAAAGTTCTTCAGGGCCATGGGCCATGGTACTTAAGAGAGTTGGTCCTTTGATATACAGTGGGTCGAGCTCTGTGATCAGTTGAGGTGCAGTTGTTAGTAATTCTGGGATTTTCACATGTCTGTTTACAGTAATGGCGGGAGCGCGTTTTCTCAGTGGTAGTTCCTACCCTTTAAGGTATTGTCTGCAGTGCTGCGGAAGGAGACTAATTTGTTGTCCTTCCATAAGGCATTAAAAATATTTTTTTTCAGAAGTTTCTTGAGTGGTGGGTTTGGTGAGCTAGTAGCAGTCTCTGAGGTGACGGTTTCTTTACTATCATGTATTACAGTGGGTAACAGCTAGGGGTGGTTTTGAGTGGATTTTGAATTGTAATGGGTAGAACATTTGGTTATTTTATTGTGTTTTTATGTTGTATACCGCTTCAAATGCTATGGCAAGTGGCGGTATATAAATGTTTTAAAATATAAATAAATAAATACTAGTACTGGGGCACACACTGGCTTGTTGATTCAACTTTTCTAGTAAGCCAAATTCTCTCTCTATGGGGGAGAAACTTTAATCAATTAGGCCCTCAGCCTAGATGCCTCATGCATGTAAACCAGTGGGTGCGCCTGAACTTCTTCTGCATATCAGACAACCATCCAAATCCACTGAAAAAGCAGGCTTGAGGTCACTTTTGTGGAAAATACTAATATACCTAAGGCTATACACAGTGGGCCCGATATTCCAAAGCAGTTACACAGTTTGTAGACATGTAATCCATGTGACTGCCTCTAAGTGGGATATTCAGCAGCACTAGCACGTTTAGGGCTGCCGAATATTCCCGGATACCGCCATTATATGCCCCGATGCTGCAGGGTTAACATCAGGGTGTTCTGGGGCTTTCCAGGGGCGGCACTTGGGGATAACTGGTCAGCAATGATATTCAACCGCTGCCCGCTTATCCCTCAGTGGTGAAAGCTAGGCACAGCAAAAGCTGTCCTAACGTTTGCCACTGAAGCTAACCGGGCAGCGGCTGACTATCGCCGCTGCCCTTAAGCTTCTGCTGAGCTGTGCAGCGGACCCTGATATTCAATGCCGGCGGCCAGATCTGGTCCTGGCATTGAATATTCCGGTTAACTTTTCAGCAGCGATAGCTAGGCGCCGTACTCACACTAGCCGCTGCCACTGAATATCGTGCCCAGTAACTTTTAAGGAAGAATAAGAGAAAACCAAGGAATCTTACTATCCGCCAGATACAATAGAGTCAATTCACCCTCGCTGTTTTTTCAGTGTTAAATGCTCATGCAGTTTAGCACTAAGTTCTGGGGTTTAACATGTGCTACAATAACTCATTTTAGTAAAAAAAAAGCCTCTAAGCAGCATACCAACATAATTAGGCTAGGCTAGTAGAGCATAACATCTATAAAGACTTTGTTGTTATAAGGAGGGGTCAGCTCTCTTGAAACAAGCTGTCTTTTTAATCATTTGAAACTAAAATAGGCAACAAAATAGTAACAAAGTAGCACTTAGCTTTTGAAGAAGTGAGGCTTAAAAATCAGTCCAATGGTAGAAAGGACCGATTCCAACAAATATGTTCAAAGAGCACCGCGTTTCGAGCCCACCAAAAATAATTCAAAAAGGGCCCTGCTTCAGGTGTACTACTCCCAATGGTCAGTCAAATGAGGACTCCCATTAACCAAGAGAATTATATAGTCCATAAAGCCTCAAGTCAAAACCGCTTTTAAATGACGTATTAAGCATCTGACGTCAGTTCCAGCTGAAAATCGCTCTGCCTATTTCACCTAGCAATGAGCTCAAAACAATGGCAACATAAAGAATACTCTGCCATCCGAGTTCCAGATTAAGGCGAGCTGGGACAACTGTTTCCAACACAAAAATCCATCTTTGTTCGGTAAGTTGTAACTGAGATACCTGATCACCACCGCATGGAATTGGAGGTATCCTGTCAATCACTCTCCAGAAAAACTGGTGAAACGAGTGGCCTGTTTGGAAGCAATGTTGAACCACAGGGGCAGATATAGTCTTCGTGTTCGTTCCCTATTTTTTAATTTCCTCAGGAGTACAGTTAAGTTATTCCCAAAGTAATAAATTGACCTGTTGTATAGCATAAGTTCCTATCTGAATAACAGATAGGCTTTGATTTACTTCCTGAATTGCTTCTACACATTGAAGAACTTCTTTAGCTGTCAGCTGAGCTGGAGTGGAGTGGAGTGAATCCATATCTGTAATCTCAGAAGTACAGTGGTTCCACTGTGGAACTTTACTCCGCCCTCATTCATTGATTTATTAGCCTAGCTCAGAGACAAGTTCCTCTTGAGTAGATGGCAAACATATCATGGAGTTCACAACCAGATTTTTCTCCATTAACTTGAGTGGTATGTCAAAGTGATGTATTACATGCTAAAGACTCTGAAACTCAATCCTCAAAATTATTCTGTAAGGCTAAGCAATGGTGGAATAAATTGAAGCTGTCTTTCTTCATGAGTTCTGTTGGATGCTTGGATGTCTATAGTGGAGAATGACTATAGTTTAATATCTAAAATTATATGAGGCTATGGAGGTCAGTCAGGAATGCGGGATGTGGGGCTGCACGTCCCAGCGGGATGTGCAGCCCCGCAAGCTGTCAGGGCCTGATAATCCCACTGGCTCTCCTTGTATGTCCTGTACATCAGGATGGGGAGAGCTGGGAGGAGGCGGAGCGGGGGTGGACCAACCTGGCAGCACATACAGGGCTGATTCAGGTCATGGCCCTGTACGTGATGCCGGGCCTGTGGGGACTTGCTGCTTATACTACCTCGAAGGTGGTATAAGCAACACCGACCAGTGATAAGGCCCGAGTCTGGGGGGGGGTCCTCATCGCCCCATACAGGACCCAGATGGCCAGCAGTGGGTTGGGCATCAGCCAAGCTGCATCAGCCAAGGGAGCCTGCGGGGAAGACGGGACATCGATGGGTACGTCACGCCATCCTCAGGCCCGATTCTGGCTGCCACGAGAATGTTTTGTTCCCACAGACCAGAATCAGGTCCAAAAGGATGGGCTGCAGAGTACTCTGAGTTCTTACAGAATTCCCTCTTCTAAGTCAGAGAGGTATTCCAAGTAAGAATATGAAGAAAACAAAAAAGATTTTAGCCAGAACAATTGATGTTTCAATAGATGCTTATTACCATAGTAATGAAATGACCATGAACTTCTTACAAAATTTTATACTAGTTGTTGTGTTTACAATGTCTTAATAAATGAACAGAATTTTAAAGAAACACTTGTGAGTCACATGCATTTGTAGTAGATGCTCCTTTGATACTATTAAGTCCATATTGAGCTCAGAGAAACACAGTCAAAGGTAAGTACTTATCACATTGCCGTCTTCCCGTTGGGGCCCAGCCATAAAGCCATCAGGTAACTGGTTAGCAGGATTCTTTTCTTCTACTCCAGCTTCCTTTTTTTCTTTTCTTCTTTCTTTTACTTCACCGGATACCTTGGGGCCTAACCCAGACCTAGCATTCCTCTCTCTCCCCTGCTAAAGGGAATCCCTGAACTGAATTCCTAGCTTGCAAAGTTGTCCAAGGCTAATAAGCCAGGAATTAAAATTTCAATTTCCCTAAATATTATCCAAAATTACAACTTCATGCCACTGTATCCATACATCCCTCACGCTCACACTCACCTCACTACTTCTGTCACTCCACTTTCACACACCTGTCCATCCCATTGCTTTGTCTACAATTTCCACTTAACTTATACACAGTAACTATGGGCCCGATTCTGAGATGGTCCTGTGGGGCTGCACATCTTGGCAGGACATGCAGCCCTGGAGGCCATCCTGCCCCTATTCCCCCTCCGGCTCTCCTTGCACGGCTAGAGCAGCAGGATGGGGAGAGCCAGTGGAGGAAGGTGGGATCTGGGTGGAGTGGGGTCAGGGGTGGGCTGAAGAGGCAGGACATACAGGGCCGATTCTGGTCATGGCCCTGTACATCCTGCGGGGTCATAAGAACATAAGATATGCCATACTGGGTCAGACCAAGGTCCATCAAGCCCAGTATTCTGTTTCCAACAGTGGCCAATCTAGGTCATATGTACCTAGCAGTTTCCCCAAGGGACACAGGTTCCACAATGCTTGTATTGGTTCAAGCATTGATATCCTGGGTCCCTTCTTAATAATGGCTTATGGACCTTTCCTCCAGGAACTTGTCCAAACCTTTTTTAAACCCAGCTACACTAACAGCCTTTACTACATCCTCCGGTAACAAATTCCAGAGTTTGATTACACGTTGAGTGAAAAAATATTTTCTTTTATTAGTCTTAAATAGTTTACCCTGTAGCTTCATTGCATGTCCCCTAGTCTTTCTATAGTCTGATAAGGTAAACAATCGATCTACGTTTACCCGTTCCACTCCGCTCATTAATTTATAGACTTCTATCATATCTCCCCTCAGCCGTCTCTTTTCCAGGTTAAAGAGCCCTAACCTTTTTAGCCTTTCTTCATAGGAGTATCCTTCCATCCCCTTTACCATTTTGGTGGCTCTTCTCTGAACCTTTTCTAATAACTCTATATCATGGGGGACATGCTGCCTATTCCACCTTCAAGGTGGAATAAGCAGCACAAATGGTGTGATCAGGGCCAGAGAGCCCCCCCCCCCTACCCTGGGGACAGATGCAGGGGGGTCCCCGCCTCCCAATCCAGGCCCCAGCTGGCCAGCCACGGGTCGAATGGTGGGGAAGAAGGGAGTTTACACTGCGGGAGCCAGGGAATCCTGCGGGGAGGATTTTTCTGCAGCATGCAGGGGCACACTGGGCCATCCTCGGACCCGATTCTGTATGCCACAAGAACATTTTGTTCCCATGGTACAGAATAAGGTCCTAACGGGCCTGTCCTGCTCGGGCCCATCCAGACAGTCTGGACGTGCCCCTTTCAGAATCAGGCTCCACGTTTAAACATCTCTGTCTTCCAATCCACCGAACTCACTTCCCAACTAATCTCATAGAATTAGCTACTTAACTAACCTTTTTGACAGAGAAAAGGCCTAGTTTAATTTCCCTTGTCCCTTATGTCATTTGAAACATAGAAGTCATGTAGGTTGCGGCAGGATTTTTTACAACGAGGCTATCCTGTTAAGATAGTCGATAGAGCTTATAAAAGGGCTTTACATAACAATCGTTCTTGGTTGTTGTCTCCCCGGCAACGGGTTCAGAAGGATGATGATCAAATAAATCTTATTTCACGTTATTCTCCTTTTAGTGGGCGGATACAATCGATTTTGCAGAAACACAGGGCTGTTTTGGATTTGGTTCCCGGCTTGGAGTCTAAACGTTTGCGCTGTGTATGGCAACGTAATCTGAATATGAAGGATCTTTTGAGTCCTTCTTCATTAAGACCTTTGATTTCCCTTACTTCTGTTTCTGGTGGACACAAAAGATGTGGTATGTGTTCTTTTTGTGAGGTGATGTGGGAAACAGAGAGTTTTAATTATAATGGTTTAGTGATAGAATTGAAGGACAATACCTCTTGTAATTCTGATTTTGTCATTTATGGCATTTTTTGCCCATGCAGATTGCTCTACATAGGCAAGACAACGCGTAAATTTCGGATTCGATTGATTGAGCATAAGAGTAAGCTCCATTGTCAACGGCGTGAAGCTCCTATGGTTGAGCATTGCTTGGCGTTGCATCACGGTTTTAAAGATCTTAAATGCTTTGCCATACAACATGTTCGGTCTGGCTCTAAGGGCATGTCTCGGGACCAATTTCTTGTGTATAAAGAACAGTGGTGGATATTCCGCTTAAACACGGTGTGCCCCTTTGGTTTAAATT
This sequence comes from Ichthyophis bannanicus, assembly GCA_033557465.1. Classification (NCBI taxonomy): domain Eukaryota; kingdom Metazoa; phylum Chordata; class Amphibia; order Gymnophiona; family Ichthyophiidae; genus Ichthyophis; species Ichthyophis bannanicus. The sequence goes on from CM066034.1 coordinate 863,012,779, forward strand.
CATGCATGGAATGGGGAGCATGTGTTTAGTTTATTATGTGCAGTGATTTTTTAAGATTATTGCTAGCCCGCATTTTGATTAGGCTTTCTTGCCACAGTTGTGATAGGTCATTCGGGTAGTTGATTTTGGCTTTAAATCATGTGACCGGAAGTTCCCATGGTGTTGGAGAAGAACTTTGGAATGATGGCTGTTGAGTGAGCTGACGGTTGTTTTTTGTCGGCGTTTGTTGTTTCCTCATTCCTGGGTAAGCCTGTTGTTTCCTGCTGCAGTGTGGTTTGGAGCTTTTTTCTTCTGTTTTTTATTTTTTTCGTGTGATGTGACACTTGCTTAAAGCGCTGTATGTTTTTTATTTATTTTTCAGAATTGAACCCCTTGAGACAGCGGTAGCGAAACGCTCATTTTAAGATGTCTTGAGAAAGGCGTCGGGGTATTCAATCTTCCTCACTCATGAACCGGGTGAAATTTGGAGCTATAGTCAGCAGTTTTGATGTTTGTAATAGGATACATTGAAATGTTTTATTGAATGTGGTCCATGTTTGAGGATTGTTATAAATTACGAGTGTTGGCCATTGATGTTTTGAGTACTCCTGACTAATTTTGGTCAGTGAGTTTCTGCTGAGGCTTTCACTCGTAGGCTTTTGATTTAAATGTCACACTTTGTTTAAGTGATTAAGTCTCTCTTTTGGTTATAGCATTATTTGAAACATAGAAACATGATGACAGAAAAAGACCACATGGCCTATCTAGTCTGTCCTTCCATATCAACAACTACAACAGTCCACTTTTTACCTTTAGAGATCCTCTGTGTTGGTCCCATGCTTTTTTGAATTCAGTTACTGTCCTCATCTCTACCACCTCCACTGGGAGACTATTCCATGGATCCACTACTCTTTCCATAAAGAAATATTTCCGCATATCACTCCTGAATCTATCTCCCTTCACCCTCATCCCATGTCCCCTCGTAGCAGAACTTGCTTTCAATTGAAAGAGGCTCTCTCCCTGAACATTTATGCCACGGAGGTATTTAAACATCTCAATCATATCACCTCTATCTCGCCTTTCCTCTAAGGTGTACATATTAAGATCCTTAAGTCTGTCCTCATATGCTTTATAATGAAGCCCAATAATCATTTTAGTAGCCACCCTCTGCACCGAATCCATCCAGTTCACATCCTTTTGAAGGTGCGGTCTCTAGAATTGCACACTATACTCCAAATGAGGTCGCACCAAAGACTTATACAGAGGCATTATCACCTCCTTTTTTCTGCTAGCCATTCCTCTCCGTATGCACCCAAGCATCCTTCTAGCTTTTGCCATCGCCTTTTCTACCTGTTTAGCTACTTTAAGATCATCAGACACAACCATGCCTAGGTCCCGCTCTTCTTTAGTGGACAAAAGTACTTCACCTTCTATACTGTATTGCTCCCTTGGATTGCTGCAGCCCAAATGCATGACCTTACATTTTTTAACATTAAATCCCAGCTGCCAAATTCTAGACCATTCTTTAAGCTTAGCTAGATCCCTCCTCATGTTATCTACACCTTCCTGGGTGTCTACTCTATTGCAGATTTTGGTATCATCTGCAAAGAGGCAAACCTTACCCGACAGCCCTTCCGCTATATCACTAACAAAGATGTTAAAAAGAATCGGACCAAGGACAGATCCCTGGGGCACACCACTGGTAACATCCTTCTCCTCAGAGTGAGCTCCATTTACTTGTACTCTTTGTCACCTCCCACCCAACCAATTTCTAACCCAAGCAGTAACTTTAGGGTCCATCCCTAGGGTGCTCAGTTTGTTTATAAGTCGCCTGTGAGGAACAGTGTCAAAGGCTTTACTGAAATCTAAATACACCACATCTAGAGCTCTCCCTCGGTCCAACTCCCTAGTCACCCAGTCAAAGAAATCAATCAGATTTGTCTGACAAGACCTGCCTCTGGTGAATCCATGCTGCCTCGGATCCTGTAATCCGCTGGACTCCAGAAACCTCACTATTTTCTCTTTCAGCAGCGTTTCCAATAATTTACTCACCACCTAAGTTAAACTAACCGGCCTATAGTTTTCAACCACATCCTTACTTTCGCTTTTGTGTAAAGGCACCACATGAACTTCTCTCCAGTCCTTTGGCACCACTCCCGACTCCAACGAGGCATTGAAAAGGTCAGTCAGTGGAGTTGCTAGAACATCCCCAAGTTCCCTCAGTATTCTAGGGTGTATCCCATCCGGTCCCATCGCTTTGTCTACTTTAAGTTGAGCTAGTTTCTCACGAACACAGTCTTCTGAAAATTGTTCAAGATGTCCCTCACTTCTGTTCCTATTTGTGGGTGTTTTCTGAGGTCCTGCTCCTGGTTCTTCATCTGGGAACACAGAACAAAATATTTGTTAAGCAATTCCGCTTTATCCTTATCAGCTTCTACATATTCCCCCCCCCCCTGCACCCTTGAGTCTGACAATACCACTTTTGCCCTTCCTCTTCTCACTAACATATCTGAAAAATGTCTTATCCCCCCCATTTTATTGCATTGTCTATTTCCTCCTCCTTTTGAATCTTTGCCTTCTTGACTACTTTGCTAGCTTTAAGTTTTTCCAAATACAGATGCTTGTCTTCCTCTCTCTGTGATCTCTTGTATTTCATGAAGGCCTCCTTCTTTTTCTTCACTTTTTCAGCTACTTCCTTCGAAAACCATAGCGGCCTCCTTTTCCTTTTGCCTTTATTTACCATTTTAACAAAAAGGTTGGTTTTCCTTAAAATACCCCCTTTCAGTTTTGCCCACTGTTTTTCTACATCCCCCAGCTGTTCCCATCCCACTAACGACTCCCTGAGGTATTGGCCCATCTTCGCAAAGTTAGTCTTCCTAAAGTCTAAGATCCTCACCTTGGAATGGATTCTAACAGCCCTAGTCCTAATACTCAACCACACCATCTGGTGATCACTGGATGCAAAATGATCTCCCACTACAACATCATAAACACTTTCACCATTGGTAAGCACCAAGTCCAGTATGGCCCCTTCACGGATGGGGTCTGTTACCAATTGCCTGAATAGTTCTCCCTGTAGAGAATCCAGGATCTCCTTACTTCTAGATGATACTGCAGCTGGAATGTGCCAATCAACATCTGGCATATTGAAATCTCCTATCAGTAGCACTTCCCCTTTCCTAGCAATGCTGCGTATGTCTTCAATTAACTCTCTGCCCACCTCTTCCTCTTGTGAGGGAGGTCTGTATATCACACCAATGCAAATAGATTTCTCTTTCCCTCTTTCTAGTTTAACCCACAATGCCTCCTCTCTCCCTTTTAAGCTGTGTAATTCCAAAGCTTTAATAGTAGTTTTTACATATAGTGCCACTCCTCCTCCCCTTCTTCCTACCCTGTCCTTTCTGAATAAAGTATAGCCAGGTATAGTTACATCCCAATCATGGTTTTCTGTGAACCAGGTTTCTGTAACTGCCACCAAATCCAAGTCAGCCACTCCCACCAAAGCTTCAACATCAGGGATCTTATTTCCCATGCTACGGGCATTTATACACACTGCTTTCCATATGTTACCCCTGTTACCCATTTCCATAAAGGTATTTAATGTATCACCTACCTGGGGGATTTCACTTACCTGGGGGCTTTCTTCACCCATCCCCAACGAATCTAGTTTAAAGCCCTCTTCAGTAGATTAGCCAGTCTACTACCGAAGATGTGTTGACCTTTCTTGGACAGATGGATGCCATCTCTGCTCTGCAACCCTTGGAACAGCATCCCATGGTCTAGGAAACCAAAACGCTCTCGATGACACCATCCACGTAGCCATGCATTCATCTCCAGGATGCGAGCCTCTCTGCCTTGGCCTTTACCCTCAACAGGGAGGATAGAAGAGAACACCACCTGTGCACCTAACTGCTTCACTCTCTGTCCCAGAGCCATGAAGTCACTTTTGATACATTCCGAGGTATACCTGGCAGTATCATTTGTTCCAACATGAATTAGCAACATTGGGTAATAGTCAGTGGGCTTAATGAGTCTTGGCAAACTCTCTGTAACATCTTGGATTTTGGCACTAGGCAGACAGCATACCTCTCTGGACATCAAGTCTGGTCGGCAGATGGACGCCTCAGTACCCCTCAGAAGAGAGTCTCCAACCACCACTACCCTTTGTTTCCTTCTGGTCACTGATTCTGCAACTTTGGGGTACTTGAACTCTGATTCTTCCCTTTCCAGGGATGCTTTCACCTCCTCCACTTCCAGGGCTGCATAATGGTTCTTCAATTCAAGGGCTGGAGAAGTTGGATTGGTGATTTTGCAGGCCCTGGTGACTTGTGTCCAACCATCAACATTCTGTTGGCACCCATCTTCTCCTGTGCTGGGTAGCTTGGTTGCTGCAAGAAGCATCTCATCAATGTACTTCTCACTGTCTTGAATGCTCCTCAGCCTCGCCACCTCCTCTCTGAGTTCCTCCACTTGTTTCCTCAGAGCTTCAGCATGAAGGCACCCTGCACATGGAACTGGTCCTTCAACTGGCATTAGGACCTCTGTCTGGACCGAGGCAGAAGCTGTAACGGGGCAACAGCTTTAGCAATACGATTTTTCCCAGCCATCGTTCTGTTCGTGGAGCTTAGGTATCTGTTAAAGCAAAAGAGAGAGATCTACCAATTACCAGCCGGTTTCCCAGCTGTCCTTTCAGAGAAAAAGCAATTAAATCTCTTTAATTATATTCAAAATGTGCTGGTCCAATTCTCTGTGATTTGTTAAAGGGGGAGGTGCCCTATAAAGCAAGACTGCTCACTAGGGGTGGGTGGGAGTCGGGGTGGGTAGGGAGGGAACTAACACCTGATTAGGTGTTAGCAGTTTCCAAACCTGAGGAGGTTACTAGAGTTCAGCAACCTACTGTGCTCAAGGAAAGGTTCCCCTAAAGCCCCAAAAAGAAAGTAACCTTGCTTTAAAAAATATACAAAAAACCCTTTTAAGAGCTCCCAGTCAGAGAGCTAGCAATGTAATATAATAAAAACAAACCCTCAAATCCTTACTGTTTGTTGATCTGTAGAGCCCTTGTTAGGAAAGCCTCAACAGGGCAGGGCACTGGAGCCTTTTATGCAGGCCTCAGCTGCACGCAGGAAATCAGGCCCACTAACTCCTGATTAGGTATTAGCAGTTTCTAAACCCGAGGAGGTTACTAGAGTTCAGCAACCTGCTGTGCTGGTCCTTCTTTCTTTTATCAAGGAGTGTTACACTGGTCCTTACCCCAACCCTCTGAAAGGGGCAAATCTGGACTTTCAAATTGAATCAAATAAAATTAATAACCTCTCCCCACAATTTATGGGAGGATTCAAATCAATCTCTATCAGCATTTACCCTATCTTAATCTTCTCTTCAACCTTCCAGAATTTCTTCGCTTAATCTCATCCCTTTCCTCCAAAATACACTCGGTCCCACTCAAACCCACTTAGATGCAATCACTCTTCCTTTATCTTTTCAGCATATACACCAAAACACCCAAATTCCACTCTTTCTAGTTTAAACAGAGGCCCGTTCCACCAGACACATCCACATTCATTCAGTCACAACTACCAACTTAACCTTTTCAGACACATTTACTAACATTCTATTTCTCTTCAGACCATTCTCATATACCCAGTGACCTCATCAAATATTCCAATGGGACCCTACATACTAAAGCCCTCTAATTTGTACACCCCTTAATTTTCCCTTCATTCTCAACCCAAATGGAAATTTTACCAGTCATATCTTTTTTTTTTAGTTTCTTTATTTATATTTTCCAACAAAATACAAACAAAAAAGAAAAACAAATTACAGCAAATCAAAATACACAATTCTTCTCCTTAACATCAGAAAAGAAAAGGTTAAATAGCTCGCCCCACCCTGTCCCTCCCACCATTATGCGATCATCAGAGGCCATATAAAGAAACACAAAACATCTGCGAGCTTACTAGGCCTACAAGGGCAATATAAGAGCAGTCATTCCTCTACAAAGGAAGAGTTTCCACTTAAAAAAGAAGGATGCAAGGGAACAACTACACCATGATGTTTGCACATATATATATCATAAGCACAAGTGTCCACCCTTTGCATCAACCAAGCTCTGCCGCATGTTTTCCAGATTAGAAATAATGAGAAATAGGGCCACTTCCAATATGAAGTTAATTAAAATGGACATTCCCGCTGGTACAGCGAGATGCCAATTATTGATTGGAGAACGACCCCAAATCAGGAGAAATTGGCCCAAAATCCTAGCACCTCTTTAATACGGTTCCATATTAAAACCCAATAAGACTGAATGTTAGGATAATCATACACCACTTGTCTCAAAGTGCCGACATCTCCTCTATGAAACTAACACTCATTCTCAGCTTTCTGAACCTATTTAACTACCTTTCAACAGGCAATCCTCAGGAATTGCATTTACAGCTTTTGAAAGGCCTTCTGACTATCCGATATACCCTATGAGACGTCAACCTCCCAACAGACACCATGCCAAAAAGAAAGTTCTAGAGGAAGGGATTACTTAACCTCTCTTCTAGTTCAATCCATACTGAACGCAAACCTACGGCCCCTCCACCCATCGCGAACATTGCTTTGCAAAAAATTATAGTACTAGGCCTGAAAATCAGAGAAAATCAGCCCCTCCCCCTTCCTCTTTTTAAGATATAAGCTTCCTGAAAGCAATTCTGGGCGATTATTTTCCCATAAAAACTGAGCTAGAATCCTTTCAATTTGATGATAGACTCTCCTTGTAAAGAGAACTGATAACATTTCAACTATACAATTCACTTTAGGAGTGATAGTCGTATTTATAACTTTAAGACGACTCCACCAATAAAACAGACCGACGACCACTTTGCTGTTATGCTGCTGAAAGCTTGTTGAGTCAAATAGGGTAAATGAGATTACAAAATGAACAGAGATGTGTGCCTCAGGAATGGTAGACTCACTAGTTCTAGAACAAAGTCCCTTGGAAACTAGGAAAAATCAGCACGTGATATTTGAAAATCCATAAGGGATAGAGCTTTCCTCCTTAAAATGGCTACCTCATTGTTCTTACGATGGGCAGCTGAGAAACTCCTAAAGAGTATGTCTTTCTATTTAGCCTCAGTGACTCCTCTCCATTTAAGTGTGTCTCCTACAACAGTAAGATGTCAGCACTTTCTTTCCGACCATACCGCAAAAACCTTTTCTTCTTAGTGGGATTATTAATGCCCCAACATTCAGTTAAACAATCTTAAAAGCAAACATACTGACAATATAGTTCCGATTAACAGTCAAATGTTGCAGAAACATAACAAATTGTAGCATTTAGTTTACATTTTGGAACAACGTCTTAAGCTCCCTTAAAGTGTTAGCTGCCCCTATAGCCCAGAGAAGAAATCCCAACAAAAAAAGGCATATTTTAACCCCAGACCCATCATATGATCAGTCCTAATAAGAACACCTGAAACTGGAAAAACATAGACCCAAAATCACCTAAACCCAGGGGGGCTATATAACACACAAAAATCTTAGCGGGTGAGTCCACCAGGACAAGATGGACATGGAGGGCAAAAGACCTAATATTTCCACTCTTCTATGTCACTCAAAATATCGCACTCTGTAAAAGAAAGAAAGAGAAAAAACAAAAGAAACATCTCAGCCAGGATAATACCCTGGAGCTCCTTCACACAATACAGAATGGATGTCCCAGTATATAACAATGTTAGATAATGAAATGTCGTTCCTGCATGGATAAGTTGTCTTTACACAACCTCAGACCAGTCAAACGCCCATGATAGTAAGCGCCACAGAGCTGCAGCGAACAAAAGTTGCAGAATGACTTTCACCGCATCGCCACCAACTCTTTAGCTTCCAGAAATGCATATAACTCCCCGGGATCATCAAAAGTCTTCGTCTGGTTTTGCAGCGTGACTCTCATGTGGGTAGGATATAGCAGTTCAAAACGGGTCTGCAGTTGCACCAAACGTGGACACAATGCCAGAAAATGTTTTCTCTGATCCACCGTCGCCTTCGCAAAGTCCGGGAAGAACAGGAGTTTATGTCCCTGATAATTCAAAGTTGAAAGTGCTTTGGCTGCTCCCATTATTTGCAAGACTTGCTGAAAACGTAAAACTTTCAAGATGATGGGGCGTGGACGCTTGCCCATGACCATAGACTGAGTAGGCACTCTATGGGCGCACTTGATCTCGAATGGCATAACAAATTGCAACCCCAACACACCTGGAATCATGGCCTGCAAAAAGGACACCAAGTCAGGACCCTCTGCTCCTTCAGGAACTCCTAGTATTCTTATGTTATTCCGCCGAGAGTGATTATTACCGCTTTCCACCTCTCTTTGTAATGAACATATCAACTTGGCCTGCTTCTCAACGGCCTCGAGCCTTTCTCCATGTGAAGCCACCACATTTTCCTCCTTCTTCAAACGAGCCGTATTTAACTCCAAAGAGGATCACAAAGTGTTGATATCTTCCTGCATTGCACATAGCGATTCTCTATTAGCTTTGACCAAGTCCTTGACCGCCTGAATCTCAGCCAGGACCTCCTGCAAATTTTCAGGACAATCTCGGATGACCGCCATCTTGTGAGGTGAGAGAGGTTCCATCTTGGTTCTCTTTGCATTAGCATTTTGGGATACTTGGTAATCCAGCCGCGTCTGTTTGGAGCCAGACATATCCGGGATTGAAAGGTGTCAACATAGGTAGAAACTATTTGATTAAAGATTGCTGAAGTCAGGATTCTTGTCTATTGCCCTCCAGAGCACAGCTCTTACATGTCCATCTTGACCAGAAACCAGGCTCCGCCCCCATAACCAGTCATATCTACCAAACAACCCCTTAAAAAAGAAGCTGGTATAACCACATCAGCTACTGTGTCTCCAACAGCAGAGGCAAATAACCACAATGTATCCACACACAATCATTCCACTACAGTAAAAACATATGCTCTTCTTTTACATAAACCCCTCAGATTTAAGAATAAATATACATCCAGCACTATTCATTTAGATATGAATCTTAATATTTTAACAGAACATACTTTTTATACTTTTAAAATCTAAATTTACCTTTTTAATTTATCTAGTCACAACTTTCATAAACTATGCAATAAGCCAATTTTAAAACAAATTTTTACCACTTAATAAGTCCTCTCACCTAACCAGAACCCCATTTTATCCTTAAAACTATAATTTTATTCACTTTTTGGTAGTTCCTCAGTTCCACTTCACGTAACTGTTTCTTCCTTTCCAGTAGCTCCTCCCACTCTCTCCTCTGCCATCTCTTTAAAGTATTTTCCCACTTTTGGCCGTTTAACCACCCCTTAAGGGTATGGCCCCTTTAAAATTGGCCCTTCCCATCTTGGCAAAGGCATATCACAGGGCTCAAGTCTGCCCTCTGGCCCACCCATTCCTCTAGTGCACTCTGGTCCAATCAACTGGCCCTCTGATCTATCTCCCCTCTTCTGAATCATTCCCAGAGGCTCCAGAGGAATTCAACCCCCCCATCAAGGCCTTCCCTATTCTCCGACCCTTACCTAAGGGCTCCGGGGTTAGTCTATGGTCTATGGGCCCCCCTCCTTCTCTCAGCAGGGGGCTTACAGCCCCTTCAACTCATCCCAAGCACTGCCTAAGGGCTACAGGCTGATCAGAACTTTGTTGTCCACCTCCCCCCCCCTAGGAAATCAGAGCCTTTGCAGCCCTCTGCTTCACCCTAAGCCTTGATTAGGGGCTCCAGGGTGATTTACAACAATCCGCTGCCTCCCCCCCCCCTCCCACTCATCGGGGGAAACCCAACTCTTCCTCTCACTCCAGGCCTTACTAAAGGGCTCCAGAGTGATTTGCAGACCAAACACCATCCCCCCATCCCTCATTGGGACAGCCACATATTAGCACGGCCCTCTCCGATGTCTCAGACCTCTCTCTTCAGTGATCAGGGACAGCCACGGTGATGCGAGGTTCCCCAGTCACAGGCCCACATACTCTCTGGCCTACCCTCAGGCTGTAGATCAGGCTCCCATCAGCAGCCTGCCCAAGCTTTCCCTCATTTTATTTTAAATGGCCCTGCCTCTCCTGAGTCATCGTGGGAACTTTTCATTTCACTTTTGAGCTCCGGTTTTGACCACCAGAGAGCTCTTCTGCCCTCCGGGACCATTTGTTTTTTTAATTTAGATGGGCTGGAACCCTTCCCCAGCTGCCTGTTTTCAAACCGGAGCCTCTTTTTTTTTCAGTATTTTTAACATGGCCAGGCAGCATGCAACCCTTATGCAACACTCAATGCCTCCATCAGGTAAATTTAATTATTAATTAATTATTTTTTCTCTGGTTACATATTGTTTTCTGTTTTTGTCATTTGGCTCTTTTTCCCATTTTGTGAAAGATTCTTAGCTATAACATTTGAAACCTGATAACTTAGAAAATGCTGACAGCCTTTAAGCCATGATGGCTGTCATTTGGCCTTTCTTCCACCTTTTCTTAAGCATGGAATACATCTGATCTAGGCTTCTTAGATATTATTTTTAAATAATACCCAGGTCTGATATAAGGTCTTAACCTTTGCAGTTGCTCCTTTTAATTTTCTCTTAACCATTTTCCTCATTTTATTATAGTCTCCTTTTTTAAAGTTAAATGCTAGTGCACTCAATTTCGTTGCTATCCTCCCTCCATTTATTAAAACAAATATGATCATGTTATGATCGCTATTGCCATGCAGCCCCAAAACATTACCTCTCACATTAGATCCTGTTTTCACTGAGGACTAGGTCTAACATAGCATCCCTGTGTGTTGGTTCCTGAATCAGCTGCTCCATGAAGCAGTCATTTGCTTCATCTAGAAACTTTACATTATCTCCCTAGAATTTCCTGATGTGACATTGACCCAGTCAATACCGGGATAATTGAAACCTTCCCTAATTTCTGTTAGCATTTCATTGTCTGTCTGTTCATTCTTTCCAGGCAGATGGTAGTAAACCCCCACTGCCATTCCCTTCCCTTTTTTACATGGAATTTCTATCCATAAATATTCTACAGTGTATTTTGTTTCTTGCAAAACCTTTGTCCTGTTTGACTCGATGCCCTCTTTAACATATAGAGCCACCCCTTCACCAATGTGATCTACCCTATCATTACGATATAGTTTCAATCCTGGTATCACAGTGCCCCATTGGTTATTCTCCTTCCACCAGGTCTCTGAAATGGCAATTATATCTAACCTTTCATTCATTGCTATATCTTCTAGCTCCCCCCTCTTATTTGTTAGACTTCTAGAATTTGCATACAGGCATTTCAAAGTTTGTTTTTTGCTAATATTAACAGTCTGGCTATTTGATGACAGGGATAACTCTGTCTGATTTTTACTTAAATGCACTTGGGTTACTTTTACCTTTATTGTAACCTCTCTACAGGGATGTCATGACTTACCTGTTTTGCTGCTATTCTTCAAGGATACATCCTTCTGAACCATGTACTCTTGGGTAACTGTTGGCTTTCCCCCATTATCTAGTTTAAAAGCTGCTGTATCTCCTTTTTAAAGTTTAATGATAGCAGCCTGGTTTCACCCTAGTTAAGGTGGAGCCCATCCTTTCTGAAAACCCCCTCCCCCTTCCCTAGAATGTTGTCCAGTTCCTAACCAATCCAAAACTCTCTTCCTTGCACCATCATCTCATCCACACATTGAGACTCCAGCGCTCTGCCTGCTTCTTGGGTCCTGTGCGTGGAATGGGAAGCATTTCTCAGAATGCTACCCTGGAAGTTCTGTATTTTTACCTACAAGCCTAAATTTGGCTTCCAGAATCTCCCTCCCACATTTTCCTATGTCATTGGTACCAACATGCACCAAGACAGCAGGCTTCTCCCCAGTACTATCTAAAACCTTATCTAGGTGGTGCATGAGGTCTGCTTCCTTCGCACCAAGCAGGTATGTTACCAGGTGATCCTCACATCCACCAGCACCCCACCTCCCCCAGCTATCTACATACCTAATAATCTAATTGCCATCTATAACGGCCTTCTTAATCCTTTCCTCAAGGGCACATGACCCTGGAGACATATCCTTAGTGCAAGAGGGTATAATATCACCTAGAGGACAGGTCCCAACTACCGGATCACTTCCTGCCACACCAAGGTGGTGGCCTTCTTTCACGTGATCTCTATCCTCCATGGCAGCAGATAGACTGCCAGACATGAGGTGGGACTTTTCTACTACACCCCTGTAGGTCTCATTTATATATCTCTCTGTTTACCTCAGCTCCTCCATGTGTGTTATTCTAGCCTCCAGAGATCTAGTTCTCTGAGAGCAAAGAGCTCTTTTCACTCAGTGCACACTTAAGACCTCTTATCAACTGGGAGAAAAATCATATATGTAATACTCATTGCAAAATACTGGATAGCTCCCATCTCTCTGTTGGACTGCTGTCTGCATCTTAGATTTAAAGATTTATTTTAGCTATTTAAAGTTGTTAAGTTATGTAGAGTTGCTAGGGGAATAGAGATACTTGAACCAATACAATTATACTCAGTAAGTATTAAAGAACTTTTAGTGTTCACCTTAAGGTGAACTGCAAGGACTTAATTAGTCTATTCTAATAACCTGCTAATGAAGATAATCAGTTAAACCTGAAATTCAGACTGATTGCCCCCTTCTCCTTAACTGGTTTATGAGGCTATACATCAAGGATTATGCCTGGGGTGGGTGGGAGGGATATCCTATTTGTGTCTGCTTCTAAGAAAGTCTGTTAATTTCCTGGGTGATTCACACTGTCCTTGGTTTGATAGAGAGCTTTTCAAGTTGCCCCTTTGATTAGTCACTTGACTTTAACACCTATTTAAACAATTTCACAGTTCTCTTGCCTCCTAACTGGAGTCTCTTTGTTAAAGGTCTCTAGAAAACAATTTTTCTCTATATACTCAAAGAATATTTACCCTATTATATTCTCTCTGTTAAGATATATCCTAACTAATTTCACTGAAAGCTGGCTTGTAATACTAACTCCTAACTGGCTTTAATTTAACCCCCTGTTGCCTCAGGTACTCATGTAGATTGTGAGCCCTTCGGGAGACAAGGGAATATAATGTCTTCCAGTTTGGGTGGTATACCAAGAAATTAAATAAAGATAAAGATAAGGCTGGCTTGTTTGCATTTGAAACATGATAACTTAGAAAATGCTGACTGGCTTGGACATCTTCATTTAATTAACTTTCATAAGTTGAAGAATGCTTCTGCATATGATTTATTTCAGAAATACCTTACTGATGCTATGAAAGTACCAGAGTCCTTTCTACTGATAAAAATGTATTATATTTCTCGGGGCAAGGTTACATCAAAGCCGGAGGACTTGCAACAGAGGGTTGATTTTGATACTCTGAATGTTACAGATATTTTAGAGCAGTCTGTAGAAGAGGTTCCTCAGCTGTCTACTTTCATAGTGCAATTAGCATTAGATTCAGATCAAGAACGGTTGTTGAAGATGTTCTTTAAAGTCAGGGATGTGTTACTGTATTTCTGAATTGCAAAATAAGAATGTTTCCTGATGTGGCCAGGACCACCCAGAAGAGAGAGAAGCAATTCATATTGCCCAGATCTCAAGTTTGCATTTAGGTGCTACTTTTTGGCTTTGGTATCCTGTAAGTGTTTGGTTGTGTATCAAAGCAATAGGTATATTTTTTATGATCCTACCCACCTGATGGCATTTATTTGTGCAAAAATGGTGGTCATGTCATCAATCCCTCTTAGTTAGTAGGGTTGTGCATCCTGTTTATTTGATATGGCTGAGGTGGTGCCTGCACCAGTCTGCCTTTAATTTTGTATAAATTTGTTTATTTCCTTTTGGTTTTGCTCCATATTTGTAACACACTCCTTTATTGTGAACTAATTGCAAGTAGAAAGTTTGCCTTGCTATACACTTTCTTATGTTTTCCTTTTGCAGCTGAATTTCTTTTTGTCACTGATCTCTAAAAATCCATTAAAAAATAAACAAAGCCCACCCTAACTGCATAGAGTAGGATGGGGCAGGGACTGGGTGGTTATGGGTGGAGAGCAGGCATGGACTGCATATTTTGATTATCTGTTAATTTTGCTGTTATTGCGGGTGCTCTTAATGCCATTTCAAGAGCAGGTATTAAACACACCTACACTAAATGCAAATGAACCGAATGCATGGTAAGGGACCTTTCAGTACAGTAACTGTAGGGAACTTGTTGGCCATGCCTCCAACAATTGCCACATGTTTTTTTGTATTTACCATGCATTGGTTTTTGCTTCTAATACATGGTAAGTACAAAAACATATTGCACTTTAGTAAAAGGGCCCCTAAGTTTGTATATAAGGGGGAAGGTGAAGTGACTTGCCCAAGATCACAAGAAGTCACTCGGTCAACTGACGTCTCACCAAAGGTGTCCAAGGAACCAACTGCACATATTTTAATTACCTTGAAATTTGGATTTATTTGAGGCACTCAAGGCACTTGAGGACTGGAATTGATGTCATATAAAGTCAATAGGTTTACTAAGCTACCTAAAGGTGGTTCACCGGGAGGGAGAGAACAGCAAAGAACGTTCAAGATATCAAGTGGAATAGCAGAATGCCACTGCCAGTTTTAGTAGTAGTAGCTTCAGCTGCAGGAATATTTGGAAGTCAGAAATTTAATTAGCATTATATAAATGTTCAATGTGGACTGCAGTCCACTGGTTTGTCATTTGAATCCCTGCATACTTCAGACTTCACAAAAGAGCTAAGTAAAAAGATGAAACCAAAAGATGAGAGACATTTGGAACCAAACCATTATCTCTGGCAGTTTTCTTATGTCTCTTGCTCTGAAATGACATAATGAGTTTTCTCTGTGTTTTGGGACAGAGTTTCAATAAGACCTTGAAACGTGGAGTATTGTCCATTTAGAAACATAGAGAGAACATGATGACAGATAAAGACCATACGGCCTATCTAGTCTGCCCATCCATGCCAACTATTAGTTCTACAATGCCTTCCTTTCCTTAGAAATTCTCTTGTCCCATGCTTTCTTGAATTCAGATATAGAACTACAGGGTGTCCCAAAAAAAGTGAGAACATCTCATACATTAAAAGCTTAAATAGTTTACTTATTTACCTTTTTTAGCTATATAACGTCTTTATTTCGACAATTTCCAGTCGCCATCTTTTTTTTTTTTAATTTGTCAATCGTTTACATCTGTCTTTTTGAATTTATATGCTACGAGATGTTCTCACTTTTTTTTGGGCCACACTGTATAGAGAATGAAAATGGATATAGAAACAGAAAATGATGCATTTAATTTTATGTGTTTATATTTTTTTCTTAATTTTTAGTGCTTAGATCTATTCCCCCAAAAAGCAGGACATGAAACATAGTTTTTAGTAGAAGAAACCAATCGCAAATTGTGATGTACAAATAGAACTTAGCAAGGCATGCTAATGCTGGAACTCTCTGTAATATTGCAACAAAATCTCTCAGAAGGAAGTGTACTTTTCTATAAGAGATGGCATATTGATACATCTGATTGCATTATTCACGCTAAGGTATAATTTTACAAAGGCCGTGTAAGTGCAATCTGGGATGTCCAAGTTAAAACATCTGAAATTTTGTGGGAGGGGCAGCAGTGAAGGTGGGTATGTACAAGTGTCTAAAATTGTCCCATCTCCACTCTAACACTCCACTCCAGCAGATAGAAAAGACATGGGTATGTGTAGAATTATTCCCCAGATACATGCAATTTTCAAGCAATTTTCTAAACTTGCATGTGTCTGATATGGATGGCTGTGGGCTTGGTAACATAGATTTGTCCATGATAGTATTCTGGACTCTCTTGCCACTCTCTTGGGCTCTGGAATCTCTTGCCACTTACATGTCTTGGGCTATCCTATGCCACAAACATTCCAGGAAACTATTCTAAAGTCATCCTTACTTACATTACCCCCATGTGCGTTTGAACCTTAACACCAAAATACTGCAATTCACCAGAAGAGACCTCCCAGCCTAGGCCCCCCACCCTCAGTCCAGTGGTCTGCAATGACACCCGTAGGAAGCATCCCCTTCCCATTCTTGAATACCTATGACCCTCCCATTGAGTTATCAAATCCCACCCCCATATTCCCTCTTTACAGTAGAAAACAGACTCCCAGTACCCACCCCTCCCTCTCCACCCCCAATCCCTTCATTTACCTTGTGTTTCCACCCCATTATTATCGGGGGCATGGAAGGTCATCATGGCATTGGGGTCTCCCGTCCTCCCCCCTATCTTGCTGAACAAACCTCCCATCATCTCATCTACTATTCCCGTCCTTTTAGGAGACCCTCCTCCTGTTGTCCTCTCAGTTGCCACACAGCATTGTACCACAGCAGATCCGGGTCCACCACCATTGGGGGTCCGCCCCCTCATTGCCTGTCCCTCCACTCATTAAAAGGACCCCATCCCACTCCAACTCCACATTCTGGCCTAGTCTATCTCCCATTCAACACCAACCCAATACTCATACTTCTCCCAACTGTTGTTTTGTACTCCCACCACTTTTCCCATCCGGTTATGAAAACATTACCCTACCAAGACTGCTCCCGTTCCCATCCAATATTCATTTCCCATATCTACTCATACATAACCCGTTCAAATCCCCAATACTGAACCCTCCCCCATACATACTGGACACACAGCCTGAAAATGAGTTTGGCAGCAGAGGTTTAGCTTTCCCATTCACTCAGAGCTTCGTACAAACATGCACGCAGTTACTCACTCACACACAGCAGGCAGGTAGCATACACAAGCCCTCTAAATACAGACAGCCAGGGCTGAAGGTACATTCAAGATGCAGTGTGTGAGGCCGCTGTATGCCCTCTGAGTTCTGGATGTCAGGCGGCTAGTGGCGTTGCACAAAGAAGACTACACCACCAACCCCACCTTGAGATGCCAGAGGGAGGGGAGAGAGTGGGGAACACAAGAAGAAATGGGCCCAGAACTAAAAAAGGTATTACAACATTTCAATGTCCACACGCCGCTTGTTACCATATGCATGGGCAGCGGTAGTCAAACTAAGTCTAGGCCCAGTCATGTATCTTCATTTCAAGTACAACCGAGGGGAGGTCAGTAGCTAAAAACAGACAGGGTAATCTCTTATGTGCCCGCTGCCCCGCCTGCAATATTAGGAGTTCACAAACATGGCAGGAGTTGGAATGTTTCACTTCAATAGATCCATTTACTGCCCAATGAGCGGGGCCGACAAAACGGAACAAGCCCAAATTCACCAAAGCCATGTCATGGTTCTGTTGGTAAAGATTCCAGAACACTTTGCACTTCAGCTGGACTCGGAAAAAAGCAGATCCATCCTTGATGCTCAATCCGCAGTCTGGTGGGGTACATTAATGAGAAGCAGTTCAGGACTGACAACTAGTCCTGGAAGATAAGAATGGTTTTGGTTGTTGGAGCAGTGTTCTGATGCATCCGGGCTGCTCTGTGCACTGCTTCTTTCTAGGTGAAGTCATGGAAGCACGCTATCACCACTCGGGGCTGAGGGTTGTTTTCTTTTTGAGGTCCTAAGCAATAGACTCTTTCCAGTTGTATTTTCTCCACTTGCTCACTCAGTGCTAAATTAAGAGGTAGCCATGTTTCAAGGAAACCTCTTAATTCTGCTTCCCCCACAGATTCTGCAGTCCCGATGAACTGGAGGTTATTTCTCTGACCTCGATTCTCAAGGTCATCAAATTTTTCTTCTTACTGGTGTACCAAGTCCTCCAAACATTTAATAGCTAAAGTCTGAGATTGCTGGGTGTTTTCAGTGTCGGAGACCCGTTGCTCCACTAGAGCGATGCAATCCGTAAAATCAGTAACCGCTTGGGCTACCTGAGACAGCTGGTCAGTCAAAGTTGCTCGCAAAGGGCCTGCACCACCGCCAAGGATATTTCCTCAACCATGGTAGGTGTTGATTCTGCCTGGGGATGCACAGATGAGCCGGCAGCCATTTTTGCTTCAGACGCACGATTTTTCTCCCGGTGGACTACCTTTGAAGCCATCAGCGACTAGCAGCCCCAGGAGTGCTGGTCTCATTCCCAGGTTAGTCACCAGTGAAGGCAAGTAGGAGTAAATCAGATCAAAAATAATGATTTTTTAATGGCTGGAAAGGCAGGAAGCCCTGAAGCCGAGTGAAATACGCCCCGCTCAGAGGCATGCAGCGGTGCAGTAGCTGGGAAAAAGTCCCATCTATTTACTGGTATGCCTTTTGAAGGAGTGAAAATTATTTGGGGAGTGAGAGGGTATTCTTCTCTTCTTTGTACAGTTGTTAGATTGCTGAAACAAGCACTTTTCAGATGGCTGTTCTTAGGATCAGGTGTAAACATGGGTATGTCCACCAATGGATTTAAACATGCGGCACTGTTCTAAAACTGGGAACACATATGTGCCTTTTCAGGATGCCTCAGACATGCCTTCGCTAGGCCTCCATGTGCCATAGACATGATTGCACCGGACACATGTAAATTCGGGGCTTACTAAAATGGCTCTTGGAATTTGGATGTGATTAGTACCTCTAAATGGGTATTTTCGGATGTTCAAATCATGAATTGTGCTTCTAAAATTATCCCCATTCAGGGGCCCCATGGGATCAGAATCCCGGCTCACTCTGTGCAGAATCGGGCCCATTATGTCTAGTCTAACATCTCATGACTGATTCTGTGTTGCTGCAGCAGCATAATTAAGTCCTGTATTGTATACATTAAGCAATATCTTGGTTACTTAAATGAAAAAATCCTTATACAAAACTGCTTAACAGCAGGTGGTATTATGTAGGATAAAACTGCTCTAGAAAACAACTGGAGTTAATGAAGTAAAAACAAGCTTTTCTTTGACACACTATCTGGGAATTCTAAAATATTCCTCTGAGTCACTAACATCCATGTAGGGACGTTATCTGCTCCAACCCACCTGCACGGTCTACTAAGAGATGTCTACACAATTGCTTATTATGACACAGTGATCCACTTTTAAAAGTTTCATGCACAAAGTAAGAAAGGATCAAAGCATGCATGAATCAGCCTTCAAAGGCAAAGAAAAAGAACTTTGAATTTCAGACCACAGAGAACATATGTTACCTTTTTCATATTAACAGGGCTACTGCAGTTTTCTCTCCCACACACAGTGACTCCAGCTTGGAACAATTGAAATGGCTTCAAATACCCACCTCAGATGGACTCAAAGAGCTTCCATTAGTCGATGAGATGAGAATAATGCTGCCACTTTTGATTCCTTCCACATACTGTGTAACACGTTTCTTATCGAGTCAGAACAGCATTACATACAGATATTCTTTCATAGCTTATATTCTACTCATATGCAATTAATCTATTTTGCCATTTATTCAGATGTCATTTTAGAAAATGTCTTAGTTTGACCATCTCAAATGTTTCTTGTATGCTTTTAAATTAACAAGAGATTGTGAATTGTGATGTTTTTTTCTGCATTTGAGAGGGCACATTTCAAAACCAGAGTGAGATAGATTTTTGCTTATTTATTAGACTACATATTGTATATTTTGTGATGCAAACTGATTGAAGTCATATTTTTTATGAAAAAGGCAGTCTATAAATATGAAAATAAAATGAAATGATCCCACACAGTTGATGACTGTTATTTAACTGCAAAAATTACTTTGATAGTTTTCTTTATCACGTCCTGGTAAACAAATGTCTTGTGATGCAGAATCAGTTCTGAAGGGAAAAAAAGCATTTAGAAGGTAATTTTCTAAAGAGTGGTGTAAAGTTACACACCATAAACATGCATAAGTCAGATGGGCCTTTACGCGCCTATTTTGGGTGGTCGCTATTTTATAAATGCAAGCGTCAGGCCAATAGCGCTACTTACAGTATGAGTGTACACGGAGTGGAGATTGGGCGCAGCACACATTTACAGATGTGAATTATAAAATACTATAACTTACCTGCATTCTTTAAAAGTCTAGGGCAGAGATTCCCAAACCTGCCTCCCAGCCAGTCGGGTTTTCAGGATGTCCTTGATGAAAATGCATGAGAGAGATTTGCATACAACTGAGGCAGTGTATGCAAATCTTTCTCATGCATATTCATTGTGGATATCCTGAAAACCCAACTGGCTGAGGAGGCCCCAGGACAGATTTGGGAACCATTGGTCTAAGCACTGGCATTCACGCCAGCCCTAGAGCTGGTGTAAGTGCTCGTGTCTAGTTTTTACAACCTTTTTTGGCGGCTTACACCCCTATTTTATAAAAGAAAGTAAGTGCCTGCTTTTCTTTATAAAATAGGCTTCAGATAGGCACATTTGAGGTGCCTAAAACTAGTTTCCTGGTTATAAAACTACCCTCATAATAGAAAATTGTTGAAAACTTAGAACCAAATTTAAGTGTAGGACAAAATAATTGCATAAAATATGCGAGCGTGTTAGTTTGAGGATTTTTAAAGAGCACATTTTTTTTCTAGTAACATAAGGGGCCCTTTTACTAAAGTGTGTTAGATTTTTGCACTTAACTTGAAAAATAAATTCTGTTTAAGTGCAAAGCCTTCGCAGTAATTGTCGGGGGTGTAATAATGATGCACAGCACAATTACTGCTGGTACACTTACCTCCATCTATTGAAATGGAGATAATTGCATACACACTAGCTGCAACATCGACAGCACTTGATACGTTCCCCACGCTAACTGCAATGTGCTCACCACGCCCACTGTCTGCCGCTAACCCACCCATTCAACACCCTAATGTGTAACTGGCAGCGCAAAAATCAGTTTGCATTAACTGTCATGCTGCTTTGATAACTATTACCATGGGCCCGAACGTGCAGTTAATGTGCACAAATCACATGTAGCTGCATAGCGCACGTTAGTAAAGGGCCCCTAAGTGTTTGTAACATCTTAAATTGAAAAAGAAATCCACAGAAACATTTGTGCAAGAAGAGCTTCCAGAATTTGGTCCTTTGAGGTAAAGGCTCCACTGTGCTTTTGATTTATGGGTTTTTTTGTACAATTTTTTTCTGTGATTTCTTTCCTTTCCAGAAGTTGCAGGAAATCAAATTCTTGAGCAAATGTGTCATTTCCGACTGACACATGCAAGCCCATTTATAAGTTATTTGCTCTCTTTTTCAGCCCCTAATTTTGAAGAAAACATAAATTAGGTCATTGACCACAGAAATATCCACATTTTCACACACATATATACAGTAACAAGATATTATTCCAGAATGGGAAATAGTGCACCCAAAATAAAGCTCTGCTTCTTTCGGTGTAGATGAGAATAAAGGAAAATGAAAAATGAGGTGTCCTAAAGAGAAAAGATAGAGTACTTGAAAATGATTAGTGCCATCGCCATCATATGCAATTCAGGTATGCAGCACACTAACTCTAAATCATCCTCCCCTAGAAATGAGATGCTATATTGTACTTTGATAAAATAGCAGAGCTTTATCTCAGAAGGACAGACAACAAAGCACTGTGATAAGAGTAAAGAATTTGTTTTCTGCTAATGGATTTCTACTACTCTTTCCAAAAATATGTTCCTTGCCAATTTAAAATATATGGCTGAACAATCAACAATATTTATCAAAGCAAAGAAAATCCTTCTTAATACAAGCACTGAATTTGCTAAAAATACCTAGAAGGGAAATAATGTCCACCTAAATAATATTTTCATTTACAGAGATTTTTGGGTCAGTATTCAGAAGGACTTATCCATGTGACGTAGGATTTTAGCAGTGATGTCTAAGAAGAATTTGGGATGTCCAGAGCACAACATCTAAAAATCTGGACGAGTTATAGCAATGAAGGGAGGCACATATAAGTGCCTTCTGAAATCGCTCCATCCCTACCCTTAAAGATGACTGTTCCACTATCCAGTTCTGGCAACAGGCCTGCCTAGATAGCAGAGCCAAGTTTGTGCACTGGTGTAGGCCATTTCACAAATATGGATGTCTCCAAATTGTATGTCAGGTACTTATTTATTTATTTACATTCTCTTATATACTGTGCTATTCTGCATCAGTGCAGTTTACATTGAACAAACTGAAATTACATTGAACAGGGCATTATAACTTGGAGATAACTATTTTACAGGGAACATGGGCTATGGAGGGTTAAGTGGCTTGCCCAAGACCACAAGGAGCACCTGTGGGACTAGAAACCCCAGTTCTTCTGGCCCAAGGTTGCTGTCCTCTAGTGGGATTTGAACCCCTGACCTTCTGGCCTGAAGTACCTTGCCCCAACCACTAGGCCACTCCTCCAGAAGAGGGTCAACTATGTTATGAGACTTGCCATCCCGTCTAGCCATTTCAGATACTCAGATGTGCGGCAGCAGACCTGTAATATGTCTGGAGTATGTATTTACATGCAGATTTCTTCAGCCAGGAAATATTAACTGTGGTGATGAAAACATATTTTGCTCTTCTCCCTGGAAGCATTGCAGCCATGAAAGAAGCACTTTTTTGCACCTTATTCATGGTCAGGAGCAGGTATAGGCATGGACACCTCAGCAACCAGGATCAAACGCGCTTGTGCCATTCTGAAATCACACTGAGGTGCATCTCTGTTGCACTGCCCAGGCCTCTACCATGTCTCTGTGCTACAGGGATGTGCTGGCGCTGGGTACGTCTCTTTGCCCAGCTTTCTAAAATGGTTCAGGGATGTCTGTGATTTGCATGTCTGAATGCCCATTTTCAGACATCCAAATAGAGCTTCTAAAATGACCCCCATAGCAAGCATCACAATACAGATAATTCCCCAAACATTAATTTTCAAAAGCCCTTTCCATATAGTGCCACTGAAAATTCTTATTGATTATTCCCAGCACTATCTGGATAGAAGATGGAGCATGGGTGTTCTGCCTAACTCTACGGATAGTCAACGATATTCAGCTACTATCCATATTGCTATGCAGTTTAATTTTGAACTGTAAAAAGACTGCTTTACTGTCCTAAATTAAACTGCTTAGCTAAACTGATAGTAACTGAATATCACCACTATCTGTAAGGTGATGGCAGCGAGTGTTCTTCATGTATACTCAACGCTGCTCACTATCCAGTTAGTAGTGCTTAATAAAGGTGGATAATTTTAATGCCTTAACCAGCATTTTTAAAAAGTGTTGATCACAGCATTTGATTGTTGATAAGTGCCGTTGAGTTGATGTCAACTCCTGAAGACCCTGTGGATAGTGTGTGGAAAGTTGTCCATTTATGACAAGCCCCTGGCCTTTCTCTGCAAGGTGCAACTGAAAGTAGGATTGCCAGGTTTTCTTCTGCCTAGTAAGCTTATAACAACTAGTATTTCAAGGTGGTCTCCCATCCAAGTACTAACCAGACACAACTTGGCTTAGCTTCTGAGATCAGATGAGATCAGGTACACTCAGGGTGGCATAGCCATAGTTGATTATTGGACCATATATCATCAATTTAGTGGTCCTTTTATCAAAGTGTGTTAAGCACCTAACTTGCAGATAAGTGCTTAACCACAGTGCATGATTACCACAGTACACTTACTAATTTGCATACTACGTGCATAGCGTGGAAAGGGGGCGGGGAATGGGCATGGATTGTGGCTTGCAATGAATGCCTGGTCATTTACCTTGCATTGACTGTTACAACAGCAGATAATGCAGATCACAGTTTAGTTTAATTTAGTTTAGCTTAGTTTATTTGAATTTTTGATATACCACTTTTAAGCCCTTATGGATGCTTCAAAACGGTTTACATAATTGTAGATAACAATAACTAAAACCATCTCAATAGCCTTAGAAGGTCATTCTGACAGGTGGATTGCGGGGCAGCAAGTCCTGCCAGGACGTGCAGCCCTGCAAGCCACCTGTACCCTATTCCCCTATCGCCTCTCCCTATATGCCTTGTGCATCAGGATGGGGGGATCCAGGGGGGCAGGAGGGGGTGGGAATGGGGCGGACCAGGGGCGGACCAGCCCAGCAGCATGTACAGCCCAATTCAGCTCACAGCCCTGTATGTGCTGCCAGGCCTGTTGGGACGTGCTGCTTATACTACCTCAGAGGTATTATAAATCAGTATAATCGGGAGGATTGGGATCCACCAGCACCTGTGGCTGGATGCTGGAGGGTCCCCGTCACCTGATCCAGGCCATGGCAGGCCAGCCGTGAGTCAGGTGGTGGGGATTTTGGGGGCTGGAGCCACAGATGACTGGGGTGCCTACAAGGAGGACATCCCTGCAGGCAGAAGAAGCATGCTGGGCAGTCCTTGGGCCTGATTCTGACTCCCCCGTGGGAACATTTTATTCCCGTGGACCAGAATCTGGTCCAAACATCCCATTCTTCATCAGGGACGTCTGGACAGCCCAGATGTCCCCTTCCCAGAATCAGGCTCTTATTAAATAGGCACCTCTAGTAGTGTGGCATACAGTGGGAAGGGGTTTTCTTTTAAAACATAGAACGTGGCAAAAAGTTCAGGGAAAACAAAATCAGCTTTTATTCTGTCCCAGCTTGTTAAACCTCCACAAGCTGGTTCTCTCAGCCCTTCCAACAGCCCCAGTTAAAGTTCCTACCTCAGAACTCCTTTGCACATCTTGCCTTGGAAGGGCTTTTGGCTCCACAGGCCCTCTCTCCCTCTTGCAGCCTTCTGGGTTCTTAACCTCTACCTATGAGCCACGCCGTCCCAGCCCTGAACTCTGGGTTTCAGACTCTCTTAAAGGGGACTGTTGATAATCCCTCTGGAGAGCATTCTATATACACCATCACACATCCTCCCCCTCAGCTCAACCATGTCCTGTTGAGCACCTGACTCATCGACCAGCCCTATGGCGGGCTTGGAAATGGTAGGGTTGTAGACTCAAACGTCACCGCATAATATGGCCATTCGACTCCTTATGTTAGGCCAGCCACTTGAGGGGTAGGTAGTCCATTATAAATATAAATGGATAGCCAAGCAGATAGGATTTGAAGGTTTCAAGTGTCCACCTGATAGCCAGGGCTTACTTCTCAATCACTATATAATGTTTCTCCTGAGGAAGCTGATGAATGATATGAGATGTTCTTCACCCCTGACTTCCTGACCAGAACCCCTCCTAGGTCCACCTCTGAGGCATCAGTTTCTGCAAAAAGTGGTAGAGAGAAATCAGAGCTAATTAGGACAGGTTCAGAGGACACGGTCTTCTTGCAACACTGGAAGGCCAGGTCCAGGTCTGGTGACCATTGAATCCATTTAGGGGCTCTCTTCTGGAGGAGATAGGTTAACGGCTCTGCCACCTCCACAAAATTAGGGATGAACTGGCAGTAAAAGTCAATGAATGCAAGGAAAGCACAAACCTCTTTCTTCGATTTTGGGGTGGGGACCTGGGCAATGGCATCCACCTTCTGTAGTTGAGGTCTATCTACCCATTCCTGATTAAATATCTCAGGGTTAGATGGGTGGTTCAGTCTCTGTTGTAGATGATGATATCATTAAGGTATGCAGCTGCATATTCCTTGTGCAGTCTCAGCAGGCGGTCGATGAGGCGTTGAGACATGGCAGGAGCCTGTGTAATCAAAAGGGCAGCATGTAAACTGGAACAGACCTTGCAGGGTGGAAAAAACAGTCTTTTCCTTGGCAGCCAGTATCTCTTGGTCAAATCCAAGGTTGATATAAAGTGTACTCTACCAAGTCATTCGATTAGTTCATCTACTCTGGGCATGGGATACGCTTTCAGTTTAGATGCTGCATATTGACCCTCCGAACGTGAATGCAGAATCTGATGCTTCTCTCAGGTTTAGGAACCAAGATGATGGCGGATGACCAGTCACTCATAGACTTTTCCATAACTCCCAGATTAAACATCTCTTTTAGCTCCTTGGTGACAGCCTCTCGCCGGGCCTCCAATATCTGATAGGATTGTTGCTGGATAACCACCCCAGGGTCAGTAACAATATTATGACAAATGAGGTGGGTTCATCCCGGGTGGGTGGAGAACACCTTTAGGTTCCTTTGGATCAAACCTTCTAAGGGGCTTGTTTACAAAGCCGCAGTAGCGGCTTCCACCTGATATCAGAGCCGCAGCCATTGGGGCCACGGCTCTGATATCGGGCGGAAGCCACTACCACGGCTTTGTAAACAAGCCCCTAAATCTCTTCTCTGAGCAGCAGAGAGCTGGTCTCTAATCGGGACTTGAGTTTGCTCCAACAACGCTGAAATGTTCGGCCCAAAATCATCTCCCTGTACCATAACAGTCAATACTGAAGTCCACTTTTTCAATAGGTTAATATGGTAAATTTTGTCTCTCTTTTCCTTATCTGGCTGGGCAACTTTGTAGTTAACAGGCCTTACTTTCTCTTCCATCTCACAGGGCCCCTGCCATTTACAGAGTAACTTCTCTCGGATGAGGGCAACAAGACTAAAACTCTGTCTCACGGTTGTAAGGAGTGGTGCACAGCTGCCCAATTGAAGCCCTTGGCCTGCTCAGCTTCGGCTTTTTCCAGACTAAATTTGGCCACATTCCCAGCTTTCCTCAGCTAGTCTTGAATTTGTATAACATACTCCACCAAATTATAGCCGGCATGGGTTTTTTTTTGCAGGTTTCTCTTACCACTTCTAATATGTCTCTTGGCCATCTTTCAAAGAGCAACTCAAAAGATGAAAATCCCGTGGAACTTTGAGGTACCTCAGTGATGGCAAACATCAAATAGGGTAGAAGAATGTCCCAATTCTTCCTGTCCTCTTGCACAAATTTTTTACAATCTGTTTCAGAGTTTTCTTGAATCGCTCGACAAGGCCACCCGTCTGTGGGTGATATATTGATCTTCACAGCATCTTGACCTTCACCTAGGCACACATTTGCTTCATCACCTTGGATATAAAGGGTGTTCCTTGATCTTTGACTATCTCATTGAGTATTCCCACCCGCAGGAATACTTCCCAGAAGGCATTCGCAATCGTAGTAGTCTTGATATTCCTTAGAGTAATAGCCTCTGGGTATCGGATAGGGTAGTCCAGGATGACTAAAATCTACTTGTTGCCTTGGGCGGTTCGCTCCAAGGGTCCTACCAGGTTCATGACCACTCTTTCAAAAGGGGTTTCAGTGATAGGCATAGGCACTAGAGAAGCAGGTCAAGCTCTAGCAGGGTTATGAAGTTGGCAGGTGAGGCATGACTGGCAATAATAACTGCATCTGTTTATGGACCATAGGTCAAAAAAATCAAGCTAAAACATTCTCCAGTGTTTTCTCCACCCCCAAGTGTCCTCCTAATAAATGGCTATGGGCCAATGATAACACCTGCTGATGACAGGGCCGGGGAACTATCAGTTGTTCTACCTCTCCCCCCCCCCCCCCCCCCTCTAGGGCACTCTCGACCACACTATAACAACTCTTCCTTTAACATAAATTAAGGAAAGGTTCTTACAGGGGACTCTCCATTACCTACTGTAATCCTATCTACCTCCCAAACCTGCTCTCAAGCATGTTTAAAGGGACTCATCTTGCTGGGCCCTCCTGAAGCTCCCTGGGTTTTCCCCCAGTCCCCACTCTGGGAAGGGAACAATTGTATTTGGGTCACTACTGCTGAGCCCTGAGCTATCTCCAGGGGTTTCTTCCCTAGGCTCTCCCTCCCCAGATCCCTCCAGGAGGAAAATCACTGGGAAATCTTCCTGGTTCGACTTAGCGGAGCCGTCAGTTAGCCGGACCCTTATCACTCCAAAGTTTGGATAGTTTTGGCTGATCATAAGAACATAAGATATGCCATACTGGGTCAGACCAAGGTCCATCAAGTCCAGTATCCTGTTTCCAACAGTGGCCAATCTAGGTCATACGTACCTAGCAGTATCCCCAAAAGACAAAGGTTCCACAATGCTTATATTGGGTCAAGCATTGATATCCTGGGTCCCTTTTTAATAATGGTTTATGGACCTTTCCTCCAGGAACTTGTCCAAACCTTTTTTAAACCCAGCTACACTATCAGCTCTTACTACATCCTCCGGTAACAAATTCCAGAGTTTGATTACACGTTGCGTGAAAAATATTTTCTCTTATTTGTCTTAAATAGTTTTCCCTGTAGCTTCATTGCATGTCCCCTAGTATTTCTATATTCTGAGAGCGTAAACAATTGATCTATGTTTACCCGTTCCACTCCATTCATTAATTTATAGACCTCTATCATATCTCCCCTCAGCCATCTCTTTTCCAGGTTGAAGAGCCCTAACCTTTGTAGCCTCTCTTCATAGGAGTAGCCTTCCATCCCCTTTACCATTTTGGTGGCTCTTTTCTGTACCTTTTCTAATAACGCTATATCCTTTTTAAGATACGGCGACCAGAATTGCACACAATATTCAAGGTGCGGTCGTACCATGGAACGATACAGAGGCATTATAATATCCTTTGTTTTATTTTCCATTCCTTTCCTTATGATACCTAGCATTCTATTTGCTTTCTTGGCTGCCGCTGCACACTGGGCGGAGGGTTTTAACATGTTATCCACGATGACTCCTAAATCTTTTTCCTGGGTGGTGGTTCCCAATGTGGAACCTTGCATCGTGTAACCATAGTGTGGGTTGTTCTTTCCTAGGTGCATAACTTTGCACTTGTCCACATTAAATTTCATCTGCCATTTGGATGCCCAGTCTTCCAATTTATCCAGATCCTCCTGCAGTTTTCCACAGTCCTCTTGGGTTTTAACAACTTTAAACAGTTTTGTGTCGTCTGCAAATTTGATAACCTCACTCGTTATTCCCTTTTCCAGGTCATTTATGAATATGTCAAAAAGTAGCGGACCCAGTACAGATCCCTGGGGTACTCCACTAGTCACCTTTTTCCATTAGGAAAATTGGCCATTTAGCCCTACCCTCTGCTTTCTATCTTTTAACCAGTTCCCAAGCCACAATAGTACACTGCCTCCTATCCCATGACTTTTTAGTTTTGCCAAAAGTGGTGAGGGACCTTGTCAAAGGCTTTCTGAAAGTCCAGATACACTATATCAACTGACTCACCTTTGTCTACCTGTTTATTCATACCTTCAAAAAAACATACCAGATTAGTGAGACAAGATCTTCCTTGTCTAAAGCCGTGTTGGCTGTCTCCCATTAGGCCATGACTATCCACATGCTGTGTAATTTTGTTCTTTATGATGGTTTCCACCATTTTTCCCGGTACTGATGTCAGGCTCACTGGTCTGTAATTTCCTGGATCACCCCTGGAACCCTTTTTAAAAATTGGCGTTACATTAGTGTTCTTCCAATCTTCAGGTATTACAGATGATTTTAATGAAAGTTTACAGATTACTAATAGCAGGTCTGCAATCTCATATTTCAGTTCTTTCAGCACTCTTGGATGTATACCATCCGGTCCAGGTGATTTGCTACTATTCAGTTTATCAAATAGTTGTAATACATCTTCCAGGTGTAGCGATATTTCTCTCAATTCCTCTGCAGTATCACCTTTAAATACCACTTCGGTCTTGGGTAACATCCCTACATCTTCCTCAGTAAAGACCGAAGCAAAGAATTCATCCAGTCTCTCTGCTATAGCCTTGTCTCCTTTTACTGCCCCTTTTACCCCTCTGTCATCTAATGGTCCAATTGACTCTCTCACAGGCCTTTTGCTACGAATGTACTTGAAAAAGTCTTTGTTTCGTGTTTTTGCTACTGTAGCAAGTTCCTTCTCAAATTCTCACTTTGCCTGCCTTATCAATGCTTTGCATTTAACTTGCCAGTGCTTGTGCTGTTTCCAGTTTTCTTCATTTGGCTCTTTTTTCCATTTCCTGAAAGATGCTTTTTTGGCAGCAACAGCCTCTCTGACCTCACCTTTAAACCATGCTGGCAGTTTTTTGGACTTTCTTCCACACTTCTTAATGCGTGGAATACAGCTGGTCTGGGCTTCCAGGATAGTATTCTTAAACAACGCCCAAGCTTGATGCAAGTCTTTAACCTTTGCAACTTCTCCTTTTAGTTTTTTCTTAACTATATTCCTCATTTTATCATAGTCTCCCTTTCGAAAGTTAAAAGGTAGTACTGTGGATTTCTTTACTATCCCTCCTCCACTAATTAAATCAAACACGAACATGCTATGATCACTATTACCAAGTGGTCCCAACACCCTTATTTCTTGCACCAGATCTGGTGTTCCACTAAGGACTAGATCCAGTATGGCTTCCCCTCTGGTCGGTTCATGAACCAGCTGCTCCAAGAAGCAGTCATTTATTTCATCTAGAAACTTTGGGGTATGTTTACTAAACTGCGGTAAACGTGAATAACGCGCGTTGTACGACATTAACAATCGTTAGCGCGCTATAGCGCATTAACAATCGTAAACGCGCTATAGCGTGATGCTCTGCGGCACGGTAA
Source organism: Ichthyophis bannanicus (assembly GCA_033557465.1). NCBI lineage: Eukaryota > Metazoa > Chordata > Amphibia > Gymnophiona > Ichthyophiidae > Ichthyophis > Ichthyophis bannanicus. The sequence goes on from CM066034.1 coordinate 863,043,035, forward strand.
AACAACGCAGAAGGCGGAGAGAGGGCGGAGAGAAGTGGTCAATGGGCGGAGAGTGGGCGGGGAGAGGCTCCCATTACACTAACGCGCTGAATTGCAGAGCTGAATTCCAACGCGAATGAAAACCTGCCGTTAAATGCACTTTAAAGGGGAGAGAAACCATTTAACTGTCAGCAATGTACAGCCTAGGCAGTGAAACCAACAAAGGTGATAAGTGTGATACATGTGCACAGAACAAAAGGGCACAGAAGCACTGAAAATGACCCCAACAAACTGGAAAAAAACAACAACCAAGCTGGCCAATAGTGGTAGCAATGAGAAACATCAACCCCCCCCCCCCCCCGAGTAAGCTCCATAGAACAGAGATAATTCGTGGAAGGGTCCATACTCCGTTCCCATACAAGGTGCATGGGCCCACAGTGAAATAGCGCTGCTCAGGGATTTCCCACCATCGGACAGGGTTCCTATGGCGTGCACATGTCCCGCAACATCAGGGCGGGCATGTCGGAACGGGCAACCGGGCAGATGCTGGAAAAGGGGATACAGAGGGCTGCAGGCGGCACATGCAGTGGCGCAGCTGGGCCACAGTGGGGACTAGGGTGATGCTCAGTTGGCCCATAGGAATGCGTAACCATTAGAGCCAGACAGCAACTGATGAGGGCCCAACATGGGCACGAGTGTGTTTCCCAAAGCGTCACAGGGGAGAGTACCCAACAGCAACCCCCAAGGGCACGGAACACTGGCAGGCGGGGCTGGGGGGGAGCGTGGACGTCTATGCAGGCACCCCTACCCCAGAACACACACCATAGGCAGCCGCCTACCTGCACACTGGACGGCCTGAGACCGCACACCACCAGCTCCACCAGCAGAAGGGCATGTCAGCATGGTGGCTGAGGGATACTGGTGGTGGAGGGGGCAGTGGCAGCTGCCCGGAGCAGACCGTGGCCTAACACTGTGTAGGTGGGTGGCATGCACTGCAACAGACAGGCCCTGTCTGACCAACAGTCATGGTATCACCAGGGAGTGCACCATCTCTGTGAGAACATGGTGGTGCAGTGCACAGAACCACTATATTCAGAAGCAGAAGGTCACAGGTTCAAGTCCCAGCTGTGGTTTCCACCAACCCAGTCCTCATATTTTACCCACTACTATAACGTGCTAATACAGGCAGAACCGTTCTTGCAGATGACGTTAACATGCCCAAAACACCAACATTTTACCCTACAGAGCACAGACACCATAAACATGCATATTACCTAGAGCAGAGCCTCACAAATGCAGTCCTGGAGGGCCAAACACCATTCAGATTCCATGCTGCCTCTGATAAAGATGCCTGTGCTGCATTTCTATGCACCACCCCCATGGTATGCAGATGTATCTCATGCATATTCATGAGGGACAGCATGAAAACCCGAACAGTGTTTGGCACCGCAGGACTGGAGTTGGGAACCTCTGCCGTAAAGCAGCAGCCAACAGGGGCAGACACACCCGCACCCACAGGCCCCATTATCCCAAGCCTCCTTGAGAGGCAGGACTTTGGGCTCTGCGTGCATCTCCCAATACTAGCACTTGCATACCTTAGTAATGCCACCCTAAACCTGGGAATATGGTACACAGCTATCAAAAGGTTGCTATGAGTACTGGCAGATAGCAATTCCTAGGTTAAGTACAATGTTCGGAGTGAGCTGCATCATAGCAACCCTTCTGATGTCTGTGGTGTGTGCTTCAGGTCTGGTCTCTGACAGTGTTTACCACCCTCGGGAGTGACCCCCACCAGTATTGCGTACCATATCCATGCCTGCACTGTGCCCAGGACTGGTGTGGTGGCCAGGGCTGCTAAACACCTCTATAGTAGCACAATGCTGGGCTAGGTGTGGGAGTGTGTGTCTGTCTATCCAGTGTGTGGTGGCTGCAAACACCCTCCACAGCCCACACTGCTAGCACTGTTGCCAGTATTGGCCTGCCAATGTGCATAATGAGGAGCGAGGTACCGTGGGAATAGCCTGGATAGGATGGCCTGGCCTGGCCGCATCTGCACAGGGCATAGGGCAATGGCCGGACATTGTAGTGCCCGGTACCACCTGCATGGACAGGGTGGCCATAGCATGTCCTGCTAGGAGGTCACTCTCACCCTGACTGAGCAGTGACCATGGCATGGCTAGGTTCCCCCATAGTGCTATATAGTATTTCTTTTATGTGATTTTTATGGGTTTCCTTTTGGGGCCCAATCACTGACTTATCTGCTTGGTGTGTATGCTGATATCCCCGTTCTGGGTACATGCATCTCCTCCAGGACCATGCACTTTGGACTAGCTGGCGGACTGTCTGCAGCTAGTATGTGTCTTGCTGGAACACTGTGCAGGGTGCAGTGGCTGGAGGCTTGCTGCTGGAGAATGTCAGATAATGGTGGGGGGCAGCTGCGCATTTCCAGACCTGCCGTCTGTCTGCTCTTGCCTTATGGATGTGTAGTGCTCTGCATTGCCTGCCCTGTAGGGTGTTTGAGCCCGAGTAGGACTGGGGTGATGGTCCCCTCTACCTCCACCATTGCAGGGGGTTGAAAGTGGATCTGTGGGCGGGAGATCCTGTCCCCCACCCTGAGCCCTAGAGGGTGCGTTGGGTGGTGGTATGTAATCTCCCTGGTAACCACAGCAGAATATGGGTGTGGTGCCGTGCAGTCCTCCTGTAGCCAGCCATGTGTTTATTAGCAGCTCTAGTCCACTGGTTACTTCACTGCCCATGGAGCCAGAGGTCATAGGTTCACAACCCACAGTGGGGTTCATTGATAGGGCTGTCTTAGGCATTTTCTATTTTTACTGTATATTAGTGCTGCCAGCAGAACCACCCTCAGGGTACTGTCACCTTAGGGTAGCTCAAAAGGCGCCCTATAGGGCGCGCCTTACAAGTCGCTTTCCACTTCTCCCTATAGGGAGCGCCTAAATATTCCTATCAAATGGTATATAATACATGACCATGTCAGAGAGAACGTCACTATTGGAACATATTGCATACGACGGGTACAAGTTTCCTGACATATGCAAACTGTAACCCACCTGCAGACTGTGGATTAAAATATTATAGTCGGCTTTCAAAGGGTTACACAGGACGCCTCAGCCAGCCTTTTTCATTAGGCACACTGGGGAATCGAATCCATGACTCTTGTACCATCACTCTGTGTAGTAACCATTGTGCTACAGCTCTGTTCTGTCTTTGGGTGTCTGCGCGCTGTCTTAGGCGTGCGCGCAGTGGCGCACGCTGTAGCGATCGTTGCTGCGCGGCGTGTAATAACGCACGCAACTGCGCGTTATCGGTTACGATGTCCCACCCATGTCCTTTTTTGGCTTTCCTTCCACTAACGCGGCTCCTAACGCGAATTGCACTAACGCAGTTTAGTAAACATACCCCTTTATCTCCTTAGCATGTCCTGCCATGACACTGAGCCAGTCGATACTGGGGTAATTGAAATCGCCCATTATCACTACTCTGCTGTAACGTTTGTTAGCTTCCTTGATCTCTTTAAGCATTTCATCATCCATTTGTTCATTCTGGCCAGGCGGTCGATAGTACACTCCCACTGCCATCACCTTCCCCTTCATACATGGAATTTCAATCCAAAGAGATTCTACAGCAAATTTTGTTTCCTGCAAAACTTTAATCCTTTCTGACTCAATGCCCTCTCTAACATAGAGCGCAACCCCTCCTCCAATTTGATCAGTTCTATCATTACGATATAGTTTGTATCCAGGTATCACAGTGTCCCACTGGTTGTCCTCCTTCCACCATGTCTCTGAGATTGCAATCATATCTAACCTCTCATTTAGTGCTATATATTCTAACTCTCCCATCTTATTGTTTAGACTTCTAGCATTTGCATACAAGCATTTCAGAGACTGTATTTTATTAATATTAATCTGGCTACTGGTAGGCATGGGTAATTTGGAATCTTTACGCTCTGTCTGCACCATACTCAAGGGCATTTGGGCTACTTTACTCTTTTTTGGAACCTCACTGCTTTCGGTAGTATCCTTCAAGGATACCGTCTTCCGAACCATGCGCTCTTGGGCGACTGTCGGCTTTCCCCTATTTTCTAGTTTAAAAGCTTCTCTATCTCCTTTTTAAAGGTTAATGCCAGCAGCCTGGTTCCATCCCGGTTAAGGTGAAGCCTATCCCTTCGGAAGAGCCCCTCCTTTCCCCAGAATGTTCCCCAGTTCCTAACAAATCCAAAACCCTCATCCTTGCACCATTGTCTCATCCACGCATTGAGACTCCAGAGCTCTGCCTGCCTTTTGGGTCCTGCACGTGGAACAGGAAGCATTTTGGAGAACGCTACCCTGGATGTTCTGGATTTCAACTTCCTACCTAAAAACTTAAATTTAGCCTCCAGAACTTCCCTACCACATTTTCCTATGTTATTGGTACCGACATGTACCAAGACAGCAGACTCCTCTCCAGCACTATCTAAGATCCTATCTAGGCGGTGCGTGAGGTCCGCTACCTTCGCACCAGGCAGGCATGTTACCAGGCGATCCTCATGTCCACCAGCCACCCAGCTGTCTACATGTCTAATGATCGAATCACCAACTATAACAGCTGTCCTAACCCTCCCCTATTGGGCACATGGCCCAGGAGAAACGTCCTCGGTGTGAGAGGGTTTTACATCACCTGCAGGACAGGTCCTGGTTACAGGATCATGTCCTGCCACACCAGGGTGATGCTCTCCTGTCACGTGACCTCTCTCCTCCATGGCAACAGGGATGCTGCCAGACTGGAGGTGGGACTTCAGGACTATATCCCTGTAGGTCTCGTCCATGTACTTCCCTGGCTTTCTTATGTCTTCCAGGTCTGCTACTCTAGCCTCTAGAGAACAGACTTGTTCCCTGAGAGCAAAGAGCTCCTTGCACCTAGTGCACACGTAAGACCTCTCACCAACTGGGAGAAAATCATACATGTGACACTCAGTGCAAAAGACTGGAAAGCCCCCATCATGCTGCTGGACTGTTGTCTGCATCTTAGTTTAAAGCTTGTGTTTAGGTCTTAAAATTCTGTATTCACTAAGAGTTGGTTTAGGTGCTTATACTAATAAAGGTGTATCTAATACCTCTAATATACCTCGTTCACCTGAAGCTTAATTAATCTCAGGTCTTCAATGTATCACTGATTTGGATAAAGAGCTGCACCTGAGAGCAGCCCCTTTCCGAAGATGTGTAAGTACCTATAAAGCAACAATTACCCCAGGGGTGAGTGGGTGTTGGGGAGGGTGGGTGGGAAATAAGACCTATTAAAAGAAGAGGGCTATTACAAGGTACCCTGTCCTGTACCCTCAGCAGGGGGGAAGGCAAGTTATACAGCTGAGAAGCTCAAATGCAAACTAAAGGGAACAGGGAGGTGAAGTAGCACACCAATAAGACAATAAATAAATAAATAATCAAATAGACAGCTAGAACTCACAGCAAGTTGTCACAGGAGTTAAATATACACCTCTCTAGAAGAGCACTGTGAGGGCACTGCTCTTCCCAGAGCAAAGAGAGGCAAACAGAACTATGCACACGTGGGTAGAAGAGACAGGAAGAAGGCTATACAATACCTCAGCAGGGGGGGAGGGGGAACCCCTCAGGTACGCTAGAGCAGGAAAAACAGTTTAAAACACAGCAGGTTCTAGGGACAGAGCTGGGAGAGATATTTAATTTAAAACAACAGTTAACCTGGCTACCACACAAAAGCCAAGTAGTTGAGAGAGGCAAGTTATACAGCTGAGAAGCTCAAGTGCAAACTAAAGGGAACAGGGAGGTGAAGTAGCACACCAATAAGACAATAAATAATCAAATAGACAGCTAGAACTCACAGCAAGCTGTCACAGGAGTTAAATATACACCTCTCTAGAAGAGCACTTTGAGGGCACTGCTCTTCCCAGAGCAAAGAGAGGCAAACAGAACTATGCACACGTGGGTAGAAGAGACAGGAAGAAGGCTATACAATACCTCAGCAGGGGGGGGGGAGCCCCTCAGGTAGGCTAGAGCAGGAAAAACAGTTTAAAACACAGCAGGTTCTGGGGACAGAGCTGGGAGAGATATTTAATTTAAAGCAACAGTTAACCTGGCTACCACACAAAAGCCAGGTAGTTGAGAGAGGCAAGTTATACAGCTGAGAAGCTCAAGTGCAAACTAAAGGGAACAGGGAGGTGACATAGCACACCAATAAGACAATAAATAAATAAATAATCAAATAGACAGCTAGAACTCACAGCAAGTTGTCACAGGAGTTAAATATACACCTCTCTAGCAGAGCACTGTGAGGGCACTGCTCTTCCCAGAGCAAAGAGAGGCAAACAGAACTATGCACACGTGGGTAGAAGAGACAGGAAGAAGGCTATACAATACCTCAGCAGGGGGGGAGGGGGAGCCCCTCAGGTACGCTAGAGCAGGAAAAACAGTTTAAAACACAGCAGGTTCTGGGGACAGAGCTGGGAGAGATATTTAATTTAAAACAACAGTTAACCTGGCTACCACACAAAAGCCAAGTAGTTGAGAGAGGCAAGTTATACAGCTGAGAAGCTCAAGTGCAAACTAAAGGGAACAGGGAGGTGAAGTAGCACACCAATAAGACAATAAATAATCAAATAGACAGCTAGAACTCACAGCAAGCTGTCACAGGAGTTAAATATACACCTCTCTAGAAGAGCACTTTGAGGGCACTGCTCTTCCCAGAGCAAAGAGAGGCAAACAGAACTATGCACACGTGGGTAGAAGAGACAGGAAGAAGGCTATACAATACCTCAGCAGGGGGGGAGGGGGAGCCCCTCAGGTAGGCTAGAGCAGGAAAAACAGTTTAAAACACAGCAGGTTCTGGGGACAGAGCTGGGAGAGATATTTAATTTAAAGCAACAGTTAACCTGGCTACCACACAAAAGCCAGGTAGTTGAGAGAGGCAAGTTATACAGCTGAGAAGCTCAAGTGCAAACTAAAGGGAACAGGGAGGTGACATAGCACACCAATAAGACAATAAATAAATAAATAATCAAATAGACAGCTAGAACTCACAGCAAGTTGTCACAGGAGTTAAATATACACCTCTCTAGCAGAGCACTGTGAGGGCACTGCTCTTCCCAGAGCAAAGAGAGGCAAACAGAACTATGCACACGTGGGTAGAAGAGACAGGAAGAAGGCTATACAATACCTCAGCAGGGGGGGAGGGGGGAGCCCCTCAGGTAGGCTAGAGCAGGAAAAACAGTTTAAAACACAGGATAGGAGAGCCAATTTAAAACACTGGATAGGAGAGCCAGATCAGCACCATGACCTTAAACGTGGCTTGCCCTGCTGGAGTTTTAAGTGAAACCTGTGCTGTGGGATATTACCTCTGGTCTCCATGCATAAGGCCTCTGAAGATAATGCTAAGATCTTCAATGTTATGGATGTCTGCGGGAGTAGACGGAATAATATATGATTTAAGGAAAGTTGAAGAGTGGTTGACTGCTTGACAGCTTTGTTTCAACAGCAAAAAAAATGTAGCAATAATAAATATTGGCTGCAGAAATTCAGGAAGCGATATATCTTAAAGGGGTGAAACACAGTTGTCTACAAAGCAGGAAAGAGACTTTGGAGTGATTATACCCGATGATTTGAAGCCCGTACCAGGACTGGATTTCCACTTTATCAGAATGAAGTTTAATTGTTGTCTGAGATAGAGTATCTTCAGAGAATGTAGAGCCCTGGAGTTGATAAAATTCTCCCCCTATCATAATCTCACCATTGCCACCATATGTGATAATGTGGTATGTGGTAGGAAGGGGTTTTCTTTTAACACACAGAACAGACAGCAGTTCAGGGAAAACAAAATTAGCTTTTATTCTGTCCCAGCTTGTTAAAACTCGACAAAGCTAGGGCCCGATATTCACTTGATGCACCACAACAGCGCATAGCCATGCCCGTCAACCTTTAACCCCAGATATTCAATGCCGGGGTCATATGCGGCCCCAGCATTGAATATCCAGGATTGATGCACACGCTGGAAGCTGCAGTAGCTAACCCATGCAGCAGCGATATTGCATGCTGCCCAGTTAGCTCCTGTGCCTAAAAGATAGGCAAGGTTTTATCTCGCCTATCTTTTAGGTGCAGATCACTAACCGGGCAGCATGCAATATCGCTGCTAGCTGGTTAGCGACACTCTCTGCCTCTGCTCTGCGCCAGAATGCTCCCAACATACCCCGATGCTAACCGCATAGCATTGGGATGTGTAGCAGGGTTAAAAGGGGATATTCAATGACACTAACCATGTAAGTCCATTGAATATCCCGATTTAAGGCATTTACATGGTTTAATGGGCTGTAAACTGTGTAAATGTCTTTCAGATATCAGGCTCCTAAAACACAAAACAGACAGCAGTTCAGAGGAAACAAAATCAGCTTTTAGTCTGTCCCAGCTTGTTAAACCTCCACAAGCTGGTTCTCCTGGCCATTCCTGCAGCCCAGTTAAAGTTCCTACCTCAGAATTTCTTTGCACAACTTGCCTTGGAAGGATTCTGGCTCCACAGGCCCTCCTGCAGCCTGCTGGGTTCTTAACCTCTTCCTGTGAGCCACATCCTCCCAGCGCTGAACTCTGGGCTTCAGACTCTCTTAAAGGGGACCCCATCATATCACCTAACAGGCTTCTCAGCTTTCCCTTGGGCACAAAGAACACTTTAATTCATCCTGATTTTTCATCTCCCAACTTCAAGCATTCAGAGATTGTAGTACTGCATTTGCATTCAATGAAGTAATATGACAATCATGTTAGTGTACATCAAGGTTCATCCAGACTCTGCTGTAGCTATGAAGAAGTGGCTGTATTTGATTTCTTTTTGGCTATTTTTAGGGAATAGTGGAGACAGGCATATGTGTCTCTTCCATGTTACGTACCCCATTACCTTGTTGGTGGCTTAACCCAGTAGCTCTGTCTTCTATACATAAAGGCACATTTTAAATAGGTTATGGAGGGAAAATGAGTCATCCAAATCTGGACATGTACAATTCCCCCTCTATTTTACAAAGATTGTGTCAAACATGGAGCATCTTACTAATCATGGAAAACCTACTAACTATCCCTAAGGATTTCAGAAATGCAAGCCAATCAACAACTAAAAGGGCATTCACTTTCTACTCCCCAGTCCTATGGAACGCACTACCCAACAACCTATGAGAAATAAAAGATCTAACAATGTTCAGAAAAAAACCTCAAGACCTTCCTATTTACAGAATATTATCAATCCAGAATGGAAAACCTAAACCCCATATAACTCAGGCTCACCTCATCATACAGCAATACCACTTCGATGTAAAAATTAACTATAACTCATATCATATTGATATAAATAAATAACTGTAAATAGTTAGCCTAGCCTCATTGCATCCCAAAGGCCTGCATGTGATATAAAATACTTTTATAATGATGTTTATTGTTCTTGTTCAGTATATGTCCTGTTCCTTGTAAACTGCCCAGAGCAGTATAAGTTTATATGTTCTCTGTACACCGCCTTGATTACGTGGATAAAGCAGTATAAAAAACAATTAAATAAATACAAAATAATTCTTATAAAATACATTTAAGGATGTGCAGGAATGCATGTATGTTTCCCAGCATGTGCAGCAGGAGCAGCTAGTTCAGAAAGCTACACATGGGGAAAAAGAGTGTCCTGCTGTTCCCCAACTGTGTGTGAGAGCAGCTTTTTAAAATTGCTGCTCCCAACAGCAACGATCCTTTTCACCCCCTACCCCCCCCCCCCACAACAACTTTGATCAAACACCCCCCTGATATCAAGATCCCTCTAACACCACACAACCTAACATCAAAACTCCTTCTGATATCCCCTCACCCCCCCAAATAGGCACATCAGCAGACTACTCTTCCACCCCCAATCCCATTCTCTGCTCATATTGGGGGTCTCCAGCAGTCTAGATAGAGCAGGAATGATCCCTAGTTGCTCTTGCACATTGCGACTGGATTCAAAATGGTGCTCTTGTCCCCTAGCAGTAATTTTGTAGTACTACCAATAGAGGTGAAGCAGACAAAAAATGGGGGGACATTCAGGGGGTTCATTCCCCAAATGCTCATCCTGAAAATCCTGATACACAACACCCCCACTGGTGGGTAGTTGGGGGGGGGGCCAGGAGAGATTCCCAGATGCTTCTGTCAACATTCAGGTTCAAAATGGCACCTCTTACTTCTAGGTGTAATTTTGCAGTTTTACAGCTAGGGGTCAGGCTGCCAAATAAGGAAGGTGCAGTTGACCCTTAATAGTAGTACTGCAAGACTACCATTAAAGGCCAAAGGAAACATTTTGAACCCAGGTGCTGACAGGGCAGGAGCATCTGGGGATCGCTTTTCCTCCCTCCGCCCCCCTTCCAAGATTCCACAGTAAAAGGGGTGAGAGGTTTAAGGCTGAGCTTTTAGGACTGGAGGGTTTCAGGATGGCTATTTAGGGGTTCCTTTTTGCTGCACCGGTCACAGTAAGAGTATTGGCAATAGCATGGATGCTTACCACTTCATCTTCAGGAAGCGGTAAGTGCATATGCAGTGTTGACAGTGCTAACTACAAGGAGCTGTCTATGCCCATAATCCACCCATATCTACCGATTTCTTGATCTCTTCCATCATAGGCACGCAACACATGGCCCTGCAATAACTGTTACCAAATCGGTGCACTAATGGTAACTTTGTGCTAATTCACACACTAATTGCTTACCACAATTTAGTAAACAATCCCCAAAGTTTAATATTTAAAAGTATGGTTTATGTTTTTCAGTTCTGCCTTTTTAAAGGATCGTTCTGGGATGGGTAGTGTTGGAGTGGTCATGATTGCCCCATTTGATGATCAAAATCTCAGTAGAGGTTCTGAGAGTTAATTGAAGGGGAGGAGTACAAGACTGGAGGTCTACCCAAATTCCAATGCACTGATCTTGATAGAGTGATAGCCGGGGAAGAGAAATGGTGAGTTACTAAAGAGAAACTGGAGGGTGAAGAAGATAAAGGGGGAGTGATGGCAAAAGGCAAGTAAAGAATAAGAGACTTAAGTATGGAATAGAAAGGTGGATAAAAAATAGGGAATAAATAATGGATGTAGAAAAACTGGAAAGAAGTAAAACAATGCAATGTGTGCCGTTGAGTCAGTCCTGACTCCTGGCGACCCAGAAGCTTCTGGGTTTTCTTGGCAGTGTCACCGGAAGTAGATTTCTTGGCAGTGTCACCGGAAGTAGATTGCCAGGCCTCCTGCGGCCCCTTCCTGTCTGCCCGGCAGAGCCCTCAGTCAGCTCCATCAGTGGCGGGCTTTTCAAGCCATGAAGAGAGTATTTCCCTCTCACACGGCTCTGTTAAGCCTTAACAAAGCCGCGCGAGAGGGAAATACACTCTTCGCGGGCGGCCCTGAAAGCTGCCGCTGATGGAGCTGAGCTGAGGGCTCTACCGGGCAGATGGGAAGGGGCCGCGGGACAGCTGATTCTGCCGCTGCCATGGCGGCAGCAGCAGATGCCAGTTTTTGTTTTTTTTAAATTGACAGTTGATTCTGCCGCTGCCAAGGCAGCAGCGGCAGCAACAGAAGCCAGGTTTTTTGTTTTTTTTAAATTTACCTGGGCTGATGGGGGTTAGGACTGGAGGTGGGCTGATGGGGGGGAGTTAGGACTGGTAATGGGCTATGGGGGGGCTAAGATTGAAAATGGGGTGATGGGAGGGTTAGGACTGGAAGTGGGCTGTTGGGGGGCTAAGACTGAAAATGGGGTGATGGGAGGGTTAGGACTGGAAGTGGGCTGTGGGGGGCTTAGGACTGGTAATGGGCTATGGGGGGGCTAGAACTGGTAATGGACTGGGGGGGTTGCTAGGACAGGAAATGGGCTGAGCAGAAGGGGGGCTTGAACTGCAAACAGCTGATGGGGACGGGGTTTTGGAATGGAAATGGGCTGAGTGGAAGGGGGAGCTTGAACTGCAAATAGCTGATGGGGAGGGGGGCTTGGAATGGAAATGGGCTGTGAGGGGAGGGAGCTAGGACTGGAAATGGGCTTAGTGGGGGGGAGCTAGGACAGGAAATGGGCTGATGGTGGGGCTAGGATAGGACTGGAAATGGACTGATGGTGGGGCTAGAAGGGAGCGGATGCTGGGTGGGGCTGGAACTAGAAGGGAGCTGATGTTGAGGGAGGATTAGAATGAGATGGGGCTGGGAGAGTGAAATGGAGAGGGGAAAAATATTTTGTGTGAGAGGGAAGAAAAATCTACAATTGGCCGGGTATTGGGAGAGTAAGTGGGGATTGAGGATGGAGGGGTAAAATTTGAGTGGATGAAATAGGAATGAGGAAAGAGCAAAAGGAGAAAGATTAGTATGTTAAAGCAGATGTAGAGAGAGAGAATGGAAAAAAACTAGAAGAGAGAAGAAAGGACAAATGGACAGCAGACAATGGAGAGTTAGCAGAAGACACGAAGAAACCAGAAGAAAGTGGCTGGAACAACTGCAACTGAAAAAAATGCACAAAAGGTAGAAAAATATCTCTTTATTTTGAATTTATTAACTGGAATATGTCAGCTCTGGGAAATGTGCATTATTAACGTGTGCGCTTTTTATGGTAACATTATGCAAATATTTATGCAAAGGAGGCCCCTTATGCAAATGAGGTCCCGCGTCTTATGCAGCCCGCGGGTTACTTTACAAGTCCTCATTTGGCCCTCAAAGCAATTTGAGTTTGAGACCCTTGGGTTAAAGCAACCTAGTACCCATGTGATCAGATTTCAATTCCCACTGGCACTCCTTATGACCTTGGGCAAGTCACTTTACCCTCCACTGCCTCAGAAGAAAAGGCCTGGCAATCTACTTCCATTCATAGCTTGCCAAGAAAATCCAGGGACTGCTGGGTCGCCAGGAGTCAACACTGACTTGATGGCACTTTAAAAAAAAAAACTTGTATTCAATGACTTAAGTACACACACAGTTTGACAGCACATGTACACACATACAGAATACAAGATGTTCCTGGAGAGAGGAAGGCCAAGAAGAAAAAGCACACATCTGCAGAAAAGAAGATACAATTCAACAGTAGTCTTTGCACCCTTCATTCCTTAGCAATTGAAGGAGGCTCGATAGGTTACAAAAAATGAACTTCATTATTATGAACGAAATAATGAACATCTTGCAAGCAAGGAAGTGGCCGGCTTATTGCTTTCTACTTAGTTGTTTCCCCCATGGGACATTATGTTGGAACCTTTGGTCTCCCCTCCTCAACTGGTACAAAGACACAGCTGGAGCACTCATAAGCCATCTCATACTGTATTTGATTTCTCACAACATTAATCTTTGCTTGTCCATATTTTCAAACCAAAACTCCATAACAAATTTCTCTTTGAAAATTAACTTATGTCTCTACACATAGGGGGTTATTCTGTGCTACGAACAGCGGGGAAGGATGGCCCGACGGTTGTGCAGGGAAGTTAGATGGGGGGCAGGGAATGGGCAGCCCGGGGATGGAGTCTGGGCAGGCAGCAGGCGGTCGCTGGCCCTGGACGTACAGGGCCGTTTCTAATGTCAGCCCTGTACGTTCATGGCCAGTGACATGTGCGGGGAAGTTATTCTACCTTTGAGTTGGAATAACTTCCCTTGACATGTCTTTATTTTAATGCCAGGGCTTGGATGGGGCAGGGGGGGCCAGGGGACATTCCCCGCAGTCCAACCCTGGCCTTAGGAGGCCAGATCGGGGGTTGGGCAGCGGGGAATAAACCCCTTTTTCAGGCAGCCGGCATCTCAGCTCTTCAATGGAGTTGCGGTGCCATGGCAACATGACGCCATGGCGCTGCGGATCCAGTGAGGAGCCTTGGCTGAGTTAGCTGGGGGCAGTCCTGCACATGCAGGCCATACTGAATCGCAGTCCCGGCCTGCATGTGCAGGACTGTTCGTGATTCTGATCCCGTGGGGCTAGACATGCCCTGCGGGATCAGAATCGCGTTCCCCTCTGTGCCTCCAGTTCAGACCGGAGGCACATAGGGAATCTACGTGCGGGACGGAATCGGGCCAATACTGAGTACCCATGGGTCTGCAAACTATCCAGGTAGTTCAAAGACATTCATCTCCCATTTAATAAATAAATGGTTCAAAAAATGTTTTTAAAAGTTTGAAGGTGGCACTACTTTACAAATTTGAGTTATCTCTATGCTAATTATTTAACAAAACAGAGATGATGATCTTGAACCATTCCACTGTACCTGATTTCCCAAAAGAATGTGAAATCGATGCTCAAAAGATGCCCATTTCTACAGAAGTCAATTATCTATGAATGCTGATTGATTCAGCGCGGTCCTTTCGGCCACTTATTAGAGGCCTTGTTCGCGGATCTTTTTTTAAGCTTCGTGAGGCATGCCAAGTTTTTTTTTCAATCTAACAACGTCTGGTCTTGTCACCATTAGATTATACCAATTCCAGTTAGTTTGGTCTCCCTTCCTCTGTCATTAAGCCTCTGAAGATGATTCAGAATTCCTGCAACCTGGCTTATTTCAGGTGTTTCTTTGTCTGATCACAAGGCACCAGTTCTTGCTTCCCTGCATTGACTTCCTATTAAATGCCAAATACGATTGAAAGTTTTGATATTGTTTAAGGCTGCTAGATTAGACTTATTTTTTCCAGCTTCTTTTCCATTAAAATTTCAAAGCCCCTGAGATACATGGAATTAGGATTCAGAATAGATTCATTTCTCTATTGGGCCTGATCATGTGGAACCATCTACCTCTGGATTTTTATAAGAAATTGAAGGCATTCCATTTTACTCAGGACTAGGAAGTGAAGGCATGTTAACTGCAAGGGTTGCATTCTAAGCTGGCTTATTTTTAGAAGATTCAGTTTGTTTCGTATTTTTGCTCTTTTGTCCCTGTATGTGTTATTTTGTGTTTGCTTCTGGTGTCATGTACTGTCTTGTCTTGTACTGTTTTGTCTTCTTTATTTTTTCATATACTTTTTTTAAACACCACAGACCTTTCCGTGATATGTACAATAGATAGCTTGTTAAATACATTATAATTGGAGGAATAGAGACTAGAGATTTGCTTGCTGAGTTTCTCAGTACCAGCCCTGAGTCTTCCTGAAATCAGCAATGGAAACCTGAGCTATGAAAGGCGGACGGCTGTGCGAAAGAGCAAGACAAATTGGAACATGGGATGAGGAGTGAAAATGGGATAGGGGGAATAGCTGAACAGAGATAAGAAGGATGCTAAACTGACCTATGTTTTAGTGTAAAGTAACCATATTAGCCCTAGAAGAAAAATGGAATCTTTGAAGGCTACTGTAACTTTTTATTGGACTGACAAAATAAGATGTTGTAATAATGAACTTTCAAGACCTTATTGTCAGGTATCTTATTTGAAGTGACTTATGTATATTATCTTTCTTAATACTAATGTCTTGTCCAAGAAAAAGATATTTAAAAGTATGAATAGACAGGTACTGTCAAGGAATCAAGTTTTTGAAGAATTTCTAATTTTAAAGTTACTTTTTCACTAGAATCAGCCCTTTCATGCCAGACTGATCAACAGCTGGCGGGAATGCATAGTCCTCAACTGTCAGTGTCTCAAAGTCTTTTTTAGGACAGCTTGACATTTTAATGCTCTTTTCCAAATTTTCTTCCCTCAAACACACACACTGTGCACATGCAGTTCTTTCCCATGGTGGTGTTCTGAGTAGAAAACCACTTACAATGCAAATATAGTAACTGGGTTATGTAGAAAAAACCTTGGGATGCCTGTGAGATTTAAATTCAAAATAACCGTCAATGTCATGCCATCAAACTGTTCACAATAAAAGCACCAAGTACTGTTTGCAAAAAATTATTTTATCCCCTGGTCAGAATATGCTGCATATTTATTTATTTTTATTTTATTTAAAAGGATTTCTATACGACCTTCTCCTTCAATCAAGGCGGTCTACACAGCAAACAGTCAAAAGTAAGGGTTTATGTGTGTTCATGCAGTGATATAGTGCGTGCATGTGCAGTGATGTACCGTAGATTCCTGTTGAGCTTTTTACAGCGTGCGCTATTATACAATCCTATGTAAATGGGGAAGGGGAGGGGGGTTGGTCTATGGTCTTGACTGGTGAGTAGTTCATGTGACGTCCCCGTAGTGTTCAATGAAGAGTGTTGTCTTAAGCTGCTTCCGAAAGTCCATGATGTCTGTTGTTAATCGTAGGTCATCGGTGTTAGACCGATCGTAGGTAATCGGTGTTAGACCGAGATAGACTGGGTTGCAGAAGTCTAGTATTGGGGTTATTAGTGCCTGGCAGACTGTGCGGAAGTGCTCCAGGGAGTGGAAGAGTTTGAGGTGTCAGATTAGTCTCATCCTGTGGTAGGCGTTTTTGGTGGTTCTGCTTATGTGTGATTGTAGATTCAGCTCTTTGTCTAGAGTCACTCCGAGGTATTTTACTTCTGGTTTTATAGGTATGGTTGTGTTGTTTACCTTGATGTTGAGTGGCGGGACGAAGTCGGTGTTTTGGGTGATGATTAGTGCCTCTGTCTTGCTGTAGTTTATGGTCAGGTTGTTGTCTTGAAACCATCTGGTCATGTGCATGAGACAGTTTGATATTTTGGAGTAGTCTGGGTTGTCGAGTGTGATTGGTGTGTATATCATGATGTCATCGGCATAAATTGTGTATTGTATATTGTATATTGTGTTCTTTCATGATATCGCATATTGGCTGAATGTAGAGGTTAAATAAAAGCGCCGATAAGGTGGATCCTTGTGGTACGCCTTGCAGGACCTTTATGGGTCGGGATGTGTTGGGGCTGACCTTGACCTGTATCTGTCTGTCCTTTAGGTATAAGTGGAACCACTTCAGGGTGGATCCATGTAGCCCAATGTTCTGTAGTCTTTCCAGTAGAGTTCTGTGATCCACTGTGTCAAACGTTGGTGAAATGTCGATGAAGATCATCAGTATTCCGTTCTTGCAGTTGTATATGAGGTGGAGTATGTTGTTGAAGAGGTATAACAGGAGTGTTTTGACTCCTTGGTTGGGGCGGAAACCATGTTGGTTGATGTCTAGTGGTGCGTGGTTGTCAATGTGGTCTTGTAGCTGATGCTGTACTGCCTTCTCAATAATTTTTGCCAGTAGAGGTATGCTTGAGATCGGTCTGTATGCTGCTGGATTGTTCTTATCGAGTGGGGATTTCTTCGGGATTGGTCTTATAGTGGCGAGCTTTAGCTGGTTCGGCATGTTTCCTTGGGTCAGTGAACTGTGCACCATGTTGTGTATGGTGTGGATGAAGTTTGACTTAGTAGCTTTGATCCATGTCACTGGGCATGGGTCTGTTGGAGCCGTGCTTGTATTGAGTGCGCTGATGATGTGAGAGAGCTGCTCCGTGGATGGGGTGCTGAATGTGCCCCAGGTTTTCGGGGGTGTGGTTGGTTTGGTGGTTGTGTTTGATTTTGGTTGTAAAGAGGAATGGAATTTTTCTTGGATGTGGTCTGCAAATGCTTGTGGGTCTACTTGGACTTTGCTTTCGGTCTTCTGTTCCTTGGTGAGGGTTTTCACAATTTCAAAGAGCTCTCTTGGTTTGTTGTTGGATTTGAGTATAATGTTTGTGTGGTATTCTCTCTTTGTTTGGTTGATGAGTTTGTTGTAGTCCTTTTGCTTTGTTAGATATAGCGCCTGGGTATTGGGCGACTTGCTGTGTCTCCATCGCCGTTCTAACTTTCTAAGTTCCCTTTTTTCGCTCCATATGACTTTTGAGTACCATGGTTTGTGATGTAATTTGGTGCAACAAGTTTTCTTGGGTCTGTATTCTGTGGCTTTGGCGGCAGCATTGATGATGTTGTTCCAGTTTCTGATTTGAGCCTCTAGATCATCTGCTTCTGAGTTCAGGTATGGTAGAGTGTCCTGTAGGAATTGGTCCCTGTCAAAGCTCTTGAATCTTCTTTGTGTGGGTGGGTTGTCCAGGTTCTCGTCTTGCTTTCCTCTTTGTGGCACAATATTTATTTTAATTATGTGTTGGTCTGACCACGGTACAGGTGTGACAGTGGAGGTCTGCATATGATATAATGGAGTATGTTACTAGATTGGACAATAAAAACAAATGGCGGATATGCTCTAACTAACAATACAGATTAAAATAGAAACATAGAAACATGACGGCAGATAAAGACCAGTCAAAGAAATTAATTCAATTTGTTTGACAAGATCTACCTCTAATAAAACTATGCTGCCTCAGAAACCTCACTATCCTCTGTTTTAGAAACATTCTCATTAATTTACTCACCACAGAGGTCAGACTAACTGTCCTGTAGTTCTCAACCTCATCCTTACTTCCACTTTTGTGTAAAGGGGCTACATGTGCCTTTCTCCAGGTCTCTAGGACTACTCCTGACTCTAAAGAAGCATTGAAAAAGTCAGACAATAGAGCTACTAGACTTCCCTAAGTTTCTTGAATACTCTCAGATGTATCCCATCCAGCCACATTGCTTTGTCCACTTTTAGTTTAGCTAGTTCCTCATGAACAGTCTTCAGAAAATCATTCAAGATGCCCTTCACTTCTGTTCCTATTTGTGATGTTTTCTGAGGTCCTGCTCCTGGCCTTTAATTTGTGAACACAGAACAAAAAATATTTGTTAAGCAATTCTGCTTTATCCTCATCATCGTCTACATATTCCTTTCATTCACCTTTGAGTCAGACAATACCACTTTTTCACTTCTTCCTCTCACTGACTTCTGGAAAATGTCTTGTTCCTCTCTGCCCCCTCCCCCCATTTTACTGCCTATTTTTTTCTTCCATTTCTATCTTTGCTTTCCTGACTACTTTCCTAACTTCTCATAGCTTTTCCAAATATTGATGCTTGTCTTCCTCTTTCTGTGATCATCTATATTTTATGAAAACCACCCTCTTTTTCTTCACCTTTTCAGCTACTTCTTTTGATAACCATAATGGCCTCCTTTACTTTCCTATTAAATAGATTTCTTGCCCTTAAAATAGCCCCTTTCAATTTTGCCCACTGCTTTTCTACATCCCATCCCACTAACAACTTCTTGAGGTATTGTCCCATCTTGGCAAATTTAGTTTTCCTAAAGCCTAGGACCCTCACTTTTGAATAGACTTTATCAGCCCTAGTCCTAATACTGAACCATACTATCTGGTGATCACAGAATATGAGATGATCACCCACTATAACATCAGAAACACTCTCTCCCTTCGTAAGCACCAGGTCCAAAATGCCCCATCATGTGTAGGATCTGTTACCAGTTGCCGGAATAGTTCTCCCTGTAGAAAATCCAGGATCTCCTTACTTCTAGATGACACTGCATCAAGGACATGACAATTAACATCTGGCATATTGAAAATCACCTATCAGTAGCACTTATTCTGTCATGGCAATACTGCAAATGTCTTAAATCTTTATCCACTACTTCTGTCTGTGAAGGAGATCTGTATATCACATCAATGAAAATGAATGCCCCTTTACTTCTTTCTAATTTAACCCAAAGTGCCTCCTCCTTCCCTTATAAGCCCTGTAATTCTGTAACTTTAATAATACTTTTTACATATAGTGCCATCCTCCTTCCCTTCTTCTTACCCTGTCTTTCCTGAATAAAGTATAGCCCAGTATAACTACAGCCCTGTCATGACTGTCTGTGAACCATGTCTTCGTGTGTGTATATGCTGTTGAGTCAATACTGATTTCTGATGACCCAGCAGCCCTGGGTTTTCTTGGCAAAGTATGACCTGAAGTTGATTGCCAGGCCTTTTTTTCAAGGAAATGAAGGTAAAGTGACTTGCTCAAGGCCACTAGGAACACAAATGGGAATTATATGCTAGTTTCTTGGTCACAAGGCCACTGTTCTAACCACTAGGCTACTCATCCACTTCACAGCCACCACTAAATCCAAGTTAGCCTCTTCTATTAAAGCCTTAACATCTGGAAGATTCCTTCCCATACTATGGGCATTAATGCACACTGCTGTCCAGATGTTGCCCCTTTACCCATTTCTACCCATCCCCAATTTAGTTTAAAGCCTTCTTCATTAGGTTAGCCAGTCTGCTGTGGAAGACACTAACCCTTTTTGGATAGGTGGACAGCATCTCTACTCAAAAGCCCTTGAAAAAGAATTCCATGATCCAGAAAACCAAAATGCTATTTATGACATCATCCACGCAGCCATGCATTCTTTTCCAGGATGCAAGCTTCTCTGCCTTGGCCTTTACCCTCAACAGGGAGGATTGAAGAGAACACCATCTGTCTACCTATTTGCTTCACCCTCTCTCCTAGAGACATGAAGTCACTCTTGATATGCTCAAAGGAATACCTAGCAATATCATTTGTGCTGACATGGATGAGGATTGATGAGTCTCAGAAAACTCTATGTAATTTCTCAGATTTTGGTGCCTGGCAGACAGCACACCTCCCTGGACATCAAGTCCAGTCGGCAGATGGCTATCTCTGTACCTCTACCCTTCACTTCCTTGCGGTCACTGATTCTGCAGCTTTGGGGTGCTTGAGCTCTGGTTCTTCTCATTCCTTGGATGTTTTTACCTCCTCTACTTCCAGGACTGTATACTGGTTCTTCAATTCAAGGGCTGATGGAGTTGGATTGCCAATTCTGCAGGTTCTGGTGATTCATGTCCAACTCTCTTCTTTCTGTAGCATAACATCTTTACCTTTGTCAGAGAGCTTGGATGCCTCAAGAAGCATCTTATCAATGTACTTCTTGCTGTCACGATGCTTCTCAGCTCACCACCTCTTCTCTCAGCTCCTCCACTTGTTTCAGGAGGGCTTCAGCTAGCAGGCATCTTGCACATGGGTATGTAAATATATATGTAAGTATAAATATATATATATATGCATATTCAGCAGAGACTACAACCATACCTGGAATGATAACTATCTGAAAAGGTGAAGAATGAGAGACATCATCGTGGATGTGAGATGGATCCTTGAAAAGACAAAAGAATATCAAAAGGATATCGATATGTGTTTTATTGACTACAGCAAGGCTTTTGACTGTGTGAACTATGAGAAACTCTGGGCCACATTAAGAAGCATGGGTATACCAAAACACTTGATAGTTCTCTTGCACGGCCTTTACATTGATCAAGAAGCAATAATTCGAACAGAACAAGGAGAAACGGAATGGTTTAAAATCAGTAATGGTGTACAACAAGGCTGCTTACTTTCCCCCTACTTGTTTAATTTATATGCACAACAAATCATCAGAGAAGCAAGACTGAAGACAACTGAGTTGTGAAGATTGGTGGAAGATTCATCAACAACCTTTGCTATGCTGATACCATATTACTTGTTGAAAGTGAAGATGATCTTAAACATTTGCTTCTCAAAATTAAGAAACAAGGTCTTAAAATGAGCTTGCACCTTAATGTAAAGAAGATGAAGATCCTGACAACTGACAAAATCAATAAGGTTATCATTGATGGAGAAGAAATTGAAATAGTTGACAACTTTAACCTACTTGGATCAACTATCAGTAAAGAAACAAGAAGCAGTCATGAAATCCGACGACTTATTGCTCTTGGCAGAAGGGCTATGAAGGACCTAATCAAGACTCTCAAGAGCAGAGAATGTCTCTCTCCATATAAAGATTCGACTTGTTCAAGTCATGGTATTTTCAATAACATCATATGGATGCAAAATTTGGACAGTGAAAAAGATAGACAGGAAGAAAATCGATGCCTTTGAATTATGGTGCTGGTGACAAATACTGTGTTTACCATGGACTGCCCGAAGAACAAGCCGGTCGGTACTAGAGGAGATCAAACCTAAGCTTTCTTTAGAAGCTCAGATGACAAGACTTTGACTTTCATATTTTGGACACATCATGCGAAGAGAGAGATTGTTAGAGAAAGACATCATGCTTGGCAAGGTTGAAGGTCAATGCAAAAGAGGAAGGCCAGCAATTAGATGCATCAATACATGAACAGCAGCTATGGGTGCCACTCTATCAACAATGAGCCACCTGACTGATGATCGAACATAGTTTAGGACAACTATCCAGAGGGTCGCCATGAGTCGACACCTACTTGACAGCACTTAACAATATCTGCATATCAATGTTGCTCCTGAATTCTGCCATTCAGCGTCCCCCAGTCTTTCCCCAGCACCTGCTTTCTGTCTCCATGACTTCACCCCTGCTCAATCTCTTCCTTTCCAAGTGATCCACAATACTAATGGTAGCAGCAGGAGCTTCTTCCTGTACTGATGCTGATCTGCTCAACTCTTCAAATTCCCTCCTGCATTCTCCTCCCCTTGCACTTCATTCCTGTTTCCCCTTTCACTCTCCTTCCCCTTCCCCTTACCTGCTGCAGCTTTGTACTTCTGCACCTCCTTCTACCGGCAGTGCACAGTGAGCAATTTAATGAAAAATCATGTCAGAAAAAAGTGTTTCCCTCTCTACTGTCACTGTTGCTGTTTTGATACTGACTACTGGTGGTGCGCACATTTACAACTCATATCAGGTACTTCCTCTCCCCACTGCTAATCTTGTGAGAAACAGCTTGCAAGATTAACGGCAAAAAGAGGAAGCTCATATTGTGATTTTTAAATGTGTGCTCCACTGCCACTAGTGGTCAGTGTCAGAACAGTGGCTCCTACCTTCCTGGATTTTTCATGAAATTGGTGAGTTTAAAATGTGCACGCCACCAGTCAGTCTTATTATTATTTTTAAATTCTCTACAGACAATGCATCCCCTTATTGCCTATCACTGGGGCAGACTGCAACCCACCTTGATATGCCACTATGGACTGATAATCCTGAAAGAGTCAGAAATGCTGAAAAGGTCCATGTTACTTTTAGCACCGTCTTTTTGCTGTATGCATGTTGTCTTCTCTTTAGATTTATGAATCAGCTGTCAACAAAGATTTTAGCATGCCAGTTAATGACTTGGTCCCTGAATCCTAGATCTCATCTGCCAGTTGTCTGCCCATTCACTTTTAAGTAAGTACTTCCATAAAAGCAGAATCTCATTGTATATAATATGACAGCTTTGTCTCTGCTAAAAATGGCAATATTGTTGTTCATCCCTTCTTCTAGATCACAGAGTATGTCTCATTTTTTGTAATTAACTTCTTGTATTTTCCCTGGAATTCAAATAAGATAAACCAGTGTACAGCTGACTGATAGTGTTTTAAATCCCTCTTTGAATATAATTACTATATATGTAAATCTTAAGGAACTTGCCTGTCCTTAATTGATCCAAGGAAAATTAAGTATAATGGCCAATCCACCATTTCACATATTTTTTTGCAGTACCTTCACTAATTTCATCTGGGCGTAGAGTGCTTGTATGTGGTTCTGTAGGCAGGAGCGGCTGAAGATAATCTACTGCCTGAGGTGAGATATAAGCTGCCATCCTCCCTCCCTCCCCCCCCCCCCCAGCAGCCAATATACTGACTTTGCACACTGGATTGGCATGCTATTAAATGTGACCATATATTTTGCAAAAACAAAGGAGATGCCAGGTGATCACAAACCAAGGAGCAAAATGAAAAAGCAAGAACCACAGCTAGTTTAATTTTGGTATTATAAACTGTGCTGTGCTTCTTGCATTTTTTTTAACATATTTTTATTTTATTTATTTATTTAAAACTTTCTTATATACCGCCTCTTCCATAGATCAAAGGCGGTTTACATATAACAAGTGTAACAAAAACAGGTTTTACATAGAACAGATTTTTAAATTATTTACAAATCAACTTTTAAATAAAAAGCGGTTTACATATAACAAGTGTAACATGAACAGGTTTTACATAGAACAGATTTTTAAATTATTTACAAATCAACTTTTAAATCAACAGTTTTTAAATTATTGACAATCAACATGATTGTGAGTAACTATATTATTAATTGTAAACAACTATATACAGGAGTAGTAGAGTAGGTAGCTTAGGTAGACATTTGTTGGATTCAATCATCAACGTTGAGGTTACGGTGTGATCGTCTGCATTTAAGGTGGGTTTGTGATCTGTATTGTGTTTGAGAAGTGTTCTGTGAATAAGTGGGTTTTAAGTTCTCTCCTGAATAGATGGAGGTCCTTTATCATTCGGAGATTTAAAGGTAGTTTGTTCCATATGGCGGGTGCAGCATATGAGAATGCTCTGGAGCTCGTGGTTTTTTTTGTTTTACGGATAGTGTTTTGTATGGCTAACGAGTATGTTGCATTTTGTCTTCGTGTTCTGTGTTCTGGTGGGGCTTGCAATAGGGTGGTTAGATGAGATGGAGAGATGTCATTGATGAGTTTAAATGTGGTTATGATTATTTTGTATGTTATTCTGCTATTTATGGGGAGCCAGTGCAATTCAAATAAGATGGGAGTTATGTGGTCGGTCAGGCGAGCTTTCGTTGTTACGCGAGCGCAGATATTTTGGGCTCTTTGGAGGAGGTTAGTGTTTGCTAGTGGTAGACCGTTTAGGAGACTATTACAATAGTCGAAGTGGGGAGTGATGAGTGCACTGATGACCGATCTGAAATCGTGGGAGTCTAGGAGTGGTCTTAGGTGTTGTATGGTTTTTAGCTTGAAGAATATTGTCTTAACTGTTTGCTTTATGTGAGGGATCATACTGAGGGTATGGTCTAGAATTATTCCTAAGTATTTCACCTCTTTCTTGATTGGGATTGTTGTGTTGTTTATTGTGATGGTTTCCGGGAAGGTTGCGTTTAGTTTTCTTGCTACAAACATTGCTTCCGTTTTTTTTCAAGTTGATTTTGAGGTGGTTATTCTCAAGCCAGGTGTCTGTCTCTTTGATACATTCAGACATATTCTGGTATGTGGGGTTGTTTGTGTTAATTGGGAGGGTGAGCATGATGTCGTCAGCGTAGATATAATGGCTAACTTTGTATTTTTTGAATATACTTGTGATAGGTTGGAGGTAAATGTTGAAGAGGAGTGCTGAGAGAGCTGAGCCTTGGGGTATGCCTTGGTCTTGTGTGAAAGGTTCTGATGTGTTTTGGCCTAGTTGAATGCGTATTACTCGGTGGGTTATATATGAGATGAACCATTGGAGGATTGTCCCGCTAATTCCTATATCTTGGAGTCTGTTAATTAGTGTATTGTGGTTGACACTGTCAAAAGCGGCTGATATGTCTATGAAAATGAGGAGGAATCCTTGATTGTTATCGTCTGTGCCTTTAATGAGGTTATCTAACAGTGTTATTAGTAGGGTTTCTACCCCGTGAGATGGGCGGAATCCAAATTGGTGGGAGTCAAGGGGGGCATGAGAGTCAATATGGTCCTGGAGTTGAAGTTGTATGATTTTTTCAATTATTTTGGCTACGAATGGTATGCTGGCTATAGGCCTATATGAGTTTGGATCCTTTGGGTCTAATTTGTTGTTTTTTAAGATGGGTCGTATGGAGGTGAGTTTTAGGGGATCGGGCATTAAGCCTTGGGCAAGGGATTGGTTTACTATCGGTTGGATATGTACAGCGAGTTCAGTTTTTGAGGCTTTTATCCATGAAACTGGGCATGGGTCAAGGGGGGATGTTGTAGTATTGATCATTGTTATGACATTGAGGAGGTGTTTTTGGTCAATTTCGTGGAAGGTTGTCCATTTAAATGGTTGTTTTGGGTCTGAGTGCATAGTTATAGTTTGGATGCTCGTTCTGTTTTTTTAGCTTCTCAGCAAAGTGTGTAGCTAGGGTTTGTACTTTTATGTCTAGGTGATCCGGTTCAGTTGTTTGGGTTTTGGTAAGGGATTTTACGATATTGAATAGTTCTCTTGGGCGGTTGATCGCCATATTTATCACTTTAGAGTGGTAATCTTTTTTAGCTTTGTTGATTGTGTTTTTGTATATATTGAGTAGTGAGAGATATTGGGCTTTGTTGTCTTCAGACTTTACTTTTCTCCAAATTTTCTCTTGTTTTCTCAATTGTTTTCTTAGAGTGGAGAGATTTTTAGTAAACCATTTTTCAGATCTTTTTGGAGGTTGTTTTTGTGTGAGCTGGGTGGGGGTTGCTGCGCTTTTTATAGTTGAGTTCCATTGGTCTGTTAATTCATTGACGTTGGTTGTGTATGTTGAGAGTTTAGGTATTACTTCATTTAGGAAGGTATCCTTGTTAAAGTGGGTGAAGCAAGATTTGTGTGGAGGGATGGCTGGTGTGGTGTTGGGGGGTGCTGTGGGTGTGGTGAGGTTAAAAGTTATTAGATGGTGGTCTGACCAAGGTACATTGGTTATTATTGGAGGGGTATGGAGTTGTTGTTTATTGAGTATTGCAGGAAGGAAGATGAGGTCTAGGGTGTTTCCTTTTATGTGTGTGGGGGTGTGTATGATCTGCATATAGCCCATTTCTGTCATGGTGTCCATGAAATGTGTCGTGTGTTGTGCATTGATTGACGGTAGATTCAGGTCTCCTAGTATGATACGAGGTTTTTTTAGGGAGGCTGTACAGGCAAGTTCTAGGATAGGGGTGAGGTTTTTATGATCAGCTGAGGGGGGTCTGTAGATAAGGGAGAGTGCGAGGGTTTTATTTTCTATACAGATGATGTCTAGACCCTCTAAGTTGTTTATATCTGTTAGAGTGTATTGGAGATCTTTTTTAGCGAGGATGAGGGTTCCCCCTCCTCTCTTCGCTTCTCTGTGGCTGGAGAAAAGGTCATATTGTTGTATATTGAGTTGGTTTATTATGATTGTATCGGTGGGGGTTAGCCAGGTTTCAGTGATGAGGAATACGTCAGGTTTTTCGTCTCTGATTAGGTCATTGATTATAGGTATTTTGTTTTTTATGGATCTGGCATTTAAAAGGATAAACTTTCTAGGGGGGTGTGAGTTAGAAGTGGTGTTTATATCGTTAGGTGGTTGCAGGTTTATTTGTATCAATCTTGAATGAGGTCTGTGGGGGTGGGCTCGGTGGGTTGGGTTAAGTGTGTAATTGTGTGTTTGTAATGTATTTCTGTATGGATTGTGTATAATAGGGATGTTGTTGTGTGTTACATAGCTTGATTTGTGTGTGCATATGATGTGTATTAGTATATTCTATATATTCTATATCCAAAGAAACCTTCTCCCAGGAATGAGTGCAGAGGACGTTTCCACATAGAACTCAACCAGTGTTCTCACCAGAAATTTCGGCATGAATGAGTAGCTAGGTGGGTCACATTATAAGCTGGCAGGGAGCAGACAAAATAATTAGTCATCTTTCCTTTTTCCATTCCTGCTCATTATTTTGCCATGTCGATTCATCAGATTATGTTAGCAGGGTAGTCAGTAAAATCAGGTGGGTGGCGCACCCACTCAAAAAGTCCTGGGAGAACACTGTCAACATGCACACAATAATTTCTGATTCGAGTGTCATCTCAGTATCAGCAATATAAATCTTCACCAGTCATGGACATGTTGTGAGGTAATATAAATTACTCAGGATCTATAGAGAAAATCTACCATACTATAAGAGCATCAACTTCCAAAACTCACATAAAGAGCCTACCCGGAAAACAGCAGCACTCTAAGGGGTTAATGTGGCAAAAACGTGCAGATAGCATGGCTTTAGCTGCAAAAGCTCTGCGTTATCTATTGGGAGCGTGCACAGCATTTCCCCAACAGATAATGCACCAAAATTGCAGAGAGCATTTCCCAGCAGTACCATGGATGCACATAATGCCCCCTATTGAGGTGGCATTATGAGCACCCATGTTATCTGCAACTTTGGCAGTTACCGTATGCTGTTGACACCTGCAGTAACCGTGCATTGCACACACATCCACTCTCCGTCAATATCCCGCCCACTCATACAGATAAAATGGTTTCTGCAAATAACGCAGAAAATTGCTGTTATCTGTTAACACACCCAAATAGCATGCACTATCTGCTGCATTAACAGTTAGCTGAGCTTAGTAAACATTCTCCTATTTCTTTTTGCAGTGGGCCCTAGAATATCCATAGACCTAGGCAGAAAACTAAAGAAGCGAGATTACTATCGATCCTTATATAGAAACTCCATGCTAACAGAATACCTACATAGTAACACAGTAGATGACGGCAGATAAAGACCAGCATGGTCCATCTAGTCTGCCCAGCAAGATGGCAAGAGTAGGTGCAGGCCACCCCTCCCCATGTCTTTGTTTAGGGGTGAACCCACCACTCCATGTAGGACACCCCTATTTGTTGAGACATTAGATGGTTCCGAAGTTATATGTTTCAGTTTATTTTGTTTTTATCCTGTTGCTGTAAAGGGATCCACTGTGTTTGTCCCATGCCGTTTTGAATTCCGTCACCGTGTTTGCCCCCACCTCTTCCATTGGGAGGGCATTCCAAGCATCTACCACCCTTCTAGTGAAAAAATATTTCCTGACATTGCCTTTCAATTTACCACCTTGCAGCTTCATGTTATGCCCTCTAGTTTTACAGCTTCCCCGTCTTTGGAAGAGGTTTGTAAGTATTTAAAGGTCTGAATCATATCTTCCCTGTTCCTCCTCTCCTCCAAAGTGTACATATTTAGGTTTTCAAGTTTCTTTTCATAAGGTTTCTGATGCAGGCTCCAAATCATTTTGGTTGCCTTCCTCTGAACAGTTTCCAGTCTTTTTACATCTTTTGCAAGATATGGTCTCCAAAACTGAACACAGTATTCCAAGTGAGGCCTCACCAGCACTGTTCCCTCTAAGCTGTGCGCATGTGCGTGCGCACACACCTCGCCGAGAGAGCGCACATACTTTCCAACAGAGCGCACAAAAATTACGGCTCTCATTCTGATAGAAAACAACACAGACGTCTTAAAATTTAAAAGTTATGATTGTAATTACTAGAAATTTCCCACTTCATTTAGTAATCGTCTATTTTCATTTAATTTGATTAAAATCAATGTGGTGTACATACTGTATTCTGATGTGTAGTCAAATTTTAAAGTATATAACTCCGAGTGACATTATGTAGCGCACAAAAATTTAACCTTCCTTTAAAAGCTGCACACAGCTCATATTTTATGCGCACACAGCCTACAGAAAATTAGAGGGAACATTGCTCACCAGTGACTTGTACAGTGGCATAAGTACCTCTTCCTTTCTGCTGGTAATCCCTCTTTGTATGCAGCCCAACATCTTCCTGGCTTTTGTCACCGCCTTGTCGCACTGTTTTGCCACCTTGAGATTATCAGAGATAATCACACCAAGGTCTTTCTCCTGAACCGTGCACACCAACCTCTCGCCCCCTATCTTGTATATTTCCCTTGGATTTCTGCTACCCAAGTGCATGACGCTGCACTTTTCGGCATTCAATCGTAGTTGCCAAGCATTAGACCATTCTCCACAACTATGATTTAATGCCTTGGTAACACGCTGAGAATATAGCTTCATCCTCACCAAGCATAAAATAAATTAGCACAAACTAAAAATACAATTATGTAGACAAAAATTAAATTGAAATCCCAAAACCCCAGACTGCATGCAATACACCAGAAAAATGGAAAGATCTTCAGATGCCCCTTTACTGTGCAGCGTATTAAGATAAAATATATGGATTCCACCTCTCGAGGTGGGGCAGCCACCCATGAAGCCAAAGAACAGTCCTCACATATGGTTGACATCAGTGCCGACGGAACCCCCACAGAAGCATCTCACCAGCTTTCAAAGAAAACCTTTGGGAGATGCACCACACATGCGAGGTCCCCTTCCTGCCCAAGGGTGCCATCTTGCCTCAGTCTCCTTTTTGCCATGGAGCCCCCTGGTCATCTGTCCTGTTTCTCCCAGAAAAAGTGTGGTTTTTTTATTTGTTTCTGTCCGGTTTGCATACTATTTCCTTTCCTGCCCCCAAACCAGCTTGTCTCGGCATCCCTCCTTTGGTTTATTCCTTTGTTTTTGTTTTTTCCGTCGAAGTATCCCTTGACCAGTGTTTGCGCCTTTTTTCAGCTGAAGGCCTCGGATCCCTGCCAGGCAGCAAGGAACACTTTTTTTCCTGATGGCTTCCAGCAGCTTCAAAAAGTGTGATCGGTGCAGCAAGATGATGTCCCTCACCAATCTGCACAACTGCTGCCTCCAGTGCCTTGGCCCAGAACACAACGACTCGAAATGCGAACTCTGCAGGAACATGACCTCAAAGGCCTTTAAGAGACATCGGCAGCAGCAGGAAAATCTTTTTATAGAAGTCCAAATCTATGCAAGAGTCTCCGGCAACACCCCATTCCAGGGCCTCCTCTGGTACCTCGGTGCCCCGCAAAGCCCAGGCCTCCTCAAAGTCTCGCGGCTGCAGTTCCTCTGAGAGGAAATCCCCAGAGGTGGAACACAAGAAGTCAAAGTCCTCGAAGACCTCTTCAGAGACTGGGTCCGAAAAGTCAGAAAATCTCACTCCACTCCCCGCAGTCCCCGGCATGAGTCGGAGGAGTCGGAGCACAAGTGGCCTCACAGGCTTCCCCAAAAAGAGTCATTGGTACCCACCGACCAGCCTCTGACACCCGAAGGCTTCATCGTTGAGTACTCCCCCTCGATGGAGCTGACGCCAGACCCAAAACCCTCGGCATCCGTGTCAAAGGCTGTGGAGTCAACTGGCATGGATACCAGGATGGCGGCCTTAGAGTGCAGTATCTCTGCCCTCGTGGCCCAGCAGTGGGTGTTCATGTCCGGTTCATCTGGTTTATCTGCCCCGATAACAGGAACCTCAACATCAAGGGCCTCTCCAGATGTGGAGCCGATCCTCGAGTGCCACCAGCCTCGAGAGCCTCATCGGAATCAGACAAGGTCCCGGTCCCATTCCTCAAATCACCAATCCTCCCTCGCAAGCCCACACAGCTTGGACTGTGACCACGAAGCCTCGGAATCGACCGAGGACTTCCAGTCCGATTGGGAGACCGAGGACGAGGAATCCCCAAACACTCGGCACCACGAAGACATACCTTCAGACCCATCCATCCCAGCATCCTGACGCTGTTCTCTACCAGAGGATGTTGCCTTCCTCGACTTTGTGCAGGACGTGGCTAGGACGCTTTCCATCGAGACGGAGGTGGAGGAGATCCCGCACACTGAACTTTAGATCTTCCAGTATGAGGCCCCCTCCGAAGGAGGTCCTCAAGCTACCCGTTCCGCTGATCCTAAAACACCTCCTTCTCTGCATGTGGGAGATACCAGCATCGGTGCCCATTGTCAGCCCATGTATCGAGTCCACTGAAGCCCTGGTTTCCAGAAAGCCCAATTCCCCACAACTCATTTGCCTTTGAGTCTGCTATGCGCAGATTTAAGAGCCAAAAGACCTATTCCTTGGTGCCCCCTGGCAGGGAGGCACAGACATTCAACTCCTTCAGCTGGAAGATCTTTCAGGCTCAATGCTAACATGTCAGGTCCAGTCCTACCAGCTCTACATCAGCATGTCCTTCAAAGAACTTGGTGGGCTCTCAGCAGGCCTCAACGGGGAACCCTTCCAGAGGTTCAAGTCACTGGCCTCGGCGGTCAAAGAGTGCTCAAAGTTCCTATTTTAATTTTAAAAAAAAAAGCTGAGGAGTCATGTTGAGCTGCGGCTTTACTAAACTTGTCCTCAGCTTTTTTAAAAATAAAAATCCAGCTGCTGCTGCTACCTTTTGCTGCAATCGGGACCGCAATAGCATCAGACAGTCCCGATTGAAGCAAATCCCCAAAACGTCCCTGCTCGGCTGGTCCGATGTTTGCAGCAGCACTTGGCCACAATCCAGCAGTTTTACTAGGGAAAAATGCAAACTTTACTTCTGCTGACTGCCTGATTCCAACTGAGCCCCGAACCTGCCCTCAGACTTCCTCTGCCCACAGTCCTGGAGCATGGTCATTATTTACTTATTAATTTTTAACCCATGGGTTACAAAATGCACGCCCTCTCTGACGCGATGCAGTGTGTCAGAGGGGGCAAGCATTTGCAGTCCTTCCAAGCGCAGAGTCGCAAAAGACCCTTGCCTTCTTTTTGTGTGTGTGTTTCAAGTCTGAGGCCCACTGCTACCACTGCAAACGCAGGAAAGGCGGTGGCGGGGGAGGATGCCCTGGGTTATCGTTTATTTGGGGGGAGGGGGTTGTTGTTTTTTTAGGCCTTGCGAGGCAGCTGCCACTGGCCTGTTTTTGGTGTCACTTTTTGCTGATCCTAAAATTTGCTGCCTGAGGGAGCCACGTCACCCTGCCTAATGATGGAACCGCCCCTGTCTGTAGAGACCTCTCAGTGATGTTTAAGCTGGGGTTGAGAGAAAGAAGGGGGGAAAAAACCTTGTAGGTTGCAAATGAAAGATCCTAGCATCCAAAAAGGCTACTGAATCGATGCTCAACACTAAACAGATGAAAAATGTTGGGCAACTAAAGAAAGCAATTCTTTAAAAATTAAGCAAAAGATATGGGGACCAATACTCAGTGGTGGCGACCAGCACTGATTTAAATTATGATCGGATATTCAATGTCAACGCTATATCCGGACACAGGTATTGTATATCCAGCATGCCTGGTTAGCGATATTCAGCCGCTGCCCGGTTAGCTAAACTGGCTAAAGTTAGGACAGTCTTTTTAGTGCCAGCGGCTGAATATCACCACCAGGGCCGGATTTACCTATACGCCATGTACGCCATGGCGTAGGGCCCACAGCTGGCAAGGGCCCACAAAAATAGAACAAATTAGCTTTTTTTTTTAAAAATAAAATTTAAAAAAAACTGCTGGCTGCCGCCGCGGGGCCCCCTCTGCTGCCGCGGCAGCATGGACTGACCCGCGGGAGCCCCCTCTGCAAGCTGAATCCATCGGTCCGTCGGTCCCTCCCTCCCTCCCTCCGTGCAGGCTGTGAGAGGCGCGAAGGGAGAGTGTCTCCCTCGCGTCTCTGTTAAGCCCGCAGGGGCTGATGGGAAATTTATGGGAAACGTCTGTCCTCCCCAAATCAATAAATGTTGCCCCCTGGTGATGGCCCCACCCTCTAAAGTATTGACCCCCCCCCCCTGTTGTTATATGTTACACCGCTTTGACCCGGTGAAAAGCGGTATATAAATGCAGTTAAATAAAAAAAAAATAATAAATAAATAAATGATGGGGTTAGGGCTGGTAATGGGCTGTGGGCTGTTGGGGGGGTTATAACTGGTAATGGGCTTTGGGGGGGTTAAGAATGGTAATGGGCTTTGGGGGGGGTTAAGACTGGTAATGGGCTGTGGGCTGATGGGGGCTGTCTGGTAATGGGCTATGGGGGGCTAGGACTGGAAAGGGGCTGGGGGGGTTAAGACTGGAGGTGGGCTGATGGGGTTAGGACTGGTAATGGGCTGTGGGCTGATGGGGGGGTTAGGACTGGCAATGGGCTATGGGGGGCTGACTGGAAATGGGTTGATGGGGTTAGGACTGGAAGTGGGCTGATGGGGGGTTAGGACTGGTAATGGGTTATAGGGGGGGCTTAAACTGAAAATGGGGTGATGGGGGGTTAGGACTGTAAGTGGGTTGATGGGGGGCTAGGACTGGTATTGGGTTGGGGGGTTGCTAGGACTGGAAATGGGCTGATGGGTGGCTAGGACTGGAAATGGGCTGATGCAGGGACTAGAAGGGAATGGATGCTGGGTGAGGCTGGAACTAGAAGGGAGCTGATGTTGGGGGAGGATTAGAATGGGATGGGGCTGGAAGAGTAAAATGGAGAAGGGAAAAATATTTTGTGTGGGAGGGATAAAAAATCTACAATTGGCCGGGTATTGGGAGAGTAAGTGGGGATTGAGGATGGAGGGGTAAAATTTGACTGGATGAAATAGGAATGAGGAAAAAGCAAAAGGAGAAAGATTAGTATGTTAAAGCAGATGTAGAGAGAGAATGGAAAAAAACTAGAAGAGAGAAGAAAGGACAAATGGACAGCAGACGATGGAGAGTTAGCAGAAGACACGAAGAAACCAGAAGAAAGTGGCTGGAGCAATTGCAGCTGAAAAAAATGCACAAAAGGTAGAAAAATATCTCTTTATTTTGAATTTATTAATTGGAATATGTCAGCTCTGGTAAATGTGCATCATTAACGTCTGCGCTTTGTTTAGTACAAGAGCAAATTAATGTATAGTTTTATTTCTACAGTGTTGTACATTCCAAGTTTGGCTTTTGGGATTCCCAGTTTAATTATTGTCTTCCTGTTTCTAAATTGTGATTACTTGTTTGGTGATGGTCTATGTTCTGCATGTGTAACTGAGCTGATGTGTTCTGTTTATATAATTCCTATTTGACATTGCCACTTGTTCTCTTTCCCCAGTAGGTCATGTATTGTTGTTCTCTGAAATGTATTGGTTTAATATTTGCAGTGTTGCCTTTTGCTTGGTAGAGTATGGTGCTTTGTGAGTCCTGGTAGTGCTGTTAGGATACGGCGGGTTTGCTATGGGTTCTAAATGGGCAGTGTTTGTAGTAGTTCCTAATGTGTCTGGCAGTTGGCACTGGATTATAGTAATGTAGAAGTCTTTTAGTCTTTCTTTATCCATACACTCATTAAGAGGCACGTTTACTAAAAGTTAGTATATGGTAACATTATGCAAATATTTATGCAAATGAGGTCCCTTATGCAAATGAGGCCCCACATCCCCCTTAGGCCGCCCCTGCTGGAGGCCCACAATTTTTGTTGGCGTAGGGCCACACTCAAGGTAAATCCGGCCCTGATCACCACTGGTTGGTTAACTTCAGTGCTGCCCCTGGAACACCCCTATAGGGTGTTAAGAGGAGATATTCAATGACACAAAATGACTATGTGCTCTCTAAGGTCCCATTCACCATGATTAACATGGTTAACACATCTTCTAACTCTGTTAATCATTTCCAATATGCGCTGCTTAATATCCCACTCACTGTGAATAACGCGGTTAGCACATTTGCTAATTCTGTTAACACTGGACAACAAATTTGTTCAAAAGGTTTGCTTCCTGAAAACCTTGTGGTGATCATGATAGACAGCTTTAAGTTGAACACAAATATAATTTTAGATTGACTGTATCACATAGGAATTTGGAGAAACATAAAATTACATTTTGTCTGAATTTAGCATGCTTAATCGCACAATAATGCTGACATATTGCACTAGTTCACCTGAGCTAAAAATATTCTGCTCATGATTTTCATTTGTACTCAGCATTTAATGCTTCTCATCTCAGTGTCCAACAGTAGCGGCCAGTATTGATGGGTTCCAGTTGCCCTGATACCGCTTTTCCATCATCTCAATGTGCTGGTGAACCTTTCACTATTTTGTTGCTGACTGCACCAAGATTAGCAGGGAAGAAGTCCAAGTGTGAATGAGGAAAAATGAATCGTCAGCAACATTCTGTACTTCATGGTTTTGTATGCTTGAAGCATGTTGTCAACCAGCAGGACGTAGTTTGGTGCCCTGTAATTGCAAAGAAAATTCTCAACAACATCCCTGAATGTGTTCCATGTGAATATCTCAGGCCCTACTAGGATAAAATCAAAGCGTGCACCCAGACACAGCCTCTCAGCCGGCCACCACCAGTACACCAACACCAGAGTGCCTACCCAGACACCCGATGGCCATCCAATGCTATCAAGGAGCCCCATCCCATTCTAATCCTCCCCCAACATCAGCTCGCTTCTAGTTCCAGCCTCACCCAGCATCCATTCCCTTCTAGTCCCTGCATCAGCCCATTTCCAGTCCTAGCCACCCATCAGCCCATTTCCAGTCCTAGCAACCCCCCAACCCAATACCAGTCCTAGCCCCCCATCAACCCACTTCCAGTCCTAACCCCCTATCACCCCATTTTCAGTTTAAGCCCCCCCTATAACCCATTACCAGTCCTAACCACCCATCAGCCCACTTCCAGTCCTAACCCCATCAACCCATTTCCAGTCAGCCCCCCATAGCCCATTGCCAGTCCTAACCCCCCTCCCCATTCAGCCCACAGCCTATTACCAGTCCTAACCCCATCAGCCCACCTCAAGTCCTAACCCCTCCCCATCAGCCCATTTCCTGTCCTAGCCCCCCCCCATAGCCCATTATCAGTCCTAACCCCCCATAGCCCATTACCAGACAGCCCCCATCAGCCTACAGCCCATTACCAGTCTTAACCCCCCCCCGATAGCCCATTACCAGTTCTAACCCCCCAACAGCCCACAGCCCATTACCAGTCCTAACCCCATCAGCCCACCTCAAGTCCTAACCCCTCCCCCTCAGCCCATTTCCTGTCCTAGCCCCCTCATACCCCCCTATCAGTCCTAAACCCCCCATAGCCCATTACCAGTCCTAACCCCCCATCAGCCCACAGCCCATTACCAGTCCTAACCCCATCAGCCCACCTCCAGCCTTAACCCCCCCAGCCCATTTCCAGTCCTAGCCCCCCATAACCCATTACCAGACAGCCCCATCCCATTACCAGTCTTAACCCCCCTCCCTAGCCCAGTACCAGTTCTATCCTCCCCCAACAGCCCACAGCCCAGGACCAGTCCTGACCCCAGCAGCCCCCCTCCCGTCTTAACCCCCCCAGCCCTCCAGTCCTAGCCCCCCCCCATAGCCCACTACCCGTCCTAACCCCCCCCCCCATCGGCTCAAGTAAAATTAAATTTAAAAAAAAAAACGCTGGCTGCTACCGCTGACACTGACGCCGCAGCAGCAGCAGAATGGACTGTCCCGCGGGGCCCCCTCTGCCCGGCTGAATTCCTCCCTCCCTCCCTCCGTGACGGCTGAGCCCCTCTGTGCCGGCTTTGAGAGTCGCGAAGGGAGAGTGTCTCCCTCGCGTCTCTGTTAAGCCCGCAGGGGATGATGGGAAATTTTCCATCTGCCCCTGCAGGCTTAACAGAGACGCGAGGGAGACACTCTCCCTTCGCAACTCTCAAAGCCGGCACGAAGGGGCTCAGCCGTCACGGAGGGAGGGAGGGAGGAATTCAGCCGGGCAGAGGGGGCCCCGCGGGACAGTCCATTCTGCTGCGGCGGCAGCAGCAGCGGTAGCAGCAGCAGCCAGCGTTTTTTTTTTAAATTTAATTTTGAAAAAAGCAGAATGTTCTTTGTGCGGGGCCCCCTGAAACGTGGGGCCCTGTGCAAAAAACATTCTTGCTCAATGGACGGGCCGGCCCTGTTTACAGCTTCCCCATCTTTGGAAGAAGTTTGTTTATTCATTATTTCTCTTTAAGTATTTAAAGGTCTGAATCATATCTCCCCTATCCCTCCTTTCTTCCAGAGTGTACATATTTAGGTTTTACGTTTCTTTTCATAAGGTTTCTGACGCAGGCTCCAAATCATTTTGGTCACCTTCCTCTGAACAGTTTCCAGTCTTTTTACATCCTTTGCAAGATATGGTCTCCAAAACTGAACACAGTATTCCAAGTGAGGCCTCACCAGTGACTTATACAGTGGCATTAGTACCTCTTTTTTTCTGCTGGTAATTCCTCTTTGTATGTAGCCCAACATCCTCCTGGCTCTTGCCACCGCCTGCTCGCACTGTTTTGCCACGTTGAGATCCTCAGAAATAATCATACCAAGGTTCTTCTCCTGATTTGTATGCAACAACCTCTCGCCCCCTATCGCATATATTTCCCTTGGATTTCTGCTTCCTAAGTGCATGACACTGCACTTCTTCGCATTAAATCTTAATTGTCAAGCATTAGACCATTCTTCCAGATTTTGTAGATCTTTCCTCATGTTAACCACTCCCTCAGGGGAGTCCACTCTTGCAAATTTTTGTCATCTGCAAAAATACAGATTTTTCCATTCAGTCCTTCAGCAATATCACTCATAAATACATTGAACAGTGCCAGGCCCAGGATCGAACCCTGCGGCACCCCGCTAATCACCCTCCTTTCATCTGAGTGAGCTCCATTTGCCATCACCTTCTGTCGTCTGTCAGTCAACCAATTTCTGATCCAATTCACCACCTTGGGACCCATCCCCAAACTACTGAGTTTATTGATAAGCCTCCTATGAGGAACAGTATCAAAGTCTTTGCTGAAATCCAGGTAGATGACATCCATTGCATGCCCCTGATCTAGTTCTCTGGTCACCCAGTCAAAGAACTCAATCAGATTTGTTTGGCAAGATCATCCTTCGGTAAAACCATGTTGCCTCGGATCATGCAACCTGTTGGTTTTGAGAAAATCCACTATTCGCTCTTTCAGGAGCGCCTCCATTACTTTTCCTGCCATCAAGGTAAGGCTCACGGGCCTGTAGTTTGTCACTTCTTCCCTGTTACCACTTTTGTGAAGAGGTACCACATCAGCCATTCTCCAGTCCTGAGGAACTTCTCCTGTTTCCAAGGATCTGTTGAAAACATCCTTTAACGGTCCTGCAAGAACCTCTCTGAGCTCTTTCAGTATCCTGGGATGTATCCCATCTGGTCCCATGGCCTTGTCCACTTTCAGTTTTGAAAGTTGTTCTAACACATCTTTCATTGAACATTTTGGTGAGTCAAACAATCTTCCTAAATCCGAAGATATCTAAAGCACTATAAACCAACACCATGCAGCAATACAATATTCATAAAATAATGATACAGCAAACCTCATAATACAAATGTCTTCAACCATACCCTACAAAGTTAATTGTATATAGTTATAGCAAGTTAAATGTACATAGTTTCAATGTTTAATGTAAAATTTGCTGTGATGTTTCATGTAAACCGTCTTTGATCTCAGGAAGGGGCAGTATATAAAAGCTTGTTAATTTAATTAATTAATTAATTAATTAATTAAATAAACAACTCAACTATCAATCTCAACAGCTACTTTACCAAATTACAAGAATACCAAGCAGTCACAAACAGGACCAAGAAGGAATTCTACACCAATATGATCCAAAAGTCCTTAAACCGTCCCCAGGAGCTATTTGACTTGGTTGAAACCCTCATGAAAGTACCTGCACCAAAACAGCAGGTTATAAACCTCACCTCATAAGCCATGGCAGTTCACGTCCAAAACTGTCACATCCTACAGGCAACCATATCCACACAACTCAGCCATCTCATGACCATATAATATCAGGCATCACTTGGGACTTTTTCTCGACCATCCTCTCTGAACGCCTGAAAAAGTCATCACAAACATCAATACTACAACATCCCCACTTGACCCATGTCCAGTCAGCTGGATCAAGGCTGCACGAACAGAACTACTACCTACAATACTTAAAGTCACACAATTATCATTGCAACAAGTATACATGCTCAAGGACCTAAAATTAGCCTCCATTCGTCCAACACTAAAAGTCTCATCTGACCCCACACAACCAACCTCCCACTGACCAATCGCCAGCCTGCCATTCCTGGCAAAAATAGAGAAAAGAGTACTCTCACTACTGCAAGAATACACAGATGCAAACCATCCACTTAACCCCCAGCAATATGGCTTTAGGACTCAACATGGAGTAGAATCCTTACCACTCTAACTGACAACCTCGCAAAAGGCATCGACAAAATAAACAAAGGATTCATCCTCATATTTCTGGACATCAAAGCCACCTTTGCTTCATCCCACACCATCTGATCATCCAGTGCTTAAAAGCAATTGGCCTGCAAGACACCACGCTTAAATGGTTCATCTCATACCTCACAGAGCGCCATCTCTGAGTAAAATTGGGCAATGAAACCTCAAAGCCTTACAACAGCAGGGAGTTCCCCAAGGATCGGCTCTATCCTCATTGTTATTCAACCTTTTCCTCCAACCAATCTACACCATTTTACAAGCACAGAACTTACTCTACCACATATATGCAGATGATATCATGTTTTCAGCTCAACACAACCAACCCAACCCAACCATCACCCGTGTAAAGAAAGGCAACATGGCTCACTAAACACAACTTGAATATAAATTTCAAGAAGACTAAAGTCTTATATATCTTCATGGACAGCAACTTCACATCACCTAATCAAATAACGATTGCCGGAACCTAACTCCAAGTCAAACCGCAAGCACACTACCTAGGGAATCATCCTTGATCAACACCTCACACTTTATCGTCACATAACCAACATCTCAAGAACCATCTACCATAAACTCAAGACAGTGCAACACCTAAGATCATTCCTGGAACCAATTGATTTCCACACAATTCTTCAAGCACTCATATTCCCTCACTACAACTACTGCAACATCATCCTACAAGGTCTGCCTAAATCTACTCTTCAACCAATCCAACTAGCCATAGATAC
Organism: Ichthyophis bannanicus; assembly: GCA_033557465.1. Classification (NCBI taxonomy): domain Eukaryota; kingdom Metazoa; phylum Chordata; class Amphibia; order Gymnophiona; family Ichthyophiidae; genus Ichthyophis; species Ichthyophis bannanicus. Next base: position 863,083,014 of record CM066034.1, read on the forward strand.
TGCTGCATGCATCCTCTGCAACACCCAAAGGACTAAACATATAACCTCAGTACTCAAACAACTGCACTGACTGCCCATCAATCAAAGAATCAAACACAAGGCCATCCACACAATCTTCAAGCTATTCCATGGACTCTCTACCACCTACCTACAAAAATACAGAAAACCCCTCATAACAGATCCAGAACAAACTCTACCAACACACTCCACTTACCATTCTTAAACATGAAAAATAATTCCACAACATCCAAAAGAGCCTTCTCACTCTTTGCTCCGACATTATAGAATGCACTACCAGACCATCTCTGCACTGCGAATAACCACACAGATTTCAAGAAAAATCTAAAAACTCATTTGTTCCTTGAATGTTTCACCAATCAGAATACATAATCACTGTACCACCAATGTAACCATCCCATCAACCCCACCACCTTCCCCACCCCCTCCCCTCCCCCTCTCCCACATAAGTACATCTAATGGGCGTGAGCTTGTTCTTATTATGTATTACATGCCAGCTACTCTTCAAATTATATAGTTCAATAGTTCTACTAAGTTATCACTGTTACATATAAGATAGTTCTATGTACCCCATTAAGTTATGTATGTTTCATGTAAGCCAACGTGGTCAAATTGTTATCTCTAAACCTCTTAGACTTATAGATCAGTGGTATATAAACACTGTTAAATAAATAAATAAATTAAATAAATAGAGTAGCTGTGGTGGGCATCGATGCCTGACACCAGGCTTGGCTACAGTCTTCCGACCTGGAGCAATAGGTTCAGAACAAATTGGTCAATGTCCCCTGCCAAGGAGAGAACCTCTTTGGCAATCCCATGACTGATAAGGCTGCAGAGTTGGAGTCTCTGACGAGGATGAGGCTCTCCAAGAAGACTGCCACCCTTCCTCGACAGATGACGCCAAGAAAAAAGCTCCCTTAATCAAGGAAGGGAAGAGTTTATGGAAACTACCCTCAGTATCTGGCCTCCCCAGCAGGGTCAGCAGGCCAAAGGCCAAGGGCATAGCCTTCATAAGCCCAAGACTCCCAAAACCCAGGCATGGGCTCTGGCCCAGCCTGGTGGAAGCTTTTGACTCCTTGGGCATAGCCTCTTCACCCCCAGGATGCTCACCCCAGCAGCTCACAGTGTGACGTCTGATCTTGTTTGCCCACAGGTGGCCAGCCATCACCACCAACACCTGGGCCCTCCATGTAGTCAAGGAGAGCTATGCCTCCACTTGAAGCAGACTCCCCCATCCCCATTCTTCCCAGGAGAGCCCACCAGGACCCTCCACCATATCTTGCTACTGCAGGAGCTCGCATGCCTTCTCAGTGTTTATGTTTATGTTTATTAAGCTTGATATACCGCTATTACAATTAGAACATAGCGGTTTACAATAGAAACAAAGTCTTATACAGAGAGACCAATAGGTCGAAAAAAAAAGAAAGAGAAGGAGAAAAGAAATTACAATATAAGACAGGAAAGCACCCAAGACATTTAAATAGACATGACTACGGGAGAGAGAGGAGAAGGAAAGCAGGGGGAGGGGGGCATTCATCACACAAGAGGAGAGGGGAGGTCAAAGGCAGCAGAGAAGAGGTGCGTTGTTAAGTCCTTTTTAAACGTGGAGTAGTGCTGTTCTAGCCTGAGAGAAAGGGGTAGAGAATTCCAGTAAGCTGGACCAATAAAGAAAAAAGCTGAGGAGCGTGTAGATTGTAGGTGGGCGTGTGATGGGGAGGGGAGATGAAGGCGGTTTATGTGGATTGAGCGAAGGGAGCGGGTGGAGGTGTGAAAGTGGAGTAAATCTGCCAAATATTGAGGGGTGTGGTTGTACAAAACTTGGTGAACCAGTGTAAGGATTTTATTTTAACATTGAGAACAAGCACATGGCAATTAGTTTGCATTATAGAGCACCAAAAGCATCTTCTGATGAACTTGCCTCAACGCTGGACACTATCTGTTCAATCACTTCCCCATACAAACCCTCAATAGTGCTAGGTGACTTCAACCTTAAATCAATTAACCGTAGAGACTCTGAGTCATTCCTTCAAGCAATGGACTCACTACATTTCACACAAATAGTTAATGCACCTACACACACATATGGCTACTCGCCTGACCTCATCTTTGTTTCAAATGAATTAACCTTAGATGGTCTAATTTCAACTCCTACCATCACCCCAGTTCCTTGGACAGATCACTACATAGTTAGAATAGAAATTTTATTACAAACAAAAAATGATATGAACCTAGACCACAAATGCTATCACAGACGGTTCAAAAAATTTAACAAAGATGCTTTTATACAAGATACTTTACCTCATCTATCTGCAGATTCAGTGAAATTAGAGACACAAGTAACAGAATGGTATCACATAATTTCTAATGCAGCCAGAATGACAGACATGAGACCAAGGGAAGCAAGGATTAATAAGCAACATCACAAGCCATGGTATTCTACAGCTATACGTTTGATGAAAAGAGAGCTCAGAAGAATTGAGCGTAAGTGGAGAAGGAATAAGGTGACAGAATTAAGGCTGCTTTACTTAAATAAACAAAAAATATACGATGAGCATATTAAAAACTCTAAGAAAGAATACCATACAAATATAATAAATAATTCCATCAACAAACCTAGAGAACTGTTTGAAATAGTAAAATCTTTAACAAAGGAGCAAAAAACAGAAGGGGAAGCTCAAATTGAACCGCAAAAGTATGCGGACTATATTAAGGAAAAATTCCACTCTAAGACAAAAGCTACAGAAAAACTTAACTTAAAATCAGTCTCAAATTCCAGGGTTTGGGAAAAATTCTCCTTTCCATCAAAGGAGCAACTCTTGCACATTATTTCTTCTATAAACACATGCACTTCTCCCACTGACCCATGTCCTGTATCGTGGATCAAGTCTACAAAGTCAAATTTTATTCACATCATACAAAACATTGTGCAAAATTCCCTCTCTCAAGGTATTTTACCAGAGCAACTTAAGCTTGCAACTGTTAGACCAATTCCGAAGAAAACAACACTAGACAAGAATAATCCAGCAGCCTACCGGCCAATTTCCAGCATACCCTTTTTAGCAAAGATCATAGAGAAGATAGTGCAACTTCAACTTCAAGAACACATTGATGTTCATGCACCCCTAGATATTAACCAACATGGTTTTCGCCCAAACCATGGAGTTGAAACTTTAATGATTTATCTTTTTGACTGCATACTCCGCACCATTGATGACATTAAGAAAGGTATTATAATGATTTTTATAGACATCTCTGCAGCATTCGACTCAGTAAATCACAATAGATTATTAAATAGATTAGAGGAGATTGGTCTACATGGGGTCACTTTAAAATGGTTCCATTCCTATTTGACAGAGAGATTTTTACAAGTAAAGATAGGGGAAAAAACCTCTATGCCCATAAGAGTAATACAAGGTGTACCACAAGGATCTGCACTTTCATCGCTCCTTTTCAATATTTATATGCAACCAATATGCAAAATTCCTTTGAAAAGTGGAATTAAGTATACAATCTATGCTGATGATATTATGATTTTCACAACTATCACTATTGAGAACCCTGATTTCTCGGGCATTACAGAATGTCTCTCCGAAATGTCCAACTGGTGTAAAACAAACAACATGGAAATTAATTTTAGCAAAACAGAGGCGTTATTTATTTCTCGTAACCATAATTTTGCGCATCCTCCTGACATCAAAATAGATAACTCAACTATTCCTATTAAATCAGAAGTGAAATATCTTGGAGTTACTCTGGATAATGAGTTGAATCTCAGATCACACATAAATAAGACAATTAAAAGCGCTTATTACAGAATGAAGCTCATCAAAAGACTAAGGCCGCTTCTTGATACTGTTCACTTCAGAAATGTTTGTCAAGCATTGATTACTCCATTACTTGACTTCTGTAATCCAATATATCTGGGTTTATCTAAGCAAGCACTTAAGCCTTTACAACTGGCGCAGAATACTGCTGCACGTATAGTTTTTGGTCTATCAAGTAGAGAACATATAACTCCCATCTTGAAAGAGCTTCACTGGTTACCTATAGCTTCACGTGTAAAATATAAAACTATAATTTATATTTTCAAGATAAAACAACAATATTCTGCAGAAAGCCTGACATATCTCATACAGTCAGATATTAGCAACAGACCTAGAAGAAGAGGATCTGACAACAGAATCAGCTTATCAAATGATGTCAGAAAAACACGTAAAGACACCTCTGAAAGGGCTTTCTCTTTTGCTGCACCTTCCATCTGGAACTCTCTACCTAATGAGCTGAGAGCAGCTCAGGACATCAATGACTTTAGAAAGCAACTGAAAACATCTTTGTTTATAGAACACTACGGTCATGCAATTAACTAACTTAATTTGTCTGGAATGTAAATCATATACATATTGTATAATAGCTCACATTATAGTATAGCTCACTATGTAGATAATGCAACTCACTCTAACACATTATACCATAACTTTAACTTTTATTTCTTTACATTTTCTCACTAATACTCTTAATATCTTTGTTTGTAAGACCGCTTTGATTGTATGATAAGGCGGTATAGAAATCCAATTAAATAAATAAATAAATAAATAAATAACGAATACGGAATTGAAGAGGTAGCCAGTGCAAGTGAGAGAGAAGGGGAGTAACATGATCGCGAGGGGAGGAGTGGAAAATAAGACGTGCAGCAGTGTTCTGGACACGTTGAAGACGATGAAGTTGCGAGAGAGGAAGCCCGGCAAAGAGAGAATTACAGAAGTCGAGGCGTGATATTACCAGAGAAAGGAGAAGAGTAGTAATGGCTTCAGGGGTGAGATATGGACGAATAGAGCGTATTTGTCGAAGGAAGAAGAAGGAGATTTTTGTAAGATGCGAGATGTGATTACGGAAGGAAAGATCAGAGTCAAAGATTACACCAAGATAGCGAAAGTCAGTGACAAGAGGAATTGGTGAGGTTGAGAAGGAGGGGGCAAGCGAGGGAGGAGGACTGCCATGAGTGAACCAGATTGCTAAGGTTTTTGTCAGATTGAGATGAAGGCAATTTTCAGTGAGCCAGTTTGCAACAGCCGAAAGGCAGAAGTTGAGTGGAGTGAGATCGGGATGGAGGGGAGAGGTATGAAACAGGAGGAGTAGGTCATCAGCGTAGTAGTATGCGGAAATCCCAAACTGCTGAACCAAGAGTGCTAAGGGTGTTAGAAATATATTAAAGAGAAGGGGTGCTAAAACTGATCCCTGGGGGACACCACAAGACAGAGGGAAGGAGTCAGAGGGAAGCGAGGAGGTAGAGGATGAAACAACTGTACAAGAACGAGAGGAGAGGAAGGAGTGAAACCAGTGATAGACTGTGTGACGAAGACCAGCATCACAAAGCCGTGAAAGAAGAAGAGAGTGATCGACTAAGTCAAATGCAGCTGAAAGATCTAGGGATACCGCCACCGAGAAATCACCACGGTCATGCGCTACATGAAGCTCGTTTAGAAATCCGGTAAGAACAGTCTCGACACTGTGGCTCTGTCGGAAGCCGGACTGACGGGGGTGAAGAAAGTGAGTGGAATTGAGATGCTGAGATAGTTGTGTAAAGACTGTTTTCTCAAGTATATTAGACAGAAATGGGAGGTTAGAGACCGGGCGGTAGTGAGCAGGGAGCTGGGGATCAAGAGAGAGCTTTTTCAGAATAGGGCGGACAAGGGCATGCTTCTAGGGCCGAGGGAAAACACCGGTGGAGAGACTGTTGTTGATCATGGTGAGAATATAAGGAATGAGAGCTAGGGAGGGAGTGAGAAGCCAGGAGGAAGGAATAGGGTCCAGGGAGCAGAAAGTTTTGTTGGAGGAAGATACCAAGGACAAGGCAGTGGAACCCATACCCCCACACTTCTGGGGCAAGGGATTCTACTCCCGGTACTTCTTCATACCAGAAAGAACAGGGGTCCTAAGGCCCATCCTGGACCTGTGAGCCCTGAACAGGTTCCTGGTGAGGGAAAAGTTCAAGATAGAAACATAGAAACATAGAAACATGACGACAGAAAAAGACCACATGGCCTATCTAGTCTGTCCTTCCATAACAACTACAACAGTCCACTTTTTGCCTTTAGAGATCCTCTGTGTTGGTCCCATGCTTTCTTGAATTCAGTTACTGTCCTCATCTCTACCACCTCCACTGGGAGACTATTCCACGGATCCACTACTCTTTCCGTAAAGAAATATTTCCGCATATCACTCCTGAATCTATCTCCCTTCACCCTCATCCCATGTCCCCTCGTAGCAGAACTTGCTTTCAATTGAAAGAGGCTCTCTCCCTGAACATTTATGCCACGGAGGTATTTAAACATCTCAATCATATCACCTCTATCCCGCCTTTCCTCTAAGGTGTACATATTAAGATCCTTAAGTCTGTCCTCATATGCTTTATAATGAAGCCCATTAATCATTTTGGTAGCAACCCTCTGCACCGACTCCATCCTGTTCACATCCTTTTGAAGGTGCGGTCTCCAGAATTGCATACCATACTCCAAATGAGGTCGCACCAAAGACTTATACAGAGGCATTATCACCTCCTTTTTTCTGCTAGCCATTCCTCTCCGTATGCACCCAAGCATCCTTCTAGCTTTTGCTGTCGCCTTTTCCACCTGTTTAGCTACTTTAAGATCATCAGACACAACCACGCCTAGGTCCCGCTCTTCTTTAGTGGACAAAAGTACTTCACCTCCTATACTGTATTGCTCCCTTGGATTGCTGCAGCCCAAATGCATGACCTTACATTTTTTAACATTAAATCCCAGCTGCCAAATTCTAGACCATTCTTCAAGCTTAGCTAGATCCCTCCTCATGTTATCTACCCCTTCCTGGGTGTCTACTCTATTGCAGATTTTGGTATCATCCGCAAAGAGGCAAACCTTACCCGACAGCCCTTCGGCTATATCACTAACAAAGATGTTAAAAAGAATTGGACCAAGGACAGATCCCTGGGGCACACCACTGGTAACATCCTTCTCCTCAGAGTGAGCTCCATTTACTTGTACTCTTTGTCGCCTCCCACCCAACCAATTTCTAACCCAAGCAGTAACTTTAGGGTCCATCCCTAGGGTGCTCAGTTTGTTTATAAGATGCTCTCCCTTGGGATGCTGCTGCCATGCCTCCAGCAGGGAGATTGGCTATGCTCCTTGGAGATAAAGGATGTGTATACATACATCCTCATCCATCCCAACCACAGGCAATTCCTCACATTTGTGGTGGGCGATGGCCACTACCAATATAGGGTGCTACCCTTTGGCCTGGCCTCTGCCCCAAGAGTCTTCACCAAGTGCCTAGCTGTGTTGCGGCACACCTCCGCCTCCAAAGAGTCTTATCTTCCCCTATCTGAATGACTGGCTTATCAGAGGAGGCTCTGCTGCTGAGGTGCAGCAGGCCACAGTCCGTATCATCTGCATCCTACAATACCTGGGGTTTGTCATAAACCACCCCAAATCCCACCTCATCCCGACACAGTTTTTGGAGTTCATAGGAGCCCAGCCAGACACCCTTCAGGTCAAAGCATTACTACCCTAGGACAGGGCCGACCACCTCAGGGCACTGGCCGCAGATTTGCAATGCAGACGTACCTTGTCTGGTCGCCTCCTGCTACTCCTGCTGGGCTATGTAGCATCCACAGTCCACGTCACTCCAGACACCCACCTCCACATCAGGACGGCCCAATGGTGTCCCCACTCCCAGTGGACACAAGCCACTGGACAGCTGTGGGACAGGGTGACAGTGACCTGACAACTTGCGGACAGGTGGCAAGCTGGTGGCAGGTTCCGCAGCACCTCCAAGCGGGGATGCCCTTCCAGGCCCCCGAACCCCAGAGAGTCCTCAATACAGGTGCCTCCCTGCTGGATTGGTGTGCTCATTGTGAAGATCTATATACTCACCACAAATGTAACAATATGTATTGCAGCTGTTGTGAAATTGACAAGACATTTCTGCTGTAACGAATCATTATTTAGGCAAGAAGCTTACATGTAAATGGTATTGTTAAGTACACAAACTGATATCAAAGTCATGCATAGCATCTGTGTATGAAAGCCTCTTTTATAGTCTGTACTGCCAGCATCCATCCTAACTGAGCATGCCCACATATTCCTGAGCAGTAGCATTTCCATTGCACATTGTGAGCCTGCACTGAGTGCATACCCAGATATGCCTGGACTAAACAAAACAGCTTACTTTTTAGGCAACATAAGTAGACTTAAAATATTCAAGGAAATCACAAAAATAGATGCTTGCAAAAAAATGGTGCATGATAGGAAAATTTCAAGGAGACTTTTGTGATCAGCAACCCAAAAGCCATATCATACACCCCAAAGTGTTCAAGAAGCAAAATCTTTATTGTCCAGTGTAATCTTTTCAAATTTACCGCCTATAGGAAATAATTCATCAAAATATCTAATGATATGAAGAAACATTTATCCATGTAAAAAAAGAAAGAACAGTAAAGATTAACCACTATTAATAAAAACTGGGTACATCGACTTCAAACGTCTGCTTTAGAGGTACTATGACAGTCATAATCTCTAGATGTCATCTCAGTTGGCATACTTATCCATAAAAAGATAAAGTAAACCACCAAACACATACTAAATCATCTTTTTGACATTAAATTGGCCCCATACTGCACACACATTTAATATTTGTCAAACCTGGCTGAGCACGTGAGGTTTCCAGCTGGTATTCAGTGGTTTCACATCTGTTTGTAATACAAAACATCAGGCATGTGTCCCTAAAGCACGGATACCCCTGGTTGAACATGACTAATTGGTTAGCAACATGTTCTGAGACTGCTTCAAGAGTGTTAATGCAGTAAAAATTGTAATATTTCTTAACTGTAAAAATTGTTAGAAAGGGGATGAAATTAAATGCTTCAGTTCTTGTACTGCTACTACTTATCATTACACAAGCTCTGACCTCACCAAATATAGACCTTAAATTGTGCAGCTAGTGAAGCCATCCACTTCCTTCTGGCCAACCACACAAAGAGGTGCCCAGTTTTGAGACCTGTTTCACTTCTTCAAATATTCAAGGGGCTATGCGAAGGCTTGCGCCATCATATATAATTTAAGTGCAAGAGTAGTAACATATCTTTGTAGATGCTATATGAAAAAAGAATGCAGTAAATATTTTCACTGCCTTTCTTATTTGAATTCTAGGAGACTTAAATCAAGCAGGTGCAAGAATTACGAACCGATGCTATGTGATCAACTAACATAGCTTGTCCAGTCAATTGTATCATCCATTCAGATTTCAAACATGGCAGTCAATAAAACAGTCCCTTCACAGTTCTATGTTCTCCAGACCATTGAAACTCATGGGATGCCAGCTGTATCATTTGTGAGATATGAAAGAGAATTTTACTCTTTAGCGGCATGAAAAGGAAATTATCTCTGATTTCATACATTCCCATCAAGCATGGAATGAATACATTGTGCACGCTGAATTTATCACTAGGAATTTGTTTCATTCATGTATGTATTGGAATATATTTATTTTGGTAGTTTGTGTAGAAGGAATGCAAAAAATGCTTTAAAACCTCAAAGATCTTTTAATAAAGCATGCTAACGTTTTGCTGTTACCACACAGTAATTGCTTAAATTAGGGCGCTGCAACTGTAAAGCCTATGGACCCGATATTCAAAGGGGTTTATAAGCTTAGCAGAACAAAATTCACAAAATTCTCCTCGGAAGACTGAAGGAGAAGGGAGTCTGCAACAGTGCACTAGAATGGTGCAAATCTTACCTTGACGACAGATGGCAATATGTGAAATCTGGATCAGAGGAGTCAACACATTTCCATCAAAAGCAAGGAGTACCCCAGGGCTCATCGTTATCCTCATTACTTTTCAATATCTACATGCAGCCCATTTGCAACATCATAAGATCATTCAACGTGAATTGTTTGATATATGCAGACGATATCCTATTATACATGCCCTTCTCCACAACTCACATGGACCTGACCCCCCTCACAGACTGCTTCAACGCAGTTTCAACTTGGCTCCAAACACAGAACCTTCGCATCCAACATAAAAAAATTACCCCCCCCATCCCATGTCAGTGTCAATGAAGCTGATTTGCAAACCAAAGATGCAATAAAATATTTGGGAGTTACTTTGGATCAACATCTTAACATGAAAAGCCACATAAGCAACATAGTCAAAGCCGTCTACTTCAAAATACGCTCTCTCAAGCACCTACGCTCCCTATTGGACCCAGATGACTTCCGAACCATATATCAAGCGCTGATACTGCCGCACTTTGATTTTGCAAATGCCATCTTACAAGGTCTCCCCCAATCCACATTAACCCCCTTACAGTTGGCCATGAACACCGCAGCTAGGATCCTTTACGGAGCATCCAGATACGACCACGTGACCCCCATTCTCAAACAGCTGCACTGGCTACCAATCAATGGGAGAATCACCTTCAAAACCCTTCTATTAGCTTTCAAAGCAATTAAAGGTATTTCAGCCTCCTCACTCACTCATCTTATCCACTTTGTCCCTCCCAACAGATCCAGAAGATCAACAACTGTAAACTTGCTTGCAATACCAAAGGCTTCGACAAAGTACAACTTGTCAACCACAAACAGGACTTTCAGCTGTTACGTACCCAAATGCTGGAATGCTCTACCCCCTGACATTAGGGCCATAGCCAGCCTATATCAGTTCAGGAAGGCCCTCAAAACCCACTTGTTCCTCCAACACTTACCTGACAGCAATTGATCATAGACATACCCTCCAGGAATTGACCCAATTTAGTTAGAAAAGACCTACATGCATTATCTGACTTTTATCTATCCTTCCAATGTAAATAGATTATGTATATAGTTAACCCTGTTTTCCAAGTTTATACTCCTGTTCGATGTAAACCTGACAGCTTGTTGTTATGGTCGTTAAGTTATAATGTAAACCGCACTGATGCTAAATAGCGCGGTATATAAGAAATTGTAATAAATAAATAAATAAAATAACCTGTTAACTGGATAAACCCCACTGAGAAAAATATTTAGCAGTATTAACTGGCCAGTGCCACTGAAAATCCCCTCTGACCTGCACAGCACTGTCCAGACAGTGCTGGGACCATCCATGGGTGGGGAGAGGGCAGTCCCAGGACTTATCTAGTTAGCAGCTATTTTCAGTCTGCTAACCAGATAAAAGCCCTCATAGAGTTAGATCATCTCAACAGCTGTCCTAACTTTATGCGGTTTGACTATCCAGAGAATGGCTGAATATGGCCGCTGTCCACATAGCCGCCTCAGTCAGCACTGAACCCGGATATTCAGCACCGGAAGATGTCTAGATTCCAGCATTGAATATCCAGTTTCACTTTTTCCTATGATGGCCAGGTGCTTTTAAAACGCTGACCGCCGCAGGCTGAATATCAACTCCTACAGTATGGAGGTCATTCTGACCTGCATTTAGTCAGGCTGGACGTCCAATCCGGACATCCAGCCCTGCTAAACGCAGGGTTGCTGATCCAGAAGATAAAGCTCCTCACATGTATAGACACGTTGTGTGGGGAGTTCTGTTTGTGGGTGGGAGGGGATGGGCTAGAGGAGGAGCAAGGGTGTGGAGTGGACGGAAACCTCACCCTGGACATATAGGGCCGATTCCAGTGTCGGCCCTGTACGACCGGGGTCTGCTATTTGCATGGGGGACTTATTCCACCTCAGAGGTGGAATAAGTCCCCTAGACAATAGAGGATGACAGATCCAGGGTCGGAAAGTAAGGTGAGGGGCTGCAGGGAGTTCCCCGCAGCCTGACCCTGGCCATGGCATCCCGATCAGTGATCGGGCTGTGGGGGAAAAGAACTTTGCTGTGGCTGCCAGGGATTGTGACTCCTGCATGGAGCCTGGCTGGGCTAGCTGGGTAGTGGGCTGGACATCCGGGTGCCCATAATCCGGGCACAGACTGTATATCCGGCCTATTGTATTTGATTCTGCTCCCCCGAGCACATCTAGCCCCTGCAGGAGCAGAATCGGGTGCAACGCAGGCCCGTCCACATTCTAGACGCCCAGACGGCCCGGGGATGCCCAGACCGGAATCAGCTTCCACGTGTTTAACTGTTTTGAGGTGTTGCCAGCATCTGCCCATGCAATGATGCATTTACTGCACATTAAGAAAGTTATTTTATAAGGGTTGCTTAGTTTAATACACATTGTCACATGCATATTTTTCCCCTATTTTTCAGCCAAATGTGTACTTTTCTTTATAAAACAGGGGAGGAAGTAGTATGATCCATGTGCCAAATCTAGATGTGATTGCCTAAACCTAGATTTGTAGAAAATGTGCTGCAGTCATAATATTATATTATTTATGCATGTCAATTTAGGGTCCACATATGCTCTGCCCAAGCCCCATCCCTGTGCTCGCATGTTCTTACAAAATAGTGTCCCCCTAAGCTATGCAAGCAAGTGCCCATCCTTGCACATAAATCACTGAAAAAAGCTGACTTAAACACAAGTTAATGGTGCAAAACTTTATACAGCTTGTTATAAAATTACCTCCTAAGTGCATGACAGGTAACACAGATGCACTTAACTAATTGAGGTACAGTCGCATTAAGTGATCTGCATGGTAAATCATCATGCATTAACTCCAATGCATAGTCCATGCTCATTCCCGACCTTATTCCATGCTGATTTGTCCACTTTCTTTGGATTGATATATTCCTGAACAATGTTCTGCGCTCTGTTTCTCAAGGCTTACTTTCTGTTATTTCAGTGGCCTTGGTACACTTTTCAGTAAGAGGACTCTTACTCTGGAATGCAGCACCCCAAAATATTTGTGATTTTGCTTGCTAGGCTTCATTTTGTATGCATTTAAAAGGTTGTTTTGGTTAATTGTTTAAATTGTGAATTTAGATTTGCAGAGTCAGCATTGACTCAACAGCATAGAACACACACAATACTTATGTTTATCATTTGTTTTTTTGCTTTTTGATTTGTTGTCTTGCGTATTAATTATATATGTTTTGATTGCAACTGCTTAGGAAACTTTTTGATAGGTGGTATAAATACTATAAATAAAAATAAAATACATTAACATGGTAATTAGCGAGCTGTCAAGCCACTGCACTATTATGGGGGCAGTGATCAAACAGCAAGCACTAATTTCCACATTGTTAATGCACTTTAGTAAAAGGCACCTCAAAAAATCCTGAAATTGTTTTTGTTGTCCTGATATCAATACCATGCACTATTCTTTGATAGAGTGCACTATTATTTGATAGTGTATGCTACTGAAAATAGTGTGTACTACTGACAGCATGGTCACCTTTTTCAAAAAATGTTTTACAACTAATGAGAAAAATGGAGATGATGATGCAACAAATAAACAAAAGATTTTTCGATGCATATCCCTAATAGCTGGAATACCAAACATGTTGAGGGATCCATATGGCTATGGTCCCTCCCTCAAAGAGAGAGATGGTATTCTGGAACTGGAAGAATTACCATTCTCTGAATGTCCAAGTAGTACCGTTAAAGACACCAGGTTTCTTAAAGGCTGCCATGATTCCTACATCCTTCTATGAAGCCCAGTGCTCCCAGGCACCAACTTAAAGAGTCCGGGTGCTTACTGAGATCCCCCACCCTCCCCTGCAGCCAAGACCCACCTCATATCTCAGTAGTGAACTCTCATCCCCTAAAATCACCCCAGACCCTTTCCCCATGCTCCTCCCATTCCCCAAAGTCCTCCTACTCCTCTCAAAGGCCCCCACTCCCGCATAACCCCCTAGCCTACCTTTCCTATCCCTGGTGGTTTGTTATAGGGCATGACTGGTCCCCAATCACTTCTGCCCTGTCTGCTTCCAGGTTTTAAAATGGCATTTCAAAATCCCCGATAGTAATTTTCTGCCACTACTACGAGGAATTAAGCTGCTATATAAGGGTTTGTAAAGGTAGGCCCAGGAGTCTTATAGGGGGGTTGGAGATCTTCAGGAAGGGTGGAAGGTTTAGCATTCTTGGCTGGTTTACAGGAGGTCTTCAGGGGAATAGCATCTTGATTGTAGGGTAGGAGTCTATGCAGATGTTAGCAAGCACCCTTTAAGATCCCACTCCGACCAGAACAAGCCCTTGAGCACCTTCGGAAATGGGAAGACAGTAGTGAATTTCTGCACCCCTTGCAGGAGTGGATGCATCTTCAGATCCTGCTCCATGCCTGGAGCTTCTACAAAGCTCAAGGTGAATAAGATCTTGGGAATCAGTGCCTCCAGTTCCTCCTCCTGGAACAGGCAGATAACATCGGTCTCCTCACAATCCTCTAAAGCCACGAGTACTTCATCACATCAGACATCTGACTCCAAGCCACAGTCCAAATCTCGAACAGATCCCAGTGATCCCCATCTCCAGGGGGCAACCTTCATTGGGAATGCTTAGTCCTAGGCAACCCAACAAGGCTTCCACTCTAAGCCTGCTGCTCACGAGACTGTGCTTGGGGGTACCCAGAGGCTGCAGGTTCTGAATTTCCATGCCAGAATGACCAGGCCTGCTGTAAAAAGGAGAAGAATTCTAGGGAGGACAATCCAGAGTCTGGAAGTTCTCCTCTCAAAAATGACCCTCCAACACCAGGGGACATAGCCTTTGCAGATCCCCTTGAGTATGGGGAGCAGCTCACAGCACAGTTGCCAGAAACCCTGGCCTGCTGGACATCCTTACCCAAAGTGCCATTGGTCACCTCCTGCCCTAAGACAAACAAGTTTGACTTACTGCATTCCCCGACTGGGAGAGAGGAAGTAAGCCCTCCATGGATGACTCAGAGGCTGACATACAAGAAGAGCAGAGTTTAGAAGCTGGAGATGAAGTGTCTCACTTGCCACAGGCCAAATAATGTTTCCTGGTAAAAGACAGAGAGAGATAAGACAAGTATCACTACAGAGCACACTAAGGTTATGGTGGCCTGAAGGAGCACATTAAAGGCCTTTACACAGTAACGTGTTACAGGCGCTTGGATAGGAATACGCATTGGAGCCGCTCGGGCAGAACGCACAACCACAAGGCACACAATAGTAAAAGATGCTGCTAACACTTGCAGAAAACAGTGGGAAGCCCCATGTCAATGGTCCACCCCGAACTGCACCCCAGATGAACGGAATCGGTAGCCCCCAACAAGGACAATGACTAGGTCAATCCTTGATACTCACCCCTGAGAGCCCCAGGCAGAAATCTGTGCTGGGCTCAGCTCTACTCTCCTGAAACTGTTTCTCTGCTTTGCAGGCACTGTGTTTAAGGTGGCTGGCAGGCAGATTCCTCTGAGATCCTCTGGGATTCCTCTGAGATTCCTCTGGGAGAGAGCAGGGGGGACAGAGGAGGAGGGAGAAGGTGTTGAGGTTGTGTGAGGCTGATGAACTCTTCCAGATCCTTCCAATTTTCTGGCTGCTCAACAGGCCCTTAATAGAATAAGAGCATGGAGCTGAACCAATTTTCCCTCATGACTACCGAAAAGACCACAGTCTAGTGGAGCCTCCCACATCATGCTCAAGTGAGAGAGTCACAGAGTCATCCTCAAGGTGGTCATCCACAAGCATTTAAATCAATCTCTTTCTCTCAATTACTTAGATTTTCTTTAGAGGAGAAAATCCATCCACTACCTGCTGGAAACGAAGAAATACTATAGAGACTTCTGGTAACTAAGGAGGCTAAAGGCATGGGAGTGATGTCATTAAGACCTGGGCTTTTCATTGGTTCTTTGTCTACACCAATCTGTTGGTAGGGGAACAGAACCCACTTGTCTGGACTGGTCTAGCAGGATGATATGTAATGTGTATTTTGGAAGCAGGGAGCTGTCATGCCCATGCCTTAGCATTCACCACAACCAGTTATAACACGCTAAAATGTGCATGAACCAACTTAAATTAAATGTATAACTTATCCACTGGCAGATGGTGAAGAAATAACTTCTTTTGAATATGGGCACCTGTGTTATTTGGGTTAGTAGTTGATATGGATGCATTATTGATTTTACTTTGTATTTAAAAGGCTAGAACAGAAATAGAAAGAAAGGGTACAGAGAAGAGCAATCATAATGATAAAGCTGATGGAAGGACACTCCTTCAAGGAAAGGCTTAAAAGGTGAGGACTCTTCAGCTTGGAAAAGAGATGGCTGAGGAGAGATATGATAGAGTTCCATAATATAATGATTTATGTGGAAAGGATTGGTTGTTTACTTCTTCAAAAAGTAGAAAGACTAGAGGACACACAATGAAGCTACAATGTAGTATGTTTAAGACTAATCAGAGAAAATCTTTTTTAACTCAACGCGTAATTCATTTGGACAAGTTCCTGGATGAAAAGTCCATAAACCATTATTAAAGTGCACTGGGGAAATCCACTGCTTACTCTTGGAATCTGTCTACCTTTTGGTAACCTGACAAGTATGTTACCTGGATTGCTCACTGCTGGAAACAGGCTCCTGGACTCAATGAACCTTTGGACTGACCCTGTATGGCATTTCTTCTGTTCTTCTGTTTTTATTGTCTTAAGGTAAACTATGTTTGTATATTTAATATGTGTTTACATTATTGTATTATTATATCTAGTATTATAATTGTACCTCACATAAGATTTTGGATTGGGGTATAACGTTCCTAAATATAATTAAAGAATCTTTTTTTCATGCAGTGTACAAGTAAGCAGTGGAATCTGTTGGTCAAGGCAACTAACATATTGTTGTAAAGTACCATCGAGTCATTATCGACTTATGGTAACCTTGTGGATAGTTTCCCTAAACTGTGTTCGGTCTTCAGTTAGGCAGTTAATTGTTGATAGAGTGGCATCCACAGCTGCTGTTATTGTAGCTACTAAAATAGTAGAGTTCAAAAGAGATTTGGGCAAGTTCCTGGAGGAAAAGTCCAGAAAAAAAATATTAGAAAGATAGGGCCCAATATTCAGCGCAGGCAGCTAGGTACGAATACAGTGCCTAGCCGTTGGCACTGAATACTAAACCCAGATATTCAATACCGGGTTCATATGTGGCCCTGACATTGAATAGCCGAGGTCGCCATACGGCCTCCGCAGCCACAAAAGCTAAACAGGTAGCGGTGATATTGAGCCGTTGCCCGGTTAGCTCCTATGGCAGCTAGGGCAGCTTTTGGAGCACCTAGCTTTACCCATATGTCGCTAACCTGGTAGCGGTGCAATATTGGCACTACCCGGTTAGCGAATGTTGCCAACCAGAACATGCCTTGATGCTAAGCAGCTTCAGGGTGTGAAGTGGCATTAGTAGGGAGTATTCAACGGCAGTAACTATGTACAGTTCTGTAAACCGTGTAAATGCCTTTGAATATCAGGCCCATAGATGTCAGAAAGCCACCACTTATCCTTGAAAAAGAACTAGAAGAAATACACTTTTGTGATTTGCTGAGTACTTGTGATTTGGACTGGCTGCTCTCAAAGGCAGGAAACAGGGCTTAATGGATCTTGGTCTGACTCAGCATGGTTCATCTTATGTTCTAACTTTGGAATAGCTTTCCTAGTAATGAGGCTTTTCCAGAATAATATAATAATGCTTAGGTCCACGTTTTATCATATCTTATTATTCTATTATGGAGAGTTTTCACTTTATATATAAAAGCTTTTTTTTCAGTAAAGATTTATGAGTATTTGAAAGTGGGTTAATAATTTTATTATCTATATTGGGATATGCATGTTTTTATGCTTGTGCTTGCAAACTGTCATCAGCTTGGTTGGCATTGACATTTAATTACTTGAAATTATTATTACTGCTATTAATATTATAAGAACTAGCTTAGCCTTATCCATATACTGTTTACATTTTCAAGAAATTTGAAAAGGTTAGTTAGATATGGCATCCTTTTCTAAGGGTTAAGTAAGAGTTAATCAAGTTTGACTAAAATGATCTAGTACTTCAATAGAAATTTAAGTTAAGAAATTTGAGATACGATTTTGCATGTTTTCTAGATCGCAAAGAAAATGTCCAAGTCACAATTTGCAGTGTATTTTATAAAAAGTTAATAGAATATGGAGAATTTTGTACAGTACATAGAAACATAGAAACACAGAAATATGATGACAGAAAAAGACCACATGGCCTATCTAGTCTGTCCTTCCATAACAACAACTACAACAGTCCCATAGAAACATAGAAATATGATGACAGAAAAAGACCACATGGCCTATCTAGTCTGTCCTTAGAATCTAAGGCCACTGGGAAAAAATTGATATATTTTGCACACATAAAGCAGGAAGAACCATTTTGCAATTTTAAAAAAGAGTGGCATCAATCTGGGCTTTGTACATGCAAGTCCTGGCGCTTATATGTGTAACCAGTCAATTTTGCTACCTAGCTGCATAAGTACCCCACACTTACACATGTGAGTACAGGATCATAGAACACTGGGAATTCAAGAGGAGCCCATTACGCAACTACAATCCAAAATGCAATGTTTTCCTGTTTGAGGTGGTTTTGAATACCAAAGATCTGAGCACAATTCCCTCTTCAATCACTTTTCCGTACCCCAGGTCCAAACAATTAGTTAGCCACCAGTTACACATGCCTCAGAGCAGCTATAAATGTCTGCATTGAGGTTATTTTTTTAGCTGTTCATGTAGGGCATAGGTTTTCAACCCAGTCCTCGGGGAACTCTAGGCCAGTCATGTTTTCAGGATTCCCAGAATGAATATGCATAAGATAGATTTGCATACAATGAAGGCAGAACATGCAAATCTTTCTCATGCATATTCATTCTGCGAATCCTGAAAACCTGACTGGCCTAGGGTTTCCCGAGGACTGGGTTGAAAACCCCTGATGTAGGGAATACATGTGTACTTCAGAGGTCCATGTGAATCACATCCAGAAAACACCCCGTTCAAATTAATGCATGCCGCAAATATACATGTGCAAGTAGCATCTTTTCTAAAATCGCTACTTACAAATTCATGACTATTTGCATATGTAAATCAACTTCTTGAACATGTAAAAAGGCACCTAATCATTCTAAAACTGCATCCTAGCTCTAACACCTATCTACAGCTACCATTTTTAGGTATGTTTCGCTTAGGTGTAAGCGCTTATTGTTGAGGTTTCAGCGGCAGGGAAGTTGTCTATTTGTACACATTTGTTTGCACATGCAAACATACATATCTCAATATATACTCTCAAAAACTCATAAATCTTTACAGATGAAAAAGGTCTTAAATATACAGTGCAAACTCTCATTAATAAAGTAAGAAGAGATAACAAGAAAATGAACATAAGCAATATGATATTACCCTGGAAAACACTTAATAACACTAGTAAAGCTAATTCACACTTAAAACCTAAAGCATAAGATAAATGTCAATATTGCGCCGCTGACCCCTACTGATAATTGCACAGTAGTACCAGTCAATTACCAGTAGGGGTCAGTGGCCCCATATTGACATGCTACCTCATAACAAGCAGGAATGAGTGGGGCCTTGCTCCTGCTCCCCAATGATCCCGGTAAGCCCAGGGATGTCAGTCGGGGGAGTGGGAGGATAGTCTGATATTGTGAGAGGGGATCTTCGGGGGAGGGCTGACTTTGTGTAAGATGCGGGGGCCTTTGAAGGAAGCAAGAGTCTTCTAGCTGCCTTAGGGAGGGGAAGGAAGGAGGGGTGATATGCTTATTGCTGGGGGGGATGGGAGAGGGATTGGGCCTGTGCAGGAGGGATCCCAAATCAGGGGCTGCCGGGGGGGGGTTCTGGGGCTGGGGATGCTGTTTGGGGGAGGGCTGACATTGGCATGGACATATGCCCCTGTCAGCAGGCCCTTATTCATGCCTGGGGGCAGGTGTAAATGCCAACATCTACATTTTTTTTTCACACATGGATTCTCTTTTTAAAAATCAGGAATCCACATCTGCACTGTTGGCCATGCTCTCACCCCTATCACTCCCCCCCCCCCCCCTTGCAGGATAGACGTGGTGAGCATACCCACGACTACAAAGAAAAGGCTCTGAAATGGCACTGAGACATATATTTCACTCTACACCTCTCAGTGCTGCTTTTTGGATGTATGAGTGTGACTCTGACAGTACTCAACCCAAACTCTCCTTCTGAACATGCTTACACATACGTAGGTCATGTCAAAGTACGTACCTTCTTGACAGTGTGCTTGCTTGCACATTAGTAACTCCAAGGTAATTTTATTAAAGCACTTTCATGCACAAAAAATCCTTTATAAAATTGCTCTCCAAGTACATAACTCATATTAATGTGTTTATTTATTTAACAGGCTTTTTATACCACTTTATCATTTCAGTTAAAGCAGTTTACATTGTAACTTAAACTTGATAATGCACATTAAATAGTGGCATTGATAACTTGGACTTTTCTTTCCCCTTCAATCTATTCAACATTCTGCTGCTCGACTAATTTTCCGTCAGCATCGCTTTTCCCATATCACTCCTCTTCTCAAGTCCCTTCATTGGCTTCCCATCTGCTTCCGGATCCAATTCAAACTCCTCCTTTTGACCTATTAATGCATTCACTCTTCAGCCCCCCACTACCTATCATCTCTTATCTCTCCTTACATCCCCTCTTGCGTTCTTCGATCTGCAAACAGCCTTCGTCTTTCTATGCCCCTCCACTCGTACTGCTAATTCTAGACTTCGCTTCTTCCACCTGGCTGCACCCTTTGCCTGGAACAATCTACCTCTGTCTGTGCGCAAAGCGCCCTCTCTGGACCTCTTCAAGTCCAGATTGAAAACCCATCTCTTCTCTAGTGCTTTCTGTTCTTGATTCTTGTTTTTGCTCTTCTTGTTATTGTATACTTTGTCTTACTTGATTGTATTTGTATTTTGTGATCTTCTTGACTAGATTGTGAGCTCTGATGAGCAGGGACTGTCTCTTCTTCGTGTATGTACAGCGCTTCGTACATTTGAAGCGCTAAATAAATGTTAAATAGATAGATAGTTAGTTAGTTAGTTGACTTGCCCAAGGCTGCAAGGAATGCTAGTGGGAATTGAACCATGGTTTTTTGGTTTTCAAGCCAGTGCTCAAGCCATTAGGCTAATCCTCCACTCTGTAGTAGCCCACTCACTCATTCTCATAGATACACACCTACGCTCTCCATATAGACTCAGAAAGGCATGATAAAGTGGTATAACTCATCCACTGGAAACTTTGTAAACCCTGCAATATCACAGTAGTGCAAAGCATTGGGAGCATAACCCTAAGAGAATTCTGCAGAATTAAGAGGTTATGATCACCAGGGACATTCCCATTGTGCCCGATAAAAAGGCTGGATGCAAGGAAACCTGACATAATGGTGAAGGAGAAAAACACTAGAACAGCACTGTAGACATGCCAGTTGCAAGTGATTATTCTATGAATTGGGTGGAGAGGCAGCACATCCTCAAGTATCAAGAAATGCTGTCAGAGACCAAGAAATGTGGCAATAAAACGGAATACTTCCCATTGTGTTGAGTGCCACAGACTTAAGAGGAATTTTCCAACTCCAGAATGAAGATCTCTTGGGCACGATACAAGTACTAGAAGGGCATTAACACTAAATCTGAGAGACTGACATCATACCTTATATAACGGTATTCGCAAAGCTAACCCACTTGGAGAAACTACGCCCAATATGCATGCCATACTACTCACACATACCACTAACGTATACTAACACTCAAAACCCACAACCCATAAGCCTCTCCTAGCAAAGCACCAACATAGCCCCATTACCCTCCAAAGACAAACTTTATCGTTATCTTCCCACCAAGTTTCCCACGCAGACATGCCCAAGGCTGTGAATGGAAGAAGGGGGAATGTGCCTTTGTGTCACACTTTCCAACTTGTTAAGAATTTAAGTCCATCTACTTCTTATTTAGATACTTCTTTTTTCAGACTCAATAAGTACAAGAAGATCATTTTTTCTCCTTTAGGTATGATATATCACTTTAATTTAAGAAAAATCATGAGTGCAGTGGTTATAGGAAATAGCAAATTGATAGCACTGGAAACTGAAGCTTTCCACTTATCCGCAAAGCAAGTACAGTATATTACATGCAGCGGCAGTGCAAATGTTCCTGGACTGCCCCTACCCTATGATTTAATGATCATCACTAAAGGTCAGCATGAAGCTGAATCATTTTCCACATCAATTCAATTTTGACCTCTGTGGCAAATGCAAAAAGTAAAAAAAAAAAAAAAACCCCAGCTCAGCGGCTCTGCACAGCTAGGAAAAGTCACATAAGCATCCTGTACTCACTTTTCTAAACTGTCCCCACATTGAAATCGCATAATACATAACGAGAATAATTTTATAAAGCCTGTTTTGGTGCATATATGCCAGTAAGTGTTCATAGGCATTTATAATATTACCCCAGGAATAAAAGTATGTGCGATGACAACCTCGGGTAAAAGCACATTTTAGAAAGGCTGTTTAGGTGCTCCCTGGGACATCCAGGTCAAAACGTCTGAAAATCAGTGGAAGGGGAAGCAGCGAAGGTGGATACATGTAAGTGCATTCTAAAATCGACTTGTCACTGCCCCAGAAGATAAACATTTCTGCAAACATATAAAGAAAATGGGGATGTACAGAATAAGGGCCCAGATGCATAAAGGGAGAAGGCTGATTTTAGAGGCGTGCATGTGCAAAATATGGACTTTGCCAGAACGGCAACATAGACATATTCGCAATGGCATTTGAGAACACGCACGTGTATATGTTACCACATACACATCCTGGCCTGCCATTTTAGAAATGGCGATGTGAGGGTTTTGGATTTGTTAGGGACTGGGGAACATTCTGGGGAAAGGAGGGGCTCTTCCGAAGGGATGGGCTTCACCTTAACCGGGATGGAACAAGGCTGCTGGCATTAACCTTTAAAAAGGAGATAGAGCCTGCTTTTCCTTTTCTAAAAGCCATCTGTCTAAAATCAGTGGAAGACAGAAAAATAAATTTATTCTGGTCCATAGTGATAATACATTTACAAGGATAGCGGAGAAAAAAGGTAGCTCCAATAGCGACAACTCGATCTTTATAAGCAAGAAAAGACTTCCTGTGAAGTTGCGTCGACCGAGACACATCAGGAAACATAGAGACCCTCTCACCACAAAACAAAACATCCTTCTTGCGAAAGTAGGACTTAAAAAGTGAGATTTTTTCTTCCTCAGTGGGCAATGTAACTAACAAGGTAGCCCTTGTGGAAATGTTGTCCTGTGTGTCCTCCAAAAAAGCAGTTAGGTCGAAAGCCGCAGGTTCTTCTAAAACAGCTAGATCATCGCTATTGGAACGTACAGCTACCTTCGATGGAAGATAATAGCACTTAAGCAATATTAACGTATCTGCATTAGATACTTGCAATATGTCTTTCATATATTTCCTAAACAGAATAGATGGAGACAGCAAAGATATGCAGGGAAAATTTAACAACCGCAAGTTTCTAGACCTATGCATATTTTCCAATTTTTCTAATTTCTGAGAATAAACCAAGCTATCCTTGACACTATCTGACTGCCAAGATAACAATGCTTTAACCTGAGTATCTAGCTGTACATGTCTGGAGGATAAGTTCTTCACTTGCGTATCCACTACCTGGAACTTGCAATTTACATCCCTAGTGAATTGGCAAAGTGAGGGAACAGTCTCCATTAAGACAGACTCAATTCTTTTAACTACATGCCAAATATCTACTAGGGAAATTGAAGTCCCAGAGGGACTTTCAACCGAAGAAACCGGTTCTTTCCAGTTCACAACTCTAGGCAACACACCGATCTCCAGAGACTCCAAGGGAAGAGAAGACACTTCAGAGAGTTCCAAGAAACCCGGAGGCAAAGGTGGAGTACGCTCCACCGAACTGAAGCTAGCACCTTCTATGGAGGGGACAGCAGGAGCAGTACCTGGTTTACCGGATGGCTTTTAGAAAAGGAAAAGCAGGCATTGAGGGTTTCCTCTTCTTCTTCTTCGCCTCGAGATGAGTAATTTGTTGTTGGAGGGTAAGTGTAGGCTAGCTTAGTGATGTTAGTCGGGTACTCTTTGTTGTACCTGACTTTGTTTTCTTGAGAATTGTTTTTGCTTTTTTCAATATCCCCGTGATGTGGGCTGTTGTACTTTGGATAAGGATTACTTTGTTGTGGTTATTTGGCGATATATTTATTGTTTTTCTTTTTTCTGATACTGTATTGTCAGAATGTAAAAAAATCTTAATAAACATAAACTTTAAAAAAAAAAAAAGAGATAGAGCAGCTTTTAAACTAGATATTAGGGGAAAGCCGACAGTCGCCCAAGAGCGGATGGTTCGGAAGAATGTATCTTTGAAGGATACTACCAAAAGCAGAGAGGTTCCACAAAAGAGTAAAGTAGCCCAAATGCCCTCAAGTATGGAGCAGACTGAGCTTAAAGATCCCAAATTAACCATGTCTAACAATAGCCAAATTAATATGAGTAAAATACATTCTCTAAAATGCTTGTATGCAAATGCTAGAAGTCTAAAAAATAAGATGGGAGAGTTAGAATATATAGCACTAAATGAAAGGTTAGATATGATTGGAATATCAGAGACATGGTGGAAGGAGGACAACCAGTGGGACACTGTGATACCTGGGTACAAACTATATCGTAATGATAGAGCTGATCAAATTGGTGGAGGGGTTGCTCTCTGTTAGAGAGGGCATTGAGTCAGAAAGGATTAAAGTTTTGCAGGAAACAAAATCTGCTGTGTTAATCTATATGGATTGAAATTCTATGTAAAAGGGGGAAGGCAATGGCAGTGGGGGTGTACTATCGAGTGCCTTGCCAGAATGACCAAATGGATGATGAAATGCTCAAAGAAATCAAGGAAGCTAACAAACGTTACAGTGCAGTAATAATAATGGGTGATTTCAACTACCCCAGTATCGACTGGGTCAGTGTCACTTCAGGACATGCTAGGGAGATAAAGTTCCTAGATGAAATAAATGACTGCTTCTTGGAGCAGCTGGTTCATGAACCGACCAGAGGGGAAGCCATATTAGACCTAGTCCTTAGTGGAACACCAGATCTAGTGCAAGAGATAAGGTTGTTGGGGCCACTTGGCAATAGTGATCATAGCATGATCGCCTTTGATTTAATTAGTGGAGGAGGGATAGTAAGGAAATCCACAGTACTACCTTTTAACTTTGGAAAGGGAGACTATGATAAAATGAGGAAAACAGTTAAGAAAAAACTAAAAGGAGCAGTTGCAAAGGTTAAAGACGTACATCAGGCTTGGCTGTTGTTGAAAAATACTCTCTTGGAAGCCCAGACCAGCTGTATTCCACACTTTAAGAAAAGTGGAAGGAAGTCCAAAAAACTGCCAGCATGGTTTAAAGGTGAGGTCAGAGAGGCTGTTGTTGCAAAAAAAGCATCTTTCAGGAAATGGAAAAAACAGCCAAACGACGAAACCTGGAAACAGCACAAGCACTGGCAAGTCAAATGCAAGGCATTGATAAGGCAGGCAAAGGGAGAATTTGAGAAGAAGCTTGCTGCGGAAGCAAAAACGCGAAGTAAAGACCTTTTCAAGTACATTCGTAGCAAAAAACCTGTGAGAGAGTCAGTTGGTCCATTAGATGATAAAGGAGTTAAAGGAGCACTAAGAGGCGACAAGGCGATAGGGGAGAGATTGAATGAATTCTTTGCTTCAGTCTTTACTGAGGAAGATGTAGGGATGTTACCCATGACTGAAGTGGTATTTAAAGGTGCGGAAGAATTGAAGGAAATATCGATACATCGGGAAGATGTATTACAACTATTAGATAAACTGAAGAGTAGCAAATCACCTGGGCCGGATGGTATACATCCAAGGGTGTTGAAAGAACTGAAATATGAGATTGCAGACCTGCTATTAGTAATCTGTGAACCATCATTAAAATCATCTCTAATACCTGAAGATTGGAGGATCGCCAATGTAACACCAATTTTTAAAAAGGGTTCCAGGGGTGATCCGGGAAACTACAGACCGGTGAGCCTGACGTCAGTACCGGGAAAAATGGTAGAAACCATCATAAAGAATAAAATTACTCAGCATATAGATAGTCATGACCTAATGGGAGACAGCCAACATGGCTTTAGACAAGGAAGATCTTGTCTTACTAATCTGTTATGTTTTTTTGAAGGAGTGAATAATCAGGTGGACAAAGGTGAGTCGCTGCTTTTTGACATATTCATAAATGACCTGGAAAGTGGAATAACGAGTGAGGTTATCAAATTTGCAGATGACACAATACTATTTAAAGTTGTTAAAACCCAAGAGGATTGTGGAACATTGCAAGAGGATCCTGATAAATTGGAAGACTGGGCATCAAAATGGCAGATGAAATTTAATGTGGACAAGTGCAAGGTTATGCACCTAGGGAAGAACAACCCAAACTATGGTTACACGATGCAAGGTTCCACATTAGGAACCACCACCCAGGAAAAAGATTTAGGCGTCATTGTGGATACCATGTTAAAACCCTCGGCCCAGTGTGCAGCGGCGGCAAAGAGAGCAAATAGAATAATAGGTATGATAAGGAAAGGAATGGAAAATAAAACAAAAGATATTATAATGCCTTTATATCGTTCCATGGTGAGACCGCACCTTGAATATTGTGTGCAATTCTGGTCGCCGTATCTTAAAAAGGATATAGCGATTTTAGAAAAGGTTCAGAGAAGAGCCACCAAAATGGTAAAGGGGATGGAAGGATACTCCTATGAAGAAAGGCTAAAAAGGTTAGGGCTCTTTAACCTGGAAAAGAGACGGCTGAGGGGAGATATGATAGAAGTCTATAAATTAATGAATGGAGTGGAACGGGTAAACGTAGATCGATTGTTTACCTTATCAGAATATAGAAAGACTAGGGGACATGCAATGAAGCTACGGGGTAAACTATTTAAGACTAATAAAAGAAAATATTTTTTCACTCAACGTGTAATCAAACTCTGGAATTTGTTACCGGAGGATGTAGTAAAGGCTGTTAGTGTAGCTGGGTTTAAAAAAGGTTTGGACAAGTTCCTGGAGGAAAGGTCCATAAACCATTATTAAGAAGGGACCCAGGATATCAATGCTTGAAGCAATACAAGCATTGTGGAACCTGTGTCCCTTGGGGAAACTGCTAGGTACGTATGACCTAGATTGGCCACTGTTGGAAACAGAATACTGGGCTTGATGGACCTTGGTCTGACCCAGTATGGCATATCTTATGTTCTTATGATGTGCAGTGCCGCAGCGGGTATTCAAAGAGGTATTGACTATCATCTGCTATCCTTCTTTGAGGGAAAAGAAATTATTTTGGGGACAAGACGGAATGCCCCTGTTATCCTTAATATTGAAAGCTGGCCGAAATGAGCATTTTTCAAATTCCTATTGGGGACTGTACCTGATTCTAACTCACCTTGAACTGCTACTGGAATGATGTGAACTAAATACTAATAAATAAATAAATATTAAAAAGTATAGATATAAACATGTCCATCGTCAATTTTAAACGAGTGATGCCATTATGAAATCATAGATGCATATGGATTTTTTTATTGCCTGATACGTCTCCATCACGCCCTTGTGTGATATAGACATAATCGCGCTGGACACATGTAAATTTGGTGCTTTATAAAATAGTTCTTGGGACGTGGATGTGATTGGCACATCTGAATGAGCATTTTCAGACATGCAAATCACGCATAGAGCTTCTAAAATGTTGCCCAAAGTCACAAGTGTAGGCATGTTTTGGAGAGGAATTTGGATGGAGCATGAACAGATTCACAATATAGGTACCTTTTGGGTCTACTCGCATAGGCAAACTGTTATTCAACTGCCCCCACTGAGGGCAATTTTCAAAGGCAATCTCTGTGGGTGAACAGATGTTTATCTATGGATATAGCCTTTCTGAAAATTGGTCCTTCTCTGCAGTTAATTGGAGCTGTGCTGGGGACAGGATTAAGGTGATCCTCCAGAATGCAAGGGGACTTTGTCAGATGCATAGTGAAGTAGACTCTTGTCCTCAAAAATTTATGCTCAGTATACTGGTTGCTCTATAAGGTGCCATCAGCCCCCCATCATCAGAGCTAGAATAGCAGTTGGAGTCCATTAGTAGAAGAAAGTAACTGAAGATGAAGAGTGTCTTACCCAG
Organism: Ichthyophis bannanicus; assembly: GCA_033557465.1. Classification (NCBI taxonomy): domain Eukaryota; kingdom Metazoa; phylum Chordata; class Amphibia; order Gymnophiona; family Ichthyophiidae; genus Ichthyophis; species Ichthyophis bannanicus. Next base: position 863,111,115 of record CM066034.1, read on the forward strand.
TTAGGGGAATTGGTAGGACAATCTATGCTCAAAAAACAATCTATTCGGTCTCCAACTACTCTGCTTTGCAAAGTACAGGGGCGGCTCAAGGGTTATGCGGGGCCATGTGCGGAAACTCATTGCGGGACCTCGTTCACATAGCCACTGGACCTCATTTACATAAATTTAATTTATTTTATTTTAAAATGTATATGTTACATATCTAAAATTTTAGGCGGTTTTCAAAGGAGCCCTTCACAAACCTGACTTAGGGGCATGTTGACTAAATATTAATGTGCGTTAAGTTCCACTGCGCAAAGAGAAATAAATGGGTATTGCTGCACTTAGCGCATATTAACATTTGTGAATGCGCATTAACTTTTAGTAGACATGCCTCTTAATGAATGTCTCAATACCATTTGAATGGTAGTGAGTATAAAGAGACTACCGGATTTCTACATTACTATACTCCAGTTTCAACTGCCAGGCACATTAGGAAGTACTGTACACCAGGTCCGACCCAAGGGTTTCTGCAACCCTAGGCAGAAACCCCGGCCTCACAGCCCCTCACTGATGCTGCCCCCTCCCAGCTGCTGCCTCCCCTTCCAGCTGTCGCCATTGCAGCCCCCCCAGCTTCTGCCGCTTCCATCTAGGGAGGGGGAGGCGGGCAGTGACAGTATTTCTGAAAGCTGAGTGCCGGGAGGTCAGGGCATGTTGGACGTGCCCCCATTTGACTTCCCAACACTCAGCATGCCGGCGGGCTCCTTTTTATCACAGCCACGGGAGAGACGGCAAACACCGCTCTTTACTCCTGCAACTGTTCAGAGGACATCTGGGGCTTCAGGCCTCCTCGACCCCCTTTGCAGCTGGTAAGGTGCGGGTCGTCCCCCCTCCCCAAGGTGCAGGGCCATCTATGGGCAATATTCCCGCACAATGGACAGGCTGGCCCTGGCAATGTATGTGCCAGAGACTTTTCAAAATGGAATTGCTTTGTTCACTTTCCCTCCCTCAACCTAACCCTGCCCTCTTTTCCTCCAAAGAAAGTACTTGTGCTGTAAAAATGCATGTTTGCTCTTACCTGCACTGCGGGAAGGAGCATTTTCAAAAACACAATTCACAGGTATAAAACACATATACCACATAAAAGCCCTTATTTGGCAACTTGAAACCTAGCAGTAGTACCATGAGACTAGTACTGGGGTCAGTCAGCATTTTAAATGGACTGGAAGTGGGGCAGGAATGTCCAGTGATCACTTCTGCTCTGCCGCTAACTGACCATGGAAGAGTTAGAAGACTGAAAGGGAGGTCAGGTGCCTCTTCGGAAGGGGATTAGAAGTAGGGGTATGATGGTGATTCTGTTCAGAGGGGATCATTCATTTCCCCCACAGCAGGTCTAGTATGTGCATATCAATAGTTTTGTCCACGCCTACAACCTATCCATTGTCCACCCTTCTCCAGCCCCCAGTAGCAGCAAGCAGTTACTGTGATAATTAGTGTTCCGTAGATGCTGTGGCCCTATGGTTACTGTTACCATGGTTATGTGGTAACTTATTATGCACTTAGGCTGGCCTCTGAAAATTTATGAAGGTTGAGTACATAAATTTATTATCAAAATTTCAGTAAACACCTCAATTTAGGATCATAAAAAGTTTAGTAGTTTGCACTGATTTTCAACACTAAGCATCTACATTAGTCTCGTAAATCTAGGCAAACGAACAGCAGGTCTAAATTTAGGTAGATTTTTAGATGAAAATATAGGTTCCTAGATGTGGCTAAGAATAGGATAGGAACAAGGTTTGTAGACCAATATTCCGCAAGCCATTGAGCGACCAGAAAACTAGTTAACTACAACTGCACAAAACGGTGCCTGAGTTTTTAAACAAGAAACATATACCCTAATAGTATTTGAATATACCTAGATCAGTCAGCAGTGGCATTGCTGCTTACATGCCACTCCTTGCTAATCAGATAGTCTGAGATAGTCACACAATCCATGTCAAACTGCAACTTCAAATATCCCTGGGTAAGATAATGGCAGATATCTGGATTGTGTGAGACAAACCTGGATATTCCAGATAGCACCCAACTGACTGGGTGAATGTTAAAGCATCCTCTGTTGCCGGGAACAGCAAATGACAGCCCAACGACTGGGGCTTGATCTTTGGAAGGGGCGGTATAAAAGAAAATAGATAAATAAAATAAAATAAATAAATAAATAAACGACAACAAGTCATCTGAACAGCTCCCTTCCAACGCACAAACATGCATTAATGCACAACGTACCCCAAGATATCAAACACTGCATTACAAGCACATGTGCCCATTAGCCCTGCAAATAAAAGAGTATGTGTGGCTAGCGGAAATTATTGTTTTGCAGTGTCATGTCCCATGCAGACGCATGATCAGCAGGTAGCACCTGGTCCCAAAACTGTACCCAGAGATATGTGCAGGCTAACAGCGTGCAGACAGTGAAGCGACTTGGGACGAATCAACATATTCCCACATCGGTTCACATAGGGCCCGATTTTCGAAGGCATTTACACGAGTAATTGCCCTAGTTACCCGTGTAAATGTCTTAACAGGGAATTTTTGAAGGCACCTACATGGGTAGTGCCTTCAAAAATTCCCTGGTTTGTCCCTTACGCGCCTGATGTTATGAGGTTAGCATTGGGGCATTCCGGGGCAGTGCAGAGGCGAGCCATGGTGCTATCTGTTTAGCACCAGTTTTCAATGCTACATGGTTAGCGCTCTGCGCCTTAAAGATAGGCGAGGGAAACCCTCGTCTGTCTGTAAGGTGCTGGGGCTAATCGCGTAGCATTGAAAATAGATGCTACACGGGTAGCTCCTGTGGCCTCCTAGCTATGCGGCGATACCCATATTTTTGATGCCGGGGCCAGCATAGAAAATCGGGGTTAGGTGGGAGGAGGGCAGGCTATGCACCAACGCTGTGCATGAGCACCGCCCAGATCAAAATCAGGCCCATTCTTGTCACTGACAAAATGGACGTGCATAAACCCAAAAATATTCATCTCCCACACTGTCAATAAGGAACAGTCTGTCCCTAAATATGTGACCTCTACCCAGGACAACAGTCACCCACCAATAGGAGCTCACGTCTCACAGTAGGCAGAGTTATGCCAGGCAACCCTTCGCTGTGCCATGACAGATGGGTGCCAGAAGACCCTGTGCCATGTTTGGCCCCATGTGTGTCTTGTGTAGGGCTTGGTAAAGATCACCATCTGGATATTCTAGCCCATGGCTGCAATTGAAGCTACTTCCAAGACATGCTCCATGGCTTGCTCCACTGCCATGTGCCCGTGCGAGTTGAAAATGGCAACACAGTTGTACTGGCATAGGAACATGGCAGTGGAGATGGCAGCAGCTGAAGCTGTGGCAGGTGAAAGGTGGCTGATGCAGGCTCCACTTAGGGACACCAAGATTACACCCCAGTATTCAATATACAACTGCCTAAACCACAAAAACACTGTCTTAAATATAATCGAATGTGCACCATGCTTGAGTTCCACCAGTTACACTCCTGAGGATATCTGGTTTACCTCTCTGGCGAGATTTGTCTACCTGCAGCCAAATGAATATCAGAGATATGTGGATTTGGTCCCCTTGTCCAATTTTCTTCCTAATCTATCTAGTTATCTGTCTCTTACAGGTTAGAATATCGGCCCCTTGGGACTTAACTTTGAAGCCTAAATTTAAGCGCTAAGCAATTTTTGAATATTGGGCCCTCGGTGCTTTTTTCCAAACTTGAATTTCTCTACCTTTTATGTACTTAAATTTAAATCCTTAGCCAAGGGAATTGCCATTTTGGAGGATCCAGATACATAACTTAAATTAGACACATGGAGAGTAATCTTATAATGAGCACCTAGGCTAATGCATGCTCTTACATGCGCCAAATGCAGCTCTTTTATAAAGTCAAATACAATGTATTTTATAAAACAGGGGTGTAAGTAGCGGGAAACGTGCATCAAATCTAGGCATAATCACTTACACCAGCCCTATGGCTGTCATAAATAACTGCATGTATTTTACACACGTATGTTATGAAGTAAACGCATAAATGCACGTCACATCACCCTAATGCACATGTTTATACAATTGCAACTGGCTAAAATATGCACGTAAAGGCCCATCGACATACATAAATCATTGAAAATAAATTATTTATGCCCATAAATGGCATTTAACTTTCCATGGCTCTTTATAAAATTACCCCCATGAGACCAGTATTCAAACGCTTTAATCCAGATAGCAGTGTCTTTGCACTATCCAGATAGTGCTGAGGAAGTCTTGGAGTAGAGAAAAACGTTTTGGTCGCTATCTGGATAAGTTATTTGGATACCTAAGGACACCGAAAGGCTTTTCTAAGTGCTCTCCGGATAGCTTATCCAGACAGCATCTGAAAATCACTGCTATTCAGATAATTGCAGGGATTATCCGGATAGTGGCCAGACAATCTGGATATTCAGTGCACCCACTTTCCAGATAGTGCTACTGAATAGCCTGTATTTTTTTTGCCTGAGGCAGCTGGCGTTTTACAAAAGAAACACTGACATCTGTAGGCTCAATATTACCTCCTTAGATTTTTGGACTATATTGGCCAGTTACATGCAGACAAGAGCTTCCAGGATAAGAAAGGATAGAAGGTGATGTGCTAATTGTTCATGTAACTATGTTGGAGTGGAGGAGTGGCCTAGTGGTTGGGGCAAGGTACTTCAGGCCAGAAGGTCAGGGGTTCAAATCCCACTAGAAGACAGCAACCTTGGGCCAGAAGGACTGGGGTTTCTAGTCCTACAGGTGCTCCTTCTGGTCTTGGGCAAGCCACTTAACCCTCCATAGCCCATGTTACCTGTAAAATAGTTATCTCCAAGTTATAATGCCCTGTTCAATGTAATTTCAGTTTATTCAATGTAAACTGCACTGATGCAGAATAGCACAGTATATAAGAGAATTAAATAAATAAATATAAGAGAAATAAATAAATTCTAATCTAACATATCACCTTCCTTTCTTATCCTGGAAGCCTCTAGTGCTGACTGGTTTGTTCTTCGGGCAGCCCCTGGTATACACAGTATTCATTGCCAGCACCACAATTCAAAAGCATCAATTTTCTTCCTGTCTCTTTTTCACTATCCAACTTTCACATCCATTTGACATTATTGAGAATACCATGGATTGAACGAGTTGAAGAGACATCTTTGCTCTTGAGAATCTTGTTTAGGTCCTTCATAGCCATTCTGCCAAGAGCAATGCATCGTCTAATTTCTTGACTGCTTGTTGTTTCATTATTGATAGTTGATCCAAGTAAGTTAAAGTTGTCCGCTATTTCAATTTCTTCTCCATCAATGATACAGGTTTATATAATGGCCATCATAATTGGGAGCATAATTATTCACTAAAGTGTGCTAAGTGGTTGATGCATGTTTTAGAGCCTGGTAGCTATCAGTGTGGGGCTGGGTAGCTGTTACTGCGCAGGCATCAGGGGCGACTCTATAATGAGGCGAAGTGAGGTGGCTGCCTCAGGTGGCAAAGTCTTGAGGGCGGCAAAAAATGCCTCCCAAAACAGCTGCCTCACTTCACCTTCAAAAGTAAAAAAAAAATCCCCCAAAAAAGATGCACGTTGCTGCCGAGTCTGCTTCTCAGCAGTGGCAAACTCAACCTACGTTTCCAGGCAGCCACGGCTCCCTGCCTCTTAGAGAATCGTGACTGTGCTGTGTCTGCAGTTTTAAATACAAACGAAACTGGTGCGGAGCCTTCTCGCCTCCGTGAAGGACCCCGTGCAGCTTTGTCCCGCCCCCAAAGGAGGAAGTTCCTTTGTGGGTGAGACAAAGGTGCAAGGGGTCCTTCACAGACGCGGGAAGGCTCTGCACTAGTTTCATTTGTATTTAAAACTGCAGTCACAGCACAGCCGCAGTTCTCTAAGAGGCAGGGAGCCGCGGCTGCCTGGAAGCGGAGGTTGAGTTTGCCGCTGCCGGCCTTCAAAAAAACAAACAAAAAAGAAAACGAGGAGAGGAGCTGCTGCAGCAGCAGGAAGTGCCTCGTGGCCACCCCGGCAGAGTCCTCCTGTCTCCCTCAGCGCGGCTTTACACAGGTTCTGTAAAGCCACGCTGAGGGAGACAGGAGGGCTCTGCCAGGGTGGCCATGGGGCACTTCCTGCTGCCGCGGCAGCAGTGGCTTCAGCAGCCAGATTCTTTTTTTTTTACATTTCCCAGGGGGGGAGGGGGAGTTAGGACTTGTAATGGGCTGATGGGGGGGGGTAGGATTGGTAATGGGCTATGGGAGGTTCTAGGACTGGAAATGGGCTAATGAGGGGGGGTTAGGACTGGAGGTGGGCTGATGGGGCTGTTTAGGACTGGTAATGGGCTATGGGGGCTAGGACTGGAAATGGGTTGATGGAGGGTTATGACTGGTAATGGGCTATAGGGGGGGCTACTACTGGAAATGGGCTGATGGGGGTTAGGACTGGTAATGGGCTATGGGGGGGCTAGGACTGGAAATGGGCTGATGGGGGGGCTCGGACTGGTAATGGGCTATGGGGGGCTACTACTGGAAATGGGCTGATGGGGGTTAGGACTGGTAATGGGCTAATGGGGGGATAGGACTGGAAGTGGGCTGAGGGGGGGCAAGGACTTGTAATGGGCTGATGGGGGAGTTAGGACTTGTAATGGGTTGATGGGGGGGAGATAGGACTTGTAATGGGCTATGGGGGGCTAGGACTGGAGGTGGGCTGATGGGGGGGGGGATAGGACTGGAAATGGGCTGGGACTTGAAATGGGCTATTGGGGGAGGGGAGGAGAGTGCTGCTGTCCCTGGAAGAAGACTAGGGGCTAGGGCTACAAATGGGCTGATGCGGGAGAATGGTAGAATGGGACTGGAAGAGAGCAGATAATGGGAGGGTCTTCCAGGGAAAGGAGGGGGCACAAAGGGAGCTGACAAGGGGGAAGGAGGGGGCTGGAAAGGAGCTGACACCTGGGATGTACTGAAGGGGGACTGGAAGGGAACTGACACAGGGATGGGAGTGGTAGGTGGTTGGGTAATGGGGAGAAGGTTGGAAGAGAGCTGATATGCAAATGGCACTGGAAGGGGGATAGACAGAGGGTAGGGTGACTGGAAGGGAGCTGACCTGGAGGGTGGCACTGAGAGTGGACTGAACTAATATCTGGGATGGTATTTGGACTAAAAGGGGCTGGACAGTGGGGAAGGAGGGGGACTGGAAGGGAATGGACACCAGTTGCAGTCGTGGGAATGCAAGGCAGTTGACATTGGAAGGTACTGGGAGGGAAGGACTGGAAAGGGGGCTGATACTGGGGAGGGTTACTGGAACTGGAAATGGGCTGTTGGAAGGAAGTGAAGAAAACAAAAGAAGAGATAAGAAATGGCAGATGGACCATAGACCACAGAAAGAGAGCTAAGAGAAGACAGGAAAGCAGAAGCCTCAGACCGGGACCAGCATGATCAGAGAATAAAATGGTCAGACAACAAAGGTAGAAAAAATAATTTTATTTAATTTTAGTGATTGGACTTTGTGCTAGTTTTATATTGTACACAGTATTGGGGAACTGCATCTCTTATTTATCTATTTATTTAATGTTGCACTGCATGTGGACTCTGGCTTCTTGGGGTTTCAATTTAAATTTAGTCTACATATTATTGTTTTTACTTTAGATTGTGGTTACTTATTCTATACTTGGTGAGGGTCGATGTTGCGAGTGTGTTACTGAGTTCAGGTGTTCTGTTAACATGGAGTTTCTACATAAAGATCTATACTGTACTGTAGTAATTTGACTTGTTCAGCTTTTCAAATAGGTGTATAGATGTTCCAGGGCCCACTGTAGTATTTACAGTGATGCTTTTTTTGGATGGGCTCCTTACGTGAGTTTTGGAAGTTTGTGCTGATAAGGTATGGTAGGTTTGTTCTTTGTTTTAGGGTTTTGTATTAGTTCACAATATGCCTGGTACTGGAGAATAGTGGTTGTTGTTGTTGTTGCTAGTGAGATGATCAGAATCAGATTTTTTTTTTAAATATTGAGTTCTGTGGGTGAATGTCCTGGTTCTGCTCTGCACCTACTGTGGATGCAAAATATATGGTGAAAAAGAAAAAGAAAGAACCATAACGCAGTTTATAACAACAAAATAAAAATGAGTTATAATTTAGTTTTATAAACTGTGCTGTTGGTTCTTGCTGTCTTTTAGTTCCTTGGTGTGCAAATGGGACTGTAACTAGCCCTGTGCAAACGGTGCAGCCGCACAGGGTCCAAAGGCTTGGGAGGCGTATTTCGGCTGTCTGCTGTTGCACTGCCGCCACTGGCAGGACAATAGCAGGCAGCCAAAATGCGCTCCCCAAGCCTCTTTAAGCAGGTCTGGTCCCTCCCTCCTCCGACTCGATGTCAAAGAGGGACAGATCTGCTTAAAGTGCCGGTGCCTTTCAGATCGGGCGCATGCCCCCCTTCTCCTCCCCATACCTCCATGCAGCGCTGCCTGCTCTTTCCCTGCTGCCGGCACCTCCATGAAAAAAACAGAGGGCAGCAGCAGCAGGGAAAGAGCAGGCAGCGCTGGACAGAGGTATGGGGGGATTGGGGGGGCATGCGCCGAAGCTGCAAGTCTCACAGGGTGTGATTGCAGCTCGATACGGCCCTGTGTGCAAACATCTTGCATTTTCTCCATATAATCTAATCGGCTTTTTGGTTTAGTTCAGTCTCTGATTGGATTTCTGAAAAAGCCCCGCCCCCTCTAAGGTGGGGGGGGGGGGCGCCTTTTTCATAGTTCGCCACAGGCAGCAGATTGCCTTGAGCCGCCCCTGGCAGACATGACAACTCCCACGTGCTATTTCCCGCGGTAACTGCATATTGCATGATGGGGTGGGGAATGGGCAGGTTAAGGACAGAGGGTGGGCGTGGAGAACCCATCGCAGTTAGTGTGCTGTCAATATTGCCATTAGTGCGGGTGCACCTAAAGACACCTCAATGCACCTGCAGCACACGTGTCAATTGCAAACGCCACTGCCACCCATTAGGGTACAGATCAGTATGGCAACTGCTGGAAACACTCCTGACAGCACAAAACCATTGAACTTATCACGCATTTGTTATCATGCTAAATGCACAATAATGCAAACGTCTATTGCCCTTTAGCAAAAGGGCCTCCAGATGTTCCTATGCCACTCGTTTTCATCATAGTCCATCGTATCTTTCTGTATTCCACCAAAGTCCATAGCATAATTACTTCTGCTTCAAATTCAAATCCTATTGTCCATTCCATATATCATTTTCAGTATTTTCAGACTAACCTCCAAAACACATTGTTTTAAAAATGTATATATCATTCAGTGATCACAGTCCAATATGATATATATCATGTTTCAAAAAAGCATTTCTGAATCAGGATAAACTTCTCTTCAAATTACGGTCGATTCATTTTATAACTCAATAGCAGCGTTTCAACGTCGCCACTGTTATTCTTCTGCAGTTGGTCTGAAAATACTGAAAACTGATATGAATAAGTGTGCTTCTGTTTCTGATGGTCTTTTCAGCAATTTTAAAAGCAGCATCCAAGTGCAATCTGGGACATCTAAGCCAGAGCATCTGAAAAAAACGCAGGCACATCCAAGAGCAGATGTGATTTCACAAACATGGCCGATATGGACGTCTGCAGGGATATCTACATAGTCATCCCCAGAAATGTATCATAGAACCTATATATCTAGTATAGCCTAATGGTTAGAGTAGTGGGTTAGGAACAGAGCAGCCAGGCTTCAAATCCTACTGCTATTGATGTTGTGCTTAGTCCTGGGGATGATTGAGTGCCTTCTTCTCTAGACCCTTTGTATGTTTTTCAGCTGAAATGAGCAATTTTCAGATGTTTGTTCATGTCTGGAGCAGGTCTAAAGTTAGACACGATGCTGAATTTTTCTGAGATCAGGCAGGATATCCAGGTTCCTGGGGAAAACCTGGCCACACCTCCACCAAGCCCTTGTTCAAACTTAGATATCCTCATGCTGGGGACATCACCTGAGCCAGTTTCTAAAATGGCTCAGGAGACGTCTTCATATTTTCGACATCCAAAAACGGGCTTAGAGAGGTCCAAAGCACAAATAGGTCTTCTAAAAGGACCCCCATAGTGAACAGGCATGGTGTTCGATGGGATGCATTGATTCTCTCCTGGTGCTATAGGAGATGTTTTGAATGCCTTTACAAAATAAGCACAATGATTGCCCCATGTGCTTTGATAAACAAGGTGCCCTGTTACAAAATTACCCTCTGTAAAAATAGGAAAACTTGATTAAGGTGTTCTGTGATAAATTGTAAGAAGGGGGTTTGTTGCAGACAACTTGAGCAATTTTCCCAAGGGTAAGAATGTTTTTAAAATGTCATACTTGCTGCTGTAGAAAGTAATGGAATTTAACAGCTACAGCAATGCTATGTCCCAAGCTTATACCACCCTTGAGTAAAAATCAATATATATTTGGGTCTGAGAACTGCTAAAGAGGAATACTTTGCCCATTTATTTGTACTTTTTGTTTTCAGTTACATTGCCAAGATAAAGCTTGTGAACCGCTTGGGATGGTGCGTACTTCAGCACAATTGATACTCCAAATATGATTAAATCCTAACCTAATAGTAATAAAAGAGAAGGATAACTGCATTCAATAAATTAATCAAAATATATCCTTTTTGTATGATTTTTTATTCCTGGCATTGCTTCTGAGGCTACCTCATAATATGAAGCTACAAGTAAGGTAAACTCAGGAACGATTCAGGAAATATATTTTCACAAGAAGGGTGGTGGATGCCTGGCATGCCCTCTCAGAAGAGGAGGTAGAGACGAAAATGGTAAGGGTTATACAGAGAGAACCCCTAAATGGCAGGGGATTAGAAACTAAGCGATGAACACTTCAGCTTAAAACAGCAGCGAAATATCTTTTGGACTGCTTAAGAAGGCATTTGGGGCTAACATGCTTGGACATTAACCATATTACCGTCAGACCAAATGGGCCATTTATGTCCTTTAAGTTACTAAGGCATCTATTCCGTCCCCCGACTAAGCCTCCCCATATGAACAAGGGGTTTGTATGGGGAGGCTTAGACAGGGGCGGGATGGGGCGCTGCAGAGGAAGACTTAGGGTGGGAAGTGGGCGGTCCACATCCCCGGACATACAGAGCCAATTCTGAAGTTGGCCCTGTATGTCTGAGGCCGGCAGACTGGATGGGGGTCTTATTCCACCTCTGAGGTGGAATAAGTCCCCCTTAACATTGGGGGATGGGAGGCCCGGACAGGATGAAAAAGGTAAGGGGGTGCAGGAGATTCCCCACAGCCCGACCCTGGCCATAAGAGACTAGATTGGGCTATGGGGAAAGGTGAAAGTGGTTGGCAGCTGGGATTGCGGCTCCTGAATGGAGCCACTGTGCCATGGCAACTGGACCCCATGGCACCACAGCTCCATTCAGGAGCCTGACTCCGTTAGCCGGGTAGGGGCCTGTATGTGCAGACCAATGGGAATCGGGTCCGAGCCTGCACGTACAGGCCTAGTAAAAGGGCCCCTATGTATCCTAGTGTGAAAAATGTACGGGGATCCTTCATTCAGTAACTTGTGGCACCTCTTCAAGCCTCCATAACATCAACTAAGCATTTCCGATAATTGTCTCTCCCTTGAGAAGTTTTGTCCCTCAAGAGCTCTTTCAATTCCATGGCATTTGAGGACCTCTTTGCACAAACAACTTGTGTCAGGTCTTGCTACAACATTTTAATAGGATTTAGGCTGAGACTTCGACTTAGCCAATTCAAAACACAAAATCTTTCTTCTTCAATCATTCTGCAAAAGGACATTTACAGATTTTCACATTCTATAATTGCTGAACTTTCCGAGTAAGCAGATGAGAAGTAATTCTCACGGTGGTTAATAAAGATTCGGTTGGATAGTTAAATTGCTGGTTGAATTTATTGAATGTCATAAACTGAGCAAAAAATCTTCTTGCAAATTTGATAAGAACAAAATAAAACTTGCACTCACTTTCCTGTGGAAATGAAATTTTATTGACTGTTCCATGTATTTTCAATTTATTATGAAGCTAGTTTAAAATTGCAGAAAGATTAAAGGCTCTCTGTGAAAAAAGAGTAAGTGAATGCTATGGTTATTTTTGCTTTCATTCTGATAACATAACAATTCATTCAACAACAGACCTAAACCATAAGCAAAAATATTTATGTTGTCATTTAAAACATTAATAATGGTTTGGCAGTAAGTAAAAGCAAAAGAAATCTGACAGTATGATACTGCAACCGTTCCACTCTGATTGTCAGACCCAGGTATAACTGAATTTATATTTGTCTGGAAATGGTTTCCAGCATTTTCTGTACTCGTACTTATTCTTTTCATTGTCAATAGGAAATGAGAATGGCATCAGAAATGGTTCATATTATAGAAAACAACTGAAGCAAATGTTGTTTGTGCGTGTTATATTGCCAGGCTATTGTTTTGGTTTTTTATGTTTGAGATATATTGTTATAGTGCATGTGTATGACAGCGCAAAAGACATACAGCCACAAAGCAAGAATTTATAAAGCTGAAATTTTCCACTAGGCAGTGAGGTCTACGAAGGTAAGTCTGGACAGGTAGGTGTCAAAAAAGAACATCAAAAAAGAACTTACGAAAATGATGAGATGTTAAAAGAGATCCAAAAAGGATACAGATAAGAAAGCCTAGAGAAAGCCATAGTATGGAAAGAGTTCTAGCTCTGTATAATTTTCTCAGGGCCTCGGATGGAATGAAGTTCTCTGTTTAGATCTTATATGATATTATGAGTTATGCCAGCCAGAAAACAAATGTCCTGGTCTCCCTTCATTTTTCTTTACAGTTGTGAAAAGTATTGGGAATATCAGAGCATCATCTTCTGTACTCACTCCAGATGCTCTAGTAACAGAAAAGAGCTTTTCTGATGCCTATTCGTGCCCTCAAGCAGGAATAGATACAGACGTCACTGCTGTTGGGTTGAGATGTGCTGGTCATTTCTAAGATTGGGCGTGCACCTGTATCCTTGATGGAATGTCCAAGCCATGCCTCCACCATCCCCCGTGCAACAGTGACTTGTTTGCCCTGGAGGTGTCCTTATATCTGGCTTTCTAAAATAGCTCTGCTGACGTCTTTGTGATTTGCCCATGTTCAGATATCCAAATCACAAAGAGCTTCTAAAATGACCCACATAGCAATGTAATGTTTCTCAAGCTGGTCCTGATATAGCCCTTAGTCAGTCTGGTTTTCAGGATCCACAATGAATATGCATCAGATAGATCTGCATGTACTGCCTTCATTGCACACAGTCTCTTTCATGCATATTTATTATCTTTGTTGTTAAGTGCCTTTGAGTCAATGGCAATCACATGGATAGCCTAAAAACCATTCTAGCTAGGGGATACACCAGGACTGGCTTGAGAAAAACTGCTCTATTGTAAATCAAGGAGAGTTATCACACTGACTAGTCTAATTCTATTTTTTATTTTACTTTTGGGATGGTGCTATAATTGTGGAACAAAAGCTATATATTTCTTTACATCAATTTCTGTATAAAAACTTGGTGAATTTTACAACCAAGGTAATCAATTACTATCCACTTTCTTTTCAGAAATATTTGTACCGTAATTCCTCAAGTACGTTCTACACAACCTGCATCAGATAAGTAGCCTTTTTTAATAAGTGCTTTTCTAAAAATAGCTTTACAAGAAAAATAGGATCCTATGTATGTATTGCTTTTTCGTAGTATTTTCCAGATTCCCCTTAAGAAGTTCTCATCTGTAGTTAAGTATAGTATTTGCTATGCTGTAGTGTGGTTTTTTGGTAGAAATAAAATTGTCCTCCAATGCCCCTCAGTGGCTTCAAAAATGAAGTGTTCAGTATGTCCCATAATGGTTTTCAACTGCTCACTGTTGGGCACCTTGGATTCTAGTTTCTCTTTTTACTTTTTCTTCTTCTCGCACCTATACTCTCCCATCTTCTTAAAAACATAAAAAACAGTGACCGACTACACTATCGGTCTCCTGTTCCACAAACCATAGTGTTAGGTTTGCCTCATTCACTGGATACCTCAACTGAAAGTGAATACTAGCTAAATAAAATGAAAACATAAAAGACGTCTCCCTAACTTTTCCGTTTGTTCATTCGAGCCATACATTCAGATCCCAACCCTTACTCTTTTAATGTAAAGGTGCAATCTAAATGTAATCAAAGGCACACTCAAATGAGGTAAATCCCATAACAAAAATATTATGTCTTCTGCAGCAGTTGATGATTTTTGCGAGGAATTTCAGTGACAGGCAGAACATTTTAAGAAAAAGGTAGCACTTGTCAGCATAGGATTCTGTTCTGGTTGTTGTCCTCTGATAACTGGCTGTACTCGATCCGACGGACTCAGAAACTTCTTCGTCACCAAGTTTCTTTTTAAGCCTTCAAGCAGAGCCATCCTCAACTGGTTTGTACTCTGGTTTCAGAGGGTTTTTAGGTGTGTTTTGCATAAGTGAACGTGCCTATAGGGGAATCTCCAACTGTCTGTCTGTGTCTTTCTGTCCATATGCATCCTGTAGGTTTCTTTGTGCTTACACAAAGAAACCTATAGATTCAGATTACAATAGGCAGAGAGGGATTTCCTCTCACAGCATTGGGGAGTCATCCTCCACAGACATAGACTGAAGAAGTCGTGACCACGGTCAAAACTGCAGGAGTCTGCCAGCCTGGACCCCATCTCTCACAAGCAGAAGAAGAGGACAAGGCTGCAATCGAGGCAAAGATTGCTGCTATCTGCTGGTGCGGACATCATCTCCCACCAGCAGAGGAAGAAAGAACCCTGCACAGCCCTGGGTATACCTGAAGGCCTGGACAGACACAGGAGGGGTGGGGGGGGGGGGTGGAGAGGCAAAGAGACATTTAAAGGAGCAGTGGGTTTGGAAAAGGAAGAATACAGAGGGAGACCTGGGAAGAATAGAGAGCAAGGGATGATGGGGAAAGGGAGATAATCAGAGAAAGGGAATAGAGTGGGGGGAGAGGGGCAGCAGGAAAGGCACTAGAGAATGGAGGGAGGAAGGAAGAATACAATAGGTTGAAGGTTGAGGCAAGAGGCCAGCATGTGTACATGTCAAGAGGCTCACCCTACCCCCTGCAGCACACAATTAGAAACCCCATCCCCACAACACACACATATACCCTGCACCCCTGCACTACACACACATTCACACACCCCACCCCGTACCACATGCGCACACCAACCACACAACACACACATACAGACACTCCACCCTGCACCACACACACAGACACTTCACCCCATTACCACGCTCACAGACACCAACCACATACCACATACACACAGACACCCTACCCCAAAACACACCAACACACAGACCACACAGATCACCTCCCCACACATACACACCCCTGCACCACACACACATGTTCCCACACCACACACACACACATACACCACTCAACGATGGTGCAAAGATTGGAGGCGCACTAGGAAACGGTGGCTGTGCCACCTCCCTTGAGGCCCCTTATCCCAGCGTCCATTGTCTCCATTCTCCACTGATGTTCTTCCATTTGCAAACGCGTTCATGTCTGGGGAGGGTAGAAGAGTTTGAAGAGACATGATAATGTGTGTCTTGTTATGGTAGCAGGGGCTGTATATAAATAGCAAGTGTAATGTGTGTGTGGTTTGCCTGTCTGCGCATGGGATATGGTGGTGAGTGCCTTTGTGTGGGTGAGGTGCAGGGCCGCACTGCATGTTCTGCTGAGCTGGGGAGCCTCTTTATGTGGTGCACAGGGTGGAGTGCCTGTGTAATGTGGAAGTGAAGTGCCTATATGTGTGCAAATGTGTGTGTGTGTGTGTGTGTGTGAATGTGGCGCCTGTTCTGTGGAACTGGAGTATGTGTGTGTGTCTCGGTCATGAGGAAGTGGGGTACCTCTGTGTGTGTGTGGGGGGGGGATGTTTCCACCTCCATGCAAAGTGGAATTGAAGGGGGCGCAGAAGCTAACTCTAGCACTTCAGTGCAATTTTAAAAGCATTGCCATCGTGGCAGCAATCGGAGCAGGGGCTGGAGCAGAAGGGGCACAAGGGATGCGATTCTCCTAGAGTGCCTCATACCCTTGCACCGGCCTGCCATTAGGCTAATCCTCCATTCCTTGCTGTCCTCCCCACCCTTCCCTGCCCATCCCATTCCTTTATTTGCATTAACATTAAATTCTGCATTTGAAAGCACATTTTACAAATGATGTCCAAGTGCAATCTGGGATGTCCAAGTCAGAATATCTGAAGTAAAAGCAGGTGTGTTCGAGTTCAGGCATGATGTCACAAATGTTGCCTTGCCCACTATAGACTTCTGTGGGGGCATCTACATAGACATCCCTGGAACAGTATTCAGGACTGTGGACCTCTAGGAAGAGCCTAATGGTTAGAGTAGCAGTCTAGGACCGAGGAAGCCAGGGTTCAATTTCTGCTTCTGCTGTCATTGTGATTGTGCAGAGTACTGGGGATGGTGGGGTGTCATCTTCTCTACAAATTCTGGGTGTTTTAAGGCCAAAACTACCACTTTCCCACTGCCCATACCTGCTTGGAGCAGGTCTAACTTTCGATGGGGTTACAGACATCTCTGACATTTCTGAAATGGAGCAGGGATGTCTAAGTCCATTGCAGTGCCCCAGACACGCCTCTGCAACCACCCCCACCCACCTCCCGGCCTATTTGCACATCCTTGCACCAGAGATGCCTTTAAAAGCCATTTGTAAAATGGCTCTGGGGATGTCTCAGTGATTTGAATATGTGCATGCACATTTTCGGACGTCCACATCACAACTAAAGATTTTAAAATTACCCCTTGATATTTTATTAACACAGGATTTAGTGCATATTAGTAACTTTTGCTGTATGTTAAGACTTTTTTTATTGCAAATTAAACTCTTAATGCTGTTTAGTAAATAGATCCACTTTTTTCTGAAAGGTCACCTATCTCCTTCCACCCTAAAATCTGAAAATGAAATACGCTATAGCTCCCAGCTGCTAAATATTTCAGGATGACTGGAGCCAACACGTGCGCTTTGTTCTCATTAGTCCCTAGGAGCACTAGAATGCTCTGTAAAGAGAGGCTAGCCTTGCGCTGGTATTTTCACCTGCCATCACTTGATATCACAGCAGAACAACTTCCACAGACCTACCTCTCTCTCTTTCTCTTGCTCTCAGATATCCATTTATATAAATACATATCTTGGCACCTTTGCAAACATATATGGTTCAAATACAGATCAGGCAGACTTTTTCTAGGAACTCAAGACAGAGTTAAAAGCATTTACAAAAGGCCTTATAATAGTGATCAGAGATTGTAATACTGTCCTGCAGCCCTCTCTATATCTCTCATCTAGGAGAAATGATACAGCCAATAGGAATATATGTGAGCTGAGGAGGACTATTCACATCTTATTGCTTCTAGACACAAGGAAGGACATAGACCACAAGGAACAAAAAGTTCAGAGGAGTAGCTATGTTGTCTGTAGTAGCAAAAATGGAGGCACATGGCACCTTGTAGAGTAACCATGTATCCGACGAAGTGGACTCTTGTCCTCAAAAGTACATAAGATACCACCTGTCTGTCATTTTTGCTAATCTAGACTGACATTCACAGGCAAACCTCATGTTAGTATTTACTAATTTTTTCCCAGATAGCAGATGGAAGTATATACTAGTAGATGCTCA
Organism: Ichthyophis bannanicus; assembly: GCA_033557465.1. NCBI lineage: Eukaryota > Metazoa > Chordata > Amphibia > Gymnophiona > Ichthyophiidae > Ichthyophis > Ichthyophis bannanicus. The sequence continues at coordinate 863,128,838 of CM066034.1, forward strand.
AATAGGAAATATTACTCTGCAATTTATAGCAAGCGCAGATATTTTAAAAAGTTTTGGTTTTAAAGCAATGAGCTTGGGTTATGGGACGTTAATATTATTGGGCTGGGATAGAGAAGGTGAGTAGAGGTTTGATTATAAATGGATTTTTTAACTATGAAATTAATATTTGTGTGATTTCATATGTTTTTGTCCATTGCTTCAAATGCAAATAAAAATAATTGATTAAAAGCTTTGTAAATTAAAAACAAAATGGATGACAATAGCAAGATGTCAGAGAACCGAGAGGGGTCTTCAATAGCAGCCTATTAAAATGAAAGTGTAGTTTCTGGGTTTAATGGTAAAATGTTAAATTTAATGATTGTGAATTCAAGCCCTCCAAGCATATGGAAACACTGTGATGCACAGTTCAACTCCATACAAGTAATGCCCATTCAGGCAGTCTTTGAAAAAAAGCACCGCGTAGTCCTGCATATGCAGGTTTGTTTAATCAACAATCTCCTTGCCTTTCCTCATTAATAACACTATTTCTTGGGAATGGAACAGAGTCCTTAGCACTTAGTCATCCTATCATTCCTCGTACTAATAGAGGTCAATTCTGAACAGGGCATGTCCAGGACGTCTGGGCATCCAAAATCTGGACGGCCTGGATCTGCACCCGATTCTGCACTGCGGGAGTTCCTGCGGGAGCAGAATGGCGTGCAGAGAGCTTGGATGGGCCAGCCTTGCTCCAATTCTGAGGGCCTAGATGTGTAGCGAACACCCCATCCAATCCACCCAGTGCCCCTGCATGGAGTCTCGGTGCTGCGGCATCCCATCGCCATGGCACTGGGACGCCATGCAGGAGCCCCAATTCACCGCTGCACATTCAGCACACTGTTCCCCGCCGCCCGACCCCCAGAGGAGTCTGCCAAGGCTGGGATTGGGCTGCAGGGAACCCCCTGTCCCTGCTCATCTCCTCGCTGGGTCCCTCCTTCAGTCGCTGCATCTTTGACTCCCCAGAAGTGCAGGGCCATGACTGGAATTGACCTTGTAGTCCAGGTTGAGCGGCCCACCCCTGCTCTGCCCACTCCCCACCCTGTCGCTGCCCCCTCCCACCCCATCTAGAGCTCTCCACACAAAGATCTTGTACATATGGGGAGCTCTATGGCCTGAATCGGGTCCCCGCAAATAGTGGGGATTGAATGTCCAAACCGGCTGTTTATCTCTGCTATTTGCAGGGCAGAATAACCTCTATGGAGCCCGATTCTGGAAGGGGCATGTCTGGGCCATTCAGACAGTCCCATGCAGGATGGGCCCATTTGGACCCAAATCTGAAACACAGGAGCAAAACGTTCCCATGGCTGTCTAATTGGGCCTGAGGACAGCCCAGCGTACCCCTTCCACAGCCGCAGGAGCGTCCTCCCCGCAACTCCATCTGCCCACAGCCCTGGACTTCTGAGTCCCCGCCGCTCAACCCCGACGAGCTGCTGGGGCCCAGATCGGGCAGTGAGAATTCACCGTCTGGGTCCCAGTGCTCCTGGGCTCCAGAGGGGGCTTCCGGCCACATTTGGGGAGTGCCCTGCTCTTATTCCACCTCAGAGATGGTATAAGCAGGGCATCCCCCCAGTGATCCAGGATGATGAGGGCCGTGAGCGGAATCGGACCTGTTCATCCAGGGATCGGTCCCACCCATGCCACTCCTACTCTCTGCTGATGTCACGGCCCCATCCTCCACAGCACACACAGCAGCTCTGTGCGTGCAGCAGGAGACAGAAGCAGAATACCGGCAAGGCAGATAGCGGGGCTGCATGTCCCAGTGGGACGTGCAGTCCTGCTGTTCGCCTCATACAATCGGGCCCATAGTGTTTATCTCTTAACATTTGGCCACATCCTTTGAGTAACATTAACAGTAATTTCTGCCACCACCCTTTCACAAGCCCAGAGCAAATCCACTGTTGAAACAGAAGCATTTGAACACACACATTACATTGGCTCTCCAATATTAAAGTACAATAAATATTCCTTTATCTCTCAGTTCAGATTCAAATAAACCTCTATCCAGCAGATTTTCAGTGCTGTGACCAGTACGGCCAGCTTTACAAAATAGTTACTCAGTTTTCCTACTTGCTGGCTTGATGCTAATCAGCTAAAACCCAGTGACCCTGATAGTCAGCGGCACTCTCCAGATAGTGCCACTGAATAGCCCCACAGACTGCAGAAAAGACACCCGGTTAAGTCCAGGACAATTTGTGGGCAGTTGCAGCAGCTATCCAGCCAGCAATAATAATGAGCCACTAACTGGACTGTTCAACCTCAAAGTTAGGACAGGTCAGTGGTTGCCCTAACTTTATGTGGTTTAGCTATTCAGTTAGCGGATCAGTATCACCATTGATCGGATAGCTTCTGCAGTCGCCGACAAAACCAGCACCAGCGCTGAATACCCAGTTTTAATTTCAGTGGCAGTGGCCAGGTGCTTTACAAGCACCAAATACCACTGCCGCTGAGTATTGCCCCAAAGGTCTTTGCAGTGGTATTAGTGGTCAGAGTTCTTACCAACATTCGTAATTGAAAATCAAGTAGGATTCATAGTAACATAGTAAATGACGGCAGATAAAGACCAGTATGGTCCATCTAGTCTGCCCAGCAATATGACAGGAGTAGGTGCACCCCTTCCCATGTCTTTTAGGGAGTACGTGCACCCCTACCCATGTCTTCGCTTAGTGGTGCACCCACCAGGAACAGGTGCACTCCTCCCCATGTCTTCACCCCTCCCCATATCTTTGTTTCTTTGTTTGTTTAGGGGTGAACACACCGCTCACACACCGTTCCTCCCCCCATCGCTCCATGTAGGCCACCCCTATTTGTTGAGAAATTAGAAATTAGATTCATTACCAATAGACAAATAGCAGACAAGAAAGGTAATTTTATAACAAAGTGCTGCCGCCTAGACTATCAAAGCACATAGATAGATGCATTGTGCCTTTTATATAAAGGCACTACACAGAAAACATCCTGCATAGTAAATCAACCCTTCCCCCCAAAGATATCATCCATCATTCATCACAGACCCCCCTCAATGATATCACCAATCCCCCCCTATCACAACCCTCCCCCCCCCGAGGATATCATCAGACCCTCCTCCATGACTGGATTTAAGGTGCCCATAGGCAGGACTAAGAGTAGTAGGGATTAAAGGTTTCTCGCCAAAGATCATATAGTCTTTTCAAGGATCCAGCTCATATTCGCGATGATGTCTCTTGTTCCTCGCCCTTTCCTAAACCCTGCTTGCACTTCAGGTAGTTCTTGTTTCAGGTATGGTTGTAGTCTCTGCTGAATAATCTTCAGTAGAATCTTGCTGGCATGTGGGATCAGAGCAATTGTGCAATAATTTCCACAGTTAGTTCGATCACCTTTGTTTAGTTTTAGTATAAACACAGATCCTTTCCAGTCAGTTGGCCATGATGTTGTCTTCCAAATTTCCTGGCAGAACCTTGTAAGTATGGTAACAGCTGCATCAGATTGATGTAATACTTCTGTGGGATTGCCATCAATGCCTGGCACTTTGTTCTTTGATAAGGCTTTCAATGCTACTTCAACTTCTTCTTTCATCACAAATGGTTCCAGATTATAAATTACAGATTGAAGCGGCTGTTGGTCCACTCGATCTTTATCATATAATAACTCTGTATATTCTTTCCACCTTTTCTTGATCATCTCAGCATTATTCAATATCAATCCTTGAGCATCTTGTAACTTTACAATTCGAGGCTAGAATTTTTTCTTTAACTCTCATAGCTTTAGGAAAGATGATCTTGTTCTTCCTGTAATGGTTTCTGCTTCTATTTCCTTGCATGCATCATTGTAGTACTTCTTGTCTTACCTTACTGCATATTGGAAATCTCTGTCGAGTTCTGTTACTGTCTCTTTCTCCTCTGGCTTTAGCTTCTCCGCATTTCTGGGCAATTTTCAGAGGTTGTTTGGTCATCCATTTTGGCTGTTTTTTCTTTTTCAACTTTTGTAGAGATTTCTCACTTTCTTCCAATACAACCTTCTTGATGTCATCCCATAACTCTTCTGGACCTCTGTCATCTGTATCTAATGCAGCAACGTGATTTTGCAGGCAGTCTTTAAATTCTGATGGTATATTCTCAAGGTCATGTTTTGCTACATTCATGAGTGGTTTGCTCTTTTTCATCTTTAGCTTGAGTTGCATACTAGTAATTGGTGACCTGTACCACATTCAGCTCCAGGTTTTGTCTTTGTTGATGTTATAGAGCTTTTCCATCATTGACTTCCACAGATCTAGTCAATTTTATTTTTGTACAATCCATTAGGTGAAATCCATGTGTACAGATGCCGCTTGTGTTGCTGGCAGAAGATGTTTGAGCTGAATAGATCATTGGTCTTGCAGAATTCTATCAGTCTTTCTCCAGCTTCATTTCTGTTGCCAAGTCCATATTTTCCAACCACTTTGCTTTCTTCTTTGTTGCCAACGTTTGCATTCCAGTCACCCATGACTATCAGAATGTTCATGTTCTGTCAATTTCAGCTTGTACTTGTCCATAGAACTCATCAATTTCATCCTCTTCTGCAGCTGTTGTTGGGGCATATACTTGAATTATAGTTGTGTTGATAGGCATTCTTCGGAGACTAAAAGAAATTAAGCATTCACTGATTGCATTGTATTTCATTACAGTTATATTTATCTTTATTCAAGTGCTGGATATACCACTAGGGCTGAAGTATAAAAGCGGTTTACATAGTAATGGACTGCCAACAGTCTTAATTATAAATGCAATACCATTTCTTCTTTGTCTTTCATTTCCAGCATAGTAGACCATGTGACCATCAGATGCAAAATTCACCATTTCAGTTCGCTGACACCCAACAGATTAAGTTGTACACGTTCCATTTCATTCTTGACCACCTCCAACTTCCCTTGGTTCATGCTTTGTGCGTTCCATGTCCCAATATGTAAGACATCTTTACAGCTTCTGACTCTCATTTCATATGCAGCTACATCAGCAGTCAGACATCCCGAGTGCTTTGATTCAACCACATCATAAATTCTGTCTTTACTCTGAAAAGTCTTTAGCTTCTCCCAAGTAGTCAGTTGAGTGCCTTCCGACCTGGGGGTCTCATCTTCCAGCACTATGGTGCAATTTGTTTTGATGTGACTATCCATTGAGTTTTCATGGCAAGATGCAGAAGTTGATTGCTAGACCTTTCTTCCACGCAGTTTAAGTTTAGTTGTGTTGCCATTGTCACAGAAATGTGATCCTCCACCGCCAATACTGTCCCATTCTGCTGCTACCCAGATGGGTGGTTTGTCTTGGTCTGGCACCTGAGACCTGTCCATCTTGGGAGACCTTGCCAGTAGTTAAGCTACCGATAGCTTAGCCCTCAGCATCACTGATGCACACAAGCTCTCACAGTGCAACAAGCTGCAAACCAAGAGAGGGTCATATTGACTAGAAGATCCTAAAACCCTGAAGAGTGCCAACACAGCATGCCACATTCAGCAAAGCCTTTGTAAAAACATATGGAATTATGGATATCATAATCTGGGCATTCCACTTCCCGCATACAGGCGCTTTGCTAAAGGAGGATTCACATATTATTGCATTGCACTATTTTATTTTTTATTATTTTTTTTGTTATTGATTATTCTATAGTAACTCTCCTCAAATTTGTTGTGTGAGGTATGTAGTTAAGTTGAAGGGAACATATACATTGTCTCACTACCACCATACTTGATGTCAACTTCAACAGGCTCGCCACCCGATCTTCCCCTAGTAGAATCCCCAGCTGAAAATTGTTGATGTAGAACATATAAGTTAGATTTTTAATCATATAAGTAAAATTAAATGTCTTAATCAACTCTCCCATATGTTTAACATACAAATTAAACAACAGTGTGGAAAGCTGAGCCATGGGACACACCATTCAAAAAATTTCATGATTGAAGAGGATGGCCCTGATATCACTATCTGCCTTCTCCTCCTTAAAAATGATTCAAGCCATTGTAAAATCTAGGTTCCCTTTTACTAAAGTGCATGAAGTTCTTAACACAGAATTAACACATACTGTTAGCACATATGAATGATAATATTTAGGGCACCTTTTTACTATGGTGCTGTAAATTTTTGCACTTACCATATACAATAAGTGTAAACCCTGTGAGGTAAATGTAGGGTGCATGCCCAGAATCTGCTCTGCATTTACCACTCAGGGCAGACACTTACCATACGGGAGTCATGTTCCTTGACATGGCATGTAGTACAGGAGCAACCACATTACCTGCTAAGGTGAGGAATATGGCTCAGGCCCAAATTTGTGGAGGCAAATTGCAGCTGCAGCGTGGATGATGCCAGGACCTTCTCCAATTGGTTGTCTCGCTTTAAACCCCTTCAATCTGAGGCCAAACATAAAGCACATTAACCCCCTCTTCAAACTCCCCCCCCCCCCCCCCGGCCACACACAATGACTCCCCTTTCCCATCAATCTCTCCCACTCTCTCTTTCAGAACCTCCCTGCAGGACAGCTGCGCACTTAAGCAGCAATGACCCCCATATCGCACCCCCCATCCATTTTCCATTCCCCTGCCAACAGAATGCCCTTTATAGAAAATACTGCCCCCTCCCAAAGAGCAGCCCCCTAGATTAGGCATCCTCCACCCAACGGTCATCCCGTCCCACCTTCCCTCACTGACCCAATCTACCCCTAGGACTTACCCAGAAGATACCATGGTGTCAAGTGAGGCCAGAGCAGGAATGATCCCTGTCTGCTCCTGCCCTGGCTACTTATGCTTCCCAAATGGCAGTGGTAACCCTAGTGGTAGTCTCACATTACTGCTGCTAAGAGAAAATCTTGAGGTGGCAATAAATACAGCCGCTCTGTCAAGTTGTGATAACTAGTATGTGATGCTATCCTGTACACTGTCATCAGCTGACATACCTACTCTCCGTCCCGGTCCCATCCCATTCCACAGCATGTAGATAGTCTGCGAAATAGCACATGCGAGCGGTCATGCCTGCATAGTAACTGTTACTGTGGGTGTGTACTGATGGTTAGTGTACACTAATTCACATGCTAACTGCTTTGCACACTTTAGTAAAAGGTCCCTCATCAGAGACTTTTGGCAAAACTAAAGAGTCATGGGATAGGAGGCAGTGTACTATTGTGGATCAGGAACAGGTTAAAAGATAGAAAGCAGAGGGTAGGGCTAAATGGCCAATTTTCCCAATGGAGAAAGGTGAATAGTGGTGTACCCCAGGGATTTGTGCTGGGTCCGCTGCTTTTTGACATATTCATAAATGACCTAGAAAAGGGAATACGAGTGAGGTTATCAAATTTGCAGATGACACAAAACTATTTAAAGTTGTTAAAACCCATGAGAATTGTGGAAAATTGCAAGAGGATCTTGATAAATTGGAAGACTGGGCATCAAAATGGCAGATGAAATTTAATGTGGACAAGTGCAAAGTTATGCACCTAGGGAAGAACAACCCAAACTATGGTTACATGATGCAAGGTTCCACATTAGGAACCAACACCCAGGAAAAAGATTTAGGTATCATCGTGGGTAACATGTTAAAACCCTCCGGCCAGTGTGCAGCGGCGGCCAAGAGAGAGAATAGAATGCTAGGTATCATAAGGAAAGGAATGGAAAATAAAACAAAGGATATTATAATGCCTCTATATCGTTCCATGGTGCAACCGCACCTTGAATATTGTGTGCAATTCTGGTCGCCGTATCTTATAAAGGATATAGTGTTATTAGAAAACGTTCAGAGAAGAGCCACCAAAATGGTAAAGGGGATGGAAGGAAACCCCTATGAAGAAAAGCTAAAAAAGTTAGGGCTCTTTAACCTGGAAAAGAGATGGCTTAGGGGAGATATGATAGAAGTCTATAAATTAATGAACGGAGTGGAACGGGTAAAGGTAGATTGATTGTTATCAGAATATAGAAAGACTAGGGGACATGCAATAAAGCTACAGGGTAAGCTATTTAAGACAAATAAGAGAAAATATTTTTTCACTCAACATGTAATCAAACTCTGGAATTTGTTACCGGAGGATATAGTAAAGGGTGTTAGTGTAGCTGGGTTTAAAAAAGGTTTGGACAAGTTCCTGGAGGAAAGGTCCATAAACCATTATTAAAAAGGGGCACAGGATATCACTGCTTGACCCAATACAAGCACTGTGGAACCTGCGTCTTTTGGGGAAACTGCTAGGTACGTATGACCTAGATTGGCCACTGTTGGAAACAGGATACTGGGCTTAATGGACATTGGTCTGACCCAGTATGGCATATCTTATGTTTTTATGATAACTATAAATAACTGAGGTTTATAATTAATGCACAATTTCTCAATGGCTATCCTAACTTTATGCGTTCCTTGCTATCTGTTTAGCAGCTGAATGTTGCCGCTATCCAGATAGGAACACTGATTACCAGTGAAACCAAAAATTCAATGCTGCAAACCGAAGAAGCTCTGATAATGAAGATCTGGTTTTAGTTTCAGTGGTGGTGGCCAAGCATTTTAAAAACACTGAATATCTATCCCAATATTTTCCCTAATTTCTTTGATATTGTCTGAAAGAATATTTTGTCAAGTGAGTAAGTACGTCAACATCTGGTGAACAAGAACTAAATGTTCCCTGCCTACTGTGTACTTGCTTTTTCAATAAATATATTTGGATTTGGGTTTCAGGTCATATAAGCACTACACATTTCAACTCATTTCATATTTCATCTGAAACTAAAGTATATTGATTACCTCAGCCAGAGACTACAAAGTCGAAAAAGGCATACTTAGAACTGAAAACTGTGAATCACAGCAGGTTGGCCTTCCAGCTTTCCTCAGATCTAGTTTTATAGTTTCTTGTGAATTGGTGCTCATAAATAATACAAGATTGACAGCACCAACACCTCATACAACTCTAATTATATACAAACAAGCATGGTTGCCATGTTAGTTCACTTGAATGTGTAGAAAAAAGGTTACTATATTAAAAAGAAACAAAAACAAGAATATAAGGTGATACCTTCTTATCAGGGTCAGCCCGTTATGTTCAGCTGTGTTATTTGCACATGACCTCGCTCTTCAAAAAGTTCCGCTCTCTCAAGCGAGTGATCAACACTGCCCACCAGAGGAAGAAGTTGATTAGGAGCTTCAGATGCTATGCTGTCACTATAACAAGCAAGAGAAGCAGCAAAATAAGCCTACACACTGCTGCTATTCAATCTGACCCATAGCATTAAAGCAGTAAACTCTGGCATCAGGAAGTGCTTATTCATGTGCAGAACTTCCTGATGATTTATCTCACGAAATCAGCATCAGTGCCTGCTAGCCCGCCATTATTGAATGTGTGCTTACAATTTTATTTTATTTATTTATCTAACTTTTTTTTTAATGCCGCTTTATCCTTCAGTCAAAGCGGTTCACAGTATAACATAATAGAACTGATTACGTTGAACAAGGAACAATGAACTTGGAATTTAAATTAACATTAGCAACTTAGGTTACAGAAAACTGTTTAGGGCAGGGTATGGCTTGTTCATGGTGGGCTATGTAATAGTTCAAAAGGGGTCTATTCTGTACTGCGAATAGCGGGGATGGACGTCCTGTTGGGATGTCCATCCCCGGCAAAAGTCTCCCCATATGAACAAGGAGTTTGTACAGGGAGGCTTAGACGGGGGCGGAAGGGGGCATTGCAGAGGCAGAGTGAGGGCGGATAGTGGGCGGTCCAAGGCCTCGGACGTACAGAGCTGATTCTGAAGTCAGCCCTGTAAGTTCAGGGCTTCAGATCTAGACAGGGGACTTATTCTACCTCGGAGGTGGAATAAGTAGCCCTGGACATTGGGGGATGGCAGGCCCAGGCAGCGGAAAATAGGTGAGGGGGTGCAGGGGGTTCCCCGCAGCCTGTCCCTGGCCATGGAAGGCCTAATTGGGAGTCAGGCTGCGGGGAACAAAGATTGTGGTTGGTGGCTAGGGATCGTGGCTCCTGAATTGAGCCACAGTGCCATGGCAACGGGATGCCATGGTACTGCTGCTCCATTCAGGAGCCTGACTGAGTTAGCCGGGCAGGGGTCTGTACGTGCAGGCTGATCTGAATCGGGTCCCAGCCTGCATGTACAGGCCCAGACCCAATTCTGATACCGTAGGGCAGTGTTTTTCAACCTTTTTTGTGCAAAGGCACACTTTTTTCATGAAAAAAATCACGAGGCACACCACCATTAGAAAATGTTAAAAAAATTTACCTCTGTGCCTATATTGACTATATATAAAGTAATTCTCTTGAATAGGAATCAAACACTCACACCAACCCCCCTCCCCTGCTGGTTCACACCAACCCCCCTCCCCTGCTGGTTCACTCACACCACCACCCCCCCTCCACTGCTGGTTCACTCACCCACACCCCTGTCACTTACTCACCCCTCCTGCTGGGTCACTCACTCACTTACCCCCCCTCCCCTGCTGGTTCACTCACACCATCGCCCCCCCCCCCTTGCTGGTTCACTCACACCACCCCACCCCCCTCCACTGCTGGTTCACTCACACTCCCCCCCCCCCCCTTGCTGGTTCACTCACACTCCCCCCCCCCCTTCCTGGTTCACTCACACACACACACCCCCTCTGCCCAAACCGCTGCTTCTGCTTTGTACAGAGCAGCGGCTGCACTACACTTACATTGAAAAGTAAAGAGAAACTGTGTCAGGAGCCCTCCGGTCATCGCAGAGCCCGAGGAAGTGATGTCATGGGGGCGGGCTCCTCACAGGCTGTCTTTCCTTTTCAAATTAACTTTATTACAGCTAAAGTTAATTTGAAAAGGAAAGACAGCCTGTGAGGAGCCCGCCCCAATGACATCACTTCCTCGGGCTCTGCATGATCGGAGGGCTCCTGACACAGTTTCTCTTTACTTTTCAATGTAAGTGTAGTGCAGCCGCTGCTCTGTACAAAGCAGAACCAGCGGCTGCACTGCTATAGGGAATCGCGTTCGCGCCGCGGACTTTGGCACAAAAGCCGGTTTTTTGCTCTGGCCGCTCCCGATCTTGCGGCCAGAGCAAAAAAACGGCTTTTCAATGGCCGGTTTTACAACTGTGCCGGCAGCCGGCCTGGCCATGGAAAAACCGGCCAGGCCGGCTGAAAACCGGCCGGTTGGCAACCCTAATTTGTGAGCCGAGGCCACATGTTACGGATGAAATTGGAATTTTTCCCACGGCACACCAGACAATATCTCACGGCACACTAGTGTGCCGTGGCACAGTGGTTGAAAAACGCTGCCGTAGGGCACATCTAGCCCCAGCGGGATCAGAATCGTGTCTGCCTCTGTGCATCCCGATTCCGATCAGATGCACAGGGGCCTGCATGCTCTCATTGGAATGTGCCTTAAATTGTTCTGCGAACAGGAACGTTTTTATTTTCTTTCTAAAGTCTTGGGTGTCCTTTGTGGACCTGATGTCTTCTGGTAGGGAGTTGTATATTGATAGTGCTGATAGAGAGAATTCCCATTTGCATGTGGTTTGTTTAGTTCTTCTTTGGATGTTGGGGATGATAAGCAGCTTTTTATTACTGGTTCTACTTGGCCTGATTTCAGGATCTTTTAAGACCAGCGATTGTAGGGTGTCTGCTGATATGTGGTGTAGGATTTGTTTTTTTAAATTTCAAATTTTATTAAGAGAAATTGAAAATACCAATCCAAGTAATCATACAATATGAAATGAAATATCATGAAATTCATCACCAAAACAGAGGTCCAAGAAGAAACATAAAACATCATGAAACTACACATACCAACTGGTAGTTCTCAAAGCCAGAATACACTCATATACCAGAAAATGCAGTCCCCACAGGATCAGAATTAGGGCTAGCGCCTGGACCTGATTCTGTCCGTCCATATGTCCCAGTAACTACCTGGCTAACTCAGCCAGTCCTGTGAATAAAGTCACGGTGCCATGGCCTCCCGTCACCATGTCACCGTGGTTGCATTCATGAGCCGCAATCCTGGCCCACCAAACCCAGGTGCCTGTTCCTCACAGCCCAAACCCCAATCCGGCCTTCCAAGGCCTGGTTCGGGTTGTGGGAAACCCCCTGCACCCCCTCACCTGTGCCCCTGAATCACGTGCTGCGATCCTCCTCCATCCAGGAAGATTTATTCCACCTTCAAGTTGGAATAAGTTCCCTGTCTAGATTCGAGGCTCCAGACATACTAGGCCAACCTCTAAATTGGCTCTGTATGTCCGAGGTCATGGTCCGCCCATGCCCCGCCCTTGATCTACTTCCAGATCTCCCCCTCCTGCCCCTATCTAGGCCTCCCTGTACAAACCTACTGTATGTATGGGGAGGGTATTGACGGGATGAATTGCAGGGATGGACGTCCATCCTCGTTATTCGCGGGACAGAATGACCCTGTATGCCTCTAAGTTAGATAAACCATCATCTTCATCCATTTCTAGATTATGCAAATTAGAATTTTAAAAAACCAGACAATTGCTCAGGTTCAGTAAAAATAAAAATTTTCCCTTCGTAGGAAATCCTGTATCTACAAGGATATTGAAGTACAAAAGTCGTATGATTTTGAGTTTCCCATGCAAGATCAGGGTAAATATGCACAGTTTGACCATGAAATTTGCGATCACATTTAGAAATAAAATTTTAAACAACTAATCATGGTCAGACTCAATAAGAAACGTTACAATTAAAATAGCGAATTCTAAATTTTCAGGCAATAATGTAAGGGAATCATCTAAAGACATCTTAGTCCCTCTCCTACCATTCCAAGGAATAATCTTAGCTGACCAGGCTTCTTTCTCAAGCAGAGTCCTTGCCGGTAAATAATAAGCAGATACCACAGGTGGTATAGCAGAATCAGGCACCTCCAAAGTCTCCTTTAAATAATTACAAAACATGTTCTTAGGAGGAACTGCAGCAATCTCAGGAAAATTAGATAGTCTCGCTGTCTTCCTCCTAGTCATATTTTCAATATTTTCCAAAGACGAGATAAAACCAGCTCAGCTTTAACAACTTGATGGTAATTCTCTTGAACTAAGGAGACCGTAGAAGAAAGCGCCACCACTTTACTCTCCACTTGCTCTACAGTCTTCTCACAGTGCTCATTTCTTTCTGCAAACTTCACCACAACTTTACGCTGCAGCTCAATTTTGTTAGAGCAACCGACTCCAACCTAGCAAACACATGTAATATTAACTGTGCAGAGTCACTTTGTGTGTATGGTGTGCTTTGGGAGATCTTGGTACACTAGGCTGCAGTATTCTAGAAGTGTTGTCATTGTCGTCTGGCAGACAGTCCGGAAGTCGTTTTGGTTGAGCAGTTGTTTTAGCTTTTGGATGACTTTCACCTTGTAGTATGCATTCTTTGTTTTGCTTATGTGTGACTGTAGGTTGAGGTTTTGATCTAGTGCAACTCCCAGATATCTCACTTTGTTCTTTACCATTAAGATGTCATGTAATAGTTTTAGAGCTGTTGGGGGTACAAATACTGCTTTTCTAGTGATGTGGAGGGCCTCTGTTTTTTAGTCACGTTTAGGTTGTGTGTGATGCTGGCATTTACTGCAATTTAATGCGATGAAACAGACCATGGAAAAGAGCGGTAGCAGGTACGCGTTTGCTGCTCCCCTCCTTGCCACAGTGAGAGCACTGCATCTGAAGCTCCGTTGAAGTAATAGACTTTATATTTTCTAAAAGACATTCTTCAGGTAGGACAGCCGAACTGTTTGCACACTCCACTGCAAACACTTCTACTATTAAATTATTAATATACTGTGTTTGGCATTTTAAATCCACGGTATCAGTTGATGCTACTGGCACTACTCCGGCATTCAGCTTTTCAGCGCAGCATCATGTTTTGAAATGGTGTGATCCTGACGGCTTTTGTTTCATTCAACAAATATGCAGTGATTTGTGCTACACGGTGCTCTTCATTAAAATATCGGTGAGACGCTCTAGAGAGATTAATTTCACTTTCTTTTTGTCAGATCATTCATTATACTATTCAGAAGGCTTTTACAGATTGAAGTAATCGCTATAGTGCCATCAGTACTTGCCCGGTTTGTGCTATTTGTCACAGTTTTCAGCATACTGTGTGACATTCATAGTAGTTTCTATCACTGTGCACTCAACTGCACTTGTACTGTCCTCATATATATATTGTTTACATTTATATTATGTTTTCTGTATATTAATGCATATTAACAGCTGGTATAATAGAATAGCATAGAGTCACAGGACTAAAAATATGACCTCCGTTTCTCACCCAAACAAGAATCGTTTCCATACTCACATACTATTCCTACATCAACAGTCCCATTTTTCAGGACACAGGAATTGTTAGGGTCCCCTAGATTAGCTCCTCTAGCACAAACAGCAAATGTCAGCATGGCCAGAATAATCATTATTGCTCCTCTTAATATTTCTTTCAGGGTCATTATTAATGCTTCTTTAGCTTACAAGATTCCCACACTTCTGACATCTGTTCTTTATAAATATATCTTGTGGTGTTTTTCCATACTGCAGTCCACCATTTCAGAAAAGACTAGTTACCACCTTTATACCAGCACAGCAGAATATTTTCAAAGTACTGGCCTTATTCCATGTCTCCGGCAGGGGACCTCCCAAAACGTACATGGGCCTTTCCCGAATACGCTTTATACCTTTCCACAGCAAACCACGCCCCCATTCCACCTCCTCTTGGACATGCTCTGAGATCCCCATGTTAGCAAGATAAACGTCCGTGAGTGCTATATACCAGAATATGCTTGTGGATGTTTTGGGAGATAAACATCCCTGACACATGCACAGAGCCTTATTCACTTTCTGGAATGACCTCCATTGTGAAACTTGGGACTACAGTATGGTAAGATACATATAAGTAGTGGACAAGAGAGTGATGAGCATCAGGATCCAAAAGCGGCTTCAAAGAGGTGGATTTTTAACCTAAATTTCAATAGGGCTAGCAAAGGAGTCTGACGCACCAACTCAGGTAATTTGTTCCAGGCATATGGAGCAGCAAGATGGAATGAATGAAGTCTGGAGTTGGCAGTGGCAGAGAAGGGAACAGATAAAAGGATCTGCTAGAGGAGCAGAGTTCCCAAGGAGGGGTGTAAAGTGATAGGAAAGGTAGTGAGGTGCGCAGAATGAATGCACTTGTAGGTCAGTAGGTGAAGTTTGAACTGGATGTGGAAACTGATAGCGAGCCAGTGAAGTGACTTGAGAAGAAGGGTTACATGTGCATAGCAATGCAGGCAGAAGATAGGCCATGCAGCTGAGTTTTGAACAGATTGAAGGAGAGAGAGATGATTCAGAAGGAGACCAGCAAGGAGCAGGTTACAATAGACAAGATGGGAGGTGACTAGAGAGTGGATGAGGGTCTTAGTAGTGTGTGTAGAAAGGAAGGGATGAATTTTGCTGATGTTATAGAGAAAGAAGCAACAGGTTTTAGCCTCCTGTTGGATGTGCCCAGAGAAAGAGTGAGTAGAGTCAAAGATGACTCCAAGGTTGCAAGATTAATAAACAGGGAGGAGTATAGTGCCTTCCACAGAAATAGAGAAGAGAGAAAGGGGGAAGTGGTTTAGGGGGAAAATAAGGAGCTCAGTTTTGGCCATGTCCAGTTTCAGACAGCGCTGAGACAACCAGACAGCAATGTCGGATAAGCAAGCAGAGATCTGGGACTGGATTCTTGGAGAGATTTCAGGCACAGACAGGTAAATCTGAGAGTCATCAACATAAAGATGATACTGAAAACCATGGGAGGAAATAAGTGCACCAAGAGACTCAATGTAGAGAGAGAAAAGGAGGGGTCTCAAGACAGAGCCCTGAGGTATGTTTATGTTTATTGGATTTGATATACCGCTGAGGAAAATACATCACAGCGGTTTACATAGTACAATTAGAGTAAGTTTTGAAAAGAAAGGAAGTTACACTATGGGACAGGAAAGCAAGAGAGCCGAGTCATACAACAGGACAGAGACGGGGAGAGGAGGGGAGGAACAGAGAGGAGTAGGGTCACACAGAGGGATCTGGTAGGTCGAAGGCACGGGCAAAGAGGTGAGTCTTGAGATTTTTCTTAAAAGTAGGGTGTTCGGACTCAAGTCGGATGGAGGAAGGCAAGGAATTCCACAGAGCGGGGGCCAGGAAGAAGAACGCAGATGAGCGGGTGGACTGAAGACGAGCAGAGGAGGGTGAGGGAAGATAGAGGCGGTTAAGGTGGAAGGATCGGAGAGAGCGGGTGGGGGCATGCAGGTGTACAAGATTGGACAAATACTGGGGTGTATGAGTGTGAAGGACCCGGTGGAGGAGTACCAAAGTTTTATAGTGGATATAGTGGTACACCGAAAGTAGGATGGCAGTATGGGAGGATCCATCAGAACATATACTGAAAGTGTGCTGGGAGAGATAAGAAGAAAATCAGGACAGAACAGAACCCCTAAATCCAAATGTGGACAGGGTATTGAGGAGAAGGTGGTGATCAACAGTGTCAAAGGCAGCAGAAAGGTCAAGAAGGATGAGGATCGAGTAAAGGCCCTTGAATTTGGTGAGGAAGAAGTTGCTGGAGACTTTGGTAAGAGCCATTTCTGTGGAATGTAGAGGACAAAAGCCAGACTGCAGTGGATCCAGAAGGGCTTGAGAGAAAAGAAAGTCAAGACAGTGGCAGTGAACCACTCATTCAAGTAGTTTTGAAGCAAAGAGGAGGAGAGAGATAGACCAGCAATTGGAAGGGCAGATAGGGTCTAGTGAGGGCTTTTTGAGGAGAGGTATGACCAGAGAATGCTTGAAGACCATAGGAACAGTTGCAGTGGAAATATTAAGGATATGACAGATGGAAGGGATGATGGTGGAAGAGACAGAGCTTAGTAGAGTGGGGATGGGATCAGAGGAACAGGTAGTCAATTTGAAGGAGGAGAGAAGATTTATAGTTTCCTCCTCAGTGAATTCAGAAAAGGAAGAAAGGGTGACAGAAGGTGAGGGAAGGATTTGGGATTGAAGAGAGGAAGGGGAAGGTGAACGTGTAGAGAATTCAAGGCTAACCCTTTGGACTTTGTCATGGAAATAGTCAGCCAAGGTATGGGCAGAAAGTGAAGGAGAGAACTTGAGGAGAGTTCATAGCAAAGAGACGACGAGGGTCAGAGACAAGAGAGTTAGTCAGATGGACATAGTATTCTTGCTTAGCGAGTGCTAAAGCTGACTGAAAAGACATTAGCATGAATTTGAAATGTAGGTAGTCTGCAAGGGACGTGGATAGCAACGAAGGACGTGTGAAAATCTTTATTGGTCAAATCAGCCAAAGGCCCGACACAGGCCGTGTTTCGGAATTCCCTTCTTCAGGGGCTAAATGGCTAAAGACAAATACACAAATTAAAATAAACAACAAAAATAGTTATTTAAAAACAAAATCAAACTGGCTAAAACCACGGACATCAATGAATGCATACTGAAACAGTTTTAAATATACAAATAATAATAACAAATTAAAAACATTTTTCTAATAAACGGATGTATCAATATAAATATATAAATAAATAAATAAATATAAATATAAATGGTGGAACAAATAAGTACGGCTAACAACAGAACGACACAAAAATGCACCTAAACAGTACAATTAAAAATGAAGGAAAGTATATAAATATATATAAGAAAATATAAATTTGATAAACATAAATTTGTAAATAAATAATAAATGTTTCAACAGACAATAAACATTTCATAATATAATCAAAAAATTATTATTGTATTTAAAAAAACATATATAAATTACATATCTCTGAATCAGTAGACTATATCAATTAACCAAAAAGAACTAAAACAATGTGTGTCTTCAAAAATATACTATAACAAATATGACACCTAGACGGTACAATTGATAAGAACATATAAATATATATAAAAGATATATAAATTATATAAATATGTAAATGTAAATATGTAGATAAATAATAATAAATGTTTCAACGAATAATGAATGTTTTTTAATATAGCATAAAATGACGTATTTAAAAAACATATAAATTACACATACCTGAATCAACAGACTGTATAAATTAACCAAAAAGGACTAAAACAGTGTATATCTTCAAAATTGTGCTATAACAAAAAACAAACATTTAAATTGAAAACTTGTAAATAAATTACTCTTAAATAGAAAAAACAAACAAACATCATGAAATCCATACATGTATATAAAAAAATTTATTAAAAATTAATTATAAAAAATAATAATAATAAATTATTAATTTCAAAAGGTATAAATAGAATTCCAAATGGACGTTTGTTTTTAAAATCATAATTTGTTAATTTTGGTTAGTTTTTAGTCCTTGTTTTCATCATCTTGGCAAATTGTTACATTTAATTGTTTATAATTTTTTTAGGTTTTACAGATTGCACATTTATGATCATAGGAAGAGTATCTTGGTCAGGTATCATTTTTAGTTTCATTCTCTCATTTTATTACTCTTTTTTCAATTTACATGGGTTGTCTTCATCTCTCTCTAATATCAGGTCGATTTCTATTTATACCTTTTGAAATTAATAATTTATTATTATTATTTTTTATAATTAATTTTTAATAAATTTTTTTATATACATGTATGGATTTCATGATGTTTGTTTGTTTTTTCTATTTAAGAGTAATTTATTTACAAGTTTTCAATTTAAATGTTTGTTTTTTGTTATAGCACAATTTTGAAGATATACACTGTTTTAGTCCTTTTTGGTTAATTTATACAGTCTGTTGATTCAGGTATGTGTAATTTATATGTTTTTTAAATACGTCATTTTATGCTATATTAAAAAACATTCATTATTCGTTGAAACATTTATTATTATTTATCTACATATTTACATTTACATATTTATATAATTTATATATCTTTTATATATATTTATATGTTCTTATCAATTGTACCGTCTAGGTGTCATATTTGTTATAGTATATTTTTGAAGACACACATTGTTTTAGTTCTTTTTGGTTAATTGATATAGTCTACTGATTCAGAGATATGTAATTTATATATGTTTTTTTAAATACAATAATAATTTTTTGATTATATTATGAAATGTTTATTGTCTGTTGAAACATTTATTATTTATTTACAAATTTATGTTTATCAAATTTATATTTTCTTATATATATTTATATACTTTCCTTCATTTTTAATTGTACTGTTTAGGTGCATTTTTGTGTCGTTCTGTTGTTAGCCGTACTTATTTGTTCCACCATTTATATTTATATTTATTTATTTATATATTTATATTGATACATCCGTTTATTAGAAAAATGTTTTTAATTTGTTATTATTATTTGTATATTTAAAACTGTTTCAGTATGCATTCATTGATGTCCGTGGTTTTAGCCAGTTTGATTTTGTTTTTAAATAACTATTTTTGTTGTTTATTTTAATTTGTGTATTTGTCTTTAGCCATTTAGCCCCTGAAGAAGGGAATTCCGAAACACGGCCTGTGTCGGGCCTTTGGCTGATTTGACCAATAAAGATTTTCACACGTCCTTCGTTGCTATCCACGTTTCTTTGTTGGACTGCTTTTGCACGTGGTGTTGTGCCCTTTGTTGGACCCGGTAGTCTGCAAGGGTACATGATTTAAGCCAAAGGCGCTCAGCTGCCTTCACTATCCAATTAACAGCCATCTTCAAGGCCATTATCCAGACAATCATTTGCAAACAGCTCCGAACATAATCCCCACTCGAATAGTGAGCACCACAACAATAGTAGTAGTAGTCAAACAGGCAGACCCTCGCAACAGGTGTACCCCACAATGTAAATAACAAGCAGTTTCCTGTATCATTGTACCACCTATGTATATAGTTGACTATGTTCCCTTTTCATTTGAACCACCTATGTATATAGTTACCCTGTTTCTCCAAGTTCTACTTCCTGTTAAATGTAATGACCAGACATATGAAAGTTGTCGGATGTTTCTGTTCAATGTAAACCGCACTGATGGCAAATAGTGCGGTATATAAGAAATGTTAATAAATAAATAAATAAAAATTTAGGAAAGCTATTTTGGTGTCCTAAGTTTTATGTGGATAGTTACCCAGAGAGCGATGCCGAAAATCACTACTATCCAGATAATTTGCCGTTCCACCCCCATTGCCACCCGCAGCCTGTCCCATTTCTATCCAGATAGTGCCAAGGCAGTCTGCGATGATTTTCAGTGGAATTATCCGGATAATTCCCTTTTTAAATCAGTGGCTGGCCCTGGTCAGCAGCATTTATCTCAGTCAGCAGGTCCTGCTAATAAAGAATAAATGGTTTTAAATATCAGACCCCAGGTTTTTAATACAGTTTCAAAGTTAGGGTAGGAACTTTCCTCTCTCAATTTTTGAGAAAGGGAGTTCTATAGGAGAGGATCCACAGTAGGAAAAGTACTAGGACGAGCAGATTCAAGCTGCAGGGGGTCATTTTAGAAGCCGTACTCATGCTTTGGACATAGGGACCCTTTTACTAAAGGTTTTAATGTGCATTAATGAAGTAAACGTGTGTTAAGTGCCCATAGTTCTTTTATTTCTATAGGCACAATGGCACAACACACCTTAACCGTTAGTAAAAGAGCCCCATAAGGGTCGATATTCAGAACCTTTAGCTGGTCAGCCAACAGAGGGATGCCCAGCAAAGGGTGCTGACTGCAATATTCAGTGGCACTGTCCACATAGTGCTGCTGAATAGCCCCATCGATCACCCTGGCACTATCCAGTTAGTGCAGGGGTGGTCTGTGGGTGGAGAGAAGACATATTGGTGCTGGCACTTATCCGGTTAGCTCGTAATTCATCCACGTTATTCAGCCACAGCTCCAGTCCAGATACTGCTGCTGAATATCCTGCTGATATTTCAGCACCACGGCTAACAGCCATGCACTTAAATATCAACTACTTTGAATGTCAGGCCCATATTTTCCATAATCTAGACATCAACATTTACACCTGCTCAAAGGCATGCATTAATACCAACTAAATGCTTGTTTGGACCTGGAGTTTGCAGGAGTGATTGAGAGAGCAAGTGTGCTTATCTCTCAGATGTTTAAAACCACCGCTAAAATCCAATATTTAGAGTTCTCTTGCTTGGTGTCTTAATTGGCTCCTCTTGGATGTCCAGTTTACAAAATCATGCATTAATTTGTGTAAGTGCCAGCATTGTACATGCATAAATAGCAAAATGGTCACATGTTTAATTACCAGGACCCTACATGTTCAAAACCTCATATGATGCTGTTATTTCTTTGATTACATACCTTGCTAAAATGGTTCTTCTCACTAGTTAGGCTGTAAACTCCATGTGTGTTTCCCACGTCCACATAATTTACAGAAGGCTACATGTTCAGTAATCCTTTTATAAAATACTTGAGAAGCTGAATGCATTCAGATTTGGATATCTAGAAAAGAACACATAACTCCCATACTTATGGACCTACACTGGCTCCCAGTACAATGTAGAGTCACCTACAAGGCATTAATCCTGTCATTTAAAGCAATTAACCGGATATCTTCCACATCCCTCTCATCACTCCTGACCAGTATCCCCACTAACAGACTAAGACGTTCATCAACCAACAATACACTATCTATACCACCTGAGTCCATCAAATGTACCCAAACAACTAGGAACAGAGCATTTACACTATATGCTCCTAAGTGCTGGAACAATCTCCCACTTCATATAAGATCAATTACTGACCTCTTGCAATTCAGAAAAGCTATTAAACATCACCTATTCTGCCTTTATTTTACCCACACTAACCTAGTACATTCACATCCAACACCTCTTCTCACCCTCACAGCATCTGACATACCAACAACATAACCCCCAGTGACTGACAAAGAATCCACCATCAAGAACATTACGACTACTACATTACAATCCTTTTACATAATAGAACTTAAATGATCTATAAGCTCCTTTATTTGAACTGTATATAGTTACCCTGTTACCTCCAAGTTACAATCCCTGTTACAATGTAAGCAAAAGATCTTGTTCTAATGCAATTGTTGTTACAATGTAAACCGCACTGATTCTAAATAGCACGGTATATAAGAATTTGTAATAAATAAATAAATAAATATCATTTCCTACTTAGACACCCTATGCAAAATAGAACTTCACATATATTAAGTTAGTTTATGAAAAAAGTGGAACCCAATATTTTTTATGTCTTTTAGCCATATTAACACTAACAATGGTAGTACAAGCTTCACACACACCCTCCCTCACACTGTTCCAGCAATGATTTTTTTGGAGGCCAAGGAGTGAAAAGGTACTTAAAATCCCCATGTCCATTTCATACCTAGCCATTTTGCTGAAAATAACAACCAGACTATAAATTGGAGCCGAGTGTTCTATGACTAATGGTCTGAAACTGCCAACATTCCATGAACAGAGGTTTATGATTTTTGGTCCTCATCAATCGGTACCAAATTTCAACCAGCAATCTAGAAAAAGTTGTATAGGTAAGGTCCCTTTGTTAGACATTTCTCCCCTTCTACAATGTTTTCTGAGCTGTGCAGACAAATGAGTGGTTCAAATGAAAAATGCTATTGCACTGCACATATTTGCTAGACTAAGTGGGGAAAGCATTTTGTCAGTTGCAAATTACCTGCTCTATCTGAAGACTCATTTTCATTGACAAATGAGAAATGTGGCTCTGCATCTAAATGGGAACATTCAACTATACTGCACATCGTGAATCACAGACTACTCTGATGAAGGCGCAGTATCAATTCCAAAGCTAAAGCGAGTCTCATGGAAAGTCTGAATATTTTTAACCTCTTTCTTTAAATAGTTACTGTAATTCCAACTCCCACCATGTTCTTTCTATACATGCACAAATGAGCTATCACACTCATACTGTAGGTGTCCTGGATAATAGTTATTTTTAAATGCAAAGGCATGTATTTTTGTCAATCAGCTGCTGATAGAAAATGAGGATAGAAAATGATCAAGGACAGCTTCAATTTAGATATGTGCACATGTGTTGTTGGTGAGCTTGGGTTAACAACTGCTTTCCTTTTTTCCTGACAGACTATTCACCCCAACTTTACTGCATCAGATGTACAACGTTGTAGTCTACGTTTTTTTAGAGCAGTGGTTGCCATCCTGTGGTCCATGAACTCCTGAGGGTTCATGATACCATTACAGGGAGTCCACAGTTGGAGAATGGTTCAGGGAAGGGAGAGTGAGACTGGAGGGAACTGGCTAGAGGGAGGGAGAAAGAAAGTGAGACTAGTATGGGCTGGCTAAAGTGAAAGAAAGATATTGGTAGAGACAGAAAGGGGAAGAGAGATAAAGAGCACTAGTGATGATAGGCTTGGCACCAAGGAGAGACGGTCCAGGAAGAGTGGTAGGGGTGAACTGGGAAGGTTCCTGATCTTTTGGGAGGTTAGTAAAGAGCCCATGCAACCAAATATGTTGGAAACCTCTGTCTTAGGGAAATCAGATGAAAAAAATATCAGCCATGGAACTCAGACTCAGAGTCCTATGGGAGACTGGCTAGAGCCCACTGCATGATAACAATATAAAGGGATGTGTATATCAAAAATTTTTATGTTGGTCAGTATTCATCCTTGGATCCCATTTGGTTAGTTTTCATACACTGATCATTTGTGTATTTATCTCATTTGTCTCCATGGAAGTCTATAGCGCAGACAATTTTCAAACATAACAATGGGGCTTTCTATCCATTTTCAATAAAACTTCCTTGAAACTTTCTGGCAAGCATCTGCAACAGAGGCAACAGCACTAGAAGCCATCAAGCCCTCACCCAAGGCAGGCCAGCTTCCAGCCTGACCACAGCACAGAGTCATTCATCACTGCACTAATTAACGAAGTTTAGTTCTCCCTTGATCAAAGCAAATCTGTGTTGCTAGCTACTCTCTGTCTCTCCTCTGTTTTTGACCTTTTTGATCACTCCATCTTACTTCTTTGACTACAGAAGATTGGTCTCTGCAATACTGTTCTTACATGGTTCACTTTGTCCCTCCACTCATGCTCCTTCCAGGTTTCCTCCAATAACTCTTTTTCTACCCCTCATTCTCTGTCCTGTGGGGTGTACCAAGGTTATCTCCTGGCCCCTATCCTCTTCAGTGTTGTCTTGCCACTCCTTCCACTACATCTCTAGTTGCATTCCCTCTATATGCATAAATGATATCCAAATTATTATCCCCATTACCCGCGCTCTCTATGACCTCTCTTCCTTGACAACCTGTCTCTCTATTTGTGTCCAAGTAGAATAGAACACATCATCTTTTTCTGGTAGCCCCTGTCTTGGACAATTTTGGAAGACCACTCAGGAGTGTGGCATACAAACCAAAGTGAATTTATTGAGGTGTAACGCCAAAAGCCACAGCCATGTTTTGACACTGCCTTCATCAGGGGTACAAGGCCTCAAAGGGCACATGCCTCAGCATATTGATGAAAGTGAGTCCAGACTTGTAAATTCTGAAAGTTGAACACACTTTGTACTTTTTAAGTCCAGTATGTAAGGCTCTGGTATCCCAATTTGGACGTCAGAGTCTTTATGTACTGGATTCAAAAAGTACAAAGTATGTTTGACTTTCAAAATTTACAAGTCTGGACTCATTTTCTTCAATACACTGAGGCGTGTGACAAAGACAGTGCCAAAACACGGCCGTGTTGGGTCCTGTAGCTTTTGACGTTACACCTCAATAAATTCATTTTGGTTTGTACACCTCTCTCCTTAATGGTCTTCTGTGGTTCCTGCAAGTATGGTTTTGCTTCATGTGTTGGACCTTTGGACAATTTTGGTACAGTGTGAAAACCCAAAGTGTGCAGAGTTATGAACTATTTGGTAACAAGTACAGCCTGGACAGCCTACTGACATCATCACCGCTAAAATATGTGGTGCCTTACAGCATGTGACTGTTAATGCATGGTTGAGGGAGTGCCCAAAGTGGCAGGTAATTCCCCTTAAAACCAATGTGAAGCAGCAGAGTGACAGGAAATTCTGCTTGATGCCAGGGAAGACCAGAGATGGCATCTAAGGGGAAGAATAAAAACAGGAAGTTTTTTATTTCTGGAGCTCTACCTGTTGGCTCTATGGATAAGCATTTGAAACTGCAGGGAGATTCTACACAATAAGATACTGCTTTATTATCCTCCTCCCTTGAGGGGTCTCACTTAGCTCACTTGAGTGCATACTCAGGGCCGGTGCTACCCTTTTCGTTGCCCTGTGCAAGTGATTATTACGCTGCCCCTCCCCCTTGAATTCCAATAGAACCTTTCTCTTTTATCCTAATAATCACTTCATGTGGATCTGAAGACTGTTTACATGTGCAGCAGAGTCAAAGGAAGACTACCATATTTCTGTTAGTGAACAAGTAGGTCATTTGAAAGAACAAAGGGGTGATGACTGGTGGGCTCTCTCCATGGAACATAATAGCAATGTACTCTAAAAATACACATAAAGACACATTCTTTACATTTTGTTATCATGGAATATTCTGAACCCAATAAAAAAAAAGCATCAGGGCTGGCAGGTATGTTCTACATACAAGAGAATTTATGATACACCCACACATCCAAATCAGCCAACAAAATCAAACATACAGAGCTCGATTCTGGGAGCAGGATGTCCGGGCCATCCAGATTTCCCTGCTGAAGACGGGACCGTTAGGACCTGATTCTGATCCGCAGGAACAAAATGTTCCCGCGGGAGCCAGAATCAAGCCAGAGGATGACCCGGCATATCCCTCCTGCCAGCGGGGACCTCCTCCCCGGAGGTGCTCCAGACATCCATGGCTCCAGACCCCAAAATCCTCACCACCTGACCCACAGCTGGCCTCCCGTGGCTTGGATCAAGTGGCGGGTCCCCCCTGGTGGTGGCTGCCGTGCCCCGATTCTCTTAAAAATGCTGCTTATACCACCTCAGAGGTAGTATAAGCAGTCGCCCCAGAAGGCCTGGCAGCACGTAAAGTTACGTGACCTGAATAGGCCCTGTACGAGCTGCCGGGCGGCCGCCTCTACTCTGCCCTCTGCCGGCTCTCCCTGTCCTGAAGCACAGGACATATGGGGAGAGCCGGTGGGGAAATAGAGTTTAGGCAGATTGCGGGGCTGCACATCCTGGCAGGCCATAATGTCTGTAGGAAGTCATGGTCACTTTGAGCTATGCCCTAGGAAATTTTACATTGATGAACTATTAATATTCAATCTCCAGGAACAAGCAGGAATGAGTCTTCACATATGGGTACGTCGGTACCGACGGAGCCTTTGCGGGAACGCTCCCCAGCGTCCAATCAGAAAGCTTTTGGGAGCATCCCTCAGCGCCTGCATGCTGCCTTCCCGCCTTTCCAACTGTCTCTCCTCAGTTTTCGTTTTTCCGCGGAGCCGGCAGGACGTCCTCCTGTCACCGCAGAAAATTCTTATTTTTTAGTTTTAGTTTTCATGTGGTCGCGGCTGTCTTCCCGACGCCACCGGTACCGCCGGTGTTTTTCTTTTCTTTCTTGTAAGATTTTCCTTTTCAACGGAATATTTTTTCTTCATAGTGTCACGGGGTCTTAGGCCTTTCAGGCCTCCCCTATTTTTCCTTCTTGGCCACAAAATGTTCAGTTTGTGGTGGTACAACTTTATGTTTAGACCCTCGAAGTGGGTGTCTAACCTGTTTGGGTCCTGACAACAGTTTGGTGAGAAGACATCTTCAACATTGAGGCTCCCTCGATACACGGTTGCCCTCCAACTTCGGGGCACCGTCCCCTTCTTCTTCCACTTTGATTCAGGTAACCCACAAACAGTCTGTTAAGACTAGCCAGTCCTCGAGGGGTACGTCTCATGCACAGCATGTAGACAGCTCCGGCTTTGCCTTCGATGGCCTCCTGGCTTCAAAATCCCGGCGGGAGTCTTCGGTCTCCAAAGCGGATAAGGGGTTTCAGGTTGTTCCTGGGGTTCACCCCCCACAGAACATACCTGAGCCGTGCACGGTGGTGGCATCCGCTTTGAGCGGTACCGATACCCCTGCATCGGCACTGGTGTTGGATGAAACACTCCTCACCAGGGATCGTCATCTGGCCTCCTTGGTGCCTTCGGGACCGATGGATACGTCCCAGATTGTCTTTCCCTTATCGGTTCCAACACCGATACTGCCACCAACGTCGGTACCCTCCAGATGTGCATCGACAGCCTCGCTTCCTTCGATGCCGAGTCTGGAATCGATCTCCAGTTTGGAGGACTGGGTACCGACTCGCCTTGGTACCGTCTCACGGCGGTACCGAAGGCTTGGTTCCGATGACTCGGATCCGCAACTCTCAGTTCCCCTGAGGCTGCTTGAGTTGCCACTGGTAGACCTTCATTCACCGGTATCGGACACGGTACCAAAGTCGGTACCGATGTCTTCATTACCCTCACAGTCGGTGCCTTCCATGCTTCGCTTCTCAGGCTCCTTACCCTTGATGCTGAGTTTGGAATCCATTTCTAGTCTGGAAGACTAGGTACCAATAGATTTTGGTACCGACACCGATCGATACCGGTGGCTCGGTACCAAGGATAGCAGCCGGAGGTTTTCGGTTCCCTTGGTACCGATTGAAGTATCGCTGATGACTACTCCGATGTCTTGTCGAGCCCGACTTCAACATCGGTACCGGTATTGACTTCAGTACCGGTATCCACAGTAGCATCGTGGCAAACTCCTACCATGCTTTTTACAACAGCATCGCTCCATTCTATACCAAGCTTGGAGTAGATACCTGGCATGGACAATGTGGTATGGACGGTTGCTGTTCCTGACAACCAGTCCAAACAACCATCCCTTAAACATTCCACACTGCACCTTGCAGGATCTTCTATTTCTATATCTCTGGATAACTCTGTGGGTGCTCAGGCTAGTTCTTTAGATCTAACCTGTCCAAGGGAGATTCCTGTTGGGGATCCCTCTTTTCAGAGTTTCCTCCTGGATATAGCAAGATCCCTTGCCATTCCTATTCCAGGACATGATCCTGCACCAGGCTCTGTTTCCACCAAAGCAAAGGACAATATAATGCTTCCTTTGCATCATTCCTTGCAGGATCTCCTTCTAGGAATGTGGGAAACACCTTTAAGGGTACCACCACCTCCCAGAGCAACTGATCTCTTATATCAGGTGCCCCCCTCTCCAGGGTTCCAAAAGACTCAACTTCCTCATCATTCCATAGTAGTGGAATCAGCGATGAGGCGGATAAAGAGTAAGAAAAAGCACTCTTCTTATCCGCCAGGTCGTGAGTCTAAGACACTAGATGCCTTTGGACGTCAAACCCTCCAGACATCTATGCTTTCTGCAAGAATTCTCTCATATATATTTTATATGAGTCTTTCTCTTGAGGAGGTCACAAAGCAATTACATCTTTTGACTCCTTTCCTTCCAGTTTCCAGGAGTGCAGACTATTCCTCACTGCTTAAGCATATCCAGAATATCTCTTGGTTTCTTTCTCGTGCTTCCCTAGACTCTTTTGAGTCTGTTAGCAGGACTTCTGCTATAGCTATAGGGGCATGACGTAGAGCCTGGCTCCAAGCTTCAGCTTGGCCAAGTGGGAACAACAACGACTGGGACATACTCCTTGCACTGGAGAAAATCTTTTCAACAAGGAGTCTTTACGTCAGGTTACTCAGTTGTCCACTGATTTACTTGTTCCTAAGGGTTCTTCTACACCTTCTTCTGTCCCAGTAAGTAGGAAATGTCCTACCAAACTTTCTTCCCACAGGAGAAGAAGGTTTTATTCCTCACTTGCCCATCATACAGATGTTCCCCTACAGGGGAGCCATCATCCTGGTCTGCAGAATCCAACTTTTCACCAGGCTCAGCAAACCCGACCTCTGCAGGGTTTCTGATCAGTCATCATCAAATGCTTGTGACTCTTGGGGTTAGAATCTACAGTTGCTTCTTCTCAATAGAGGCAATCCACTGCTTCATTCTAACCCCTACACATGGATCTCTTTCCAAAAGACATCCATTTTTTCTTTATTTCTATGAGCTGTCAGGATGTTCATGCCTATAGATCACAGGTTTCTCCTCTTTTCCTGCTAAGGAAAGAGGTCTCACCACTATTAAATGGTAGTTCCTGTGCCAGCATGTATTTTTCCTTTCTATAGACTTACTACTTGGTAAGTCTTCTTCAGTTCTATTCTCTTCACCCTCTTACCAAGCTTTTTCCTCTGTAAGAGCGGAATTAATTACAGAGGGCTTTTTTCTTCAGCCTCTCTAGTTTTCTCACTTTCCAGTGTGGAGTGTTCCTCTCTGAGTTACCTCCTCTGTTTCCATCTTACTTTGGGGCAGCGTATCAGATATGTCCAGAGTTTCTACTCCTGTTCTGTCTGTTCTTCCTGTTTTTCAACAGTAAGATCCTTTCTGCTATCTTGCTAGCAGCTGCCTATGCAGGAGCCTTAATGTTTCGACCACTGGTTCTTGTCCACAAACAACCAGATTTGTCCTCCACTAACATTCTGTCTAGTCTTAGTAGTGGCTCCAAGTCAGTGCTTCCATCTATCTTGGAGATTATCTCACTACAAGCTTTCTAGATGGTCTTCTATTTCTGCCATCTCCATTCTCATGGGTTTGGCAGCATAGTTGGCAGAGATACTGGCTCTCCAGCAGCCAGTTCTATCTCCTCATTCTCCTGCATCATGCTCTCTGCAATTCTACAGAGAAGCTTTCCACTATGGGCCCTTGCTAGAGAGCATGGGTTTTTTTTTTCTCCAACAGCTATCTTAGATGGTTAGAAAAGGCTTTTCAGTCAAGTCTCCCATGACTAGAAGGTTCTCCCTTCTTTTACTATCTCCTTTTGCCATAAAGGACATAGGCCTTCTCTTACCTAAGGGCTTAAGGAGTTGCCAATTCCCTGCTTTGGTCCATAGCATTCCCAATCGGGGATATGCTCTTTCTCCTTTCAGCTCGTCCTCATGGTAAGAACTTATGATACTTTTTGCCCTTCAGCAGGTCAACATGATACCTCATCCTTATCTGTCTTCTGTCTACTTACCATGCTAGAGTCTTGGACGACTAAGGACTTGCTGGCTACAGATTGATATCATCCTCTGTTTTCATATGACCATCCTGGTTATTTTACTAGCTAGCATCCTTGTGGATCATAACCAAGGGGAATAGATTCTCTATATATCTTCTCAAGTAGGTTGCACCTCCTTGTTGTTAGATGAATCTTTCCTCTCCACATGTCCTATGTGAATTTCATGCTGTAGGCATATATCTGTCTGTTTAAATACAGACACCCATATTTAGGCCTACATATTCACTATAGATATATTCTTATATGTTATTCATATATCTATATCTATATATCTCTATCTATATATATATATATATATATATATGTATCTGATGAGATATTTTATTATAGATAGATCTGTCTCCACATACTTATCTATCTCACTATCTATGCTCATATAGCTATCCGTTCTGACAGAGGGATCTTGCCCATACCCCTGCTATTCAGCAGGTTTAGGATTCTACACACACAACCACTCCTGTGGTAGTCGACAATTCTTATACCATAACCTAACAGGTTTAGGTACCTCTGAAGCTCTCCGTACCTAATATCGCTCCTAGCTTACCCCAGTTAGGAGAGATATTGCGGATCTTCAGTTACTCACAGGCTTAACGCCTCAGGCATTTGTCTTCACCCTGGAATACAAGGGGTTCCCATACCCTCTCTCCCCACAAGGACTGTGCTTGTTTGTCCAAATCGGTTAGCCTTTCTCTTTTTGCTCCCAAGAGTGAGATACTCTGCCGCCAAAAGAGTTTGGTTTTTACCATACAGCTTTCGCTGAAGGCCCACTGTTTTTGTACTACCCCAGTTTTTTTCTACCAGGGGTGCCTGTTACCTTTCAGGATTCTGACCTCCTCTGTTTTTCCTACAGGTTTATTACCTCCACTTTTCAGTGAGGTCCTCTTCACAGTTCCTCTACTGGCTTCCCAGTAGATCCATGAACCTCCATACTTCTATGAAATCCTGTTGGCGGAGGTCCATATTGCAATATTCTTTGCAATATCATTGATAACAATCATTATCCACACATGGACTCCTTTCCTGCAGTCCTGTGCTAGGTTAGCTGTTCCACAGCATCTTCCTTCTTCGACTCCTACCCTCCATCCTCAGGATGCCTGGTGTTGTGGGGGATAGCATGTTCCAACCTATACCATGCTCGGACTTCAGGCATCTCAGATTGGGAGTCCCCATATGTGAAGACTCATTCCTGCTTGTTCCTGGAGATAGCACAGTTACTTACCTGTAACAGGTGATCTCTGGGAACAGCAGGAATAAGTCTTCACAACCCACCCACCTCCCCAGGAGTTGTATCTCTATCTATCTTTCCTTTCTTCTCTCTCTCTCTTTGTCTCAGCTATAAAACTCAACTGAGGAGAGACAGTTGGAAAGGCGGGAAGGCAGCACACAGGCGCTGAGGGATGCTCCCAAAAGCTTTCTGATTGGACGCTGGGGAGCGTTCCCGCACAGGCTCCGTCGGTACCGACGTACCCATATGTGAAGACTTATTCCTGCTGTTCCCAGAGATCACCTGTTACAGGTAAGTAACTGTGCTTTATCAGATGATAAAACCATTTCCAACCTTTAGTGTCTCTGTCATGATTTTCTGGCTCACTGAATCTTTTTTTATCATTCTCTGGTTTCATCTATTCCTCTTTACTTTATTTTTTTCTATCTGTTGTGCTATTTCCTTCTTATCTGTTTTAGTTCTCCCTCCCTATTTTTTCCTTCCTTTTGGAGTGCATTATTAGAACTTTCTCTTTAGCTCTCTACAGTTTCTCTCCTTTCTTCTCTTCCTGCCTCCTTATTTTCCACATTCCTCCTCCTTTCTGTCCTCTAATGCCATTGTCTCTCCCTTCCACCTCCACTACTTTCTTGCATTACCCTCAAAGCCAAGAACATCTTCCACCCCCTTCCCCCATCACAGTTCCTTTTTTCTTCTCCCTTTTCCCAATAACCAGTCCTTTTTCCCCTCTCTCTCAATTCTCAATCCTTTATCCCCCTCCCCCTTGAGACAAAGTCTTCTCTCCTCATCCTCAAGCCTCTCTCCCTTCTTCCTGGTCATCTTTTCCTTCCCTCCATCTCAGTTTGGATCTCTCTCCTCTCAATATTCAGAAAGTTGTCCACTAACCTCAAAATGCTGCCTCACCTCCCTCCACCCCTGGATGGGTTCTACTATCATTCTTCCCCAGCCCCCCTAAAAAAGCTCTCCTGAATGTTGTGACCCACTGATACCTTATTGTCCCCTAACGATTGTTGCTAGACCCCTCCCCTCCCCTTGTTTCTCCTTCCTGCATCTTTAACATGGGCCAGAGTCGGGCTTCTCTCTTTCCTTCCCACCCTTGCACCTCATATTCCTCCTCTTTGAGGCAGGGAGAGCAGAAAGAAGCCAGGTGTTGTGTTTTCTAATGCTCTTCCTCTCCTTGCCATACCTTGCTGTGTCTTGCCTCGTCTTTCAACCAGGGGCGGCCCAAGGGGGGTGCGGAGCCATGTGCGGAGACTCGGTGTGGGGCCTCATTTGCATAAGGGGCCTCATTTGCATAAATATTTGCATAATGTTACCATACACTAACTTTTAGTAAACATGCCTCTTCATGAGTGTATGGATAAAGAAAGACTAAAAGATTTCTACATTACTATAATCCAGTGCCAACCGCCAGACACATTAGGAACTACTACAAACACTGCCCATTTAGAACCCATAGCAAACCCACCGTATCCTAACAGCACTACCAGGACTCACAAAGCACCAGACCCTACCTATCAAAAGGCAACACTGCAAATATTAAACCAATACATTTCAGAGAATAACAATACATGACCTACTGAGGAAAGAGAACAAGTGGCAATGTCAAATAGGAATTCATAAACAGAATACCTCAGCTCAGTTACACAGACCATCACCAAACAAGGAATCACAATTTAAAAACAGGAAGACAATAATTAAACTGGGAACCCTAAAAGCCAAACTTGGAATTTACAACAACAATGTAGAAATAAAACTATAAATTAATTTCCTCTTGTACTAAACAAAGCACAGACGTTAATGATGCACATTTCCCAGAGCTGACATATTCCAGTTAATAAATTCAAAATAAAGAGATATCTTTGTACCTTTTGTGCATTTTTTTTCAGTTGCAATTGTTCCAGCCACTTTCTTCTGGTTTATTTGTGTCTTCTGCTAACTCTCCATCGTCTGCTGTCCATTTGTCCTTTCTTCTCTCTTCTAGTTTTTTTCCATTCTCTCTCTACATCTGCTTTAACATACTAATCTTTCTCCTTTTGCTCTTTCCTCATTCCTATTTCATCCACTCAAATTTTACCCGTCAGTCCCTACTTAGTCTCCCAATACCTGGCCAATTGTAGATTTTTCTTCACTCCCATACAAAATATTTTTCCCCTCTCCATTTCACTCTCCCAGCCCCATCCCCTTCTAATCTCCCCCAACATCAGCTCCCTTCTAGTTCCAGCCCCACCCAGTATCCATTCCCTTCTAGTCCCCGCATCAGCCCATTTCCAGTCCTGGCCCCCCATCAGCCCATTTCCAGTCCTAGCTCCCCCATCCATTTCCAGTCCTATCCGAGTCCCCTCATCAGCCCATTTCTAGTCCTTTCCTAGCCCCACCATCAGCCCATGTCAAATCCTAGCTCCCCTCCACTCAGCCCATTTCCAATCCAAGCCCCCCATAAGCCTACTTCCAGTTCTAGCCCCTCCATGAGTCCATTTGAATCCAAGCCCCCACCACAGCCCATTTCCAATCTTAGCTCCCCCAACACCCAATTCCCAGTCCTATCCTAGCCCATCAGCCCATTTCCTGTCCTAGCTCCCTCCCCTAAGAGCCCATTCCAAGCCCCCCTTCCACTCAGCCCATTTCCATTTCAAGCCCCCTTCCACTCAGCCCATTTCCATTCCAAGCCCCCCTCCCCATCAGCTATTTGCAGTTCAAGCCTTCCCTTCCACTCAGCCCATTATCAGTCCTAGCAACCCCTCCCACCCACCCATTACCAGTCCTAGCCCCCCATAGCCTATTACCAGTCCTAAGCCCCCATCAGCCCACTCCCAGTCCTAATCCCACCAGCCCATTTCCAGTCCTAACCCCTCATCACCCAATTATCAGTTTAAGCCCCCCCATAGCCCATTACCAGTCCTAACCCCCCATCAGCCCACTTCCAGTCCTAATCCCATCAGCCCATATCCAGGCTTAGCTCCCCCATAGCCCATCACCACTCCTAACCCCCAGCCCAGCCCAGCCCCGCCCCGGGAAAATTTAAAATAAAAAAAAGAAAAGCTGTCAGCTGTCTGCTGCCACTGCCGGGATCGCCACGGCAGAATTGAGTGTGCCGCGGGGCCCCCCCTGCATGGCAGAGCCTGCCCTCCCCTGTACTAGCTCCCTCTTTCAGCTGCAGTCACACGCGCCGGCTTTCAGAGCGCGAGGGGAGAGTTTCTCCCTCGCTGCTCTGTTAAGCCCGCGGGGGCTGATGGGAAGTTCCCATCAGCCCCCGCGGGCTTAACAGAGCCGCGAAAGGGAAACTAGTCCCTTCACGCTCTGAAAGCCAGTGCGTGTGACTGCAGTTGAAAGAGGGAGCTAATACAGGGGAGGGCAGGCTCTGCCGTGCAGGGGGGGCCCCGCGGCACACTCAATTCTGCCGCGGCGATCCCGGCAGTGGCAGCAGACAGCTGACAGCTTTTCTTTTTTTTATTTTAAATTTTACTTTTAAATCAGAATGTTTTTTGCGCGGGACCCCCTGAAACGCGGGGCCCTGTGCAAAAAACATTCTCGCTCAATGGACGGGCCGGCCCTGCTTGCCACTCCCTCCCTCTTCCCTCGTAGGAGCAGCACAGCACACCAATTTCCTTGTCTTCTGCCACCTCACTTCAGCGCTGTACCTCTCGCTGTCTTACTAGGAGAATCACATCCAGATTTCCTTCTCGCTCCTTCTGCCTGCTTGCAAGAGAAGTGGGCGGAGCTCCATCAAACATACTATTGACTTCCTGCTTACTTGCTCATCTGCGAGACTAGTGTGCAGGCAGGAAGTTGACAATCTGTTCACTGAATTTTGCCCATGTCTCTTACAAGCATGCGGCAGAAGGAGAGCAGGAAAAGAAGCAAAGGAAATCAATGGCCACGATTCACCTAGTGGGACAGCTGGAGAGAGAGGTATAGTGGTGTGACTAAAATGAACAAGACAACTATGTCTGTGGTAGGCCACTCATTTGAAGCACAACAACTCCCCTCTAAAGCTATATCCGATATGGACATTCTGATAATAAAAAGTAGTAATCTAGCCTTCTGCCTCATTTACAGATCTCCTAATGCTGACCCAGATAGCCTGACAAACATAATGGACGAAGTAATTAACATATCACCAAATATTAAAACAGTACTCCTAGGAGATTTTAATCTCCCCTCAATACATAATTATCATTCCTCTTCCTTCTCCAGTGCAATGGAAGAACTAAACTATAAGCAAATTATTAATAGCCCCACTCACAAGAAGGGAAATACTCTGGATCTTATATTCTTACCTCGTGAGATCCAATCACTACATAATAACTCACCCCTGATAACACCAGTACCCTGGTCAGATCACAATCTTATAGAATTCTCCCTTGAGACCGAACAAACACAAAACCATTCAGAACAATTGCTCCCCAAAAAGTACTCAAAATACAAACAGTTTGATAGGGAATACTTCACGGAAGCCCTCCTTAAGTCTATGGATAGCAACACTTATGACCTTGATGTATTAGTACACAATTGGAACACCTCAATCACTAACTTAGCCACCAAACCACCAAACCTACAAAACATCTCCAAAAAACCCCATCTAAACAATGGTTCACACATGAGCTGCGTCTAATAAAAAGAGAGCTAAGAAGACTGGAGTGCTCCTGGCGGGCCAAGAAAATGGCTGAAAACAGAGGTAAATACATGACCATGTTCACTGAATACCATCTCCAGATTAACCTATCTAAAAAAGACCATCACACACAACTTCTCATGAAATCCATAAATAAACCAAGAGACCTATTCACCATAGTAAAATCACTCACAACACAGCCAAACCCCTCCTCTATCTTCTCAGACATATCCCCTCAAATGCTTGCAGACTATTATATGTCCAAAATAAACGTCTCAACTACTCACACCAATGCATCTGTGATCAGTTCTTTGCCACCAGCTGAGACCTCGGATAAGTTTCATCCATTGTACCTTGACTCCTTTAAAAGGACAATTTCTGCTATGAATACTACAACTTCTTCAACAGATCCTTGCCCAGTTAGATGGATCAAGGATACAACTGATGAAACTGCCCGTTGATACTAACTATTGTTAACAAATCACTTACCCAAGGTTACATGCCACGTGACCTTAAAAAGACTATAATACGTCCAATACTAAAAAATAAAGCCCTAGACAAAACTTCCCCTGCATCCTACAAACAGATCTCCAGTCTCCCTTTCCTGGCCAAAATATTAGAAAAAAATGTGTACTTACAACTACAAGACCACATCGACCAGTATGCTCCTCTAGATAACAACCAATTTGGGTTCAGACCTTACCATAGTGTCGAGACACTTATGCTGTCCCTATCCAATAAAATCTTTGAGGGAATAGATAACAATAACCAAACATACATTTTATTCTTCCTAGACATAGCTGCAGCGTTTGACTCTGTTATTCACTCCCTTCTAATTCATAGGTTGAAACAAATTGGCCTGAGCAATACAACCCTTAAATGGCTTGTATCCTATCTATCTGAAAGGTTTCAACAAGTCACCATAGATTACATTGCCTCTAACTCCTACCCACAAACCACAGGCTTTCCCCAAGGATCGGCGCTATCAGCACTATTATTTAATATATATATCCAACCTGTTTGTCAAATCATAAAACAATTCAAGGTCGATTATGCTATTTATGCAGACGACATAATGTTGTTTATGCCGTTTAATATTACATCACCCAACTTCTGCCCTATAATAACCTGCTTCAAGAAAATTGCTACCTGGCTCCAGAATTTTGGCCTATACATAAATTACAAAAAAACGGAAATCTTAAAAATTACCAGGAATCAAACTTACACTCCCCCACAAAATATTTCATTTCATGACATCAAGCTTGAAGTTAAAGAAGAGGTTAAATACCTAGGTGTGACACTGGACAAGCACTTCTCCTTCCAGACCCACATCAAAAATTTAACAAAAACAATACTATACAATAAGATCCATCTTCTCCGACACTTAAAACCCCTCCTACAACCTTCTCACTTTAGAACTATAATGCAGGCTTTAATCACACCCCACACAGACTACTGTAATATTTCATGGTCTCATAAAAGTATCCCTTCACCCACTTATTATGGCACAGCATTCAGCCGCACTAATTATCCATAACTCTTGCCATAGTGACCACATAACACTAATTCTCTATAACTTACATTGGCTGCCGATCCAAAGTCGGATCAAATATAAAATTATCATGATCACTTTTAACATAATTAGGAAAATGGCTCCCCCTACTCTCTCCCAACTGATCAAAGTTGTACCTAATGACAGGCAAAGAAGAAATCAAATGATCAACTTCCTCACTATTCCCTCTGAATTCCATAATACAAAACAATGCACTAGCAATAGAGCATTCGAATACATATCTCCAACACTATGGAACTCATTGCCAACTAGCCTTAGGTACATGACAGACCTATCCACCTTTCGTTCCCATCTTAAAACATACCTCTTCACTGAACATTTTGGTAACAGTGTAACTTCAACTGTCACTGATACAACTCAATAACCACTTCTCTTTCTCAACTATCCCACCACTAGAGCCTGCCAACCATGTTCACCTACCTCTAACTTAATGGCGTTTTGCCATTAACAACTTGTAAATAAGTTTTTAGTTGAAGAATGTAAGATTGTAAAATTGTTAATTACTGTTTTATCACTTGTTATATTGTAAACCTGTTTCATGTATTTGTTGTTCATTTGTAAACCGCTATGATTACCTGAAATAGCGGTATAAAAAACTCAAAAATAAATAAATAAATAAAATGGAAGGCACAAAACTAGGTTGGCTTCAATATGCTTTTCCTGCCTCAAGAAGGAGGGAGGTTTGCAGGAGAGTTGGGAGGGAAAAGAATCCAAGCTCCACATTGCTTCTTCGAGTTTATCAGTCAACCCACTATGTTTTGCCGCCCTGTGCAAACACAGTTTACACAGTGGGTTGTGCTGACCTTTCACATGCTGCCTCTTCCATTGGAATCTGCTTTCCGTATGAGTTCCCCTAAAATGCAAAATTTGATTGAATTTTCTTCACCTGGAGACATTTCACCATTAGTAGTTTCTATACCTTGTGGGCTCCATTCTGATCGGGACATGTCCAGCCCATCCGGATGTCTATAAGGCGGACGGGCCAGATTTGCGCCTTATTCTACACCTGTGGGAGCTCCCGTGGGAACAGAATCAGGTGAAAAGGGCCTGGACGGGCAAGACGTGCCCCAATTCAGTTCCACTGTATGGCCGGCTCCTTTCCCGTACAGTCCTCCCAATGCTCCTGCATGTAGCCTCGGTGCCGTGGTGTCCCATCGCCATGGCACTAGGACGCCATGCAGGAGCCCCAATACTCCACACTGGATAAAACATGCTGATCCCTGCTGCCTGACCCCCGATAAAGCCTGCCAAGGCCGGGGTCGGGCTGCGGAGAACCTTCCGCTGCCATTCACCTGGGTTGGGGGTACTCAGGTGCCACTCCCTCCCTTGGGGGGGACTTATTCCACCTCCGAGATGGAATAGGTTCCCCAGCTAACTCTGCCTTCCTGGATGTACAGGACCATGACCGGAACTGGCCCTATACATCTGAGATCACGGGCCCGCCTCTGCCCTGCCCATGCTCCACCTCCAGCCTTCCCCTCCCGCCCCATCCAGAGCTCCCCGCGCATATCCTCTGTACATGCGGGGAGCTTTGGGTTTGGCATTGGGCAAAAGTGTTTGGAGGGGGATGTACACCCAGACCAGACATATATCCCTGCTCAACGCTGCACAGAATGACCCCCTGTGTGGTGACCTGGGACCGTGTTTCTGTTTCATCTAAAGGGAAAGCTGCCACTCAGGCTTCTCTGCAGGACATACAGCGAGTGGTTACTAGGACTGAGAACTCTATTATTAATAATACTTCTCAGTTATGTCAGTTTCCCCAGAATGTTATTCAGTTTAATGATTTATATACAAAATTAATGCCTTGAATAAGAAGTCAGCACCCTTGAATATTCAGGTTTCATTACAATCCATGAATATCTCTCCAATTAAAGATAGTTTGAGTTGCATCTAGTCTTGAAGGACTAGAAAAGGGGACTGTTACTTCTGGAGAGAGATCTGCAATTGTGAGTATATACTTCTGAGAATTTTCTGAAAGGAATTCTTTGTATTAAAGCTAATTAATCTGTGAACCCACTGTTTTTTGTTAAATCAGTCAGAGCCTAGTAGCAGCAGTTTAAGTTTAAATTTAAAACACAGAAGAGAGCTTTCTGGTTAAATTTAGAACCCAGCAGAGAGCTTGTAGTTTAAATTTCATAATAAGTAAGAGCCTAGCAGCAGCAAAGTGCTATAAATTAAATCAAATCAGAATATAGCTTACCTCAGCAACACAGGACAGAGTACTGTGTAGCAGCCCTGTTTTTAATAAGTGTTATTTCCCTCCCTCCCTCCCCAACACCCACCCCTGGGATAATCGTAGCTTTATAAGTACTTACACATCTTAAAAGACAGGAGGTGCTCTCAGGTGAAGCTCGTTATCCAAATCAGTCATACACTAAGGACCTGAGATTAATTAAGCTTCAGGTGAACAAGGTATATTAAACGTATTAGGTACAGTTTTATTAGTATAAATATCCATAGCAACCCTTAGTAAGTAAAGAATTTAAAGATCTAAACACAAGCTTAAAACTAAGATGCAGACAGCAGTCCAGCAGCAAGATGGGGGCTTTCCAGTCTTTTGCATTGAGTGTCACATGTATGATTTTCTCCCAGTTGGTAAGAGGTCTTACATGTGCACTAGGTGCAAGGAGCTCTTTGCGCTCAGGGAACGAGTCCGTTCTCTAGAGGCTAGAGTAGCAGACTTCGAAAACATAAGAAAGACAGAGAGGTACATAGACGAGACCTACAGGGATATAGTCCTGAAGTCCCACCTCCAGTCTGGCAGCATCCCTGTTGCCATGGAGGAGAGAGGTCACGTGACAGGAGAGCATCAGGAAGTGATCCTGTAACTAGGACCTGTCCTCCAGGTGATGTAAAACCCTCTCGCACCGAGGAAGTTTCTCCAGGGCCATGTGCCCATGAGGGAAGGGTTAGGACAGTCGTCATAGTTGGTGATTCGATCATTAGGCATGTAGATTGCTGGGTGGCTGGTGGATGTGAGGATTGCCTGGTAACATGCCTGCCTGGTGCGAAGGTAGCGGACCTCACGCACCACATAGATAAGGTCTTAGATAGTGCTGGGGAGGAGTATGCTGTCTTGGTACATGTCGGTACCAATGACATAGGAAAATGTGGTAGGGAGGTTCTGGAGGCTAAATTTAGGCTTTTAGGTAGGAAGTTGAAATCCAGAACTTCCAGGGTAGCGTTCTCTGAAATGCTTCCCATTCCACGCGCTGGACTCAAAAGGCAGGCAGAGCTCTGGAGTCTCAATTTGTGGATGAGACAATGGTGCAGAGATGAGGGTTTTGGATTTGTTAGGAACTGGGCAACATTCTGGGGAAAGGAGGGGCTTTTCCGAAAGGATGGGCTTCACCTTAACCGGGATGGAACCAGGCTGCTGGCATTAACCTTTAAAAAGGAGAAAGTGCAGCTTTTAAACTAGATAATAGGGGAAAGCCAACAGTCACCCAAGAGCAGATGGTTCAGAAGAATGTATCCTTGAAGGATACTACCAAAAACAGAGAGGTTCCAAAAAAGAGTAAAGTACCCCAAATGCCCTCGAGTATGGAGCAGACAGAGCTTAAAGATCCCAAATTACCCATGTCTACCAATAGCCAAATTAATATGAATAAAATACAGTCTCTAAAATGCTTGTATGCAAATGCTAGAAGTCTAAAAAATAAGATGGGAGAGTTAAAATATATAGCACTAAATGAGAGGTTAGATATGATTGGAATATCAGAGACATGGTGGAAGGAGGACAACCAGTGGGACACTGTGATACCTGGGTACAAACTATATCGTAATGATAGAGCTGATCAAATTGGTAGAGGGGTTGCGCTGTATGTTAGAGAGGGCATTGAGTCAGAAAAGATTAAAGTTTTGCAGGAAACAAAATTTGCTGTAGAATCTCTATGGATTGAAATTCCATGTAAAAAGGGGAAGGCGATGGCAGTGGGGGTGTACTATCGACTGCCTGGCCAGAATGAACAAATGGATGATGAAATGCTCAAAGAAATCAAGGAAGCTAACAAAAGTTACAGCACAGTAATAATTTGATTTCAATTACCCCAGTATCGACTGGGTCAGTGTCACGGCAGGACATGCTAAGGAGATAAAGTTCCTAGATGAAATAAATGACTGCTTTTTGGAGCAGCTGGTTGATGAAACGACCAGAGGGGAAGCCAATTTAGACCTAGTCCTTAGTGGAACACCAGATCTAGTGCAAGAGATAAGGGTGTTGGGGTCACTTGGCAATAGTGATCATAGCATGATCGCATTTGATTTAATTAGTGGAGGAGGGATAGTAAGAAAATCCACAGTACTTCCTTTTAACTTTCGAAAGGGAGACTATGATAAAATGAGGAAAATAGTTAAGAAAAAACTAAAAGGAGCAGTTGCAAAGGTTAAAGACTTACATCAAGCTTGGGTGTTGCTGAAATCCCCATGATGGATGAATGCCCATATGTATTTTTAATCATTTCCCTTAAGAATTCCCCAGTCCTTTGTTCTGTTTGCCTGTCTATCAGACTGTAAGCTCTGTAGAATAGGGATTGTCTTTTAAGTGTATTTGTACAGCACTGTCTATGCCTAGTAGCACTATATACATTATTTATTTATTGATGTATTTTAAAACATTTATTAACCCCATATGCATATAGTATTCAAGACGGTGTACAACAAATAACGCATCATAAAAAGAAACCCCACCAGCCCCACCCAGCAAGACACCCAAACCATCCCAGAATAAAATTAACAAAATTAAAAATAAATAACTTCTGCCAACTACTACTTTACCAGATCAACATCCTATCTTACACCATGCTACCGACTACCCACCATCCAAAATCATCAGCTGGAAGGAAAAAGAAACTGCTTCTGAAATGTCAGCAAATCAGTCTCCATACACAATGTTATCGGCAAATTATAAGTAGTAGTAGTAGGTTATTGGTTTTGTGCTATTGTGTGCTGTATTGCTCTTGCCATTTTTGATGGAAAATTGATATACATTTTAATTTAAAAAAAATAACACATCTTTCTTTCTCAGTATTGCCAAGTTCAAGTCAATCTGCTTTTCTGGGCCAGGTTTCTTTGTGCCATCTCCTCCCTTCCTGAGAAGTGCGCCTTTACTCCTTCCTATGAGTACACAGTGCCACTCTTGATGCCGCTCTTTCTTTCAAACCACAACTCGATGCTGTTGTCAAATGCCCTTTGCAAAATCTGTTCCACCAAGTCTTACCTTTCATATTGTTACATTAACGTCTTAATCTTAGCATTTGTCATTTCAAGAATTGATTGCTGCAGTTCTCTTTACAAAGGTCTTCCTGTTTATGTCCTAAAACATCTCCAACTTTTTTAGTCCAGTGCTGTCAACCTTGTATATGGTCCTCATCATTTCAGTCTTTCAGTCATGTTACATCCCTTCTGATTATGTACCATTGGCTCCCAGTTTCTGCTCATCTCAAATTCAAAATCTGTACTCTTTCCACCGTGCTTTCTACGAGGATTCATCACCCTATCCTGTTAGTTTAATCACTCCATACACTCCCCTTTGTGCTCACTGTGCTCTTCTGAAGCACTTCTTTAGCTCTCACTCTGACTTCTCACCTCCAGGCTCTACCTCAAAATTTCTCATCACACCCCCTTTGCTTACCTTGGACCCTATCTCTGAAACTCCCTGCTGCAGTCCCTCCACCAAGAATCCGCCTTCACTAAGTTTAAAGGTTTACGAAGGCCTTGAAAACATGGCTCTTCAAGCTTACCTTTTCCCAGGCTCTCAGAGCTGAGGCCTACCACCTGCTATCTATTGCTCATCATTTATTTATTTATTTTATTTAACACTCATTTATATACCGCATCTTCCAGCGATCAGTTGCGGTGTACAATTAACAACAGTTAACAAAGCGAAGTTTGTTTTACATAGAACATTTTAACTTTTTACATAGAACATCATAACTTAAACAAAGCAGAGGGAAAACTAAGTAGAATATTTCAGTTGAAACAGAGTGAGTAACAATTATCTAAACAAAGTGTAATTTTTGAACAACGTAAGGCAGTACATAACATTTGTAACTATATACATGTGGGGGGTATTAGGGCATAATAGAAAGGAGCGTCATATCGTATAAGCTATGTATGTTGTCCGTTATAATGGAGAGTATTAACTTGATGTGGGCAATTTCCTGTTTAGCCTTTATCTACTTCGATTGTATGGTTTTCCATGGCATTATAGTGTTTAGTGAATAGATATGTTTTCAATTTTTTTCGGAATTCCGTGATCTCTGTTAGTGAACTTAGGTCCTCTGGCAGTGAATTCCATAAGGTTGGAGCTATGTGGGAAAAGGCTCTATTGTTTGTTAATTTGTGAGTTTTTATGAATTCTTTTGGAATCTTTAGTTTATTTAATTGTCCTTTTCTATGAGTAGACTTAGGTGGTTCTTTGCATATTAGATTACATAATGTCTTCGGAGCCATGTCATTTAAGGCTTTGAATGCAGTTATTATTGTTTTGTATATTATCCTGCTTTGTATTGGTAACCAGTGAAGAGATGCTAGTATCGGTGTTATGTGTTGGAGTGAGTTTATTTTTAATATAATTCTAGCTGTTGCATTTTGCGCTAGTTGAATTTTTTTGATGTTTTGTTTTGAAATGCCCATAAGTATTAGGTTGGCAAAATCGAAGTGGGGAGTTATGGTAGCCTGTATTATATTAATAAAATCTTGTATATATATATGAGAGGGCGTAGTTGTTTGAGGATTTTAAGTTTGAAGTAGATTTTCTTTATGGTATTTCTAATGTGGGTTTCCATTGTAAGGTGTGTATCTAAAATGACACCTAGATATCTAATTTCGTTTTTTATTTTAATTTCTTGGTTTTGTAGTGTTATGTGGGTTGGAGGAATAAATGATTGGTTTTTTGTTACAATTAGGACTTCGGTTTTAGCATGGTTTATATGAAGATTTTGAGTTTTTAGCCAAGTTGTAATTTTGTTGTAGCAGTCTGATAGGAGTTGTATCGGTAGGTTAGGGATCATAAATGGTATGTACATCATAATATCGTCCGCATAGAGTTGATATTGTACTCCAAATGTTTTAAAGATATTGCAGACCGGTTTTATGTAAATATTGAAAAGTAGGGCTGATAGTGCTGAGCCTTGTGGTAAACCTATTTCTTGTTTATATGTATTGGAGGTTTGATTACTTATTCTAACATTTTGCGTTCTGTTATTTAAATATGAGGTGAACCATTTATGTACGGTGGAGTTTATGCCTATTTGGCTTAGGTTGTTGAGCATTATTGAGTGATGCACACTATCAAAGGCTGCTGATATGTCAATAAAAAGGAGGATGAATGCCTGTTTATGATTGTCGATTCCTTTTAGGAGTGTATC
This sequence comes from Ichthyophis bannanicus, assembly GCA_033557465.1. Taxonomy (NCBI): domain Eukaryota; kingdom Metazoa; phylum Chordata; class Amphibia; order Gymnophiona; family Ichthyophiidae; genus Ichthyophis; species Ichthyophis bannanicus. The sequence goes on from CM066034.1 coordinate 863,173,635, forward strand.
GATTAATACTGTTAGAAGTGTTTCTACTCCGTGGCGGGGCCGGAATCCATATTGTTGTTCGTCAAGTGGGTAAGATGAGTCTATATATTCCTGTGTCTGTAATTGCACTACCTTTTCAATTATTTTGGCCAAAAATGGTATGCTAGAGATGGGCCTGTATGATGTTGGAGATGTTTTATCTAATTTGCAGTTCTTTAGGATTGGGCGTATTTGTGCATGTTTGAGCGAGGATGGAAGGTATCCTTGGGTTAGAGAGAGGTTGACTATTGGAAGAATATAGGATATAAGTGTTGGCAGTGTATTTTTTATCCATGAAACTGGGCATGGATCTAAATACGAAGTTGTGGTATTTAGCCCGGAGATGATAGTTTTTAATGACACTTTTGAAATGGGGTAAAAGTCTGACCATTCATCTACAGACTGGTAAGAAATGTTGATGGTTTCTAAGGACATAGTAGGTTTTTTTGATTTGTTTTGGTAGTGATTAGCTAGGGTTTGTACTGAGATGTCAGTGATTTCGTTGCTAGATGTTTGTGCATTATTGGTTAGATTTCTGACAATGGAAAATAGCTCTCTAGGTCTATTATATGATTTAGCTAAGGTTGCTGCGTGATAGTTTTTCTTTGTGTTGTCTATTTTTTCCTTATATTTTGTGAGATGGTTATTATATTTCCTTGTGTACAGATAACTTAGATTTCCGCCATTTCATTTCAAGTTTTCTTAGTTCTCTTTTCATTTGTCTTAGAGAGTTATTAAACCATGGTGTACTATTTGTTTTGAAGTGTATAGTCTTTTTATTTGGTTGATTATTTTTAGCTGCGTTGTTGATGGTTTCATTCCAGTTGTTAACAGCATCATCCAAATCTGATATGGATGATAAGAGATGGGGGATTGTTGAATCAAGGAATTCTGTTTCATTAAATTTTTAGAATTTTGAATTAGGGCCACTTCTTATGCAGTTTTGACGCTAGCGGTAGGATATGTTAGATTTATTTTGATGATATAATGATCAGACCAAGGCGTCTCTGTGCATTCAATGGAATTTGAGTTGACTAGCTTGAAGAGTGTATCAGGAAGAAGAACCAGATCTAGTGTTCCTCCTTTGTTATGTGTTGCTGTGTTAATTATTTGATGATAATCTATGTCTGCTATGGTGTCTAGGAATAGTTTAGAGTCCGGTGTTGTAGTGACGGAAGATTAAAATCGCCTAGCATAATTACGGGGTTTTGTTCAGTAGATGAGCTAAGGAGTTCAATAAGAGAATCCAGGCCATCTGTTTTTTGGTCTGGGGGTCTATAAATTAAGCACATTTTCATTAGACCGATTTTTATCAATAATGTGTCCATGTTATTAGAGATATTTGATTGGATTGATTTGGCGTTTAATATATTTTTCGGCATCATTAGTACTCCTCCACCTTTTTTGTTGGATCTGTGTTTATAAAATGTGTCGTAGTTTTCATTATCAAGTTGATTTAAGTAGACTGTATCTGTTTCTGAAAGCCATGTCTCTGTGACGCATAAAATGTCTGGTTTTAAGTCAGTTATCAGATCATTAAATATGGGGAGTTTATTTTTCATTGATCGTGCGTTAATAAGGATGCATGATAGGGAGGATGGGTTGTTAGAGCAGATTTTCTTGCATGTTTGTTGTGGGTTTGTTTGTTTTATGTGTATTAGTCTGTGATAGTTAATTTTTGGGTAGATGTTTGCATGAGTGTGTCGAATATGGCAGTCATTTCGGGTATGTGTGTGTATTATAGGTATTGTCATGTAATTTTTGCTGTTTAAACTTAGTGATAGGTCAATTATTATTATCGCTAATAAAATACAGGTGTATGATATTCGTATGAGCATGTTAGTGTGTAGCATTTTCTGTATTTGGCTCAGTGGTATGATAGACAGGGTCGTAATAACGTGGGTATCAGCAGTAGAGTTAAGTGGCAATAGGTTACTGGCAACCGTAAGAAGGACAGATATTGGCAGTAGGTTACTGTCAACTGTAGAAAGGACAGATATTGGTTAGGGTAGAAGAGATAGAGAGGCTTAGGGCAGTAGGTCAGTCAACTGTTACGTATTGGTGGTTTCCAAGGGCAGTAGGTCAGTCAACTGTTACGTATTGGTGGTTTCCAAGGTGGTACCTTGCATTATGTAACCACAGTTTAGGTTGTTCTTCCTTAAGGGCCTGATTTTTAAAGGCATTTACACGGCTAGTGCCTTTTAAAATCCCAGATTAAGTCACCTATATGCCCTGCTGTTATCTGGTTAGCATCCAGGCATATTGGGGGCAGGGAATGGTTCTATCTATCTGGGGAGCAGCACTTTTGGATGCTGCCTGGTTAGTGCTCTACACCTTAAAGATTATATTTATTTAACTAGGCTTATATACCATTTTTCTACCAGTCAAAGCAGTGTACATTCAGGTACTATATATATATTTCCCTTGTCTCCAAATGGCTCACAATCTGTATTCTTGTACCTTAGGCAACACTTGCCCAATGCCACAAGGAGCACCTGTGGGACTAGAAACTCCAGTCCTTCCAGTCCAAGGTTGTTGCAGGATTTAAACCCCTGACCTGCCAGCCTGAGATAGTGTGCTCTAACCACTAGGCCACTCCTTCCTTGCCACCTGTTGCCTATCTTTAAGGTGCTGGGGCTAACCAGGCAACATCCAAAATCGCTGCTGCCTGGTTAGGCTCGGCGTCTGTGCGGCGAACCCTGCATTTTCACTTCTGTCAGCGCGGAAGGGAAAATCCAGGGTTAAGGAGTCGCAGACAGCTCTACGCAGCTAAGGCTACCTAGCCCTGTCCAACTGAAAATCATTTCCTAAGTGCATAACTTTGCACTTGTCCACATTAAACGTCATCTGGCATTTGGATGTCCAGTCTTCCAATTTATCAAGGTCCTTGATAAATTGGAAGACTGGACATCCAAATGCCAGATGACATTTAATGTGGACAAGTGCAAAGTTATGCACTTAGAAGGCAGTGTACTATTATATTTCCTATCTCATGACTTTTTAATGCCACCAAGAGTCTCTCATGAGGGGCCTTGTCAAAGACTTTCTGAAATCCAGATACACTATATCGACTAGATCACTTTTGTCTATCTGTTTATTCACACCTTCAAAAAAAACTATAACGGATCAGTAGGACAAGACTTTCCTTGGCTAAATCTATGTTGGCTTTCTCCCATTAAACAATGACTATCGGGGAATTAAACTGTTACATCGTGGAGGAAGAGAGGGGCTTGTGAACTGCTCTGTGTTTCTCCTACTTGCTGCTGTTCCTGGTTCTCTGTGCAGGCAATCAGTGTGCAGCTGCGACTGAGGAGGACCCTCCCCTCCTGCTCTATATATTTCCTGAGGCCTTCGGCCACAGGTCACTTATTGAAGGGGCGTGACCAAAGGAGCTGGCACCCTTTCAGCGTACCGATGGCGTGTTTGAGTTGGTGGATGTTAGTGACTGCCGGTGAGATGGGGAAACGGAAAAACAAAGGTGGAGGGGTGAAAATGGACCTTGGGACATCTTTGGAAGGTAAAATTGTTGGTCATGTAGTTCCTTTGCAGAGTGATCAGCCCTCCCCGATGGAGCTTCTTTAAGCTCCGGGGCTCCGCCGCCACCACTGCATCCCCTGCCTGTGTTGTCATCAATGTTATTAGGAATTTGTACCCCGGGAAGGTAGCTGGAGACACTCACATTTTAATTCCAAAGCCTGTAAATTTTATAGAGTCTCCTGTGGTTGTCATGGCCCCTTGGATGGGGACGTCACACTTGATTTGTTGGGTGCAATTAGTGCTATTTATGTTAAACTTTGTTCTACTGTAGTTTCATTATGTACTTTTACTCATGGTGCAGTGGAAATGATTTCTGAAATGGATGCTAGGTTGTCAAGGGTGCAAAATTTGTTGGTCCAAGTTGAAGTTCAGGTTCAGTCGGTTTCCACTGTTCAGGTGACTTTGATTAAGGATTCATTGACGGTTCATACTCTTACTGAGGCATTGGAAAATGCCTCTCGAGCCTGTAATTTGCACTTTTTAAACTTTCCAGTTACGCATTTATTAGCACCAGAAATCTTCTTACTAAATATTTTACTGAGATCTTGAAGTTGCCTCAATCTCAATTATATTATGTACTGTCTAAAGTCTGAGTGGCTTCATTGGATGAAGGGAAGTTTGATTCCCTTCGTCTGACTGTAAGCCAGAATCTTACTGAATTCTTGGAAGATTCTTCTGATATGATCACAGAAAGAAACACCTTATTGGTTACCTTTGCTACTGTGGCAGTGAAGGTAAAAATCTTGAAGTTATATTTTAAGTATGAGGATGTTCCCTTTTATGGTCAAAAAATAAATGTATTTCCTGATGTGACTAGATCTACTCAAGCACGTCTGAAACAGTTTCTTGCTTTGAGGCAGAGAGTTCTTTCCCTGATTGCGATGTTTTATTTACGATTTCCTTGTAAATGTCTTATTACCTTACAGGGACAGTCCTATGTTTTCCTTGATGTTTCTCATATAGAAAAGTTCTTGACTGATAGTCAGAAGTAGAATTGGGCTGCATTGGTTGGAAGTATAGAAATCCTCCTAAATATGGTGCATTTTTGTGCCTAATTGTCTTTTATTTCTGTGGGTTATTTTTTGATAGTGGGCTTGAACATCTTTTCTGATTTGATGTAATGTGATCGTTTTCTTCTTATTTGGATTGTATGATGTTTTTCCTTTTGAAACTGCAAATGTATAATTTGCAAATTCTCTAAATAAAAACGAAATAAATAAACCACCACTATGTTCAGTAATTTTATTCTTTATAATCGTTTCTACCATTTTGCCCATTATTGACAGCAGACTCACCAGTCTATAGTTTTTCGGATACCCCTGGAACCGTTTTTACAAATTGACCATTCTCCAGGTATTACAGATGATTTTGCTTTTCTGGTCCTGATTATTAAAGATATCCACTCCTGTGTGCAAGCACAGGCTGGGTTGTTTTGTTTTATTTTGTTTTTGAGAAGAAGATTTAGAAGCTGGATCAATCATCAGATCAGTTAACCCCTGTTCACGCTGGCTTATTTAAGATAGGAATGTCATTAATCATAGAATTAAGAATGTGGAGCCCGATATTCAAAGGCATTTACATGGTCTGCAGAGCTGCAAACCGTGTAAATGCCGTTAAGCAGGATATTCTGCAGCACTAACATGGTTAGTGCAGCTGAATATTCGCAGGTTCCATTCCGGGGCCATCCATGGGTGGCACCTGGGGATAATCAGTCGATAGCAATATTCAGCTGCTGCCTACTTATCCCTCAGCAGCGAAAGTTAGGCACAGTCAAGACTGCCCTAGCTTTAATCAGCAAAGCTAACCGGGCAGCGGCTGAATATCCCTTCCTGCTTCACCGGCCAACCCAGATATTCAATGCAAATGGTTGGATATGCCCCCCCACCCCCACCACTAACCACTGTAATCATGCTGCCGCCACTGAATATCGGGACTGTGCAAAATGGTTGAAGTACCTGAATTTGTGAATTTTGAACTTTCTTAATATTCTTTTTTCAACTCCATTGAAGTTGTTTGAGTAATCTCCATGAAGTTCTAAGGGTTCCTGAGGAAAGCCACCGTCCTCTTAGTAAAGCCTTCTTTATTCCATCTTCTAAGAATAACAGTTAGGGGTTAACCTTATTGTGGACAGTTTGATAAATGATTTGTGGGAAGAAAAGGAGGAAGAGTTGGCATCTTCTGAAAAAAAAGTATATGGAGAGTTGAACTGAGATTATCTGGAATATCCCACTAGTTATATTCAAACTTTGTACTTTTGTGGCTTTAATTTCTGAAAATAAATTATGACGAAAACAGTTACTCTTCAGTTCCATTTCAACCTGTTCAACCTCCCAGCGCACAAAATTTTGAAGTGCGGTAACAGCTGCATCCAGTATACCAATGGGAATTCAATTTGATACCGGGTGAATGATTGATCTATCAGTGCTTATGGGATTCTTATCAAAATATAATTGTAAATGTAATTTACAAATGACTTAATTTCTAAAAAAAAATGTGAAATTTAAAAGGATCATGGTGAGTAATAGCCAAAAACCCCAAACCCAGATTTAATACAGTGAGCTGAGGCTCCAATAACACAATATTGGTCAGATTTATGGCTGTGGATTCCTTCCAGATTGTGAACTAGTTCAGCCCCTGAGAGACATATTCCTCGTAATGTGGCTGAATTCGACCTCGACATCTCCTGTTTCCTCGTCCTTCCTCCAAAACAGAATCCATCCATTCATTGTTGTAAAAATAGTCTTCATTACTACTCCATGAAAACTCCGTAGAGGACTGATTAAAGGCCATCCATCCCTTTGTCATAGCATGTGACTTCAACCATCCATGGATAAATAGAATCTTATTGGTAATCCTTTTTATCTCGCTTAAGTTTCCTTAGCTTCATCTTCGCCTCAGCAGCAGTGACAGGTTCTGCATGTCAGTTGCACGAGGTAGACAATTAATGAGGAAGATTTCTTTGTTGTGTTCTGTATGTGCTGTGACCTGGAATGTATACCCTTGAAATGTGCACTGTGACCAGAGGCTTTGGGAATTAGGGCTATTAGATAAGCCTAACTGTGAGAGCAAAGCGTTGGTGCTTGCTAATGAACTGTACAGACAGCATTGCTGGGCTTACTACCCATGAGAGATTTGAGCAAGTAGCTGGTTCCTTTGTTGGCTTTTCCACTGGAGTGGAGGAGCAGCCTAATGGTTAGAACAGTGAGCTATAAACCAAGAACATCAAGTTCAAATCCTCTTACCACTCCTTGAGTAAATCACTTAATCTTCTGTTGCCTCAGGTACAAAGCTATTTTATATATCCTCTAGGGACAAGAAATAACTACTATACCTGAATGTAGCTTGCCTTAAACTTTTAATATAAAGTTTGAGCTAAATCCACTATTACTAAAATATATCTCTTTGTCTGATCTTCCACTGGTTAACTGCTTTCTTCATTTAAGATATCCAGGTTCTGGCAATATTTGGTATAAGATCAAAGGCTGTGCTAGTGTTGTTATATAACAGAATAAAATCAAAATAAACTGAACCATCTAACTTCTCAACAAATAGGGGTGTCCTGCATGGAGCGGTGGGTTCACCCCTAAACAAAGACATGGGGAGAGGTGGCCTGAGGGGCGGCCTGCACAGAGTGGCACCTATTCCTGCCATCTTACTCCGGCCTTCTTACTGGGCAGACTAGATGGACCATACTGGTCTTTATCTGCCGTCATTTACTATGTTACTATATACCCAAGAGTATTAAAGGAACTTGGGGAAGCTCTAGCCACTCTACTGTCTGACCTTTTCAATGCTTCTTTAAAGTTGGGAGTGGTCCCAGAGGACTGGAGAAGGGTGCATGTGGCCCCTTTACTCAAAAACTGAAGTAAGGATGAGATTGAGAATTACAGGCCAATTGGTCTGACCTCTATGGTGAGTAAATTAATGGAAATGTTGCTAAAACAATGGATAGTGAGGTTTCTGGAGTTCAATGGATTGCAGGATCTGAGGCAGCAGGAAGTTCTTGTCAGATAAATCTTTGACTGGGAGACCGGACAGTTGAATCAAGGCAGATCCCTAGAAGTCGTGCACTTAGATTTCAGTAAAACCTTTGACATTGTTCCACACAAGCGACTTATAAATAAATTGAGCACCTTAGGGATGGACCCTAAAGTGACTAACTGGGTTAGTGGAAGAGACAAAGGCCACAGGCAAATGGAGCTTACTCTGAGGAGAAGGATGTAATCAGTGGTGTGCTGCAGTGATCTGTCGTTGGTCCGAATTATCTTTAACATTTTTATTAGTGATATTGTGGAAGGGCTGTCTGGTTAGGTTTCCCTTTTTGCAGATGATATCAAAATCTGCAATAAAATAGATACCCAGGAAGGAGTAGATAACATGAGGTGGGATCTAGCTAAACTTCAATAATGGTTGAGAATTTGACAGCTGAGATTAAATGCTAAAAAATGTAGGGTCATGCATTTGGGCTGCAAAAAGCCAAGGGGGAGACACAGTATAGGGAGTAAAGTACTTCTGTCCACGAAAGAAGAGAGGGACCTGATCATAATTATTTCTGATGATCAGGTAGAAAAGATAATGCTGAAAGCCAGAAGGAAGCTTGAGTGCATAGGGAGGGGAATGGCCAGCAGGAAGAAGGAGGTGATAGTGTCTCTGTATAAGTTTTTGGTGAGATCTCATTTGGAGTATTGTGTGCAATTCTGGAGATCGCACCTTCAAAAGGATATAAACAGGATGGAGTTAGTGCAGAGGGTGGCTACCAAAATTGTTAGTGGGCTTTGTCACAAGGTGTATGGAGACAGACTTAAAATCTCAATATATGACTTCCGGTGTGGTAATGAGCTGATCGGACGTGTGGTGGTCAGCTCCAGGCCCTTTCCCCAAACAACGGCAAATCTACCAGGCTGTAGTGGGTAAATAACCTTGCTCCCACTGTGTCTCAGTGACGGGGATACGAGAGAACCGACAAGAGGTTTTTTTGAGCGTTGGGGGGAGTCTGATGGCCGCCAAACCACCGAGGAGGGAGAAGCCCCGAGCCCCTGAAGTAAAGATGGCGGACGGAATGCCTCGGAGCCCAGCCTCGGATAGCAACCCCTCGATGGTGGCTGAGGTCAGTGCTGCGGTAGTGCAGGCACTTGATGCGCGTTTCTGTGAGCTGACGGAACAAATACAGAGCGTTAATCACAACATCTCAGAGTTCACTGGCCGTATGGAGCAGGCAGAGACTAGAATATCTGACCTGGAGGATACTCAGCAATCCCTGGCGGCACGAATGAAGGCCTTGGAATCCATGGTGAAACAGCAGGCCGATAAGATGGATGACCTGGAGAATCGTGGACGCCATAAAAATCTGTGCTTCGTGGGGATTGCTGAGAGTGTGGCCGATAGCGCTCTATGTGGCTTTCTGATTGCATGGATAGAGGAAAACCTGAGTGGCAAGATGACTGGCCCTATTAAGTTGGAGCGCGTGCATCGTTTGGGCCCAAAGTGAGATCAGGACCGTCGGCCACGTGCCGTTATAGCTCGCTTTCTTGATTTTAGTCAGAAAGAGGAAGTTTTACGAGCTGCTCGTGCCCGCCGGAGACCAGCGGATGGCTCGGACCAAATCCTGATATTCCAGGACTATTCCCAGCTGGTTAGCCAGCAACGAAGGGCATTTACAGCGACCTGCGCCCAATTGGTGAACAAAGGAGTGCGATTCTCTTTGCTGTATCCAGCTAAGCTTCAGGTGGACTACCAAGGCCGGACTCAGCTGTTGCTGACACCTGCAGATGCCCAAGCGTTTTTGGAACGATTGTCTGCAGCCTTGGACTCTGCTCCGTAAGGACGGCGGCCATAATCTGCTGGGGCTTCAAGATGGAGCGGCTCTGTAGATTGGAGTGCCTGGTAACATCGAGGGGCCTGGAGAGGGGCTCGCTGTGGCCCGATATATCTCCTGCGTCTGGACTCTTTCTTATAATCTGCTTCTAATGTTGGTGTGTGGCCTAATGGTGTAGTGCCCGGAGTTGTATATGTGTGCGTGAGCCATTTGAGTGTGGGGTGTGTGTATGTTTACTGGCCTTGGTCTATAATTTTAGTAAGGGAGGGAGTTACGTTTGTTTCTACTGGATTTTAGTATTGGGCTTCCTGAGCGGCCCACTCCTTACTGAGTTTTGGTGAGTGGCCCCACGGATCTCTCTCTTTTGGGCCCGGGAATGGATGTATGGGGGCGAATGGCTGAATGACTCGGGGCAGGCGTGTGAGTGTGATATGTATAGTTTAAGGGGAGCAAATATCGGTGGGGGGTCTTGGTTCGGATGTGGGCGGGGGTGTTAGGGGGGTAGTGTGTTGGGGAGTTTTCTTTTGAATGGCGGTTACATAGGCTTGGTACGAGGGGATTTCAGCAGTTTGGGGTAGGCCTGAATACCACAAGGGGAGGTTTAGTCTATGATTAGGCTAGGTGGAGTTGGCAGTGGTTGGAGGGGGGGTTCAGAGGGGGGTGGGGGTTAGCGGAGGGGTGGGAGTGGGGGTGAGGGGAAAGGGGGGGAATTGTCGTGGTCTACAGCCCTCACATACATTTGGCCATTTCACTTGGGGGATCCGTGGGAGGAGGCCCTGGGCTGAGGGGGTTTCCTCTAAGCGTATGTGGTTTATGTGGATATTTGAGCCTCAAATAGACCTATGATAGTTGAGACATGTTGTAGGTCTTTTCTTGGAATGTCTGTGGACTAGGTAGCCCCATCAAGAGATATAAAATATTGAAAGCGCTGGCCAGACATCAATGTGACATTGCGCTACTGCAGGAAACTCACCAGACGGCAGAGGAGCACGCCAAACTCTGTAGAGACTGGGTGGGACAGGTCTGGGGGGCTCCCGCCATGGGTAAGAAAGGTGGAGTGGCCATTCTGGTTCACAAGCGGGTGCGCTTTACGTTAATGTGGCAGGTTGTGGACCCACATGGGAGATTTTTGTTATTGCATGGTCTGCTGGAAGATTGGGAGATAATTTTGGGTGACTTGTATGGCCCTAACGCGCGAGATCCGGATTTCTTCAATCGGCTCGCGGCCAAAGTCGAACAACTGCTGGACGTACCACTGATCCTGGGTGGGGATTTCAATGGGGTCTTCGACGTGGACCTTGATACCTCGAGAGGCAGCAGCACCCATGAACGGAAGCTTCTTGCCCGGACCTTGCAGAGTTTTCAGACTAGGTTGGGTCTGGTAGATCCCTGGAGATTGATACATCCCCTTGAAAAGGATTTTACTCATTCGTCGCGGGCGCATGGTACCAGTGCACGCATTGATTATCTCTTGATTTCAGCGAGTCAGTTTGCGGGTACTGGGGATGCTCAGATAGGTCCTCTTGAGATTTCGGATCATGCTATGATTTGGTTGGAGCTGCAATGGGGGGGAGTAACTGGTTTCACGCGTATATGGCGATTCCCAATTGAATTTTATAAGGATACCCAATTTCAGCGATTTTTGCATCAACGCTGGCAGGAATTTGAGGTGAATCACCAGGCTCATAGAGACGATCCGGAACTGGTGTGGGAGACGATTAAAGTGGTGCTAAGGGGGGAGATAATTGGTTATGTAGCCCGGAAGTGAAGATTGATAGAGGAGCAAATAATTAAGCTGGAGAAACAAGTCACTCGGGCACGATGTCTTAGTGGGCACACCCCCACGATGTCTAATAAGAAGAGACTGTGGGAGCTTCAGGTTGCCTTGAACGAATTGCTGCATCAACGAGCTAAGAAATCCATAATGTACTATAAATATAAGCTACACTGTTTTGGAGATAAACCAGGCACATTGTTGGGTAGGTGCCTGAAGGATCAACGCAGTGGACGGTTGGTAGCAGCTCTTCGGGATGAGCAAGGCAGACTCCAAAATAAAAAAGAGGCGATAAGTGCAGTGTTTAAGGGTTTTTTCCAAAAATTATATGCTGCAGAGGAGATAACACCCTCTATGATGGAAACTTATTTGCAAGGCATGGAGTTGCCACAGGTAACTGAGGAGCAGCGTGCCCTTTTGGGACAGCCCATAACACTACAAGAGGTGCAGCAGGTGGTCTCGTCTGCTAGCTGTTATAAAGCTCCTGGACCAGATGGCTACGGGGCAGAATTTTATAAAATACTTTCTGACTGGGTGGGCCCTATGCTAGTGGAGACGTATCGGAGATGAACGGAGAGGGGTGCCATGAAATGGGGGGACAATCAGGCGTACATTACGCTGATCCCCAAACCTGGTAAGGACCTGACACAGGCGGCCTCTTATCGGCCGATTTCTTCGTTGAATTTTGATATGAAGATCCTGGCAAAAATCCTGGCTGAAAGATTAGTGGTCTTAATGGGGTATTTAGTGCATGAGTCGCAAGTTGGCTTTATTAGGGGTCGATATGCGGTCCGTAATTTGCGTAGAATATTAACGTCTCTGGAGTGGGTGCATGCGCAACAAGTGCAGTCACTATTGGTGAGCTTTGACGCCGAAAAGGCGTTTGATAGGGTCAATTGGCAGTATCTTCATTATTTGTTACCGCAGTATGGATTGGGTCCTTCCTTTTGTGGGATGGTGAAGAGCCTTTATGTGAACCCGACAGCTCGGGTGCTCTGTAACGGGGTCCTCTCGGATTAGTTCTCTTTGTATAGAGGTACTAGACAGGGCTGTCCCTTGTCACCTTTGCTGTTTGTTTTAACTCTGGACCCCCTCATTCGTAGAATAGAATCCGATAAGAAGATCTGTGGGGTGGACATAGGTACGCAAGGTTTTAAGATATCGGCTTTCGCGGACGATATGTTGGTGCACCTGCTTGCCCCTCGAGAGTCTTTGCCACGACTAATGACCGAGTTTGCGGAATATGGTAGGTTTGCGGGCCTTCGTATAAATACAGAAAAATCGGAGGCCTTAGATGTGGGGGGCCGGCTGCGGGGAGGGTGGAGCGGGCATTTCCCTTTGAAATGGGCGGAACAGCAATTTGTTTATCTCGGTATTGTCCTGACCAGCCTCCCTAAGGAGTTATACCGTACGAATTTTGAAAAAATTCTGTCCGGGGTGCGAACTCAATTAAGAGCCTGGAATCCCCTGCCGCTGTCGCTTTTGGGGAGGGTGGCCGCAGTAAAGATGGTGGTCCTGCCACGAATCCTATATTGGCTGCAGACCTTGCCAGTTTGGTTGTTGCGTCGTGATTTGCGCCGCTTGGAAAGAGAAATACAGGGATTTTTGTGGAGGGGAGCTAGAGCTCGCATACAGATGAGCCGTATGATCGGACCTTGGCATAGAGGAGGCATTGGCCTGCCCGACTTATGGTTATATGCTTTGGCCTGTCAGGCAAGCCATGTGGGAGATTGGTTGGGGGGGACAGATATTTATACACCTAGGGCTTTGGAGATGGCTGTGGTCGCCCCATTTTCACTGCTGGGGATTCTGCACCTAGAGAGTGCTCATTTGCCTAGTGGAATTCAACATCATGTCCTGATGAACGCAGCACGCCGTACTTGGCAACAGTTGAATGGCTATTGGAATCGGGACTGGAAGGTCTCGAGTTGGTTGCCATTGCATGGTAATGTGCATTTTACTCCAGGCTCTGAATCTCGAGCATTTCAATCTTGGGGAGCGCAGGGATTGCGGACTGTAGGCCATGTTGTGGATCTGTCGGGTAAGTGCAAAACCCTTTTGTGCGAGGAGTACGAGCTCTCTTCCCATCAATACTTTGCTTATCTACAAATTGTTCATTATGTGGCCTCACTACCTAGGGAGGAACTTACGGCAGACCGCTCAGCGCAAATTCTTGCATTTTTTGATATTGGGGGTGATGCTCTGCCGTCGATAGCGCGGTTGAAGACCAGGCTTGAGTGTTTTGGTGTTGTGCCGGACTACGACCGGGTCAAGCAGGCCTGGGCCCAGGAGATGGGACGGGAGGTCCCACGCGGAACCCTTCTTGGGGCCTTGAGGCGATTAGTTACTCTAGCGGAAGGGGCCCGTTGGCGGGAGGTACAATATAAAGCGTTAACCCGGTTCATTTCTCGCCTAGACGGGCCTTGCGTAGTCATATTACCCACGATGGGTCTTGCCCTAGATGTTCTGAGCCATTGGCTGACTTAACCCATATGTGGTGGACGTGTAGGCGTATTCGCCCTTATTGGTCCCGTATCCATCATTGCCTAGTGGGGTTGTTACATCAGCTTTTCCCCTGGACGGGATCGTTGGTACTCTTGGACCAGTTGAATCAGACCCTGCCGAAAGGGAAAGGGGAGTGGCTGCTGGTGCATAAGGCCTGTCTGGTGGGGAAGGGTCCGATACTACATAGATGACGGGATAACTCCCCGCCTACTTTCCTGGAGTGGCGCAATAGTTTTCACCATCTGATGCTGACTGAACGCTGGAGAGCTAGGGGCCAGATGAAGAGGTGGTCCACTTTCATGTTAATATGGGAACCTTATATTCAGAGTCTAGGGCCGTATTGTAGGAACGAAGTGCTTAATGTGGGCTCTTAGTGGTATCGGAAGAATAGATGATGACTAGCGGGGGCAAGTTGGGGGACGGTTCCCAATGAGGTTGAATAGGGCTGATTCTGGGGGGGGCTGTGGACTGCGATGGGGTGGGGAAGGGAGGGGGGTGTTCTTGTCGTAAAAATAAAAAATGTAACAACTATGGAACTGTTTCTTGATGCCGTGTAAGCCTGTATAAAATGGTTCCCTGTGGCAGGGATAAGAGTACACCCTGCTTGGGGGTTTGTTGTTTGGCTTGATGATGGCTGTTATTTTTTCTTTGTTGTTAATAAATAAAATTTATAAAAAAAAAATCTAAAAAAAAAAAAAATCTCAATATATATACTTTGGAGGAAATGTAGGAAAGAAGAGATATAGGGATGTTTAAATACCTCCATAGCATAAATGCACAGGAGGAGAGCCTCTTTCTATTGAAAGAAAGCTCTGCAACAAGGGAACATAGGATGAATGTGAAAGGGGATAAATTCAGGAGTAATATGTGGAAATATTTCTTTACAGAAAGAGTGGTAGATACGTGGAGTAGTCTCCCAATGGTGGTAGTAGAGACGAGGACAGTATCTGAATTAAAAAAAGCATGGGACAAACAGAAGATTTCTAAAGGAAATAAAGAGGCTATAGTTGTATGGAAGGATAGACTGGATAGGTCGTATGGTCTTTTTCTGTCATCATGCTTCTATGTTTCTAACAGAGTACAAGTGCTTAGTGACTGTAACCAAGCCAGAAAACTCACCTTAATACATTTCTGTTTGCTCTTTATATGAACTAGGATAGTAGATTTTTGTTTCAAGCCATCTCACAGTCACTCTGGCAAGGCTTAAAAGTGGATGTACGGAGGAAGCATCATAGGATAGCGGCAACCATCTTGCGGAATGACCCCTGGAGAGCAATTCCGAATAGCAATGGAACTTTTCTGGTAAAGCCAGGTATTTGGTGCCGGATGCTGGATAAATTCCAGCACTGAATATCCAGTTTTATTTAAAGCGCCTAGCTGCAACTGCTGAATATTGATGCCATTACTTATAACAGTTGGCAAAAAGCAGCAAGAATTACAGGCAGTTTACTCCTTTTTCTTCCACTTGTTGCAATCAGGTTACTTATAGTATATCTTCTTTCACTCTGCAACAATCCAGCATTCTGAATACTATATATCTGATGTTGGAAATTAAATTCAAGTACCTCCACTCTTTCACCTTAAATATGTGGAGGCACATTCCATAGAGTGCGTCCAGGCCCCTGTGCGCCTAATCGGAATGGGACGCACAGAGGCACACCTGATTCTGATCCCACAGGATCAGAATCAGGTCTGGACCTGTACATGTAGGCCGGGCCCCGATTCTGATCAGCCTGCACATAGAGATCCCTGCCTGGCTATCTCAGTCAGGCTCCTGAATGGATCGACGATCCCTGGCCACCGACCACATTCTTCTTTCTCCTCAGCCCAACCCCTGATCTGGCTTTCCATGGCCAGGGTTGGGCTGCGGGGAATCCCCTGCAGCCCTTCACCTTTTCGACGCCAACCTGGCCTGTTGTCCAGGGGGACGTATTCCATCTCTGAGGTGGAATAAGTCCCCTGCAGTTTGCCGACTCCAGACGTACAGGGCCAACCTCAGAATCAGCCCTGTACTTCTGGGGTCACAGACTGCCCATGCCCCTCCCTCGCTCCACCTCCGCAATGCCCCCTTCCGCCCCCAACTAAATCTCTCCATACGAACTCTTTGTTTGTACGAGGAGGCTTCTGTAGGGAATGGAAGGGGGCGAATAGCGGGGATGGATGTCCCAACGGGGCATCCATCCCTGCTATTCGCAGGGTAAAATAGATCTCTTAGAGTAGTTTTCCCTGAGTGGAAACCTATTCTCCTATATTATTACTCTTTGACAGTGATTCTGGAACTGGTGGCATTGTAGGTACAAGTCCCCAAAGCTGTCCTGTAGTCACTACTTTCTCTGATGTCGTTGTTCACTGAAGAACTCCTGGATTCTTCTTTTCTTTACAGCTGGTAGCATCTGCAGATGCAGGTCACCAGAATTGCTTTGTAGGTTAGCCTGGATCAGATGTTACTTGATCCTCAAGATGTCTCTTCTTGGAGCTTCTTCCATGTACCTTCGTGAGTGGATGGCTTCTAAGTCATTTACACTTTTTGAGCCAAGGGGGTAGGCTTTGCACAGTCAATCCTTACAAATTAATAACCAGCTAAAGAGCATGCATTAAGGTCCATCCACACATGTCATTGAAAATATGACTTGCATACGTTGATGATGCATACATTTATTTGGCTTCTTATAAAAGTGCGAGCTTACTTTTACACAATCTGCATGTAGGCATTCTTGGGGCATAACGTAGGTAGAACCAGGGCTGACACAAGAAAATGAGGCACCCTAGGTGAACCTCATTCCTTGCGCTCGACCACTCCCCCCCCCCCCCTCCCCACGGCACTTATGCCGCAATTGTCACCCATCTCAGGACCTGCAGTGGCAGCAATAGCCACAAACAGCCCTGCTGCACTTACCTTACAACTTTGGCACCATGGGACTGTTTGCTTCCGTCCCCTCCGATACCCAATACCAACTTTCTGTCTGTAAATAGTGTGTTTTGAAAGAAGCACCTTTGGCATCAGGGAATTCAGCTGCTTTTGGTCCTTCAACTTGGACTCATATTTTCTAAAAACAATTCTTCACATTTTTGGACTCCTGAGATAGCCACAAAATCAACACTTACTCATTTAACACTGCGTACACATGCAGACTCTCTAGTGATGTCACTCTTTAAAGTTTTTTTTTTGTTTTAAAATGGCTGTTCTGGTTGTGCATGCTGCCAAATATATGTACTGCTTTGGTGTTGCTATGCATATTTTAGAAAGGGCCTTGCATTCATTGAGCCTTTCCTAAAATATTAGGGGGGATATTAGTGCCATTGAATATCCCAAGTGGGATTTACACAGTTTACAGGTCTGTAAGCCATGTAAATGCTTTTAAATATCCCCCCTAGGGCTTTTTCAGTATATGGACATAAATATGTATTTTCCGGCCAAGAAGACTTAAATAGAGTTATCTTCCATATCACTCAGTCTTACTCCATTTTGAAGAAGGTGGATAGTTATGGAAGATTTCCCACTGTGATCCCTAGCAGGCTTAAAGGATGACATTTGTTTCAGCTGTGCTATATTCATCAATGTCGTCAGAACTGACCTTGATTTAAAATAAATATGAAAGGAAACACAAGCTGCTTACTAAAACTTATGGCACTCTGATGTCGCAGGTAATTGCATATTCTAACCCACAAATAAAAATGTAATTCAGTCTCCTTTCCGTTAGTATCTTTATCACAATTTATAAAACACTTTTAACCAGAGCACAAAGAATATGTGTACCCAGGCAAGGTATATTCAATCCAGAAATATAAATAGCATGTTGGACATGACAGAATTAAGCTTCTCTCTGCACACCAAACACTGCAAAATGAATTATAGCAGTTGTATTTTGGCTTTGAAGGGAATCTCTCTGTCAGTTTTCCTCTCTGCTACTTGTAAGAAGATGGTCAAAATGAATTAATGCCAGGTGGATTAGTTAGCTCCTGTTGAAAGTGACAGCAGATCTTGTTTTACAGTGACTTCTCAAAATCAGGCTGCAGACTGAATCGAAGCATTCTACACTTTCTGCAAATATCATGCTCTTTTAAGTTCAGTATGTAAATATGGCAATAAAGCAACATTTCAAATTTGTACTTTCTATTCTTCGGTCAGAATTATGGACTTCAAACTATGGATGTTATTTTAAAAGGCCTGTCCACAATGCCCACGTCTGAAAATGCCCATTCAGACATGGAAATCACATAAATGTCCCCAGATCCATTTTAGAAAGCTCCGAATTTGCATGTGCCCAGCACAATCACTTCCAGGTCACATGGGGATGTGGCAGAGGCGTGTCTGTGACATTCCTACAAATACAAATGCGTATACCCAATTTTAGAATCATCATAAGCACTGGCAAGTTTCATGTAAAGCACTGATAAGCAAGGCGAAAAGAAAATTTGAAGAGATACTTACAGGCAAAAACTCATTAGAAAACCTTTTTCACGCAAATTTGAAAGAAGAGCTCTGTGAGAGGATCTGTCAGACCATTAGATGATCAGGGGAAAAGGATCGTTCAGGGAAGACAAGGCTCTAGCAGAAAGATTAAGTGTCCCTTTTACTAAAGTGTAGTAAGTTTTTGCACTTACCATATATTTTGAGTAAAAATTAACACAGGGTAACTGCAAAGGTTGTTCGCTAACTGTCAAGGGCATATCCAGCATGTTCACAGCAGTTACCAATCTGCAATGTACCCTAATGTGGTCACCCATTGAGGTGACTCTAAGGGCACTCATGTTAACTCAATGTACCCCCCTGCGCTAATTGCAATGTGCTGTCCATGCCTACCCTCCGCCCCTTACCTGCCCAGTCATCACTCCATCATGCAGTCACACATTCATTATTATGTGGCAACTGTTATGCCAGCATGATAACAGTTAGCATGGATCCATGCTAACAGTTACTGCGCATGAATTCTTATGTGAACTCTTATCCCATTTTAGTAAAAGGGCATCTAAAACTTTGCTTCACTCTTTACTGAGGCAGATGTAAGGGAAATATCCATTCCAGAAATGGTATTCAAGGGTGACAATTCAGAATAACTGAAGCAAACCTCAGTAAGCCTGGAAGATGTAATAGGCCAAGTTAACAAACTAAAGAGCAGCAACTGACCTAGACCAGATGGTATACATCCCAGAATGCTGAAAGAACTCAAAAATGAAATTGCAGATATACTATTAGTAATCTGTAACTTATCATTAAAACTGACCAGAGGGGAAGCCATATTGGACCTAGTCCTTAGTGGAACACCCAATCTGGTGCAAGAGATAAGGGTGTTTTTATTTTATTTATTTATTTATTTAACAGTATTTCTATACCGCCTTCTCCTACAATCAAAGCAGTTTCAAAGCAAACAATCAAAGGGGTGATCATGTGTTTCATGCAGTGATGCAAGTTGCGTGTTTGGTGTGTTTGATGTGTTGTGTAGTTGATTATGTGGAGCTATGTACATTGTGCGCTATTATACATCGTGTGCTATTATACATTCTTCTATACAAGGGTCATGGTGGGGGGTATGTCAGTTGTTCTTGCTTGTTAGTTGATCATGTGGTGTGTCCATAGTGTTCAATGAATAGTGTTGTCTTCAGCTGTTTGCGAAAGTCTTTGAGGTCTGTTGTTATTCTTAGTTCGTCTGGGAGGGTGTTCCAGATTGCTGGGGCAGCCAGAGAGAGTGCTCGTTCTGTGGTGTCCTTGCGGGTCTTTATGAAGTCTTTTGGGGTGTTTACACGGTTGGAGGTGCCTCTTCTCCTTGGGTGTGTGCTTGTGTCTGGTTGTATGAGGATATGTAGGCTGTTGGCTGAAGAGTGTTGTTTGATCTTGAAGATGTTTATGATTGTTTTGTATTTGATGCGTGAGCTGATTGGGAGCCAGTGTAGATCTTTCAGGATGGGTGTGATGTGTTCTTGTCTTTTTGAGCCAGATATTATGCGGGCAGCCGTGTTTTGTGCTAATTGTAGTGGTCTGAGTGTTTGTTTTGCTATGCCAAGGTAGATTGGATTGCAGAAGTCTAGTATGGGGGTTATTAGAGCCTGGCATACTGTACGGAAGTGCTCAGGAGCGAGGAGGGGCTTAAGTCTTCTGATGATTCTCATCCTGTAGTATGCACTTTTGATGGTTTTGCTTATGTGTGGTTTGAGATTCAGCTCCTTGTCCAGAGTCACTCCGAGGTACTTTACTTCCGATTTTATCAGTATGGTTGTGTATCTTGATGTCAGGTGGGTGGATGAAGTCCGGGTTGTGGGTGATGATTAGTGCCTCGGTCTTGCTATAGTTTATTGAGAGGTTGTTGTTTTGACACCATTTTGTCATTTATATGAGGCAGTTTGTTATCTTGGAGTAGTCCGGGTTGTCGACTGTGATAGGTGTGTATATCATGATATCATCTGCGTAGATTGTATATTGAATGTTGTTCTCTTTCAGGATGTCGCATATTGGCTGGATGTAGATGTTGAATAGGAGTACTGAAAGGGCCAATCCTTGTGGTACTCCTTGGAGGACTTTTATGGGTTGGGAGGTGTTGTGGCCTACCTTGACCTGTATCTGCCTGTCGGTTAGGTATGAGTGGAACCATTTTAATGTGGGACCATGTAACCCGATGTTTTGTAATCTTTCCAGGAGAGTCTTGTGGTCTACGGTGTCGAATGCTGACAATATGTCGATGAAGATCATTATGATTCCATTCTTGAAGTTGTCTATGAGTCGGAGAATGCTGTCAAAGAGGTATATCAGTAGTGTTTCGACTCCATGTTTGGGGCAAGTGGAGCGTGGTTGTCAATGTGCTCTTGTTGTTGGTGCTGTACTGTTTTTTCAATGATTTTTGCCAGAAAGGGTATGCTTGAAATCGGTCTGTACGCTGCTGGATTGTTCTTGTCGAGTGTGGTTTTCTTTGGGATAGGTCTTATTGTGGCAAGCTTTAGTTGATTTGGCATGAATCCTTGTGTTAGGGAGTTGTGCACCATGTTGTGTATGGTTTGGATGAAGCTTGATTTGGTAGCTTTGATCCATGTCACTGGGCAAGGGTCTGTAGGAGCCGTGCTTGTATTGATTGCGGTGATGATGTGGGAGAGCTGCTCTGGGGATTGAGTGCTGAATGTGTCCCAGGTTTTTGGGGGTGAGTTAGGCTTTGTGGTTGAGCTATGACTTGTTGATACTGCAGAATGGAATTTTTCTTGGATGTGGTCAGCAAAGTTTTGCGGGTCTATTTGCACTTCGTCTTCTGACCTTTGCTCCTTGGTGAGGGTTTTCACGATTTCGAATAGCTCTCTGGGTTTGTTGTTGGAGTTATTTATCATGTTTGTGTGGTATTCTCCCTTTGTTTGGTTGATGTGTTCGTTGTATTGTTTTTGCTTTGTTAGGTATAATTGCTGGGTCTCGGATGCCTTGGTCTTTCTCCATCTCCGTTCTACTTTTCTGAGTTCCCTCTTTTCTCTTCGTATGTTTTTTGAGTACCATGGCTTGTGTTGTAACTTGTTGCATCGATGTTTCATGGGTCTAACATCTGTTGCTTTGGCGGCGCTATATATGGTGCTGTTCCAGTTGGTGATTTGTGCCTCCAGGTCGTCTGTTTCTGTGGTCAGGTGTTGTATCATGTCTTGTAGGAATAGGTCCCCGTCGAAGCTCTTGAATCTTCTTTGGGTGGGTGTGTTGTCGGGGCATTTCTTTAGATTATCTTCTTGTGGTACCATATTTACCTTGATTATGTAATGGTCGGACCATGGAACTGGTGTGATGGTGGGTGTTGATATTAGTCCTCTCGTGGTTAGTAGTTGGGTGCGAAGATGAGGTCTGGTGATGATCCGTGTCTGTGCGTCGGGGTGTTGATTATTTGGGTGAACTGAAGTGAAGTCATAGCTTAAAGGAAAGCTTCTGCATCTTTGGTGTTAGTGGACTTGAGGTTGAAGTCTCCTAGCAGTAGTGTGGGTTTGTGGTTTGAGGTGATTGCGCAGACTGCTTCGAGAGTTGAGGCTAGTTCATCGGGTGAGGCCCGGGGCGCTCTGTAGGTGAGGCAAAGTGCCATGCGTTTGTTCTCGATGTTGATGGTGTTACATTGTTGGGTGTCTGTGGCACTCTGTGCTTTGAACTTTAGGTTCTTCTTTGCAATTATCAGGACTCCTCCTCCTCGCCCTTGGAGAAAAAGTTGTCTTCTTAAATAATGGCAAATACTATGTCCTATATATTGGAGGACTAGCAGCTTCTGGGATCGTCAAAATTTCTAGAAAATAATTTTTAAGTTGATCTGTAGGAGACATCAAAAATGATTTTGAAAAATTCATACGTCTCAAACATTTCCAAGGTTTCCAGTTTAAAGCATAAACTCAAATTATCTTTTGTTAATATTGATTTTTTCCTCTGGTAAGAGAATTCTTTGATCAAATAATCCATCATGATCTTCCAGTGCTTTAACTCTATTGATATAGACACAAGTTGTTGGGAAAATAGAACATTTTGAGACCATATTTCCTTTTTCAAAGTAGTCAGTGCATTCCATATTCCCTCAAGAGAGAACATTTTTGGTTTAGACAGCATAGGTTTAAAAAATGAATTTATCAGCTCTCCGAAAGGACCCTGGAAGTGTAGAACATAAGAACATAAGATATGCCATACTGGGTCAGACCAAGGTCCATCAAGCCCAGTATTCTGTTTCCAACAGTGGCCAATCTAGGTCATACGTACCTAGCAGTTTCCCCAAGGGACACAGGTTCCACAATGCTTGTATTGGTTCAAGCATTGATATCCTGGGTCCCTTCTTAATAATGGTTTATGGACCTTTCCTCCAGGAACTTGTCCAAACCTTTTTTAAACCCAGCTACACTAACAGCCTTTACTACATCCTCCGGTAACAAATTCCAGAGTTTGATTACACGTTGAGTGAAAAAATATTTTCTTTTATTAGTCTTAAATAGTTTACCCTGTAGCTTCATTGCATGTCCCCTAGTCTTTCTATATTCTGATAAGGTAAACAATCGATCTACGTTTACCCGTTCCACTCCGTTCATTAATTTATAGACTTCTATCATATCTCCCCTCAGCCGTCTCTTTTCCAGGTTAAAGAGCCCCAACCTTTTTAGCCTTTCTTCATAGGAGTAGCCTTCCATCCCCTTTACCATTTTGGTGGCTCTTCTCTGAACCTTTTCTAATATCGCTATATCCTTTTTAAGATACGGCGACCAGAATTGCACACAATATTCAAGGTGCGGTCTCACCATGGAACGATATAGAGGCATTATAATATCTTTTGTTTTATTTTCCATTCCTTTCCTTATCATACCTAGCATTCTATTTGCTCTCTTGGCCGCCGCTGCACACTGGGCCGAGGGTTTTAACATGGTATCCACAATGACGCCTAAATCTTTTTCCTGGGTGGTGGTTCCTAATGTGGAACCTTGCATCGTGTAACCATAGTTTGGGTTGTTCTTCCCTAGGTGCATAACCTTGCACTTCTCCACATTAAATTTCATCTGCCATTTTGATGCCCAGTCTTCCAATTTATCAAGATCCTCTTGCAATTTTCCACAATCCTCCTGGGTTTTAACAACTTTAAATAGTTTTGTGTCATCTACAAATTTGATAACCTCACTCGTTATTCCACTTTCCAGGTCATTTATGAATATGTCAAAAAGCAGCGGACCCAGCACAGATCCCTGGGGTACACCACTATTCACCTTTCTCCATTGGGAAAATTGGCCATTTAGCCCTACCCTCTGCTTTCTATCTTTTAACCAGTTCCTGATCCACATTAGTACACTGCCTCCTATCCCATGACTCTTTAGTTTTGCCAAAAGTCTCTCATGAGGGACCTTGTCAAAGGCTTTCTGAAAGTCCAGATACACAATATCAACCGACACACCTTTGTCCACCTGTTTATTCACTCCTTCAAAAAAACATAACAGATTAGTAAGACAAGATCTTCCTTGTCTAAAGCCATGTTGGCTTTCTCCCATTAGGTCGTGACTATCTACATGCTGAGTAATTTTATTCTTTATGATGGTTTCTACCATTTTTCCCGGTACTGATGTCAGGCTCACTGGTCTGTAGTTTCCCGGATCACCCCTCGAACCCTTTTTAAAAATTGGTGTTACATTGGCGATCCTCCAATCCTCAGGTATTAGAGATGATTTTAATGATAGTTCACAGATTACTGATAGCAGGTCTGCAATCTCAAATTTCAGTTCTTTCAACACCCTTGGATGTATACCATCCAGCCCAGGTGATTTGCTACTCTTCAGTTTATCTAATAGTTGTAAGACCTCTTCCCGATGTATCAATATTTCCTTCAATTCTTCCACACCTTTAAATACCACTTCAGTCATGGGTAACATCCCTACATCTTCCTCAGTAAAGACCGAAGCAAAGAATTCGTTCAGTCTCTCCGCTATCGCCTTGTCGCCTCTTAGTGCTCCTTTAACCCCTTTATCATCGAATGGACCAACTGACTCTCTCACAGGTTTTTTGCTACGAATGTACTTGAAAGGTCTTTATTTCGCGTTTTTGCTTCCGCAGCAAGCTTCTTCTCAAATTCTCTCTTTGCCTGCCTTATCAATGCCTTGCATTTGACTTGCCAGTGCTTCTGCTGTTTCCAGGTTTCATCGTTTGGCTCTTTTTTCCATTTCCTGAAAGATGCTTTTTTGGCAACAACAGCCTCTCTGACCTCACCTTTAAACCATGCTGGCAGTTTTTTGGACTTCCTTCCACTTTTCTTAAAGCGTGGAATACAGCTGGTCTGGGCTTCCAAGATAGTATTTTTCAACAACACCCAAGCTTGATGTACGTCTTTAACCTTTGCAACTGCTCCTTTTAGTTTTTTCTTAACTGTTTTCCTCATTTTATCATAGTCTCCCTTTCAAAAGTTAAAGGGTAGTACTGTGGATTTCCTTACTATCCCTCCTCCACTAATTAAATCAAAGGCGATCATGCTATGATCACTATTGCCAAGTGGCCCCAACACCCTTATCTCTTGCACTACATCTGGTGTTCCACTAAGGACTAGGTCTAATATTGCTTCCCCTCGATGCCGGGGTAATTGAAATCACCCATTATTATTACTGCACTGTAACTTTTGCTAGCTTCCTTGATTTCTTTGAGCATTTCATCATCCATTTGTTCATTCTGGCCAGGCGGACGATAGTACACCCCCACTGCCATCGCCTTCCCCATTTTACATGGAATTTCAATCCATAGAGATTCTACAGCAAATTTTGTTTCTTGCAAAACTTTAATCCTTTCTGACTCAATGCCCTCTCTAACATAGAGCGCAACCCCTCCACCAATTTGATCAGCTCTATCATTACGATATAGTTTGTACCCAGGTATCACAGTGTCCCACTGGTTGTCCTCCTTCCACCATGTCTCTGATATTCCAATCATATCTAACCTCTCGTTTAGTGCTATATATTCTAACTCTCCCATCTTGTTTTGTAGACTTCTAGCATTTGCATACAAGCATTTTAGAGACTGTATTTTATTTATATTAATTTGGCTATTGGTAGACATGGGTAATTTGGGATCTTTAAGTTCTGTCTGCTCCATACTCGAGGGCATTTGGGCTACTTTACTCTTTTTTGGAACCTCTCTGCTTTTTGTAGTATCCTTCAAGGATACATTCTTCCGAACCATGCGCTCTTGGGCGACTGTCGGCTTTCCCCTATTATCTAGTTTAAAAGCTGCTCTATCTCCTTTTTAAAGGTTAATGCCAGCAGCCTGGTTCCATCCCGGTTAAGGTGAAGCCCATCCCTTCGGAAGAGCCCCTCCTTTCCCCAGAATGTTCCCCAGTTCCTAACAAATCCGAACCCCTCATCTCTGCACCATTGTCTCATCCACGCATTGAGACTCCGGAGCTCTGCCTGCCTTTTGGGTCCTGCGCGTGGAACGGGAAGCATTTCGGAGAACGCTACCCTGGAAGTTCTGGATTTCAACTTCCTACCTAAAAGCCTAAATTTAGCTTCCAGAACCTCCCTACCACATTTTCCTATGTCATTGGTACCGACATGTACCAAGACAGCAGACTCCTCCCCAGCACTATCTAAGACCTTATCTAGGTGGCGCGTGAGGTCCGCTACCTTCGCACCAGGCAGGCATGTTACCAGGCGATCCTCACGTCCACCAGCCACCCAGCTATCTACATGCCTAATGATCGAATCACCAACTATAACTGCTGTCCTAACCCTTCCCTCATGGGCACTTGGCCCTGGAGAAACCTCCTCGGTGCGAGAGGGGTTTACATCACCTGGAGGACAGGACCTAGTTACAGGATCACTTCCTGCCACACCAGGGTGATGCTCTCCTGTCACGTGACCTCTCTCCTCCATGGCAATAGGGATGCTACCAGACTGGAGGTGGGACTTCAGGACTATATCCCTGTAGGTCTCGTCTATGTACCTCTCTGTCTGTCTTATGTTTTCCAAGTCTGCTACTCTAGCCTCCAGAGAACGGACTCGTTCCCTGAGAGCAGAGAGCTCCTTGCACCTAGTGCACACGTAAGACCTCTCACCAGCTGGGAGAAAATCATACATGTGACACTCAATGCAAAAGACTGGAAAGCCCACATCCCGCTGCTGGACTGCTGTCTGCATCTTAGTTTTAAGTTTGTGTTTAGATCTTTAAGTTCTTTATGTACTAAAGGGTGTAATGGATATTTATACCACTAAAACTGTACCTAAGAAGTTTAATATACCTTGTTCACCTGAAGCTTAATTAATCTCAGGTCCTTAGTGTATGACTGATTTGGGTAATGAGCTTCACCTGAGAGCACCTCCTGTCTTTTAAGTTGTGCAAGTACCTATAAAGCTGTGATTATCCCAGGGGAGGGTGGGTGTGGGGAGGGAGGGAGGGATATAACACTTATTAAAAAAGGGCTGCTACACAGTACCCTGTCCTGTGCTGCTGAGGTAAGCTATATTCTGATTTGATTTAGATTATAGATCTTTGCTGCTGCTAGGCTCTAACCTATTATGAAATTTAAACTACAAGCTCTCTGCTGGATTCTAAATTTAACCAGAAAGCTCTCTTCTGTGTTTTAATTTGAAACTAAAAGTACTTTGCTGATGCTAGGCCCTGAGTGACTATGAAATTTAAACTACAGCTCTCTACTGGGTATGAAAGGTAACCAGAAAGTTCTCTTCTGTGTTTTAAATTGAATCTTAAACTGTTGCTACTAGGCCCTGACTGATTTAACAGAAAATAGTGGGTTTACAGATTAATTAGCTTTAAAAGAAAAAAATTCCTTTCAGAAAAATTCCCAGAAGTATATACTCACAATTTCAGATTTCTCTCCAGAAGTAACAGCCCCCCTTTCTAGTCCTTCAAGACTAGAAAACCAGGAGGAAGATGCTTTTTCTTCAAATGCAAACTTTTAGTGACAACCTCTTCTTTCCATCGGAGCTTTTTAGGCCTTGATCTCGAATTACAGGATTCTTCGCACTGCCAGCCCCCATCTAAGGTACAACAGTGATGCTTTCAAAAGCATACCTACCACCTCTTGCAAATATGTTCAAGGCCGCCGGGCCGGGTCCCGAGACCACCAGGAACCAGGTTCCCAGGGCCCGGCCTTTGACATGTGTTGCGGTGGGGAGGGGGGGTGAGGGAGCTGGAAGAGCGGGCGTCGTTTGGAATCGCTCCACGTCGGAAGCGTGGAGCGATTTCATTGGCTTGAATAGGAGGGCAGGGCTTGGAGCCGGCAAGGAGCCATGTGCAGCGTTTTCTTGTGGCAAGGCTCCTTTCACGGCAGACACGTTCCGGAGGACTCCGATGGTGTGGCGAGGCCTGGTGCTGGCTGAGGCGTGGATTGAGGGTTCGAGGTCTGTGGACAGGTGGCGGGCAGCAGGTTTGTGGCCATTTTTGAAGCGAGGCCTCATAGTGTGAGTTGTGCTAGCAAGTGGGGCAATTTGTGGGCCTGAATCCTTGCCGGAGAAGGAGGTAGGGTGAGTTCCGGCACCGGGGGGAGGAGAGTTCACGGAAGTCTCTGAAAGTTGGTGCGAGGGTGGGGGAATTGATTAGCTGGGAGGTTTAGAGAGCAGGGGTAGGATACTAAAAAAAAAGAAAAGAAGAGAAACATTAAACAACATAAATAAAAATAAAACCAAAACACAGAAGCAGTGAGGTAACCCTTGTATTCCGGCTGAGATATTAGACTCATTGGGGGATATGGTGCGCTCACAGAAGGGGCAACGTGGGCGAGAGCGATGGGGGGCCCAGGGTCGCGGCCTGGGGGGAGGGGAGGCAGGTCACGGGGGGCAGGGTCACCAGGGGGGGCCAGGGCAGGCGGGAAAGCATCACGGCGGACTAAAGGGGTGGCGAGGCCGGGTTTTCACGGGGGACGGGGAGGCAGGTCTGGCTCTGAGCCGGGGAGGGTGTCGTTGGGTACAGGGGTAGGCCGGGGTGCTGTAGCAGAGGCCCTGCATCTGCGACAGGGCGGCCAGGGGGCATTAATGGAAGTTGTGGGAGGGGGGCCATGCCAGGCATTGCAGGCGCTGTGGGGCAGTTGGCTAGCATGGAGGAGCAGGAGGGAGGTAGGGGTAGGTTAGGGGGATCAGCGGAAGCGGTAGCGGGTTCTTGGGGGCGGCGGAGGGCTTGAGTCCAGTTGGGATCCCTGCCAGTATGACTTTGCCAGGCAGTTATAGTCCATGGCGGCCAGGCAGGAAATTTACGCAGTATGCACCTGTTGGGGGCTGGGTAATTGGGCAATGGGGGCGAGTCAGCATGTGGGAGTGGGGTCATGGGGGTATGGTTGGGGGGACTGGTATGGAGCAGGGTTTCAGGTGGGGGGGTCAGCAGGAGCGGGGGGGGCACGGGAGGTTTAGGTATTTCTACATGGAATCGGGGGGTGGGTCGGATGGGGGGGGCTTGTGGGCGTGGGACGCTTTCGGCTGGTGTTGGTACTTTTCTCCCAGTGCAGGTGCCGGTGAGGGGAACTTACACGACCGGGAGAGCTGACATAAGCCGGGCGGCGATGTTGCGGATGCCGGAATTGACCAGTCCTGCGTCGGAAGCGCCAGAGTCGAGTGAGCGAATCACTGGCACTGCTGCAGAGGGTGAGTGTGTGGGGGGAGGGTGGCATAGGTGGAGGTGTGGCGTCTGGTGGAGAGGTGCTTACGGTCGGCCGCAAGGCCAAGGCGAAGAGAAAACATGGGTGTCGATGTCGTCGTAGCTCGTCGTCCTCGTCCTCCTCGTCTTCGGAGAGTTCTTTGTCAGGTTCGGCAGCGGCAGTGGGTAAGGGAGATAGGGCAGCGCCTTCGGTGGTTCGGTGTGCGGAATTGTGGGAGGGTGTCCCGCGTAAATTGCGGCAAAGGATCCGTAAGCGTAGGTACCTGGATATTTTACAGCTCTTGGAGGGGAGAAAGCGCTCAGGTGAGAGTAGGAAGATGCGCAAAGAGGATAAAAATGCGGGGAGGGTGCAGAAGGTTTCCCGCAATACATTGAATTGGACTCGGGCCTTTTTAAGATTAGCGAGTGTGTGTGCGCATTATGACCCAAGTTAGTATGGTGCGTTGTTGGCCTATGCGGATGCTATTTTGGCAGTGTCATAGGCGCACGAAGGCTGGGCATGGCTCAACTATGATGAAGATTTCCGTGATATGATAGAAGAGAATACGCAGTTGTCTTGGGGGATGAAGGATATTAATTTGTGGCTGACTCAAATGTCTGCCAAGAAAGGTAATGAGGGGGGAGCAGGCAGTCCGGTTAGGACAGTGGGGCAAACGCCGGCAATGGGTCTTCGGTCCTTTCGTGCGACGGGCGGTGTACCAGCATCGCCAAAAAGTGGGCCAGGGGGAGGGGACCTCTGCTGGTGATTTAATAAATCTTCCTGTCCCTTCCTGGACTGTAAATTATGGCATGCCTGTTCGCTCTGCGGGGCGGGACACCCTGCAACAAAGTGTATTCAGAAAGGAGTGGCAGGTGCTTCGGTTGGGGGCAAATGAGGATGGGAGTTGGGAATTAGCGCCTACTCCAATCAAAATTGAGGCGTTACGTCCTTGGCGTGTTTTGGGGAGAGCAGGCAAGACAAGGAGTGGAGGATGTTATGGTTGGGTTTTTCCAGGGGATTCCGCATACCATTTAAGGGCAAAGTGTCTGATGTAGTTACCAAAAATTCCAGCTCGATGTGACTCCTGGGGGGGGTGGTCCGTGCGAAGATCACGGCCGAATGTGCTTTGGGCAGAGTGGCAGGCCCCTTTCTCAAACCACCATTTTCGCCTTTTGTGGTATCACCATTGGGGGTCAACCCTAAAAAAGAGCAAGGACGTTTTCGGTTGATACACAACTTGTCATTTCCGCCGGGGGAATCGGTTAATGACTACATTCCTCGGGAGTTGTGCTCGGTATGGTACGCATCGTTTGATGCTGCAGTTGAGCTGGTACGCCAGTGTGGGGAAGGTGCTCTTATGGCAAAGGTGGATATCGAATCGGCATTTCGGCTTTTGCCAGTTCACCCGTCAGCATTCCTGTTGCTGGGATTTAAGTTTGAATCACAGTTTTATTTTGATAAGTGTTTGCCTATGGGTTGTGCGATATCCTGTGCATATTTTGAGGCTTAAAGTTCCTTCTTGCATTGGGTTATGGTGCAGAGGGTGGGGTGCCAATCCATTGTTCATTACTTGGATGATTTTTTTGTTCATGGGTCCAGCACAGGCCGCGACTTGTGCAACATTGCTGAGGTCCTTTCAGGAGATCGCCAGTGAATTCATCATTCCGTTAGTGACAGAAAAGACGGTGGGGACGGTGACATGTCTTTCCTTTTTGGGAATTGAGATAGACTTGGTGGGATCGGTGGTCTGCCTGCTGAATGATAAAGTAGAGTGGCTTAAGGAATTGGTGGCGGCTGTGGGGTCTGCTTCAAAAGTAACGCTTAAGGACTTGCAGTCGCTAGTGGGTCACCTTAATTTTGCGTGTCGAGTTATCCCGATGGGGAGGCCATTTGCGTGGCAGCTGTCGCTGGCAAGGGCGGGGGTACACCGTCTGTATCATCGCATTAGAATATCGTCGGGGATGCTGGAGGACCTGCAGGTTTGGGATGCATTCTTGTCTGATTTTAACAGATGCTCTGTGGTGCAATTTCCTGAATTGTTGAATGTAGACTTGCAGTTATTTTCTGACGCGGTGGGTAGTTCTGGTTTTGGCATATACTGTCAAGGTTCGTGGTGTGCTGAGGCATGGCCGCCCTCCTGGAAAGAGGCTGGGTTGACGCGCAATGTAGTGTTGCTGGAGTTGTTTCCCATCGTGGTGGCCTGAGAGGTTACGCAATAGGAGGGTCGTGTTTTGATGTGACAATGCGGTGGTAGTACATGTTATTAATAGGCACTCGCCCAGGTGTCCGTGGGTGGTGGCGCTGATGAGAGTATTTGTGCTGGCTTGTCTACGTTTCAATGTCACAGCCAGGGCACGCCATGTGCCAGGTTTGCAAAATGCAATCGCTGATGCTTTGTCCCGTTTTCAGTGGTCGCAGTTCCGGGTGTTGGCCCCGGACGTGGAGGAAGCAGCGTCAGCGGTACCAGAGCACCTTTGGCAGATTGGGACCCTGGAGTGATGGCGTTGTTGCGGTCTGCAGTGGCTCAAGGTACGTGGTCGTCGTACCTGCCCGGCTATGCCAAGATGTGTGACTTTCTGTGGGGGAGGGGATGGAAAGGGGAGAGAGTCGTGACCAGTTGCTGAGTTTGTTCGTAACTCGGGCAAAAGATGAAGGCTGGTCGAGGTTGTCGGTTATGGCAGCATTGGACGGGTTTTTGTTTTTCAGCAAGGCGGCGAGTTGGGGTAATTCCAGAGGGTCATTTTTGGTGAAGTGGATGTTGGCGGGGTGGGTGAAAGAACGTCCCAAGCTGTGGGATTGGCATCTCCCCATATCTCACGAGTTGCTCATGCGGATATGGGAGGTGTTGCATGGGGTGGCGGAGTCGGAGTTTGAAACGGGGTTGTTTCGTGCCTTGTTCATCATGGGTTTTTTCGGGGCTTTTCGGGTCAGTAAGTTAGTTCCTCGGTCAAAAAAACAAGGGGCATTGGGAGGTTTGGATGTGCAGCATGTCGTCCCGAAGGCGACGCAGGTGCAGATTTTTCTGAAGCAGTCCAAGACTGACCAGCAGGGGATAGGCGTGTCGGTGTCGCTTAAAGCAATTCCGGCGTGATGTTCCTGCCCAGTGCAGAATTTGCTTTCATACTTGCGCCGGCAGCCGAAAGTGGCAGGATATTTTTTCTGCCATGCGGATGGTAAGCCTGTCATGCAGTTTCAATTCACTGTGGTTTTGCGCATGGCCTTACGGCAGTTGGGTTGAGATGAGACGCAGTTTATGTCGCATTCCTTCAGGATCGGGGTGGCAACGAGTGCAGCCTTTGCTACTAACATGGCGAGGCAGGCAGCGGGCTTTAGGGGAGGATGATGTTCCGCCTTGCTAATAATATGGCTGGTGGGGGCATTGTCTGGAAATGGGAGTGTTATGTTACGATGTTGGAAATTTTGGGCCTGTGTTGGGGCCAGTTGTTATATGTGATAATAAAGCTGCGACCAAAGTTCTACCATAAAAGGGCGTGCGGGTCTTTTGTTATGCTGAATGGGGGAAAAGGAGGGGTTGTTGAAGGAAGGGGGTGGGGGTGTGGGATAGGGAGGCGAGGGAGGCCTCCAAGATACCCTGGTTACATTCAACCACTTTGTGGATAGCTGCATTTCTGGACTAGAGATCACATCTGAGTCCAGGGAGCTTGCAGGCAATCTTTTCCCTGCCCACTCCTTGCAGACAATACCAGAGTGCTTTTTGCCAGGGCCATGGTGGTGAGATGTTTATCCATCAGTCCTCACTGTTTTGTAGACCCTGAAGCAGCAGGGGAACCTTGAGATTTGCAGTTTATTTCTGCATGAAAATGCCAAAAATGTAACGTAAGTGAGACCAAGCTCAGCCAGTGTAGTCAGTCAGCCGTCATCTTGTTCCACCCCGGCTCTTATGTTTTTACATTATTTCTTCCTGGAAATCCAGTTTTGTAAAATCTAGTACACATATTTAGAACCCTGAGTAATGCTGCTTTTCGGGGCCTGTGTACTAATCTGTGAAAATGTCTGCAGGTTAGTACCCATTTCTTAAGGTTACCAGAGTTTTTGCAGGCAAATCTGGGACACTTACCCAAAGTGTGTGGGGACAGGAAATGAAAGGACATCATAGTTACAGGTTTTGAGCAGCAAGGAATGGAGGAGGGAAGAGGAGACATTACCCTCCCCCCTCCAATACATCTCATGACAGCAATAATATCACTTCCAAGCAGACAAATCCACAGAGAAATAGAAACAGTGATGCATTTCCCCGTACTGTGCAAAATACAAGATAATGGATGTAAATTCTAAAAACTGACATACTCCAATCACTAAATGGAAAATCATGCTTTCTACCCCCTCTGTCCCACTACTGAAATCAGGAAACAGGAGGCTGCCAAACAGGTGAGACTTGAGGGCACAGCTCTAAAATCAGGAACATCTGGTAACCTTATCATTTCTTTGAAACAAAGCTGCAAGATATAAATGAACTCTTGGCTCATTTACTTTCTTAGCTAAACTTAAGGTTATCAGATTTTTTTGCAGGCAAATCCAGGACACTTATACAAAGTGTTAGGGGGAGGGAGGAGAAAGGGGCACCTTAGTTCCAGGTTTGAGCAACAAGGCATGGAGGAGGGAAGAAGAGTCATTGCCTTACCCCTCCCCCCAATCCATCCCATGACAGTAATAATATCACTTCCAAGCAGACAAATCCACAGAGAAACAGATACAATGATGCACCACCCCTGATAACAATATAAAGATAAATTCTAAAATCTGACGTATTCAAATCACTAAATTGAAAAAAAATGTCTACCCCTTCTGTCCCCATTGTTAGAAGCAAGGACAGCAGGTTGCCAAACAGGTGGGAGTTGGGGACACAACTCTAAAATAGGGATCAATCCCCAAACATCAGGAACATCTGGTAACTTTAGCTAAACTGAATGAAATTTCTCACACACTGCACACAATCTGGTCTATGGCAATATGTGCGAGAGATAGAAAAGGGTCCTTCGTCCTCCTGGACTGCCTCTCTCTGGGTTTCTGCTCTCTGATGGCACAGTGGGCCTGATGCCTCCCTCCACAGCCCAAAGGTGGACTAAAATGGTACAAAGTTCCCTCTTTTCCTAAAGCCCCACTTCTTCCATAATTGAGGGTCAGCCCACTGGCTTGCCACCCCTTTCTACCTTCCCCCAGGACCCTAGCTCACCCTTGAGGGTTGACACAGACAAGAGCAATCCCCACTTGCTCCTGTCCCGACAGACCGTCGCTTGGGATCAGCACAAGCCATTGTGAATAAGACAGCCACCAGCGCAAGAGTGAATGGGGATCATTCTTGCCCCCATTCCCCTCTGGATCTCTAAGGTTGGGGCTTCAGTAAAAGGGAGGATCTGTCTACCATTTTAGCCCTGCATCAGGGCTGGGGAGGGTGCATCAGGCCCACTGGATCCCCCTTAATTTGGTGACACCATTGCATGAAGGGTCCTTTTAATCTCCTTTTTGTTAAAGCGCTGTTGAGTCAATGTTGACTCCTGGCAACCCAGCAGCCCTGAGTTTTCTTGGCAATGTGACCAGAAGTAGATTGCTATTATCACTACAGTGGAATATAGCAAAGACTAGCAGATGAAGAAATAGATTTCAGCAAAGCTAAAAAACGTACTGCAGCAGAAATTGTAGGACAGTAGTGTTAATGAACAGTGTTCTTGCAAATACCAACCTTTGTATGGTTTATATTACCAAATTCATAGTTCCTCCCACATTGTGTATTTTGTAAATTTGACATGCCAACCTTGTTTTCTCCATACAAATCTATGGTAAAGGATAAATGAAGGTAATAGTGACTGTGAAACGCATCCATTTATGTTAGGGCTGGCAGCTTTATGAAAAGCAAGTTATGTATGGTTTATAGTTTTTAAATTTTGCTATACCGCCCTTTGGGAGACAACAAAACAACTTACATAAAATGTAGTTTCTTGTAAAACGAAGGCCGTGGAGCCACGTGCCCACTGGCCGCGGGTAACCGGGGGGGGGGGGCGGTGTGGTGCGTGTCCCCGGCGGCGAGGGGACGCGTGCCAGTTTGGCGGGGGGTTTTGATTTAAACTCATTGGCTCCTGCAGGCGCTGGTGGGCGCGGGAGCCAATGGGGAGGAAGGGATGCGCGAAAAGGACTTAAGGGAGCGGGGCGGTCAGATGCCAGTCCTCCAGAGCTTAGGTGAAGGACGGGCGTCTGGCTGCAGCTCTCCTTGCCGGGGTTCGTCGCCGGTGCGGGCCAGAGTGTGCTGTGCGGCAGACGGCGTGCGGCGGAGGACGGAGGAGCAGACTTGTGGAGAGGGCAGATGAGCTGAGTCCAGCAGGGTCGGCGGGCGGTTGGTCTGCCGGCACGTGGGCGTCGTCGGTGCGGCGCGATGGAGTCAGACAGCCTGCGGTTCCGCCGTCTTCTACAGGTGCTGCGTTTAGGGAACCGGGTTTAAACATACATATAAAACATCCAAAAAAAAATATTCTACATTAAAGAGGCAGCGGTTTGGCTAGGGGGGATGCCTGCACAGGGGGGCCGGGGAGCACGGGGCAGTCGGCGGCCCTCAGGCCGGGCTGCTGGGGATCGGGGGGCAGGCTAGAGGAAGGAAGGGGGTGGCGCGGCAGGAAAGGGGGCCCAGGGACCCAGGCAGGGGTGTTTCATTGGAGAGGCCAGCAGGTTCAGGCAGGCTCCACAGGGGGAGGGCCGGGCCTGGCCGGGTCATGGCTCGGGGTGGTGGGGGGAGCTCGGGGGGCCATGGAGGGGCCTGCACGGGGAGAAGGAATGCGGGGAGGTTCACTAGGGGGGAAGCAGGGGTCGATGCGGCCCCGCAACCTGTGGGGGACTCTTTGGGGGTATCGGGGGCGGCGCAGTTGCCTTCAGGGTGGCAAGGACCAATGGTGGGGCAGGATGGGTGGGTTGGGGGGGCCCTGGGGTTGGCCTGTGGTTCCTGGGGGAGGGTGTCAAGCGAGTTTGGAACATTGGCGGGGAGGGGGGCAGGGATCCTCCAGGGCCGAGTGGTTGGGGGCTTGGCAGCTACTGTGGGCTTTGTCGGGTTTCCCCTTCCTTTTTTCCTTTGTCTCCACAGGTGCAGACTGGTGACATGAGGAGGCCGGAGCAGCTCGGTGACGCGGCGGTGCGGGGCGTGGGAATGACTGCGGAAGCGGTGCCCAGTGTGCATGCGACGACGCTGCAAGAGGACCGGCAGGAGGTGCTTCCGGAGGCTGGGCTACCGCCGGCGTCATGTAGCCTCACAGAGATGGTGCAACCCAGGAGTTCGGCAGAGGGTGAGTTGCAAGTGGGACAGGCGGAGCGGAGTGGTGTGAGTGGCCGTGCGGGAGAAGCGTGGGGCAAAGCAAAGAAGAAGAGCCGTCACTCGCGTAAGCGGCGGCGGAAAGGGGACTCCTTGACGTCGTCGTCTTCGTCGAGCGGTGGGGTTGTGGAACAGCCGGTTGGCGGGGGGGGGGGGCGGTAGTGGTGGGTGGCGGGGGTGCTACATTGGCATCGTTTTCAGAACTTTGGGAGGGGGTTCCGCGTAAACTTCGGCGTAAGATATGGAAGAGGAAGTACATAGATATATTTCGGCTGCTGGAGGGTAGGAAACGTTCAGGGGACAGCAAACGAAAACGGAAGGAGGACGAGAAGGCGGGTAGGGTCAGAAAGGCTTTTTGAAATGTCATTAACTGGACGAGGGCCTTCTTACGGTTGACTAGTGTGTGGGGGCAGCGTTACCCGGGCCAGTATGGGATGTTATTGGCCTATGCTGACTCGATCCTGGAGGCGTCTCAGACTCATGACGGTTGGGCATGGCTCAACTATGATGAGATGTTCCGAGACAAGATGGAGGAGAATAGATCGTTGTCCTGGGGGACCCAAGACATCAGTCTATGGTTGACTCAGATGTTGACGAAAGGGGGAGATAGTGGGGGGGGGGCAAAAGGGGGGCTCCGGAGCGTTGGCAAGTGCAGGGTGGCCCTTTCGGAGCGGCCCGGCACCCGGGTCGCAAAAAGGGGTTAGCGGGGGGGGGGGGGGGTCGGGGACGTCTGTTGGCGCTTTAATAAGTCTTCTTGCCCCTTTCCGGACTGTAAGTTCCGGCACAGTTGCTCCATCTGTGGAGGGGGGCACTCAGCGCTCCGATGCAGCAAAAAATTGCCCCCCCGCCCCGAAACAATAAGAAGGGGATGGGATTGGCCCCTACCTCTATTCGTTTAGCAGCACTGAGGCCTTGGTTGCGGCGGTACAGGAGGGTTCGGGCTCGGGACGTGTTAGAGGGAGGTTTCCAGCACGGGTTCCCCATACCGGTAGTCGGGGACGGGGGTCCAGAGATGGCGCGCAATGCGCCGTCAGTAGGGCGTTTTGTTCAGGTTGTTCGGGATAAGCTGGCCACTGAGCTGGCCCTGGGGAGGATAGCTGGGCCTTTTGTGGAACGGCCGTTCGCGAATTTCGTGATTTCCCCTCTGGGCATCGTCCCGAAGAAGGAACCTGGGAAATTCCGGCTCAGTCACAATTTATCTTTCCCGGAGGGAGCATCGGTGAACGATCTTATCCCGAAAGAATTGTGTGCGGTGTGGTACGCGTCGTTTGACGAGGCAGTGGGGTTGGTTTGTGAGTGTGGGCACCGGTGTTTACTGGCGAAGGTGGATATTGAATCCGCTTTTCGCCTCTTGCCGGTTCATCCTGATTCCTTTCATTTATTGGGTTTCGTTTTTGAGGGCCGCTATTATTTTGACAAATGCATGCCGATGGGCTGCTCGGTCTCTTGCTGTTACTTTGAGATGTTCAGTTCCTTCATGCACTGGGCTCTGGGGGTGTACGTGGGATCCCGGAACGTGGTCCATTATTTGGACGACTTTCTATTCGTGGGTCAGGCGCAGTCCGGGTACTGTCAGGAGCTGCTGGATGGCTTCGTGAGGCTAGCGCAGGAGTGGGGTGTCCCTCTGGCGGCGGGCAAGACTAAGGGCCCCTCAACACGCCTCACTTTTCTGGGAGTGGAATTGGATTCGGTGGAGATGGTAGCGTGGCTGCCGTTGGAGAAGGTAGCAAGATTGCGGGTGCTAGTGGCGAATGTGTTGGGGTCGGCGAAAGTGACGCTGCGAGAGATGCAGGCACTGTTGGGCTCACTTAACTTTGCCTGTAGGATTATCCCTATGGGAAGAGTGTTCCTGCGACGGTTGGCAGCGGTGACCTCGGGAGTGCGGAGGCCGCATCATCGCATCGGGGTTTCCAGGAGCTTGCGGGTGGATTTGGGGGTTTGGGACCAGTTCTTGAGGAACTTTAATGGGGTTACGGTCCTGCTCGGGAAGGAGGTGTCCACTTTTGACTTGCAGATTTTTACAGATGCAGCAGGCGGTTTCGGGCTCGGCGTCTATTTGGGGGGAGCATGGTGTGCAGAGCCGTGGCCTTTGACCTGGCGGGAGGCGGGTTTGACCGACAGTATAACGTTTCTGGAGCTGTTCCCCATATTGGTAGTTTTGGAGCTGTGGCCGGACAGGCTTCGTAATCGCCAGGTGTTGTGGTGGTGCGACAACAAAGCTGTTGTCAGTGTTATTAATCGTTATGCTCCGCGTTGCTTGCGAGTGGCGGCTTTGATGAGGGAGGTAATATTCGCCTGTTTGCGGTTTAACGTGGTGGTGAGGGCTCGACATGTGCCAGGATATGCTAACCAGGTCGCTGATGCTCTTTCTCGTTTCAAGTGGGACCTGTTTCGGCGCTTGGCACCAGAGGCAGACCCCGTGGGACGGCAGGTCCCCGAGCACTTATGGTGGCTTGGCCTCAGGGCATGCTGAGTTTGCTGCGGAGCTCCGTGTCGCCAGCGACTTGGCACTCCTACTGCAGGGGCTGTGACAGCGTGGTGGACTTCTTGGCAGCTCGCGGATGGCGGTAGGGTTCTGTACCTGATCACCTCATGGGCTCATACATCGCGGCAGCGAAGGCTGCGGGGACAGCTAGACCAACTGTGCGGGCTCACTTAGCCGGGTTTGCATTCTTCTCCAGGGCAGTGGGGTGGGGCGTGCACAGTTGGGGGTTCCTTTCTCGCCGGCTCTTGCTAGGCTGGGAGCGAGCTACCCCTCCCCAGGTTGACAAGCGGCACCCGATCACTCACAATCTGTTGGTGCGGCTGTGCGCTGCTTTGCCGGAGGTGGCGGAGTCAGCATATGAGAACATACTGTTTTGGGCTGTGTTTTGTGTGGCCTTTTTTGGGGCTTTCCGGGTGGGGGAATTGGTGGTGCCCAGTGGGGTAGCAGGGGGTGTGGCTCTGCAGCTGCGGCATGTTCGGGTGGCACCAGGGGAGCTGGGCATATGGTTGTCTAGATCCAAAACCGATCAGAGGGGCCGGGGTGTTTGGGTGTGTTTGAGGCCTGTCGGGGATTCCCCTATTTGTCCAGTGGCGGCGATGGAGGCTTACTTGTGGGTCTGACCTCCGGGGAGTGAGCTGCTCTTTGTGCACGCGGATACTCGGGGCTTGACGCATTTTCAGTTCACGTCGGTGCTGTGGATGGCGGTGCGTCAGGTCGGCTTGGAGCCTGGTGAATTTGCACCGCATTCATTCAGGATTGGGGCCGCTACTAGTGCCGCGGTGGCGGGTTTGCCTGGGCCAGAGATTCAGCGGATCGGCAGATGGCGTTCTAATGCATTTCTAGGGTATGTGCGTTTGTGATCATGGTTGTTTGTGATCATGGTCGTTCTGGTGGTAACTCTGTTTTTTCTTTTAGATGGGGGTTGGATGCCATATGGCTGCTGGATGATCGGCCATTCCTTTGTGTACTGGGCCGGGCAGCAGGCAGCCTCGGGGAAAACATTGGATTGAATGCTGAGGAGGTGACATTATCATGGCTGGGCGAGCGCGGTCTTTGTTGGCTGCAGCTTTTGCCTTTGCTTCGGCACCATCAGCGCGTCAGAGGAGCCCCGGAGTTCTTGCTGCTGCACCTTGGCGGCAATGACTTGGGGACTTGGACAGTGAAGCAGCTGATTAGAGCGGCTAAGCAGGATTTGGGGGAGGTGTTGTTAATGTTCAAGGATGTTGTATTGCTCTGGTCCGACATCATTCCCAGACCTGCTTGCTGGGGCCATCGGCGGTGGTCTTGTGGTTTGATTAAGGTTAATCGGCAAATTGGCCGTTGGTATCCGAGAACGGGGGCTGCCAAATTATGCATTCCTGGGCTGAGGTGGAATGTGCCGGCCTATATCGGCCGGATGGAGTACATCTATCCCCGGTGGGGGTAGATTTGCTCCTGAATGATTGGCAGGAGGCCTTGGAGTTTGCGGTGTCAGGCAGGGTGGCTGGTCACAGCTTTGCTCTTTGGGGGGGGCTCAGGGACAGGTGTCACTGAGCCTGTGGCGGAATCCCGGAGGTCTCCGGGGTCCGGAGGCATGGCAATACGCAGGGCGGGGGTGGGGTACCCCCGACCCGGAGAATCCCTCAGGGCTTTTGCTAATAATATGGCAAAGCCAGAAGAGGGGGATGGACTTGCCGGGGAACGGTTCTCGGCGGAGGCGGGAAGGAACTCACTTTGCTACCCACATGGCTGGTGAGGGTTTGTCCCGCTGCCGGAACCGTAATTAAACAGTTATGGTTGTATTTGTATGTTTTGCTTGGTTAATAAAGCTGCGACCAGTTGGAATGCCAATAAGTGATCCGTGGTGGTTATTTCAAGGGCGGGGGGGGGAGGGGGTGGAAGGGTAAGGTTTAAGGCAGAGCTACTCAATTCCAGTCCTGGTGGCCCGCAACCCTGCAGGTTTTTGGGATATCCCTAATGATATGCATGAGATATATATGCATTAGAGATAGTCTGCCAACCTGACTGGTGTTTGGCCCTCCAGGGCTGGATTTGGAGACCCCTGCCTTACACCTCTGTCATTTAAGATTGTAAGTGGGCAAGGTGCAGATGTCCAAGACATCAAAGAGGTTAGAATATGTCACATTCCTCCTTGCTTCTCACCACCACCAAAATATTGTCTATTAGACAACTTTTTGGTGGTGTTGAGAATCTAGGAGGAATGTGACACATTCTATCTACCCTTTTGATGTCTAGAACATCTGTACCTTGCCCACTCACAATCTTAAATGACAGAGGTGTAAGGCAGGAGTCTCCAAATCCAGCCCTGGAGGGCCAAACACCAGTCAGGTTGGCAGGCTCTCTCTAATGCATATATATCTCATGCATATCATTAGGGATATCCCAAAAACCTGCAGGGTTGCGGGCCACCAGGACTGGAATTGAGTAACTCTGGTTTAAGGGGACGGGAGAGCCACGTCCGCCTTACCTGGTTACAGCCAGTGCAGAATACAATTCCATGAAAAATATTAAAATCTACATTCTTTTCATTCATTTTTCAATTGTACCTTCATATCAGCCTACTTGCCTTCTTCAAGAAAGTCATAAATTAGTCTAAAAATGTAGATTTCTTTTAATAGTCATATTTAATAGCTATATTTTTTTCACAGCCAGTGTTCTGTTTCTTCATTATACTTTATCAATATACATTCTGTACCTGGCTCCAAACTTTCTTATAGGGAATCGATACTCTGGTCCAGATCAAATGTCTGTAGTTACTTAAATGAGGATGATTTCCATTGTAATTGTTTGTTATTACTTTTTTTCCCATAGAGTCATGCAGTCTCCACACTTTGAACTGTTGGATATAGCTTCAATCTAAGCCCAAATGCTTCCTCGAAGTAATTTTATGCTGTGTTCCCAAGAATTATCATCATGGCATTCAACTCAAGATCATTTTATCTCTAGAAGATACTATTAGTGATGACATGTACCATTTCTCTTTTATAATTTTTAAATCAGCCCCAAGATACTAAGCACTATGTGCCCGATATTCAAAGGCATTTGCGTGGTTTACAGAACTGTAAACAGTGTAAATGCCTCTAAGCAGGATATTCAGCGACACTAACACGGTTAGTGCCGCTGAATATCCCAGGTGCTGCTGCTATACACCCCGATGCTACCCGCTTAGCTTTGGGATGTTCCGGGGATGGTATCCATCGCTAATGGGTCAGCAGCGATATTTGAGCCGCTGCCTGGTTAGCGATCCACAGGTAAGATAGTTGTCGGAAAGGCTGGCCTATACCCACGGGAGCTAACGGAGCAGCTACTCAGTATCGCTGCTGCATGGTTAGCTTCCGGGCTGTTCAGCTGACCTGGTTATCCAATGCCGGTGGCCAGATGTAGCCTCAACATTGAATATCCGGGTTTTATGTTTGGCAGGGACAGCTAGGCACTATAATTGTGCTAGCTGCCTCCGCTGAATATTGGGCCCTATATAGTACTAAAGTCTAATCATTTAGGTTATTTATTTATTTGTTGTTTGGTTTTTTTATACCGCCTTTGTGCCAAGGCTGTTTACATGGAACAACAATAACAAGCACAGATGAGCTGTAATTACAAAGAACTCATGGGGATACAAGCTTGGATTTAACAATTTGAGGGTTTACAGATAACAACCATGTATGAATGACAACATGGTCTATGTGGTTATGTGATGTCATGAATCAATGTGTTTTCAACATTTAGGTGTGATAAATTATTGAGCTCATTTTGCAGTAAGAAAAGGTATGTTTTCATTGTATGTTTAAAGCTAATATATGTGAAAATATTATATGCTAAATATTTGCATTTATTGCTTCATATGTATGAAGCATTTTTCCCCGTAAACACAAAGGGGCATGTTTACTAAAATGTAGTAGCTTACTGTACATTCAGACCCAAAACTTAGCATGGCACCATACCCATGATAACAAAATTGAAATGTGTCTAGCATGTCCCCATGTAGTTAGCATATATTCCATGTCACCTCCATGCAAAGCCATTTGCTACTCTTATCACGGGTGCACTTAGCATCGCGCATTGAAGTGGTGATAAGTGCACCAGTGCTAAGTGCAGCATTGACAGTTATTATGCATAAAAGATGCCTTTGCTAACCACAACTTGCATGCTCCATCCCTGGACCACCCAGTCTCCATTCCAATCCAATATAAGCGGTTAGCGGGGGATTCTTAGCGCAGTCGAATATTTGGCATATGGTAACAGTTACCACAGCACGCTTCGTGTGCACTAAACCCACCCTATCCATCACCCTGGTTTAGTAACATGCCCCAAAATGAGATAAAATCTTTAGTGCATCTCACTCACCATGGATTCATACACCTTTTGCACAATCTGAGCAAACATAATTACCAAGTGGTAATAATTTATCTTGCTTTAAAATGATCTTGTGATCAGTCAATCAGTGCTCCTGGCTAGCTCAATGTAGACTTTCCTGATCCTTGTTCCTGGTTTCTGCATCACCTTCCATTTCTGTTTCCTCCACTCTATTTCTCTCTGACCCATCCTGAATTCTTTTAAACTTTTTTTAATAGAAGAGAGGTGAAAATGTGATGTGTACCTCTGAGTCTGTGCTGATTCCTGGTGATCCAGCAGCTCCTGGGTTTTCTTGGCAGTGTGACTGGAAGATTGTCAGGTCTTTTTTTCCAGGCTAATGAAGAGTTAAGTGACTTGCCCAAGGCCATAAGATGCTAGTGGTAATCAGACTCTGGTCTTTTAGTTACCAAGCCAGTGCTCTAACCACTAGGCTATCCCTCCTACTATTACTACTACTATTTAGCACTTATATAGCGCCACGCACGCAGCGCTGTACAGTCAAACATACAAGAGGCAGTCCCTGCTCATCAGAGCTTACAATCTAGGCACAATAATACAGGGTATTAGTCAACTCCTAGAAGGGAGGCACAACTGCCCTAAAGAAAGAGTGGAAGAAAAAAGAGATGAACAAGGAATAAGATGCCAAAAAAATATGGCATATGGAAATATAGGCAGAGATTAATATAACATATTGAAAAGTATTTTAAAAATATGTGGTCCCTACTTATCAGAGCTTACAATGTAGTAAAGACAGACAACACAACAGCTGGGGACTAGGATATGCCTAGAATGCCTAGGAGTATAGTAAGGAAACACATAGTTGGAGAGCAGGAGACTACACGGATCAGGATCCAAAAGCAGCCTCAAAGAGGTGAATTTTGAGTCTGGATTTGAAAAGGACCAGAGATGAAGCCTTGCAAGATTGCAAGAGTCAGCAGTCAATTGGAACAGCAGTTCACTGTAGGAAATGATATGTAGATTGCAAAAAGCTCATCAAAGACCAGCACCCCAAAAGGAAGATTTGTATGGTAAAGACTGGACGTGGTTTATCATCTTCCACCAAGTTGATGGAGAACTGCCTGAAGGGTCATCCTGGGACCAGAACAAGTTAAAGGATTCTCCAAGTACCTGTTTTTTTGTTTCAATAGGAAACAGGTGAGAAGCTCACTAGGAACACTCAAACACATTCATGGTAGGGAGTAGCTTATATGTTACATCAAATTTTAATAAATAAATAAAATAGTCTATTGCCATTTGAACAAATGTATGGAAACTGTTTCCTCTGGAATGACAGGTCCCTTTTTACAGTGGCAGTTTTTCACTCTACATCAGGACATACCTTCCAGGTTAACTAGAGTATCTTTCAATCTAAACATTTTGGTCAAGACATCTGCTTTGTGCTATTTGTGGGGAGATCTTTCTTCGCTTTATACAATTTAAAAAGCACTTTCAGATCAAGATCTTAGATACCCAAGCTGAACTATAAATTCGTTCCTTATCGTTCCTCCAGTTTAGTCCTCCACCTCTGGGTAGTGCACCTCTTCCTGCAGCATGGAGACTGGACAAGTCAAAACTCGTGACATCACTGGATATACACTAGTGGAAAAAATTGTGGAAACACCTGTAAAATTTGAGCTTTCCGCAATAATATCTGTCTTACTTACGTTAATTAAGTATTCTATATATTAGATACTCTATGCAGATTGTTGCCATAACATCTGGGAACATATTACAAACAAATATCATCAACATTTATCCCTTGGGAGCATGTTTATTAAAGTGCGTTAATGATTAGCAAGGGTTTGCCATGTGCCCAGGGCCGGCCCTTCCACTAGGTGAGCTAGATGGTTTCCTAGGGTGGCCGGCCCAGGTGGGTGGTGGCATTACTTTGGCCACTCTACAATTTTCAGATACTATAGA
Source organism: Ichthyophis bannanicus (assembly GCA_033557465.1). Lineage (NCBI taxonomy): Eukaryota > Metazoa > Chordata > Amphibia > Gymnophiona > Ichthyophiidae > Ichthyophis > Ichthyophis bannanicus. Next base: position 863,218,389 of record CM066034.1, read on the forward strand.
TTATTTTAATGATAGTTTACAAATTATTAATAGTCCATGTGATTTTTCTACCCTTTAACTTGTCAAATTGCTTTATTACATCTTCCAGCTTCCCTGAGATTTGTTTCATTTCCACTGATTCATTAAATATAATTTCTGGCGTGGGTTTCTCCTCTACATCTTTTTCAATAAACATTGAAGTTAAAGGGTAGAAAAATCACATGGACTATTAATAATTTGTAAACTATCATTAAAATAATCTATAGTATCTGAAAATTGTAGAGTGGCCAAAGTAATGCCAGTTTCTAAACAGGGTCCCAGTCAGATCCAGGGAACTACAGACTGGTGAGCCTGACATCAGTATCAGGCAAAATGATAGAAACCATGATAAAGAACAAAATAACTGAACATGGATTGATTGATTTATTTATCCATATTTATATACCACCTTATCCTTCAATCAAAGTGGTTTACAATAAAAATAAAAATATTAAAAATTTGGTAAAAGGGCAAAAGTGGGAAAAATGAAAAGGGAAATACATTAACAAATAAGAAAAAATTATAACAATAGAATATGATCACTGAGAAGAACTATAGTAATCCATAAACAAAAATGTTTTTTAACATTAAACGGAAGTCTTTTATATCCCTTGTAGATCTCAATCGATCAGAAAGAGAGTTCCAAATAGTAGTAGCAGCAAGTGATGGGGCTCTTCTGACAGTAGACTTGTTAGATCGTTGAAATTCATCAGGTGTAATGAGCCCGTTTAACATGTTAGAATGCCTGGGCCTTGTACTCAGATCCTTAATTAATAAGCTTTGAAGGACTGCAGCGGAGGTATTGTACTATATTCGGTGGATAATAAGAGCTCTCACTTGGTTTGCAGCTTGTCGTGCTGTGAGGGCTTGCGTGCATCAGTGATGCTGAGAGCTAAACTATCGGTAGTTTAACTACTGGCAGGGTCTCCCAAGATGGACAGGTCTCAGCTGAGGTGCCAGACCAAGACAAACCACCCATCTGGGCAGCAGCAGAATGGGACAGTGTTGACGGCGGAGGATCACATTTTTGTGACAACGGCAACAACACCAAACTTAAACTGCGCGGAAGAAAGGCCCGGCAATCTACTTCTGTATCTTGCCATGAAAACCCAATGGATAGTTACAACAAAACAAATTGTGCTATGGTGCTGGAAGATGAGACCCCCAGGTCAGAAGGCACTCAACTAGCTACTGGGGAAGAGCTGAAGACTTTTCAGAGTAAAGCCAGCATTTATGATGTGGTTGGATCAAAGCCCTCAGGAAGTCTGACTGCTGATGTAGCTGCGCATGAAATGAGAGAAGCTGTAAAGATGTCTTACACACTGGAACATGGAACGTACGAAGCATGAACCAAGGGAAGTTGGAGGTGGTCAAGAATGAAATGGAACGTGTACAACTTGATCTGTTGGGTGTCAGCGAACTGAAATGGCCTGGCATCGGGCACTTTGCATCAGATGATCACATGGTCTACTATGCTGGAAATGAAAGACAAAGAAGAAATGGTGTTGTATTTATAATAAAGAAGAAACTTGCAAGAACTGTAATGAAATACAATGCAGTCAGCGAACGCTTAATCTCTATTCGTCTACGAGGATTGCCTATCAACACAACTATAATTCAAGTATATGCCCCAACAACAGCTGCAGAAGAGAATGAAATTGAAGAGTTCTATGAACAAGTACAAGCTGAAATTGACAGAACATGCAAACAGGATATCCTGATAGTCATGGGTGACTGGAACACAAAAGTTGGCAACAAAGCAGAAGGCAAAGTAGTTGGAAAATATGGACTTGGCAACAGAAATGAAGCTGGAGAAAGACTGATAGAATTCTGCAAGACCAATGATCTATTCATCTCAAACACCTTCTTCCAGCAACACAAGCGGCGACTGTACACATGGACTTCACCGAATGGATTATATAAAAATCAAATTGATTACATATGCGGAAGTCAACGATGGAAAAGCTCTGTAACATCAACAAAGACAAAACCTGGAGCTGACTGTGGTACAAATCATCAACTACTAGTATGCAAACTCAAGCTAAAGTTGAAAAAGAGCAAACCACTCATGAATGCAGCAAAATATGACCTTGAGAATATACCACTGGAATTTAAAGACTGCCTGCAAAATCGATTTGCTGCTTTAGATACAAATGACAGAGCTCCGGAAGAGTTATGGAATGACATCAAGAAGGTTGTGTTGGAAGAAAGCGAGAAGTCTCTACAAAAGGTGAAAAAGCAAAAACGGCCAAAATGGATGACGGAAGAAACTCTGAAAATTGCCCAGAAACGCCGAGAAGCTAAAGCCAGAGGAGAAAGAAAGACAATCACAGAACTCAACAGAGATTTCCAACGTGCAGCAAGACAGGACAAGGAAAAGTACTACAATGACACTTGCAAGGAAATATAAGCAGAAACTATTAGAGGAAGAACAAGATCGGCTTTCCTAAAGCTACGAGAGTTAAAGAAAAAGTTCCAGCCTCGAATTGGAATGTTACAAGATGCTCAAGGTTCTATGTTGAATGATGCTGAGAAGATCAAGAAAAGGTGGAAGGAATATACAGAGTTTTTATATGATAAAGATCAAGTGGACCAACAGCCGTTTCAACCTGTACCTTATGATTGGGAACCATTGGTGATGAAAGAAGAAGTTGAAGCAGCATTGAAAGCCTTATCAAAGAACAAAGCACCAGGCATTGATAGCATTACCATAGAAGTATTGCAGAAATCTGATGCAGCTGTTACCATACTCACAAGGCTCTGCCAAGAAATATGGAAGACAACATCATGGCCAACTGACTGGAAAAGATCTGTGTTTATACCAATACTAAAGAAAGGTGATCCAACTAACTGTGGAAATTATCGCACAATCGCTCTGATCCCACATGCCAGCAAGATTCTACTAAAGATTATTCAAAAGAGACTACAACCATACCTGGAACAAGAACTACCTGAAGTGCAAGCAGGGTTCAGGAAAGGGCGAGGAACGAGAGACATCATTGCGGATGTGAGATGGATCCTTGAAAATACTAAAGAATACCAAAAGGATATCTATTTGTGCTTTATCGACTATAGCAAGGCTTTTGACTGTGTAAACCATGAGAAACTCTGGGCCACATTAAGAAGCATGGGTATACCAGAACACCTGATCGTTCTCTTGCGCAATCTGTACATGGATCAAGAAGCAAAAGTTCGAACGGAACAAGGAGAAACAGAATGGTTTAAAATAAGCAAAGGTGTAAGACAAGGCTGCCTACTTTCCCCCTACCTGTTTAATTTATATGCAGAACAAATCATCAGAGAAGCGGGATTGTATGAAGACAACAGAGGTGTGAAGATTGGTGGAAGACTCATCAACAACCTTCGCTATGCTGATGATACCACATTACTGGCTGAAAGTGAAGATGATCTGAAACATTTGCTTCTCACAATCAAAGAACATAGTCTCAAAATGGGCCTGCATCTTAATGTAAAGAAGACAAAGATCATGACAACTGGCATAATCAACAGGTTCATCGTTGAAGGAGAAGAATTTGAAATTGTGAACAACTTTAACCTACTTGGATCAACTATCAATAAAGAAGCAACAAGCAGTCAAGAAATCAGACGACGCATTGCTCTTGGCAGAATGGCTATGAAAGACCTAGATAAGATTCTCAAGAGCAGAGATGTCTCTCTCCATACAAAGATTCGACTTGTTCAAGCCATGGTATTTTCAATAACATCATATGGATGTGAAAGCTGGACAGTGAAAAAGATAGACAGGAAGAAAATTGATGCCTTTGAATTATGGTGCTGGCGGCGAATACTGTGTATACCATGGACTGCTCGAAGAACAAACCAGTCGGTACTAGAGGAGATCAAACCTAAGCTTTCTTTAGAAGCTCAGATGACAAGACTTCGACTTTCATACTTTGGACACATCATGTGAAGAGAGAGATCATTAGAGAAAGACATTATGCTTGGCAAGATAGAAGGTCAACGCAAAAGAGGAAGGCCAGCAATGAGATGGATCGATACAATAACAGCAGCTACAGGTACCAGTCTGTCAACAATGAGCCGCCTGACTGAAGACCGAACACAATTTAGGATAGCTATCCAGAGGGTCGCCATGAGTCGACTCCGACTCAACGGCACTTAACAACAACAACAATAAGAGCTGCTTTATATTGTACACGTGAGATGATGGGAAGCCAGTGTAGTTCTTGAAGTATTTTTTCACCAATCTACTATATCTTTTGAAGATGTGAATGAACAGGTAGATAAAAGTGAGCCAGTGGAAATAGTGTATCTGGATTTTCAGAAAGCCTTTGATAGACTTCTGAGGAAATTAAAAAGTCACAGGATAGGAGAAAGTGTCCTCTTGTGAACTGGTTAAAAGACAGAAAACAGAGTAGGGCTAAATAGTAATTTTCTCAGTAGAGAAAGGTAAATAGTGGAATTTGTATACCTTTCAAGATTCTGCCTAGTATTTGTGACCTGAATAGGCCATTGTTGGAAACAGAATACTGAACTTAATAGACCATTGGTCTGACCTAGTATGGAAAATCTTATGTTCTTATGTTTACCCCATGGATCTGTGCTACTACTTTTTAACATATTTATGAATGACCTGGAAATGGGAAAATACGTGAGGTGATCAAACTTGCAGACAACTCAACATTAATCAAATTTGTTAAATCAGAAAAGGATTGTGAACAATTACAAAATGACCTTAAGAAATTGGGATACTGGGCATCCTTATACCAAATGAAATTTAATGTGAGCAAGTGCAAAATTATACACTTAGGGCCCAATTTTCAAAAGACTTCTACATGGTTTACAGCCCAATAAACCATGTAAATGCCTTAAATGGGGATAGTCAATGGCACTTACATGGTTAGTGCCATTGAACATCCCCCTCTAACTCCCCTTCATGCCCTGATGCTATCCGGTTAGCATTGGGGCATGTCGGGCGTGTTCCAGGGTGGAGTGGAGGCAGCGACAAGAGATAACCGGGCAGCAGCGATATTGCATGCTGTCTAGTTAGCGATCTGCACCGACAAGATAGGCAAGGAAAACCCTTGCCTATTTTGAAGGTGCAGGAGCTAACAGAGCGTCATGCAATATTACTGCTGCCCAGTTAGCTTTGGCAACTTCCTTTGTCTGCGGCAATCCCCGGATATTCAATGCCGTCACCATGATATTGAATATCCGATTTAGAGGTTGGCAGGGAGGGCTATGTGCTGACAAGGTGCATAACCCTTCAAAAATGTGCATAGCTCAATAATGGGCCCCTAGGAAAGTACAACCCAAACTATAGCTACACGATGCAAGGTTCCACATTAGGAGTCACCACCCAGGAAAAGGAGCTAGGCATCATTGTGGATAATATGTTGAAATCGTCTGCTCAGTGTGCAGCAGCAGTCAAGAAAGCTAACAGAATGCTAGGAATTATAAGAATGGAGAATAAAACAAAGGGTATCATAATGCCTCTGTATCACGCCATGAAGCTACCGCACCTTGAGTTCTGCATGCAGTTCTAGTCACCATATCTAAAAAAGGATATAACAAAATTGGATTGACAAGTATATGCTAAGCCAAATACAGTTTAATTAACCATTATATCTTTTTATCTTTCCCACCATAACTTTTCTGGTCGATCACAGTTGGAAAAATGATGCAGTCTAGTATATCACAAATCACAAAACTCAAGAAAAACTAAAACAAGCTAAAAAATGTACACTAGCTGTGTGACACAAAAGCACATTTCCCCTCATTTCTAGAATGAGGCATTTAAGATTTTCATATGTGTGTCTCATAGGAAGTGTTAGGAGCTGTATCTGGGTGTGTGTTATTGGGAATGCCAGGGGGCTGCATACATGTTTGTATGTTTGTATTTTTCATAACTCTTTCTCCAGCTTTCTCCAGCCTCTCTTTCTCTCTCATAACTCCCCCCCCCCCCCCACCATAACCCTTCCCTCCCCCACCCCCTTCCCGGCTTCACCCAGTGTCTCTCTCTCTCTCTCTATTTCTTGATGTGCATAACCCCCCAAGGCTTCACTCAGTCTCTCTCCCTCTCATTCATACTCCCCCTTCTTCATCCAGTACTTCTTTCACTCACCCATTCTTGTCTCTGATTGCAGCTCTTCAAAATCACAGCAGTTCAGAATTCCCCATCACGATTGGCTCTCTGCAGGGTGGAGTTGCATGGTGCAGGAAGTTGGCTGATATCCAGGTTTCAAGTCTTGCAAGAGATCAGCGTGGCTCCACTATTCAGAGATCTGATCACGGTGGGGCAAGCGTGAAATGCAGCATTTTGACTAGGCTCACATACATACTGTATATGGTGTGGGGCCCTGTATTCCACAACAACTGTTTTATTTAGAAATCACCAATTACCAATTAGCAACAAATCACTCAGAACTGCAAATTGCTCGAATACAATGCTCTTTATTCGGGTACCAGAACAAACAAACAGCAACTGCTTTGAGCAAAAGTCTTTGTCTGAGAAAGGTGTTGGACAGTCCACTTCCCTCACCGGAATTGGGGAGCAGACTGCCCACTGAGTTATGGAGCCGTCCCCTTATATAGATATTCTCTGTCACAAAAACTTCTAGAAGTCTGATGTCATTCTGTAAAAGTCAGAGTTACTTGCAAAGAAAGAAAACTCTGCTAGAACTCCTTCTCTGAGCCCCCTCCCATGAATAATGCCAATTATGCCTTAGGGCTACCCTCCCTTGCAGATGGTGCTCTCAAGGTTTTTTTGCTTAATTGTGCTCCTTATCTGTTCTGTGAAGCATATCTTTCCTGCATTCCTTGGCCTGTTTTATGATCTTTCCATCTCCTGGTGCTAAATTACATTTTCCTTTTTCTTCTTCTTCAAGGCCAAAAGTATGTGTTCTGCTAATTAATTCTCTGAGCAGGCCTGTATTTCTCTCTGAGCCTGACTCCACGTACTTCTACTCAAAGCAAGGCCTCCAGACTACAGCAGGCCGCAAGGCTGTATTGTAGCATATACTTTCTTAGCCCACAGGACATTTTTCTTTTCTCCATCGTGCAAACTGCAGGCAGGCCATGATTACAGTCACAGATAGCATCTAAAGGAGCAAAACTATCCCTACGCCAAGATATCCCAACATTCCCCAATTTTTTCTATTTGTTTTTCTTTTTCTGAAGTGAGGGCCAAAGGCAGGTAACCCAAATTTAGGGACTATGAACAAGAACCATTTGTGACAGGAAAGGATCATCCAAGAGGCAGCAGCTCACACTGGTCCCTAGATAGAATATACAGGGTTTTAGCAGAAGACTAAATCAATGTACATCCAAATGCAATCAGGAGAGTAAGTGCACAACACATAATAAGAATTGCAAGCATTAAACATCAGCATCAAAATTAAGATTCCCGTAACCCACCCAAAAAGGAGAAAAAGTCATAATTACTGCGGTACAGGGGGGTTTGACCCACAGTGTGACCAGAGCAGGGAAGCGACAATACATTGTGAGCAGGGAGCGGTCCCAATCATATAAAATAAACATCATACTTATCTGACTAGAAAGGACAAAATCCAAACAGCACAAAAGAATAATAACAATGGAGAACACAAGGGAATCAAAAGTTCAGTAGAATGTCCTGATACGATTTCAGTTCAAGGCAGGTGTATGATTGAAAACTTCTTTGGAGATGTGGATAGTATTGTGAACACGCAGAAGTAAAGCTAGTTGTCCATCAGGATGAAGGAACTCAATAAGTAGCACAAACATGATGGAGACAGCAAGGAGGAAACAAATGGTGCCCCAAGGAGCAGGTTTGGCAGCAATCATCTTGGTCAGCAACAGTTCATACACGAAGGAAGTAGATCGAACAGAGGTGACAATTGGAGAAACTTTCAAATGACTGACATGAGTCCAAGAGCAGTCCCAGGATGCACAAACACAGTTTCTTGCTATAAACAGTAGTCCCTATGAAAACAAGTTGACAATAATGAGCTGGGTACAAGCTATGTAGTCACCACACGATCAGCAACCTCTTGGAACAGGATCCGAAGCCCTGCAAAGTAAATCAGAGAGGCTCTGGTCTAACCTCTCTAGTGTAATTAGCCATATCAAATAGACAATGTGGGAATCACTTATTCAAAAACAGCCTTAAAGAGGTAAGCCTTAAACATGGCTTAGAACAAAAACAGAAAATAGAGGCTTTAGCACTAGCTTCCAGGCATGAAAACAAAATGTATGGAGTTGGAAGGAAGAAAAACAAGAGATAAAAAATGCCTAACATCAAAGATAAGGATTAAATACAAGAGTAGTGAAACCCTGATATGCAACAATACATGATTACATTAAAATATAATACAGCAGACACTTGCCACATCACAGGGAGAGAGCAGAAGGAGAGAACACACAATACTGCTTATACTATTCTACATAAATTGCAAACAAACTTGAACCAGTTCAAAAAGTCATACAACAGTCCACATGATGCTGTTTCAGTAGGGGTCGCTGTTGTCCACAGGCACAGCCAACAGCACTGAAGAGCCAGTTCAATTTCTTGTACTGCATCAGATCTGAAGTAACCTCCCATCAGACTGTCCTTCACTCGCTCCACCACTCCAGCTGCCCGAAGTCTACAAGCACACAAACAAAAGAATGTTGTACTCCCCCCTCCCCTTTCGTCTTGGAGTACTATCAATCCCACGGAACTCAACCAGGCAGCATCTTTATTTGGCAGGGCTGCTAAGAACATTAGACAATTATTAAAACTTAGTATCTTTTCTTTTAATATACCACTTCACCCCTCACAACATGTTTTCCCCCGTTTTTTTTTGTATTCTTATGGTTAGGCAGAAAATACAAATTTAGATTCTTATAACAGTATGAGGAAACACTGACACATAAAATTTAAATACAGAAAAACAGGTGTATTTACTGAACTGGCCTGTTCACCAGCCCCCAGCACAGAGCTCAACAATGCAAAGTAATTAATTTGAATCTTACAGTTCGGGAAACATGCATTCAAATGACATTTTTCTCACTTAAATTAAAACCTTACCAGTGACTGGTGTTAAGCTGATTTGAAACCAAAGAAGTTAATTTTATTATCATTATTTGTTATGTGGTAGGCGAAGGCCCACGCTCCATGCCAATTGAACCAAACAGACAGGCCTAAACAGCTTGACCTGTAAATGAAGCCTGTAGTTAGGCCCAGAGGAATGAAAACCCCCCTGAATGATGACACCGTAGAATTGAAACTTAACTGAACATAATTTAGTATAGCTAAGCAGAATCGAAACTTAGAAAATATAGAAAAACAAGTCTAATTGGTACTGATAAGAGAGCACAGCTTCTATGGAATTAATTAACTCTGCAGAAAGCAAGGTTACAGTGCCCCGCTCTCACTCATATTCTAGCAAGCCAGTGACCTTGGAGGGAGGGAAGTATCAAAAGTCTAAGAATTGTCCATTGTAATGAGGACTGAAAGGGGGGGGCAAGAGCCCAGATCAAGGTCCTCATTGGATAGCTACGTAGTGGTACTGGGACCAATAGATGGGTGAGAGGGGTCACCGGGACCAATGAAAAGTTTGCCCATGTCCAGAATGGAGAAAAACGGCACAAAAGCTGTTGTTTTGCTAGAAACCATTGCTCAGCCATCTTGAATCTGACTCCGCTTGAGTCCTGTGCACAAACAAATGACCCGGACCCTCTGAACTGACTCCCGGCATCATTGGATTGCCTGCATTCTGCTGCCACAGTTAAGACAAACTACTCAGCGCTTGGAAGCCAGCCTTGGAGTTATCTTAGGCAAATAATCCTAACTTTCAAAGCAGCCGTAAATTACCATGCAGCTGAAGGAAAAACAGAGCAGTCATAAACACTAAAGGTTAAAATAAAACAAAACGTTGTTTGAGAATATTAAATCCTAAATAAGCATAGTTGCAGCTCTGCTTTGTTGTTTCTGTAATTTATAAACAATAATTATGTCCTCCATGAGGTGCACAATATATCCCCTCATTAGTTAAAAAATTTTATTTTTTTTTTTCAATAGCACACGTAGTGAGAACCAAATATATATCAAAGATAAAATCCAAACATGATTACTGTCTTATTCACTCAGGAATTAAATTATTCTCAGGATGCAATCTGGTAACAATCAATTCAGAATGCCACATTGTCCTTCAAGATTCTTAACCTCTACTTTGAAGGTTACAGTGCAAAACAAAAGCAGTTCCCTGAATTTTCCATCTTCCTGGTCTGATTTTCTCAGATTTAGTAAAGAACTTCTAAGCAGGTCAATTCCAGGGACCAGAAAAACCAATTAAGAAAACATAAATTGTGCGAGTGTTATGCAGAGCTAAACCAGGCACTTTCAGACGGGGAAACGGCAGTACTGGTAGATACTGCTTTTAAAAAAAAAAACAAAGGAACTTTTGAATCACTGCAGTTATCACAGCTGCTAATGGTCTTCTATTTCTAATAATTTTAAAATACAAATCTGGTAATATTGGTTTTAATTACATAATTCACTTGTTTGAATGTTGTTGTATCATTTACTTTCTTCCAAAACTTACTGGAGTTAACATGGCATGCAATTCAATTTGGTTTTGTTTCGTTTTTCTTCAGTTAGGTTACTAACTTTCATCCTTCCTATAAAACACTCAATGTTTCTTAACCTTTGTCATAGCACACAAAAACGACACTGTTTAGCTAAAGACATCAAAGCATGGAAGATCTTCCCATTCATTCATGCTACATTGCATTGCAATCAGTTAAAAAGATACTTAGAAAGCTAATTACAGAGGAATTATACTTCACCGGAAAAAAAAAATTCTGTACTTCATCTCCTGTAGAGGCAGTTATTCATTCAACACAGCTAGTCACTGGCCAGGTGACCCGCAATGTTCAAGGAACAAACCTTGAAGTTCAGAACTCCATAATTACAATTGATGTGTACAGTGTTATGTAACTAGACTAGTTCTTTTCAATTGATCTAATTGTTGCTGTCTCTGGTCTGTGAGCATCCCAGATAAGGAATTTTCCTCTCTCTTTTTTTTTTTATTTATAACAATCTGTTAGTCTCCTGCACTGTCCCTCTTCCTATAGTTTTTTGTAGACCTGGTGTTTTCACTGTTTGGGGACACTTTAATTACAGGCAAGATCCTGTTAATAACTTCACTTTTTTTTTTTTACCGATATATATATAAAAATCGAACCTCTTTATCTGCAGAGGAGTTGGTAAATTCGCTGGTAATTTCACCTTTTTGGCAGGAATAAACCTGCCAGCACCCTCTTTAAGTTACAGAGGAGCTGGTAACTTCGCATTTTTACAAAAATCACCTCTTTGACTCAAACACACACACACACAGTTCTTATGCTTCGTTCAAACCCAGCTGTTCCCCTCGCGGAGATACAGAACCGTGGATAAGGACACACAGGCGCTTCGCTCCAATTTCTTGGGGCGTACAGTCTCAGATATACACCAAGCAATCCTGGGACTTTAAAGATCTAAAGTCTGGGCAACAAAAAAAAAACTTACTTTCCCTAATATTTACAGAACACCCTAATCAGTTACATAGCATCGCAATAGCAGAAAAGTGATCACATAAAAGCATAAAGTCACTACTCATGCACCAGCAAGTCTTCTGTCATTGATGGGGTAGACAGGAAACAAATACTCAAAAGCAGAGTCTTCCTAGGGGATCCAGATGTCACTGTGTCACACAGGGACCGCATGCACTTCTCCTGAACTGGCAGGAGGGAATCACATCTTCTAGGCCAGCAGAAGGAAACCTCTTCCCCTGTTCTATTTTTTTTTTTTTTTTTAATGTTAAGAACAGGAGGTAGCCTCTTCTCCTAATGAGAAGGAATTCACATCCCCTGTTGTTGCCTTTTAAAACAGGAGGGAGCCTTTCGGACAAACACGCAGCCAAAAGCGTAGTCCGAAGAATCCTTGGGCAATTTAGAAAAAGGTTAGGAGTGACTACACTCAATTTAGAAGTGAGATGCGGCCGGGTTTCGCACCATTTGTGGGGCCCTGTATCCCACAACAACTGTTTTATTTAGAAATCACCAATTACCAATTAGCAACAAATCACTCAGAACTGCAAATTGCTCGAATACAATGCTCTTTATTCGGGTACCAGAACAAACAAACAGCAACTGCTTTGAGCAAAAGTCTTTGTCTGAGAAAGGTGTTGGACAGTCCACTTCCCTCACCGGAATTGGGGAGCAGACTGCCCACTGAGTTATGGAGCCGTCCCCTTATATAGATATTCTCTGTCACAAAAACTTCTAGAAGTCTGATGTCATTCTGTAAAAGTCAGAGTTACTTGCAAAGAAAGAAAACTCTGCTAGAACTCCTTCTCTGAGCCCCCTCCCATGAATAATGCCAATTATGCCTTAGGGCTACCCTCCCTTGCAGATGGTGCTCTCAAGGTTTTTTTGCTTAATTGTGCTCCTTATCTGTTCTGTGAAGCATATCTTTCCTGCATTCCTTGGCCTGTTTTATGATCTTTCCATCTCCTGGTGCTAAATTACATTTTCCTTTTTCTTCTTCTTCAAGGCCAAAAGTATGTGTTCTGCTAATTAATTCTCTGAGCAGGCCTGTATTTCTCTCTGAGCCTGACTCCACGTACTTCTACTCAAAGCAAGGCCTCCAGACTACAGCAGGCCGCAAGGCTGTATTGTAGCATATACTTTCTTAGCCCACAGGACATTTTTCTTTTCTCCATCGTGCAAACTGCAGGCAGGCCATGATTACAGTCACAGATAGCATCTAAAGGAGCAAAACTATCCCTACGCCAAGATATCCCAACAATGGATAATTTCTCTGCCACTGAACACTCAACAAAAGGTGCTATGCCTTAGAAAAATGCACCTAATAATGGTAACTGACATGAATCTGTTTATAAAAAGGTCAAAACACTCAACTTAGGACCTCTTTATCGAAATGCAAAAATGAACATTTAGGCCTATTTACTAATCCATGGTTAAATAGTGCTGAAAACATAGCAAGGGGGAGGAGTATTTTCAGTGGCAGTGGACAGCCTGAGTAAAGTGGCTGGCTGTCATTGTTTTAATTTAGACCCGGATATTCAATGCTGGGATCATATTCAGCTACCGACATCAACTATACGGTTAGCTAAACCAGCTAAAATTAGACCAGCCTTTTGTTTTTGGCCTAACTTTAACTGGTTAAGGTTAACCGACCAGTGGCTAAATATCACCACTGACTGGATAGCTGCCCGTGGAACGCCCCAACACTAAGCAGTTAGCATTGGGGTAGACAAACCAGGTAGCAGGGGATACTCATAAGAACATAAGATATGTCATACTGGGTCAGACCAAGGTCCATAAAGCCCAGTATCCTGTTTCCAACAGTGGCCAATCTAGGTCACAAGTGCCTAGCAGTTTCCCCAAAAGACACAGGTTCCACAATGCTTGTATTGGGGCAAGCAGTGGATATTCTGGGTCCCTTTTTAATAATGATTCATGGACCTTTCCTCCAGGAACTTGTCCAAACCTTGGTTTAGTGCTGCTGAATCTCCCACTTAGCGCAGTTTAGCCTGTTCGCAGGTCTGCTAACCAGTTAAACCACTTTGAATATGCCTCCATATTGTTACTGCATATAAATGCAATGCATGCCTTTGAGTCAATGCTGACTCCTAGGTTTTCTTGGCAGTGTGACCGGAAGTAGATTGCCAGGCCTTTCTTCCAAGACATTGGAGGGTTAAATGACTTGCCCAAGGCCACAAAGCGTGCTAGTGGGAAATGAGCACTGCTCTCATGGTTAATAAGCAGGCCGGCCAAAGAGTTTCTGTCCCCATAGGCAGAAATCCTGGCCTCACCGCCCTCCCCCAGCTGCTGCTGATTCCATCTCGGGAGGGGAAGGCGGGCAGCAGCAGTATTTCCAAAAGTGGCAGCTTTTTGCCACAACTTTCTTGCCTGCAGCTGTGGTGGCAAAAACAGTCACTTTTTGAAATACTGCTGCTGCCGCAAATGGAATCGGCAGCAGCAGGGGGGGGAGTGGCACGGCCGGTCATGTGTGTCGCTGCCACTGCCCTCCCGGGCCGGTCACCCTAGGCAGCTACCTAGCTCACCTAGTGGACAGGCTGGCCCTGTTATTAAGTGTTCTAGTTACTATGCTATTCCTCCAATCTGCATATACTTTATACGATTTGCTAAACTGTGATACCTGAGTACTATTGTTTAGTAAAATTTTTTACTGATAAGTTTTTCTTCACCTTCCTATAACCAAGAAATTTGTTCATGCTCAAATGTAGCAATAGTCAGTGCACTCCCCCCCCCCCCCACATCACCCACACTATCCTAAAGGAAATGTAAGTCCCTATTGCATCACCCCCCAAAAAATATTATTTTCGGTCTGTGATATTGCCCCCACCCAACACATAAATAATCTCAACCACAACTCTGCCAGAGTAAGCCCAGCCCCTCCAACATAGGCTAAAGTTCCCCACAAGCTTACCCCAAACTCCTGGATTCTTCACAGTGCAGGAATACCCCCAATCACTTCTGCCCCACTGGCGGAGTACTCCAAAGAAACACTGGTGCCAATTCATTTGCTACAAACCAAAAGGTCCTCTATAGCTAACTGTCAAAAGAATTCATTAAGAGACCCTTAGAACGAACATCAAGCAGTGCACAAGCACTAATCTATGTCCATAACACCATCATCAGTCTCACAATGTGTGCAATTTTTATTCAATTTTTTTAAACCATCCAATCTTTAAATATTTAAAATTTTGTTAAAAAGTTTTCCACAGTAAGTAAATTTAAAACTTATGTGCCTGAAGACACCCGACATGAATTCAGGCTCCAACGAGCCTTGCTTCTGGGGAAATTTTCAAATCCAAAATCCTTAGGCAAAAAAACTCCAGTGCCCCTCATTCAAACCTCTTAGCTATAGAGGACCTTTTGGTTTGTATTTGAGTAATTTTTGTAAGGTAGAAACATAGAATCATGACAGCAGAAAAAGACCACATAGCCTATCTAGTCTGCTCTTCCATATCACCCTCTACAAGAGTCCCTTTTTTTCCTTTTAGAGATCCTCTGTGTTTGTCCCATGCTTTTTTGAATTTAGATACCATCCTCATCTCTATCACCTCCACTGGGAGACCATTCCATGCATCTACCACTCTTTCTGTAAAGAAATATTTCCGCATATTACTCTTGAGTCTATCCCCTTTCACCCTCAGCCTATGTCCCCTTGTAGCAGAGTTTGCTTTCAATCAAAAGATGATACCAAAATCTGCAATAGAGTATTTCATGATTTATACATTTATGCCACGGAGATATTTAAATGTCTCAATCATATCACCTCTGTCCCGCCTTTCCTCTAAAGTATACATATTAAGATCCTTAAGTCTGTCCTCATATGCTTTATAATGAAAACCATGAACCATTTTAGTAGCCACCCTCTGCAGAGACTCCAACCTGTTTATATCCTTTTGAAGGTGCGGTCTCCAGAATTGCACACAATACCCCAAATGAGGTTGCACCAAAGATTTATACAGAGGCACTATCACCTCCTTTCTTCTGCTGGCCATTTCTCTCCCTATGCACCCAAGCATCCTTCTAGCTTTTGCCATTGCCTTTTCTACCTGTTTAGCTACTTTGAGATTGTCAGGCACAATCACGCCTAGGCTCCGTTCTTCTTTCATGGACAGAAGTACGTCACCCCCTATACTATACCAATCCCTTAGATCAGTGATGGCTAACCTTTTTGAGCCCGAGTGCCCAAACTGCCGCACAAAACCAAAGAATTTCCTCAAAGTGCCAGCACGTCATTTGCATAAGTGGTCTTATTTGCATAAATATTTGCATAATGTTACCATACACTAACTTTTAGTAAACATGTCTCTTAATGAGTGTATGGATAAAGAAAGACTAAAAGATTTCTACATTACTATAATCCAGTGCCAACCGCCAGGCACATTAGGAACTACTACAAACGCTGCCCATTTAGAACCCATAGCAAACCCGCCGTATCCTGACAGCATTACCAGGACTCACAAAGCACCATACCCTACCTATCAAAAGGCAACACTGCAAATATTAAACCAATACATTTCAGAGAATACTGGGGAAAGAGAACAAGTGGCAACGTCAAATAGGAATTTCCTCTTGTACCAAACAAAGCGCAGATGTTAATGATGCACATTTCCCAGAGCTGACATATTCCAGTTAATAAATTCAAAATAAAGAGATATCTTTCTACCTTTTGTGCATTTTTTTTTCAGTTGCAATTGGTCCAGCCACCTTCTTCTGGTTTCTTCATGTTTTCTGCTAACTCTCCATCGTCTGCTGTCCATTTGTCCTTTCTTCTCTCTTCTAGTTTTTTTTCCATTCTCTCTCTCTCTCTACATCTGCTTTAACATACTAATCTTTCTCCTTTTGCTCTTTCCTCATTCCTATTTCATCCACACAAATTTTACCCCTCCATCCTCAATCCCCAATTACTCTCCCAATACCTGGCCAATTGTAGATTTTTCATCCCTCCTACACAAAATATTTTTCCCCTCTCCATTTTACTCTCCCAGCCCCATCCCATTCTAATCCTCCCCCAACATCAGCTCCCTTCTAGTTCCAGTCTCACCCAGCATCCATTCCCTTCTAGTCCCTGCATCAGCCCATTTCCAGTCCAAGTCCCTTCATCAGCTCATTTTCAATCCTAGCCCCCCCATCAGCCCATTTCTACTCATTTCCTAGCCCCACCATCAGCCCATGTCAAATCATAGCTCCCCTCCACTCAGCCCAATTCCAGTCCAAGCCCCCCCATGAGCCTACTTCCAGTTCTAGCCCCTCCATGAGTCCATTTCAATTCAAGCCCCCACCACAGCCCATTTCCAATCTTAGCTCCCCCCAACAGCCCATTTCCAGTCCTATCCTAGCTTTTCCATCAGCCCATTTTCAGTCCTAGCTCCCTTCCCTCACAGCCCATTTCCATTCCAAGCCCCCTCCCCATCAGCTATTTGCAGTTCAAGCCTCCCCTTCCACTCAGCCCATTTCCAGTCCTAGCAACACCCCAACCCATTACCAGTCCTAGCCCCACGTCAATCAACTTCCAGTCCTAACCCCCATCTCCCCATTTTCATTTTAAGCCCCCCCCTATAACCCTTTACCAGTCCTAACCCCCCATCAGCCCATTTCCAGTCAGCCCCCCATAGCCCATTGCCAGTCCTAAACCCCCCCATCAGCCCACAGCCCATTTCGAGTCCTAACCACATCAGCCCACCTCAAGTCCTAACCCCTCCCCATCAGCCCATTTCCTGTCCTAGCCCCCCCCATAACCCATTATCAGTCCTACACCCCCATCAGCCCACTACCAGTCTTAACCCCCCCATAGCCCATTACCAGTCCTAACCCCCCCCATCAACCCACTACCAGTCTTAACCCCCCCATAGCCCATTACCAGTCCTAACCCCCCCCATCACCACATTTCCAGACAGCCCTCATCAGCTCATAGCCCATTGCCAGCCCTCATCAGCCCACAGCCCATTGCTAGTCTTAACTCCCCCCAATAGCCCACTGCGTCTTAACCCCCCTCCCCAGCCCACTGCCAGTCTTAAACCCCCCCTCCCTAGCCCATTGCCAGTCTCAACCCCCCTCCCTCCCTCCCTAGCCCACTGCCAGTCTCAACAACCATCCCTCCCTAGCCCATTGCCAGTCTTAACCTACCTCCCTCCCTCCCTAGCCCATTGCCAGTCTTAACCTCCCTCCCTCCCTCCCTAGCCCATTGCCAGTCTTAACCTCCCTCCCTCCCTCCCTAGCCCATTGCCAGTCTCAACCCCCTCCCTCCCTCCCTCCCTCCCTAGCCCATTGCCAGTCTCAACCCCCTCCCTCCCTCCCTCCCTAGCCCATTGCCAGTCTCAACCCCCCTCCCTCCCTAGCCCATTGCCATTCTCCACCCCCCCCCCTCCCTCCCTAGCCCCTTGCCAGTCTAAACCCCCCGCCCTCCCTAGCCCATTGCCAGTCTCAACCCCCCTCCCCCCCTCCCTAGCCCATTGCCAGTCTTAACCTCCCTCCCTCCCTAGCCCATTGCCAGTCTTAACCTCCCTCCCTCCCTCCCTAGCCCATTGCCAGTCTCAACCCCCTCCCTCCCTCCCTCCCTAGCCCATTGCCGGTCTCAACCCCTCCCTCCCTCCCTCCCTAGCCCATTGCCAGTCTCAACCCCCTCCCTCCCTCCCTCCCTAGCCCATTGCCAGTCTCAACCCCCCTCCCTCCCTAGCCCATTGCCAGTCTCAACCCCCCTCCCTCCCTAGCCCATTGCCAGTCTTAACCTCCCTCCCTCCCTCCCTAGCCCATTGCCAGTCTTAACCCCCCTCCCTCCCTCCCTCCCTAGCCCATTGCCAGTCTTAACCCCCCTCCCTCGGCTCATGGCAATAAAAAAAAAAAGCTGCCCGCTGCCGCCGCGGCGGCGGCATGGAGTGTCCCGCGGGCTCCCTTTGCCCGGCGGGACTCTCCCGGCGCTGCTCAGAGCCCCTCTCTGCCGGCTTGCAGAGACGCGAAGGGAGAGAGAGTCTCCCTCGCGTCTCTCTTATGCCCGCAGGGGCAGATGGGAAATTTCCCATCAGCTCCTGCGGGCTTAACAGAGACGCGAGGGAGACTCTCCCTTCGCGTCTCTGCAAGCCGGCAGAGAGGGGCTGAGCAGCGCCGGGAGAGTCCCGCCGGGCAGAGGGAGCCCCGCGGGACACTCCATGCCGCCGCGGCGGCAGCGGGCAGCTTTTTTTTTTTTTAATGTGCGACCTTCCCGCGTGCCAGCTGCAAGGCCTTCGCGTGCCACAGCTGGCACGCGTGCCATAGGTTCGCCATCGCTGCCTTAGATTGTTGCAGCCCAAATTCATAACCCTACATTTTTTAGCATTAAATCTCAGCTGCCAAATTCTAGACCATTCTTCAAGCTTAGCTAGATCCCTCCTCCTGGATGTCTACTCTATTGCAGATTTTGGTATCATCTGCAAAGAGGCAAACCTTACCCAACAGCCCTTCCACAATATCACTAACAAAGATGTTAAAAAGAATCGGATCAAGGACAGATCCCTGTGGCACACCACTGGTAACATCCTTCTCTTCAAAGTGAATTCCATTTACCTGTACCCTTTGTCACCTCCCACCCAACCAATTTCTAACCCAAGCAGTATCTTTAGGATCCATCCCCAGGATGCTTAGTTTGTTTATAAGTCATCCGTGTGGAACAGTGTCAAATATTTTACTGAAATCTAAATACACCACATCTGTGGCTCTCCCTCAGTCCAACTCCCTGGTCACCCAGGTACTCTTAGAAGATCATATATTGTTTGCAGTTCATTTAATACAGGCAGGGAAGACAAAACACAAATATGGTATTGAATTCAATCTGTTCTATGATCAAGAAAAGATATTTACAGCCCTTCATTTGATTCAATTGCATGACAAACATCTTAGAATTTGATGCTGACTGTCTGGTGCTTCCACCCATGGCCACCATATCCATCCCACCAGAGCTACTGCTCTTCCTAGCGGCTGGGACCACCACCTCCTAAAAAAAGCTTCTACCATCACTCATTATCTGCATCCTGTCCTGTGACTTTGGCATTAACTACTACTACTACTATTGAGCATTTGTTTAGCGCTACAAGTCGTACGCAGTGCTGCACAGACATGTAAGAGACAGTCCCTACTCATCAGAGCTTACAATCTAGTCAAGACAGACAACCCAGAAGGTGTAGGCAGAGATAAACAAGGGGGGACAGAAAAAGAAAAAGGAGATCAGGTGAGTCAAGATCCAAAAGCAGCAGCGAAGAGGTGAGTTTTCAGCCTGGATTTGAAGAGGGTTAGAGAAGGTGCCTGTATATAGACACAGGTAGTTTGTTCCAGGCATAAGGCACAGCAAGGTGAAAGGAGCGAAGTCTGGAGTTAGCAATAGAAGAGAAGGGCACAGATAGAAGCAGTTTGCTAGAAGAGCGGAGTTCCTGAGGAGGGTTGTAAGGAGAGATAAGAGAAGAAAGGTAGTGAGGAGCCGCAGAGTGAATGCATTTATAGGTCAGCAGGAGAAGTTTGAACTGGATGTGGAAACGGATAGGGAGCCAATGAAGTGACTTGAGAAGAGGAGTAATATGGGCATGACGAGGCTGGCGGAAGATTAGCCGCACAGCAGATTGTTGAACAGATTGAAGGGGAGAGAGATGATTCAAAGGGAGACCAGCAAGGAGTAGGTTACAGTAGTCAAGACAGGAGGTGATCAAGGAGTGGATAAGTGTCTTAGTAGTGTGTTCAGAAAGGAAAGGATGGATTTTGCTGATGTTATAGAGAAAGAAACGGCAGGTCTTAGCTATCAGATGGATGTGTGTGGAGAAAGAGAGAGGAGTCAAAGACAACCCCAAGATTGCGGGCCGAGGAAACAGGAAGGAGTACAGAGTTATCCACAGAGACTGAGAAAGGAGGAAGGGGGGAGGTTTTGGGGGGAAATATAAGAAGTTCAGTCTTGGCCATGAATGGTATCAAAAGTAGTTGTAGTCTTAAGAGGAACTACACAAAAATAGAAATATTGCCAAGCTTCATAGCTCTCTTTCTCTTCTAAATGCTGTGGCGCAGGGCCAGTGGAAGGATTGGAGGCACCCTAGGCAGGCCCTCCATCCTGCCGCCCCCATTGCCCCACTGCTACCCCTCTTGGTCTGCGTCAGAGAGGGGAGGAAGCAGCAACTAGTAAAAGAGTGAAAAGGTGACACAATGCCAGAGCTTTAAGGTAAGCACTGCAGCATGGTTTCATAGCCATTGTCACTGCTGCAGGCCCCGGAGATGGATGATAGCAGCAGCAATTGGTGCCTCCAGAGGGTCGACACTCTAGGCAACTGCCTAGTTCACCTAATGGTGGTGCTGGCCCTGTCATCAAAGTCGAAGTCAACATGGCAACTCTGTTGATGGTTGTCCTAAACTGTGCTTAGTCTTCATTAAACAGAACCATTCAGCAGTGCTGAGTGGATGGGTGCTGGAAAGTAGGTGGTTGACTTTATGAGAGGGAGTAAAGATAAAGGTGAGAGACTGGCGGGGAACCAGTAAGAGATACAGAATGAAACATGCTAGATTAGGGATATTGAGATAATTGTAGTTCCAGCTCAAAGAAAATAAGACCCCATGAGAAACTCCATTAAAATCCATTATTTTCTCATGGATTTCAGGGAAAATCCAAAATAGTTTTGAGGAAGTCTGAAATAGATTCACCGATCCAAAGAATTATACTTCAGATTTCTTCAGATTCGTTGTAGATTTTGCTGAAAATGTAACTTTTATTTTAAAAATGATTCATCATGCCCAGTGGCAAAAGTTTTAAATGGGGTCCCCAAGTAAAAGTTTGCTATAGGGCCCCCATGACGGCTCGACAGCACGAAGTAATAGCTGCTGGAAAATAAAATTATGTTACAAGCAGAGAGAGCAGGCAATGTGGCAAACTTCATTTAAAGTAAGGTTTTTGCTGCATACTGCCTGGCCATCTCGGGGACGTGTAGGCACCCTTCTTGCCCAGGTCCATCCACCCCACCCCCACACACTGCAGGGACTGCTTGGATGAAGTTATGCCACTAATGCTAATTCAGTAAAATATCAGATTTTTTAAAAGTTTCACATATTCCCAATGTAATAAGTAAAGATAGTAGGAGAAAGAATAAGAAAGTTAAAATAAAACAAACAAAAAAAAGAGAAAAAACTACAACACAAATTCAGGCACACCACAGCAGTTGTAATGACACTATTTTATACTTGAATAATTTTCAATAAAATTTTAGTAAATACTAAGAAAAATACAACTATTTGTTAGTGTGCAACAAAATCAGTCACTGAATTATGCTTTCCACCAATAAGAAGGGAGGGGAATTTCATGAATATTCTGTTTTTATTTGTTATATATGGGAAGTATTTATTTTCAGGGTATTGAGCGCCATAGGCAAATCTTCAGCTTATGCTCCCCCCATTCCCCTACCCCCCCCCCCCAAGATTTTGCTAATTGAACTCAATAGTCATGATCATCAAAACACCACCTCTCCCACAACTATTCTGTAAAAGTGCATAACTGGACATCATGGGCCCTGCCTGCTGACCCTTAAACCTGGATATTCAATGCCGGGGTCATACGCAGCCCTGGTAGTGAATATCTGGGTATCACCGCTCAACCCGGAAGCTGCCAAAGTTAACCAGGCAGCAACAATATTGCATGCTGCCCGGTTAGCACCTGCGCTGTAAAGAAAAGCAAGGGATTTCCTCACCAATTTTTTCGGCACAGAGCACTAACCGAGCAGCATGCAATATCACTGCTGCTCGATTATCTCGTGCCCCTGCCTCCATTCCGCCCCAGAATGCCCTGACATGCCCAAATGCTAGTCAGATAACATCGGGGCGGATAGGGGACATAGATGGGGATATTCAATGGCACTACCCATGTATGTGCTGTTGAATATCTCCGTCTAAGGCATTACACGGTTTACTAGGCTATAAACCATGTAAATGCCTTTCGAATATCAAGCCCCATGCTTTTAAATGTTAAACTTTGCTTTGAGTGAGGCATATTCAGCGGTGGCAGCCAGCGTGATTAAAGTGGCAGGCTGTCACTGCTTTAAATTATATGCATATATTCAGCGCCAGGCCATATCTGGCCAACGGCACTAAATATCCAGTATTCCCAGAAAGCGATTTAGATAGCCAACCTGCGGTGATCTGTAGCCACTGGTGGGATAGCTAAACCACCTAAAGTTAGGTCAGCTTTTTTGGCCTAACTTTAGTTGGTTTGGTTTAACCATTTAATGGCTGAATATTGCTACTGACTGGTTAACACTTGGTGCCACTCCTGGAGCACCCCAACACTAAGTGGTTAGCGTCGGGGTGTTCAGCTGAGCGAAGAAGAGATATCCTGCAACATAAACCGGATATGTGCTGCTGAATATCGCGCTCAGTGGGATTAACGCAGTTAGCACAACTGCCAACGGCATTAATCCTTTTTGAATATGCCCCCACGGTGTACAGATGTGTGTGGCCGACTCTCCCTGCAGGTAAAAGAATGTGCTGCTGGCTCTAACGTTTTGTGGCTATCAGAATCTATCATTTTGCTTTGACTGCTGTTGCTCTTTGCCACGTCTCAGAAGTTGCCACCCTAGGTGACTGCCTAGCCTTGCCTCATGGTTGGGCCAGCCCTAAGAATATGACTTACTGGGTACACATCATAAAATGTGGCATCGTCAGTTCAGACTGTTCCACTAATACACTTCTTGTAAGTAAAATTTTAAAATTTCTGAGACAGTTCAGCATAAAGATACATGAATATTTCATGATACTCTCAGGCTATTAAATTGTCAGTGCAGCCAATTCACGATTCTTCACAATTGACAAGAGTAATGGCACTTGGCACCAAAGTGTGAAAAGAGCCACTTGACAGGTCAAAATTACCCTTTTTATATGAGTAGGGGTCAATAGTTTTCTCACTGGAAGAATAATGATTTCAGTGCAATTTCTATTCAGCTGATGGCATGTAAGGGTCAGATTTCACCCCTTGTTAATACAGTACTTGAGCTCTCTGTCAGGCTGTATAACTATATATCTAAAGCAGATTAATACTTCATCAGTTCATAAGCAAATAGACCAGTTCAGTCCAATGCACATTGTTTAGAAACCAAAAAACTTCACAATTTTTATGAACGCATGCAAGTAGAAGTATAAGCTTCTATACAGCATGGAACAAAAACAACCCTTCCTCAAGAAAAGGGCTTTAATTGATAGGGACCAATAAACTAAAGTGTGTCAGTGGTATCACAAATCGTAACATAGATTCAATGCTTGTGTTATCAACTGCAAGCAGCTAACACACATTAACTTAGCTATCAATATGTACAAACTATCTTCCAATAGTGTTAATAGAAAATATATTATGTAGTAGGTCGTATCTTGTAAGGGTTTTGGTTCCCCAAGAAAAATTAGTGAATACCCTCAACTTATACAAAGGATAAAGTCCACTTCTCAAATACTGTTTGCTTTTCTTAAAATTATTGTGAAAACCTTTTTTTGACATTTTTTTCATATACTTAAAATTAATAATAATTAATAATCAGCATGCAAAGGAACCCCTGGTCTCAGACTGTAGCGGCAACGTTTTTGTACAGAAATAATTCTGAGAGACGTCTGCCGATATGTTGCATCAATGACCAGTTTTTTTTAAGGGTTCTTGTTAGGACTTTCCTTGATATTATTTACAAAAATTGAAGAGATTATGCTTATCTTAAAGAGAAAACGAACGGCCCCAACGCCACCTGCTTGGTTCCCAATGTGCGTTTCGATTCTTCCTCAGGGGGTGGGTTCGCCAAAAAACAATCTCTGAAAATGAAACAATCTCTAAAAATGAAAACATGTACTCAGAAGTAATGCAGAATTAATACATTTACCCATCCATCAGCCCTTCTTCATATGCAAGCCGCTAGAATTTTTCATACCAATGAATGTTGAATTTTAGAATTGTTTCAAGATGTGCGGGTTTTTCAACAATGGAGATTCTTCTCTCTCTCTCCAAGATGCCGCGCATGCGAAGTGCCTCTAATTCAGGCCCTTTAAACTCTGTTCTAATTGCGTCATTGAATGATGTCATCAAAAAGATCCCCACTACTCAAAGGGACTCCACGTAGGAGTACCCAGGAACACACCAATGACTCAAATGCAAGCTCCCCATTCCACCATGTTGTTTAAACCCCCTGGATCTACAGTTTGAAGGCGATAAATCCACTGTTGTTCCTGAATTACTACAGACTTTTCTCTGGAGTTACCCGACCTTCCTGTTGCCACCCAGTCTACTCCAAAGAACCGAAGATCTTCAAAAATGTGGTCATGTTGAAGGCAATGTAATACTATAGGAGCTTCTACCCTTTTGCATTTCAAACGACTCTTATGTTCGTTTATACGAATTCGCAGCGGACGTGTTGTTTTCCTGATGTATATAAGACCGCAGGGACAACGGATGCCGTAGACTACATGATCCGACTCGCACGTTGTATTATATCTCAATTTGTAAGTATGACCATGATAAGAAAAATGCGTGAAATCTTCAGAAATGTGGCACACATTACATCGACCACATGGTCTATGCCCCGTCACTAAAACCTCTTCTGATGGTGTTACAGTTCTTAATTTCGCGGGACTCAGTTGTTCTTTAAGATTAGAGTGCCTTGTCCAGACACATCGAATTGTTTTATCATGTAGACCAGGGAGAACAGACAGAACATTCTGATGCCGTTTGATGATCCGTTTTATTTGACCACTAAAAGGTGAAAATTTCGTGATAAAATTGACAGTGGTCTCTGCAACATTCTTTGGTGGTTTGACAGAACGTAATAGCAAATCTCTATTGTTAAACCTTGCACTTTTATAAGCTTCAGAGATCACTCGTGAAGGATACCCTCGCTGTTTAAAATCGTATGTAAGGCATTTTGCCTGATGTTTATAATCACTCAGATTGGAACAATTTCTACGGTACCTTATGAATTGTGACAATGGCAAACTATCATGCAGTTGCTTAGGATGTCTGCTATTGTAGTGAAGTAGAGTGTTTCTATCCGTAGGTTTTTTATAAGTGGTGATCACCCACCCTTGGAAACTCTTCTGTACTGTCGCATCCAGAAACACTATTTTTTGCTCATGGTATGTGTAGGTGAATTGGATATGTGGGTTTGCCCCATTCAACCAATGCCAAAACTCCTTTAAACGTTCCGAAGATCCTCTCCATATAATAAAAACATCATCTATAAATCTTTTCCAGAGTAGCAAATGTGATTTATATGGGGAAATTTTAAGCCAATGATTTTCATAAGCCTGCATGTACAGATTGGCAACTGATGGAGCGCAGGTTGCCCCCATAGCCACTCCGGATACCTGATGGTACAAAACTCCTTCAAATTCAAAAAATTTTTGAAAGAGGGTAAGTTCTGTTAGTTGAGCTATAAACCCCAGATGCTCTTCAGACATAAGTCCCTGAGTTCGCAAAGCTGTCGTGATAACTTCCTGTGCTGCTTGTTGAGGGATATTAGTATAAAGAGCCGTTACATCCATAGTAGCCAAAAGGATATCTGGCTCCCTCGCCCACTGGGAGTGTTCTTTCAGTAAGGTCAAGAAATGAGACGTGTCCTTTATATAGGATGGAATACTTTCCAACAATGGTCTAATGTATGAATCGATGTAGATAGATAGTGGTTCTAATAAGGTACCTCTGGTGGAAACTATGGGTCTACCCGGTGGGTTATTAATGTCCTTATGTACTTTAGGCACCAAATAAAAACGTGCCAGTGTGGGAAAGGGTCCATTCAAAAAATTCAATTCTTTCTTTGAAATCAGATGAGAATCAAATGCCTGAGTTGTAATTTCTTTTATCCGTTGTTGAAGATAGAGTGTGGGATCTTGTTGCAGTATTTCATAGACCTCGGTTTGGGACAATTGTCGTTCAGCTTCTCTAAGGTAATGCACTCAATCCATTACTACTATGGCTCCTCCCTTGTCTGCACGACAGATGACTCTGGTAGGATGATGCTGTAATTCCTGTAGTGCTCGATGTTCAGCTGCTGTAAAAGCGCGAGAGACCTGATTGCTGGTCCCTTCCAACTTTGTCATATCCGATAAGATCAAGTCTCTAAAAAGCGCTAAAGTTGGGTGCAGCGGACCGGGGGGAGTCCATGTAGACTTTATTCGTAATGGCACTCGAGGTATCTCCAAACTTGGTTGTTCTGTTTGAATGGATTGAATGGAATCTGCAAAGAACATTTTCAATTGTAATTTTCTTAACAGTCGTTCTATATCTACTCGAAATTGAAACCCATCATGACGGATCTCAGGAACAAACGATAAACCAGTATTTAAAACTTTAAGTTGAATATCCGTTAAATGAATAGTGGATATGTTTATTACTAAATCTTTCTTTGTGTTTTCAGCATACCTTGTAATTAATTGTGTCGATGACGAGTTTGTGGTTTTTGTCTCTGCTTTCCTTGACCTATGTTTTTCTTTTTCGTCTTGGCGTCTTCCTCGTCTGGAAAATCCTCCACTGTCTTCTTTCCAGAATCCGACGATCCCGTACCTTCTGAAAGGGAATCAAATTCCACTCGTTTTTGGGATCTCCTTATCTTTCTCCTAGGATTTTGCCAAGGATAAACATATCCCGTAGTGTAATCAGTATGATCTCATTTTAATTTGTTTGCTTTTAATTGCTTTGTTTCATCATACAAAGATTTAATCTTTTTGGCTTGCTCTGATGTCTGTTCTGTGAAAGTTGGAGCTGGTACCCTTTCCTTTAAAGCTGTTAACATGGTTTCAATTTCCTGTTGTAAACTTTCTAATGAACTAGTGGTGGTATCTGCTATCAACACCATCAAATCAAGGGAGCATTTGTTTAAGATGCAGTTCCAACGCTCCATGAAGTCAACATTGGTAGTGAATAATTTTGGTTCTTTGTACATACGTAATCCTCGAGGTATGTGCTGCCGGCGAATGTATTCTATAAGAGATAAACAATGAAGTTCCATTCTAACCTTCCGTTTTTGCAAATTCAACACCTCATCCCATGTAGGGCCATGGTCTTCTGTTACTTCATCAGTTTCCATAGAAAACGGTGTGGTATCCTTGCATAATTTGGCTATGTGGGTGTCTTTGTAACTGTGTACATCTTTCCATGCCAGTGGACCTTCCATGGTTTGTGGAAAACACACTATGTAGTAGGTCATATCTTGTAAGGGTTTTGGTTCCCCAAGAAATATTAGTGAATACCCTCAACTTATACAAAGGATAAAGTCCACTTCGGGGCCGTTCGTTTTCTCTTTAAGATAAGCATAATCTCTTCAATTTTTGTAAATAATATCAAGGAAGGTCCTAACAAGAACCCTTAAAAAAAACTGGTCATTGATGCAACATATCGGCAGACGTCTCTCAGAATTATTTCTGTACAAAAACGTTGCCGCTACAGTCTGAGACTAGGGGTTCCTTTGCATGCTGATTATTAATTATTATTAATTTTAAGTATATGAAAAAAATGTCAAAAAAAAGGTTTTCACAATAATTTTAAGAAAAGCAAACAGTATTTGAGAAGTGGACTTTATCCTTTGTATAAGTTGAGGGTATTCACTAATTTTTCTTGGGGAATAGAAAATATATGCCAATTAGGTAATAGTTGAAAAGTATGCATGTGCTAAATTCATTCCATATGCTGTATGGCAAAAATATTAACTACACCTTGAGGTGGAATAGTTAAACTTCTAAGTTATTGCCCACATTTAAATGCATATGTGTATGTGAGTACTTTACCCTCTGCAGTAGCACACATCTCATTTGCCTCTCATTAACACTGGCAATTAATATGCATTTATATCGGTGCGCTTTAAAGGCCAGTGCTAAAGCATTCTAGTGCGTTGGCCCCTAAAGACTAGAGTATTTTGGAAAACTCGTTCAAGAATTTAAAGGGCCCATGCTCATTTCACTCAGTTTATAGCTATGGATCACAGAATAAAAGGCTGCCAATATAAAATGTTCTTGGAGCATGATTCAACTTTTATTCACTAGCCCGACACTATAAAAGATTCATCTTTCGGTGCACTTCAAGTGTGTGGCTCTGTAGGTGGTACTCCTGTTTGAATATCACTGTCAGAGACATGCTTCTTCAAGCTGCATCCTCTTTCGTACACACTAGATCCAATTGGCAATGGCCATCTGCCGTGGAGGGCTTTGGGCCCCCTCCTTAAACAATATTGTCGGTGCTGTAGTATTGTGATCCACGGCACTAACTATAAAAACAAATGTCCTGCCCTCCCCTTCAGCACCGATCCTCCCTGGACAGTTTCAGATCCTTATCAGGAACTGTCTGGGGAGATCGGTGCACCTCCCAGGCAAAATCACATCCCAGCTAGCTAGTCAGCAAATCCTCCTCATTACTCTAGCTAGCTAGTCCTGACTAGTTAGTCAGTGCCTCCTCCCTCCTTCTTCCTCCAAATTCCCAGCTAACCAGCTGGCAAAAGGGGAGGCACAATGGCCCCTCAACCCCCCCCCCCCTCCCTCAAAACAAACCTGCTGAATTTCTGATGGTCCAGTGGAAAGGAGGGGCAGGAGCCGTTCTCTCCAATCCTGCCCCCATCATTGTCCCTTTCAAAATGGCCATGATCATGGGGTGCTGCTCACTAGTCTCCTGCTAGGGGGCTGTACCGTGAGATCACAACCATATTTGTTAGTACTATTGAGGAGGACAGGAGCATTGTTATGAAGAAACTCCTTGAAGTCTTCATCCCCATATAAGTAAACCACGAGCCTCCAACTATCCCTCCCCTGACTACCTTCACCCAGAGCTATGTCTACCCAAGTCTAAGCATGATCCTATATAATTAAAGGCCCTACTGTTGCCTCACAAACCCTGGAAAATAAAGATGAAATCACTGATAAATAGTTATAAGAGGCTGTGTAGCATGAGCTATGGATGGCTGGTCTCATTCCTGAAGAGCCCACTAGGTATCTAGCAGATCTAGCTGCTCACAGATCATGGGGATCCCCTTCCTACAATTAGAGCATTTTTTATTTGGATCACATGATTTGCCCATTGGGGGGTCAAATACCCCATTAAAATCCCCTCCCATCAAGATTTCCCTGCCCCTCAAATTGCCTGAGATTTTTAATAATTAGGCATGTATAGAATGGAAGGGCAGAAGGTAACTTAGGGGTATGTTTACTAAACTGCGCTAATGTGCGTGGCGCACATTAGCGTGCACTAAGGTACCTTAGCACATGCTAATGATGCGTATTTGTGGCCCGTACAGGTGCGCGGCGCACTAAAGTGCACGCTCATGTGCGTGGTGCGCTAATGTGCGATAAAGGCGTGGAAAGGCTCCCGGAGGGCGGAGGAAGGCTCCCCAGGGGCGGAGAGAAGGGGTCAATGGGTGGAGAGTGGGAGGGGAGAGGCTCCCCGCACACGAGCGGGGCTGAAATACAAGGCAAAAAATACCGCGAGTGAAAACCTCGCAGTAGAGCCGATTTAAAGGGAAGAGAAACCATTTCTGTCAGCAATGTACAGCAAAACCAGGGAAACCTACAAAACAGTGATAAGTGTGATACATGTGCACAGAACAAAAGTGCAAATAAACATTGAAAATGACCCCCAACAAAATAAAATAAAATTATACTCAAGCTGGGCAATAGTGATAGTAATGGGAAACATCAAAAAACACTCCCAAGAAAGCCGCAAAAAATAAATATGAATTTTAGAAGGGGCTACGCTCCGTCCCCATACAAGGTGAATGATCCCACAGTGAAACAGCACTGATCAGGGTTTCCCTCTCCATTGGACAGGTTACCTATGGCATGCACATGTTCCACAACAGCAGGGCAGCCAGGTCAGAATGGGCAACTGGACAGATGCTGGGAAAGGGGATACAGAGGGCTGCAGGCGGCACATGCTGTGGTGCAGCTGGGGCACAGTGCGGACTAGGCAGATGCCTAGATGGCACTTAGGAATGCTGAAACTGAACAGCAGCCAGACAGCAACTGATGAGGGCCCACCATGGGCACGAGAGTGTTTAGCACAGTGTCACAGGGGATAGTACCCAGCAGGTACCCCCAAGGGCACAGAACATTGGCAGGCGGTGATTGGGGGACGTGTGGACAGATATGCAGGCACCTACCCGCACACAGGATGGCCTGAGACTGCATACCACCAGCACCACCAGCAGAAGGGCATGTCAGCATGGTGGCACAGGGGTACTGGAGGTGGAGGTGGGCAGTGGCAGCTGCCCAGAGCAGACCATGGCCTAGCCCTGTGTAGGTGGGTGCAATGCACTGCAACAGACAGGCCCTGCCAGACAAACAGTCATTTTATCATCAGGGAATGCACTGTCTCTGTGGCAACACAGTGGTGCAGTGCACACAACCAGCATGTTTGGAGACAGAAGGTCACAGTTTCAAGCCCCAGCTGGGGCTCCTGCCAATCCATTCCCCATATTTTACCCACAACTAAATCGTGATAGTAAAGACGAACCTTTATTGCAGAGAACATAAGCATGGCTCAAACACCTCTATTTTACCCTACAGAGCACAGACACCAGAAACATGCACATTACCTAGAGCAGATTCCCCCAAATGCAGTCCTGGAGGGCCACAAATCCTTCAGGGTTTATGCTGTCTCCAATCTAAGGATGGAGCGGTACTGGTGGTGGAGGTGGCAGCAGCTGGTGGCCACAGCAGACCATGGCCTAGCCCTGTCCAGGTGGGTGCCGTGCACTGCAACAAACAGGCCCTGTCGGATGTACAGTCATGGACTCCCCAGGGAATGCAGCATATCTGTGGCAACACGGTGGTGCAGTGCACACAGATAGTGTGTGCAAGAACAGAAGGTCACAGGTTCAAAGCCCAGCTGGGGCTACTGCCAATCCAGTCCACATATTTTTCCCACAACTAAACCGTGATAGTAAGGACAAACCTTTATTGCAGAGAACATACGCATGGTTAATACACCTATATTTTACCCCTCCGAGCACAGACACCATAAACAGGCGCATTACCTAGAGCAGAGTCTCCCAAATGCAGTCCTGGAGGGCCAAACACCATTCAGGTTCCATGCTGCCTCTAATAAAGATGCCTGTGCTGCATATCTATGCACCACCCCCATGGTATGCAGATGTATCTCATGCATATTCATGAGGGACAGCATGAAAATCCGAACAGTGTTTGGCACACCAGGACTGGAGTTGGGAACCTCTGCCGTAAAGCAGCAGCCAACAGGGGCAGACACACCCACACCCACACCCACAGGCCCCATTAGCCAATGCCTCTTGGAGAGGCAGGACATTGGGCCCTGCGTGCATCTCCCAATATTAGCACTTGCATACCTTAGCAATGCCACCCTACACCTGGGTATACGGTACACAGCTATCAAACGTTTGCTATGATTACTGGCAGATAGCAATTCCTACGTTAAGCACAGTTTGCTGATTGAGCTCCATCATAACCACCTTTCTGATGTCTGTGGTGTGTGCTTCAGGTCTGGTCTCTGACAGTGTTTACCACCCTGGGGAGTGACCCCCAACAGTATTGCGTACCATATCCATGCCTGTACTGTGCCCAGGACTGGTGTGGTGGCCAGGGCTGCTAAACTCCTCTATAGTAGCACAATGCTGGCATAGGTGTGGGGGTGTGTGTCTGTCTATACAGTGTGTGGTGGCTGAAAACACCCTCCACAGCCCACACTGCCAGCACTGTTGCCAGTATTGGCCTGCCAATGTGCATAATGAGGAGCAAAGTACCATGGGTATAGCCCGGACAGGGTGGCCTGCCCAGGATGCATCTGCACAGGGCATAGGGCACTGGCTGGGACATTTTAGTGCCCGGCCACCACCTACACAGACAGGGTGGCCTCAGCATGTCCTGCTGGGAGATCACTCTCACCCTGACTGTGCAGTGACCACAGCATGGCTAGGCACCCCCATAGTGCTATATAGTATTTCTTTCATGTGATATTTATGGGTTTCCTTTTGGGGCCCATTCACTGACTTATCTGCTTGTTGTGTATGCTAACATCCCAGTTCTGGGTGGATGCATTTCCACCAGGAACATGCACTATGGACTAGCTAGCAGACTGTTTGCAGCTGGTATGTGTCTTGATGGAGTGCCTTGCAGGCTGTAGTGGCTGAAGGCTTGCTGCAGGAGAATATCAGATAGTGGTGGGGTGTAGCTTAGCATATCCAGGCCTAATGTCTGTCTGCTATTGTGTTATGGAGGTGTACAGAGCTGCATTGACTGCACTGTAGGGTGTCTGTTCCCCAGCAGGACTGGGGTTGATGGTCCCCTCTACTCCCACTATTGCAGGGAGGTAGAATGTGGATCTGTTGATGGGAGACCCTGTTTGCCACTCTCAGCCCTGGAGTAGGAGGATGGTGGTGGTACATAATCCTCCTGGGGGTCCATGGGGGCTACACCTGACTGAGACAGACAGATATATCCAAGGTGTTTCTGCAGAAACTACCTATCTCACACATTAGCACTGCTGAGGACCTGCAGTATGGCCTATTTCTGCCATGGAAGGTGCTGTGGACCTGGTGCTGGGCGCCCCACCGCACACTCAGGGTGAGCAAAGTACCCACACAATGTGACGGTGTGTAGCTACTCTGTGCCAGTAACACACATGGTCAGTTCCCCCTACCAGGCCGAGGTGCTGTGGGGGTGCAAACCCCATCTTGTGTTCATCTGCAGACAGCTGATTTGCATGTGCAGTGCATCATGGGTACGGATGGTCTAACCCTATCCTGGTGATCACAGCAGACTGTCTGTGTGGTGATGTGCAGTCCCTCTGCAGCCAGCCAGGGGCTTGCTGGCAGCTATAGAGCTGTAGCCCACTGGTTACTTCACTGCCTGTGGAGCCAGAGGTCATGGGTTCAAACCCACAGTGGGGTTATTTGATAGGGCTGCCCAAAGCATTATCTCTTTTTAATGTACATTATTGCTGCCAGCAAAAACACCCTCAGCGTACTGTACCCATAAGGTGCCTCAGAGGGCGCTTTATAGGGCACCTTATGGTTACCGTCCATATAAGGTGCACTATACGTTATCCTGTGGAGCGACTTATAGGGTGCCCTATAGGGGACATTATAGGGTGCCATGGCGGACAGTGCACTTTAAAATGTGCCCTATGGAGTGCCTTATAGGGTGCCTTATGCGGCACCTTCAGTTACGGCACGTGAGGGCGTGTTTGCTGGCAGCAATTAATAAAATACAAATAAAGTGCTGCAGGAAACAATACATACATGTCAAAGCTGATGCCTCAGCCAGCCTTATGTATTAGGCACACTGGGGATCAAACTCATGACCCCTGTATCAGTAGTCAGTGCCTTAACCATTGTGCTACACTGCTGTTCCTCCTTGTGTGTCAGCGCACCTACTTCAGATTTCCATGCATTTAAATGCACAGTGCTGCCATCAAACACAGTGCTATGACCTTGCTGTGCCTCATAGGGCACCCTATATGGTGCCCTATAGGCCACCCTTTCAGCAACATTGTAGGGTGCCGTGGCGGACAGTGCACTTTAAAATGTGCCCTCTGGGGTACCCTATGAGGCGCCTTATGCAGCACCTTATGTTACAATACTTTGAGGGTGTGTTTGCTGGCAGCACTAATTAAAATAAAAATAAAATGCCTCCTAAAGCAATATTACCTATAACAGGTAATGCCTCAGCCAGCCTTCTTCATTAGGCACAGTGGGGGATTGAACCCATGACTCCTGCATCATTGGTCAGTGTCTTAACCATTGTGCTACACTGCTGCTCCTCCTTGCATGTCAGCGCAACTACTTATGATTTTCATTCCTTAAACTGTACAGTGCTGCCATCACAAACAGTGCTGTGACCTTGCGGTACCTCATACGGCACCCTATAAAGCGCCCTATAAGCAACATTCTAGAGTGCCTTGGCGGACAGTGCACTCTAAAATGTGCCCTCTGGGGTACCTTATGGGGCACCTTATGTTACAGTGCTTTCAGAGTGCGTTTGCTAGTAGCAGTAATTAAAATAAAATTAATATGCCTCAGACTGCAATATTACCTTTAACAGGTAATGCCTCAGCCAGCCTTATTCATTGGGCACAGTGGGGGACTGAACCCATGATCCCTGCACCATCAGTCAGTGTCTTCACCATTGTACTGTGGCTCTGTTCCTGTGCTTGCACATCAGCGCGCCGCTTATGCTTCCTGCGCAAGTTTCTCATGCGCTAATGTGCGCGGCGCACATGAGCGCACAGCGCACATTAGCGCATGATTAATCCCAGTTTGCTTTTTCAGACTGAAACGCCCACTCCTTATATGGCATCCCGCACACTAGCGCGGCGCGCACCTAACGGGGTTTTAGTAAACATACCCCTTAGTCAAACATCACTGAACTATTACATATCTACTTCCTATGTCTTCAATAACGTTGTGTCCCTTTTGCTAATTACGGTAAGCTTTTGTACTTAGATCACATTAGGAGCAAAACTCAACATATGTAACTGCAAAGGCCACACTCCGTTAAGAGTGTGTTCAGTATGCCCTCTGCAGTCACTACATGGAAATGTTCAGTACTATACATGTTTAATAGCAATTAACAGGTACACCTAATACCTCCTTTTGAGGTGACATTAAGTGCACCAAAGGCTTGAAACACAGTGTTGTGTCGTGGTGCCCAGCCAATTTTTTGGAATACAGTTGGAGAGCAGTAAAGTCTCCTTGTAAAGGACTTGATGTCAGTCGAACTGATCTGAAAACAACACGGTCTTCACAAGGATGGAGTAGAACATAAGAATTTACTCTGCAGAGTGGAATGGCATGCAGTGCTCTTAGCGTTGTTGCATCTCGAAGAAGTTCGTCAGAAAAGCTAAGTATATCTGAGGGATCGCATTTTTGTTTTACCCTTTAGATTGCTTTTGTAGGCTTTGTAGCCACTCTTTAAAAGAAAAAAGGGAGGACTTGCTACAAGAGAGGGTAACCTTTCTAGGCAAGTGATCCGACAAAAAAGTAATATTGTTTATTAGCTTTGGTTCAGGTAACAAGATTAAGTATGTTGGATGGGATTTTCACTTTATTTTGTGATAACACAGTAGTGAACCTCTTTAGTCTTCAAGTGAATAAATTAGGACATGATTATTGGCACCCTTATAAACAATTCAAATCATTTTCAACAGAAGAACCATATTCCCACTGCAGTAAAATTAGATGCACCTGTGATCAATTGTCAGTATACACATGACTTGAATCAACCAATGAATGATGGCTCTAATGTTGAAAATGGTCACATTCACTCCCTGTTCCATTCTCACAATGGTGAAGACAAGAGAGCTGCCTGAGACCATCAGAAAAGCCATTATCACCAAACATCAAACTTCAAAGGGGTACAAGGCCATCTTCAAAGACATTAGGATTCCTATGTCTACAGTTTGCATATAATTAAGAAGTTTTCTGCTCATCAAACTTTCAAGAACCTCCCAGAACATGGTGGGAAGAGGAAAACTAATCCAAGAAGTCTTTGAAGGTTAGTGTGAACTGTTGGAAAAACACTATGTACAACATCCAAAGAGTTTTAGGCTGACCTGGAGCAATCTGGATGGGGGTCTCAACCCACACCATAAACCGTGTACTAAAAAAAGAAGGACTTCATGGACAAAGGCCAAGGAGGACCCCACTGCTGAAAAACAGACATAAAAAGGCATGCCTGATATTTGCCCAAACCTACCTTGAGAAACCACAATCCTTCTGGAAAAATGTTCTGTGGACAAATGAAACCAAACTTGAGCACTTTTACAGCCAAAGAAATGAAGCTTATAAGGAAAAAAACACCCTTCCTACAGTTAAATATGATGGAGGTTCCATAATGTTGTGGGGCTGCCTCAGGAACTGGAGGCCTGGACCGTATTAAAGGAATCATGAAATCAGAGGACTACCAAGGTATTTTGGAGGAAAATGTGCTACCTAGTGTCAGAAAGCTAGGTCTGGATCGAAAGTCATGGGTCCTCCTGCAGGACAATGGCCTAAAACATACATCCAGAAGTACAAAATAATGGTTAAAAAGGAAAAGAAATGGAGCTGAAATCTGCCATTGGTAAAAGGAATCCTGGAAACATTCATGAGCTGGAACAAATCGCAGTTGAAGAGTGGGAGAAACTACCAGCAGATAGATGTATGAAATTTATAGATGGCTACAAGAAATGTTTGGAGGCTGTAATCAGTGCCAAGGGTTGTGCAACCAAATATTAGTGAAGGGTACTATTAATCCAATCCAGGTCATATTTTGTTTTTTTCTCAGAAGTTACTACATCTAAGTTGAACAGACGTCTTTTTTTGTTGTATGCCTTTGAACATACTATTAAAATATCATGATAACATACAGTTGGAATATTTCTAATTATTGCTCAAGATATTGTACACAAATACCTAAAATGCAAGGGTACCAATAAGTTGACCACAAGGAAATCAGATACATTAATAACAAGCCAAAATAAATTGCAGTCTATTTACGAATAGACCTTTGGAAAACAAATCTTTTTCCTGTCTGGGAGCAATTGGATGGTACATTTCCTCCAGGCTTAGAACTGTCTGCTCTCATTCCCCATATCAGGTTTGCTTAATGTTCTGAACAACATGATCTGTCAGTACCGGATTTAGTAAACCTCTTCCTACTATCTCTTTGATGACTCTAACCTGTTTCTCAGTGGGGATGATCACAACCAGCAGGACTGCGACACGTCTTATACTACTGCTACTTGCATTCTTCTTATTCAAGAAAGAAATGAAGAGCGTTTGTTTCCAGTGCTGTCATTCTGATGTTTTTATGATTACTAATGGCCCTGTTATGTTACGAGTGACACATTCTGCTTCGATATGAGGCATGACTAGGACTGGGTTAGTTTACAGTTGGATAAGCCTCAATGGAGTCGGGGCATTAGTAGGCATGGTAAATAGACAGAGTGTTATAATGTTCATGCCCAAAGCTGTAAAGCATGAATTTAAAAAGAACTATGTATTTCATATAAAAGGAAGTCAGAGTTTTAGTATTATTATTTTCTTGTTTCGATGACTACTGCTTTATATTTTTCATATTGTGAATAGTCATGAATTTTAATTGGAAAAAACATTACAATAATACAAAACATTACTAACAAACTTTTCTAAATATCCAGTAAAAGAGAAAAATCATCTCCTTTCTCAGTAGTCATAGACCTTAAGAACAAGAATCTGTAAGAAATCAGAGTTAATCTAGGTATATATTTTTTAAGCAATGCAGTGTTATTGGTTTAATGTTACAATTAGAGTCGGTCAAACTATTCAAAACAATTTATTTATTTGTATGTTTCTTCACAGTTTTTGGTATATCACCATTCATAAGGATGTCATAGCAGTTTACAACAGGTCTGGGAATGAATACCGGTAATAAAAAAAAGATGATTAATACACAAAGGAATATTTTAAAAAGGACCCCCAAGTGCAATCTGGGATGTCCAAGCCAGAATGTATGAAAAAAAAAAGCAGGCACATGCAAGTTCAGGCACAATTTCACAAAAGTGATATAGATGCCTATGGGGATGGCTACGTAGACATCCACAGAATAGCATTTCAGAACAGGGATGTCCAATTGTCTAATTGTTAGAGTGTGGGTTAGCACCAGGGTGGCCAGGTTTCAAATACCAGTGTTGCTCCTTGTGATCTTAGGCGAGTCACTTAACTCTTCATCTTCTCTATACCTCTGGATGTTTTAGGACCAAACCCAGCATTTTCCTGAGGCCTAATCGTGCCTGGAGCAAGTCTAAATATAGATTGGGTTGCAGCTGTCTGGCATTACTGAAATTGATTCGCGACGTCTAAGTTCATTACACCTCCTCAGACGCCTCTGTCATGTCCCCGCCATGCCCCCTGCCTGCTTGGACATCCCCACCTGGATACGTCTGTAAAAGTCATTTGTAGAATGACTCCGGGGACATCTCTGATTTGGATTTCCACGTGCACCTCTTTGGACGTCCAAATCATGACTAAGAATTTTAAAAGTACTTCCATAGCCAAAATATTCAATACCAGACATTTATTTATTTATATTTTTATGCTGCATTAATGACTCACTCTATGCAATGTAGAATATGTTAAAATACCACCAATTAAAAGACACAATAATTAAAAGCAACTAACATAATGCATAAGACCACCTGCTTACATTGTACCACAAGAAGACCTTTACCCTGTGAATGCAAGGTTCTCTGGAGGGTATATATACACATAGGGGTATGTTTACTAAACTGCGGTAATCGTGAATAACGCGCGTTATGTAACGTTAACGATCGTTAGCGCATCAAAACGTGCGCTATGATGCGCTAATGATCGTTAGCACATCATAGTGCGCGTTATGACGCGCTAATGATCGTAATGCCCCGCGGCGCGTTAAAACACCGCAGAAGGTGGAGAGAGGGCGGAGAGAAGGGGTTAATGGGCGGAGAGTGGGTGGGAAGAGGCTCCCTTCACACTAACGTGCTAATTTTCAGAGCTGAATTCCAACGCGAATCAAAATCTGCTGTTAAAGGCATATTAAAGGGGAGAGAAACCATTTAAATGTCAACAATGTACAGCCCAGACAGGGAAACCAAAAGAAAGTGATAAGTGTGATACATGTGCACAGAACAAAAGGGCACAGAAACACTGAAAATGACCCCAACAAACTGGAAAAAAACAATAACAATAGCCAAGCTGGCCAATAGTGGTATCAAGGAGAAACATCAACCCCTCCCCCCCCCCCCCGAGTAAGCACCATAGAACAGATATAAATCGTGGAAGGGTCTATACTCCGTCCCCATACAAAGTGAATGGGCCCACAGTGAAATAGCGCTGCTCAGGGTTTTCTCCACCATCAGACAGGGTTCCTATGGTGTGCACAAGGCCCGCAACAGCAGGGCGGGCATGTCAGAACGGCAACTGGACAGACACCGGAGAAGGGGATACAGAGGGCCGCAGGCGGCACATGCTGTGGTGGAGCTGAGCCACAGTGTGGACTAGGGTGATGCCTAGGTGGCCCATACGAATGCTGAAACAGCGGAGCAGCCAGACAGCAACTGCTTAAGGCCCAACATGGGCATGAGTGGGTTTCCCAAAGTGTCACAGGGGATAGTACCCAACAGCTACCCCCAAGGGCAAGGAACATTTGCAGGTGGGGCTGGGGGGGAGCGTGGACATCTATGCAGGCACCCCTACCCCAGAACCCGCACCATAGGCAGCCACCTACCTGCACACTGGATGGCCTGAGACTGCGCACCACCAGCTCCACCAGCAGAAGGGCATGTCAACATGGTGGCTGAGGGATACTGGTGGTGGAGGGGGCAGTGGCAGCTGCCCAGAGCAGACCGTGGCCTAGCCCTGTGTAGGTGGGTGCCATGCACTGCAACAGACAGGTCCTGTCTGACCAACAGTCATGATATCACCAGGGAATGCACCATCTCTGTGATAACATGGTGGTGCAATGCACAAAACCAGTGTATTCAGAAGCAGAAGGTCACAGGTTCAAGTCCCAGCTGTGGTTTCTGCCAACCCAGTCCTCATATTTTACCCACTACTATAACGTGCTAATACAGACAGAACCGTTCTTGCAGATGACGTGAACATGCCCAAAACACCTACATTTTACCCTACAGAGCACAGACACCATAAACATGCACATTACCTAGAGCAGAGCCTCCCAAATGCAGTCCTGGAGGGCCAAACACCATTCAGGTTTCATGCTGCCTCTGATAAAGATGCCTGTGCTGCATTTCTATGCGCCACCCCCATGGTATCAAAAGGTTGCTATGAGTACTGGCAGATAGCAATTCCTAAGTTAAGTACAATATTCTGAGTGAGCTGCATCATAGCAACCTTTCTGATGTCTGTGGAGTGTGCTACAGGTCTTGTGTCTGACAGTGCTTACCAATCTGGGGAGTGACTCCTACAGTATTGCGTACCATAGCCATGCCTGCACTGTGCCCAGGACTGGTGTGGTGGCCTGGGCTGCCCAACACCTCTATAGTTGCACAATGCTGGCATAGGTGTGGGGAGTGTGTGTCTGTCTATCCATTGTGTGGTGGCTGCCAACACCCTCCACAGCCCACACTGCTAGCACTGTTGCCAGTATTGGCCTGCCAATGTGCATAATGAGGAGCAAGGTACCGTGGGAATAGCCTGAATAGGGTGGCCTGGCCTGTCCGCATCTGCACAGGGCATAGGGCAATGGCCGGACATTGTAGTGCCCGGTACCAACTGCACGGACAGGGTGACCATAGCATGTCCTGCTGGGAGGTCACTCTCACCCAGACTGAGCAGTGACCATGGCATGGCTAGGTTCCCCCATAGTGCTATATAGTATTTCTCTTATGTGATATTTATGAGTTTCCTTTTGGTGCCCAATCCCTGACTTATCTGCTTGGTGTGTATGCTGATATCCCCGTTTTGGGTACGTACATCTCCTCCAGGACCATGCACTATGGGCTAGCTGGCGGACTGTCTGCAGCTAGAATGTGTCTTGCTGTAGCGATCGTTGCTGCGCAGCGCATAATAAGGCGCGCAACTGCGCGTTATCGGTTACGATGTACCGCCCATGTCCTTTTTTGGCTTTCCTTACACTAATGCGGCTCCTAATGCGAATTGCACTAACTCAGTTTAGTAAACATACCCCATAATTTTGACCTCACATAACTCGGTCCCAATCCCCATAATACTTTAAATGTAAACATTAATACTTGATAGTGAATAAAATATCTAATTGAGAGCCAATGAATTTCCTTGAAGACCAGTCTTACATGATCATGTTTTAGCAAACCTTTAAGCAAATTTGATGCAGTATTCTGCATCATTCAAATGTATTGCAACGCTTATTAGGTTACTCAATCAACAAGGAATTACAAGAATCTATTCATGGCAAGATTAATGCACTAGCTACTGTAACCAGCACCCTTCTGTTTAATATGGGCACAACACCAGCTGATGAGCGGCAACTTTGTCAATAATTTTATTCAAAAAGGTCAATTAGAAATTGGCCAATAACTTTCCAATTTATTAGGATCCATAATGAGACTCTTCAAAATGGAAGTCATACATGACTGTTTTAATAATGAGAGAAAAATACATTCTGGCAATGAGGCATTTACAATTTCATTCAACCTGGTTTCCTTCTCCTAAACCCCCATCCTTATCATCAAAGCCAGGTAAGAATTTAAAGTACAAGTAGATGAGAGCACAGTTCTCCAAATTTTGTGGATATCCATAAGAACATAAGAAATGCCACAATGGGTCAGATCAAGGTCCGTCAAGACCAGTATCCTGTTTCCAACAGTGGCCAATCCAGATCACAAGTACTTGGCAGGTTCTCTAAAAGGTACAAAGGTTCCACAATGCTTGTCCCAGGGTAAGCAGTGGATTTCCCTGGTCCTCTTTAATAATGGTTTATGGACCTTGCTTCCAGAAACATGTCCAAAACGTTTTTAAACCCAGCTACACGAACAGCTTTTACTATATCCTCCAGTAATGAATTCCAGAGTTTGATTACATGCTTAATGAAAAATATTTCTCTTATTAGTCTAAATGGGTTACAATGTAGCTTCATTGTGTCTCCTATTCTTTCTCCTTTTTGATAAACAACCGATCTACGAGTTATGTTTACCCAATCTACATCATTCATTCATTTACAGACCTCTATCATATCTTCCCTCAGCCGTCTCTTTTCCAAGTTGAAGAGCCCTAACCTTTTAAGCCTTTCCTCATAGGGGTATCCTTACATCCCCTTTACTATTTCGGTGGCTCTTCTCTGTACCATTTCTAATTCCGTTATATCCTTTTTAAGATATGGCGACCAGAATTGCACACAATACTCAAGTTGCGGTCGCACCATGAAGCGATACAGAGGCATTATAATATCCTTGGTTTTATTCTCCGTTCCTTTCCTTATGATTCCTAGCATTCTATTTGCTCTCTTGGCCGCTGCTGCACATTGGGCCGAGCATTCCAATGTATTATCCACGATTTTCAAAGGCATTTACATGGTTAACAGTCCATGTAAATGCCTTAATTGGGGATTTTCAAAGGGACCCACATGGCTAGTGCCTTTGAAAATCCCCTATTAGGTCCCCTATGCACCCCGATGCTATCTGGTTAGGATCGGGGTGTGTTTGGGGCATTCTGGGACAGAGCAGAGGTGGGGAATGGCGCTAACCGGGTAGCAGTAATTCTGGATGCTGCCCAGTTAGCCCCGGCACTTTAAAGATAGGCAAGGGTTTTCCTCGCCTCTCTTTGAAGGGCTGGGGCTAACTAGGCAGCATCCAAAATCGCTGCTGCCCAATTAGGCTTGGTGGCTTTCCGCCTGTGTGGCGATCCCCGGATGTTCACGTCTGTTGCCGCAGAAGTAAAAATCCAGGGTTAAAGGGTAGCGGACAGGGCTATGCAGCTATGGTGCTTAACCCAGCCCAACTGAAAATTGGGACCTAAATCCTTTTCCTGGATGATGGTTCCTAATGTGGAACCTTGCATCGTGTAACCATAGTTTGGGTTTTTCTTTCCTAGGTGCATAACATTGCACTTCTCCATATTAAATTTCATCTGCCATTTGGATTCCAGTCTTCCAATTTATCCAAGTCCTTTTGCAATTTTTCACAATCCTCTTGTGTTTCAACAACTTTGAATCATTTTGTGTCATTTGGCAAATTTGATCACCTCACTCGTTATTCCCATTTGGAAGTCATTTATGAATATGTCAAAAAGCAGCAGGCCCAACATAGATCCTTGGGATACTCCACTATTTACCCAGATGTAAC
The DNA here is from genome assembly GCA_033557465.1 of Ichthyophis bannanicus. Taxonomy (NCBI): domain Eukaryota; kingdom Metazoa; phylum Chordata; class Amphibia; order Gymnophiona; family Ichthyophiidae; genus Ichthyophis; species Ichthyophis bannanicus. The sequence goes on from CM066034.1 coordinate 863,261,698, forward strand.
CTGAGAGAAAAACATCCAAACTCTGCTGGTCTACATTACATTCCTTCAATCTTGACTAAAAACCAATTCCTCTCTCGACCAGTCTTGGTTAAGAATACCCAAGTCCTTCTCAACCACTATTTTTAACTAAGCAATCATCATTTTAAAAAAATTTACAAATTCATTACTAATAAGGAAAATACTACCCAGTCCTCAATAAAACCTCTTAGCCTTTCGTAATTCATCTTGATTCATAGTAGCCTTTATTTTCCACACTTTCCATTGATTTTTGCCCTGCATTTTTCTCCACTGCCTTTCTAAACACTTCATTCTAAAGTCAGCTAAATACCAAGGAGATACGTTACATCTACCTGATGACACTTGAACTTGCTTTATTTATTAGTTATTTGTTTGACCAGTTTTTTTATACCGCCTTACCCTTCACACAAAGCAATTTACATTGTAACTTCACTGTGTACAATAAATGTTGAACAGATGTGGGGGGTGAATGGGTATTGTGGTGATGCGCATGCAGCACAGCCCTTTAAAAGTGAAAAAAAGAGGGTTTTTTTCATAAATGGGGGATGGGCTCACCAAAGCATAGCTCCCAGAGAGAAAGTGAAACTAACACACACACTAGCAGAGCTAGCCTGAAGCCACACCCAGTCTCCAGAGCAGCTGCAGGGAGAGAGAGGGTGGGGCCAGAGAAGGAAACAGGCTAAAGAGCATTTAAACTGCGTCACTCAGCAAGTGAGGCAGTGCAGGCGGGGCAGGAAGAGACGGCCAGAGTGCAGGAAGAGACGGCCAAAGTGCAGGAAGGAAGCCACGAGGAAAGGCTGGAGAAGCAGAGAGTCCAGAGAGACCAGGAGAAGAGACAGCACTGCAGGGCTGTGAGACCTGGTGATTCTAAAGGGACCTGCAATATCTGCCAAGGCAAGTCTCAGGGTCAGAGGGAAGAAAGGAGTTGGGGGAAAGATTCAGAACTGCACGTTTGAATCTGAAGATAGCAGCTCAAGCTCTGAGCCCTAACCAAACAATTGGGGTTTTTGTACAAGCAATTCTTAGAGCTTTTATTGAAGGCTGTGTGAGACAGTGTGAGAAGATAAAAGGTGCTGGTGCCAATTAATGCCAAAGGGAAAGGCAGACAAAAAGGTAGAAAGCCTCATGTTTTAAAAGCAGCCATTTTTACTAATGCTGGAGCTACGTTAAGAATGCTGTTTGTTTTAAGCTAAGAGGCAGCACATGATTACACACTGGTCTGTAGCAGCTGAGAATAGCGGAGAAGATTGCTGGACTGTGCATGTAACAGAGTTCAACTGTTTTGTTAAAGTGAAGAAGAATTTAAAGTTAACCAAAGAGTGAAGAAACTGCTTTGAAAGTGTTTTGCTGAGAAAGTTTTGTTGGAGAAATTATCCTACTTTCAGTTTGCTATTTTTGAAAACCTTTATCAAGGTCATTTGCCAAGTTGACACTGCAAAGAAAAATAAAACAAATTTATTTAACAAATTTTCCTGTGTAAGCCTCATCCACTCGGACTGCTTTAATAACAAGCCCACAACTACACTAAAAGGGCCTCAGCTACTATGTTGAAGCATTAAAAGAAGTGTGATGACCGGCGCACTCCTACTAGGCAGCCGCCTAGCAAGGACGGCGCCGCCACAGTATGCAGGACAGGATAACAGGTTAACTTATGTACTGTGCAACTTATAAGACATAACATATGTATAACTTAGGTCTGTGGCATTGGATAATCATCGTTCGTTTGTGGCTTGGAGTTGTCGGGGGGATCAGGGCCCTTCCTTGGATGGGAGGCTAAGTGACATATCCCAAATGGTTTATGTATAGGAATGTTTTCAGTTTCTGGGACTAGCTGGTCATACATTTTCCTTAATCCCAAATTCCATTCTTGAAACATTTCCTCAGCTCTATCAAAATCCCCACACTGACTAAATAAGTTCTACAAAACTTTCTCTCTGTATCAGTTTTCATCCGCCTAGTTATGTACTGATTGGAGCCTCCTTTCTGGCTCCCCCTTGCCACTTTTAACTGAAATGAAATAACAAAATGGTCTGGTCATAACTTAAAATCTGTTAACCCCACCAATGCCCTTTTCACATCCTGTCTCATAAATACTAGGTCTAACAAATGACCTCCCACATGAGTGGCACCCACTACATATTATTGGAAACCCATATCAGTCATGCCATCCAGAAACCATATTTCAGGTAAATGCAAGACTGATTCAAAATGTACATAAAGTGCCCTAGGAACAAAAATCCATAACCAGTACTCTAGTTAATAAAAGGAGTTATTTCATATGAGCAGCTTGTCCTTTTGGGGCCCTACTATTGTTTTTAAGTGCCATTGAGTCGATGTCAACTCATCGATACCCTATGCAGTGACTAATTGTTGATAAAGTGGCATCCACAGATGCTGTTGTTCTATTGATTCTTTGCATTGCTGGTCTTCCTTGTTTGCATTGACCTTCAACCTTGCCAAGCACGTTGTCTTTCTCTAATGATCTTTCTCATCACATGATGTGTCCAAAGTATGAAACTCAAAGGGGTATGTTTACTAAACTGCGGTAATCGTAAATAACGCGTGTTATATAACGTTAACGATCGTAAGCGCGTCATAACACGCGTTATAGAAACATAGAAACATAGAAACATAGAAACATGATGACAGAAAAAGACCACATGGCCTATCTAGTCTGTCCTTCCATAACAACAACAACTACAACAGTCCACTTTTTACCTTTAGAGATCCTCTGTGTTGGTCCCATGCTTTTTTGAATTCAGTTATGATGCGCTTACGATCGTTAACGTTACATAACGCGCGTTAACCGTACTTAACGATCGTAAACTCCCGCGGCATGGTAAAACACCGCAGAAGGTGGAGAGAGGGCGAAGAGAAGGGTCAATGGGCAGAGAGTGGGTGGGGAGAGGCTCCCTTCACACTAACGCGCTGATCTGAAGAGCTCAATTCCAACGCGAATGAAAACCTGCCGTTAAATGCACATTACAGGGGAGAGGAACCATTTCAGTGTCAGCAATGTACAGCCCAGGCAGGAAAACCTAAATAAAGTGATAAGTGTGATACATGTGCACAGAACAAAAGGGCACATAAACACTGAAAATGACCCCAACAAACTGGAAAAAGACCATAACCAAGCTGGCCAATAGTGGTAGCAATGAGAAACATCAACCCCTCCCCCCCCTGAGTAAGCTCCATAGAACAGATATAAATCGTGGAAGGGTCTATACTCTGCCCCCATACAAGGTGAATGAGCCCACAGTGATATAGCGCTGCTCAGGTTTTTCCCCACCATCTGACAGGGTTCGTATGGCGTGCACATGTCCCGCAACATCAGGGCGGGCATGTCGAAACGGCAACTGGACAGATGCCGGAGAAGGGGATACAGAGGGCCGCAGGCGGCACATGCTGTGGTGCAGCTGGGGCACAGTGCGGACTAGGGCGATGCCTAGGTGGCCCATACGAATGCTGAAGCAGCAGAGCAGCCAGACAGCAACTGCTGAAAGCCCCACATGGGCACGACTGTGTTTCCCACAGTGTCACAGGGTATAGTACCCAGCAGCTACCCCCAAGGGCATGGAACATTGGCAGGCGGTGCTGGGGGAAAGCGTAGACACCTATGCAGGCACCCCTACCCCAGAACCTGCACCATAGGCAGCCACCTACCTGCACACTGGATGGCCTGAGACTGCGCACCACCAGCAGAAGGACAAGTCAGCATGGTGGCTGAGGGATACTGGTGGTGGAGGGGGCAGTGGCAGCTGCCCAGAGCAGACCGTGGCCTAGCCCTGTGTAGGTGGGTGCCGTGTACTGCAACAGACGGGCCCTGTCTGACGAACAGTCATGGTATCACCAAGGAATATACTGACTCTGTGACAACAAGGTGGTGCAGTGCACAAAACCAGTGTATTCAAAAGCAGAGGGTCACAGGTTTAAGTCCCAGCTGTGGTTCCTGCCAACCCAGTCCCCATATTTTACCCACTACTACAACGTGCTAATACAGACAGCACCTTTATTGCAGATGACGTAAACATGCCCAAGACACCTACATTTTACCCTACAGAGCACAGACACCATAAACATGCACATTACCTAGAGCAGAGCCTCCCAACTGCAGTCCTGGAGGGCCAAACACCATCCTGGTTCCATGCTGCCTCTGGTAAAGATGCCTGTGCTGCATTTCTATGTGCCACCCCCATGGTATGCAGATGTATCTCATGCATATTCATGAGGGACAGCATGAAAACCCGAACAGTGTTTGGCACCACAGGACTGGAGTTGGGAACCTCTGCCTTAAAGCAGCAGCCAACAGGGGCAGACGCACCCGCACCCACAGGCCCCATTATCCAAAGCCTCCTGGAGAGGCAGGACTTTGGGCTCTGCGTGCATCTCCCAATACTAGCACTTGCATACCTTAGTAATGCCACCCTGTCTGCAGCTAGTATGTGTCTTGCTGGAACACCTTGCAGGGTGCAGCGGCTGGAGGCTTGCTGCTGGGGAATGTCAGATAATGGTGGGGGGCAGCTGAGCATTTCCAGGCCTGCTGTCTGTCTGCTATTGCGTTATGTATGTGTACTGCTCTGTCTGTTCCCCAGCAGGACTGGGGTTGCTGGTCCCCTCTACTGCTGCCATTGCAGGGAGGTAGACTGCGGATCTATGGGTGGGTGATCCTGTTTCCCACCCTGAGCCCCAGAGGGTGGGTTGTGTGGTGGTACATAATCTCCCTATGAGTCCATACACCCCCCCCCCTTCACCTACAGCAGGTAACGATGGCATCAACACAGGATATGCACTATTCTGGGTGCAGCATCGCCCATAGGGACTAGACATGACTGAGACATACAGCAGGACACAGATGTACCCTAGGTGTGTCTAACTGAACTACCTATCACACACTGCTGGGGACCTGCAGCATGGCGTATTTCAGCCATGAAAGGTGCTGTGGACCTGGTGCTGGGCGCCCCACCTCAACCTCAGGGTGGGCACTGTACCCTCACAATGTGACTGTCTATGGCAGTGCCACACACGGTCTGTTCCCCCTACAAGGCCGAGGTGCTGTGGGGGTGCATACCCGATCTTGTGCCCATCTCTCGACTGCTGATTTGTATGTGCACAATTAGCTAATGCACAAAGAAATGAGCCCACCAAAGAAATCTGCAAGGTTTCTGAACTGTGCTTATGATGGAACCCACACTGATGTTCATCAAGAATCTGATTTTCATCATTATAATCTAATAATAGTGCAAAAACATACTTTTCAATAGCCTTACTAAGTGTGGGCAGTTTAGAGGTGGGACTATAGCTAAAACAATACATAACATCTAATTTAGATCTTTTGATGATATGATAAATCAACCTATTTTTTTAAACACCCGGTAACTCCTTAGTGGTACTGCAACCTTGGGCTGTAAGGACTGGGGTTTCTAGTCCCACAGGTGCTCCTTGTGGTCTTGGGCAAGCCACTTAATTCCTCCATTGCCCATGCTCTCTGTAAAATAGTTATCTCCAAGTTATAATGTCCTGTTCAATGTAATTTCAGTTTGTTCAATGTAAACCGCCTTGATATCATGAAAGGTGGTATATAAGAAATGTTAAATAAATAAATACTGCTGAAGAAACCAATAAGGATAAGTATCTAATAAGTTAGATTGAAATATGAGCGATCGGAGCAATGCGCGTACTTTTCAGAATAGGTATCTTTACATACATTATTCACAAGTAAATCTTCGTGGCTCCTTATAAAATTACTCTCCCATGTGTATAAATATGTGCTGTCTTGTCACCGCCCGTTTATGATGGAATTACTTAATAAAATACCTTTTCCGTGTGAAAAACACCATTTTCACAAGGTAAAACCTTTATAAAAGTAACCCCAATAACAAAGCCATGATATCCAGCACAGAACATGATGGGCAGAAAGGATAATCATAGTTCTGACAACAAAACTCAGTTATGTCCCAAATATGAGGTAGCGCCCCCGGACATTCGAGAACTTGGGAGTATTCCATAGACAGCACAGGAAGCCATATTTGGAAAGTATAGCGTACATACCAGTAAGAATATCTATGAAATTATTTTTTATATTTAATTAATGAGCATGCCTTAATAGACCCATTAAAAATAGAACAGTGATGTAGTTCTTTCAATGGTTAAAAGAATTGCTTCTTTAAAGAAAGATGACTTTCAAAAGCTGTCTCAAAGCTTTAAGTTGTGCTAGGAGATTATCTCCGTAGATTTGTAGGGGGTAATTTTATAACAGGGTGCCTTTTATTAAAAAAAAAAGCTTCTACAATGACTTCCAGTAGCACACAAATGTTCTTGTACAAATTTAGACCTGTTCCAAAGAAGGTATAAATGTATGCATGTATATGCACATTTTATAAAATGCGATGGCACATTGCAACTTTGCTCCATCTCACCCCAAATTATGCATCCCAAAATGCCTAAATGCATATCCTGTAAATGTAGGTGCAATCTTTTACTACGCCTACTTTCTTTGCATGTATATCTCTGAAAAATTTTATAGGAGCAATTTTCTGCACATAAATTATGGAAAATGTGGAAAAAGTTCTAGAAGATTACTCCTTTAGAGTACTGATTAGGACATAGCTTACATATGCATGCTTGATTGCTGGTATCTTTTAATATCTTGACATTCCAGTTTCTGCTGATTTAATCTGGTGCAGTGATTACAGCTGAAGATCCTACACAACTTTTGAAAAACGGATAAGAATAACCTACAATCTGTCTGCCCTGAAATAAATTCAGTTTCATATGCCATAAGACCATGCTACAGAATACTTCCTTGAACTCTTATGTCAGTTTATGCTGGGATACTGCATACATTTTAATAAAAAGGAAATATCTATAATAAACATATCAATTGAATTACACTTACATCAGATTTTCTTATTATTTATTTATTTTATTTAGCAACTTTTTATATCGCATACTCTACAAGTCACGGCGGTTTACAATAATCTTGAAAACAGGAAATGAAGGTTACAAGTAACTTGATAGGTAAAAATTAGCTCAATAGTTTTAAGTAACAATGACTTGATTCTAGTTGATAGAAGATGCAGTTAAACAACACAGCCACGCAACTGGCATGACCGCCTCAGGTCCCTCTCCCCTTACCCGTGACCCTCCCCCTTCCCCCTCCTCCCCCTTCCCCCCCCCCCTTTTCCCTCCAGTGAGTCACCACATTACACCATGGAGTTTCTTTCACCAAACTATTTGATTTATTTGACAACAGTGGTTATTAACAACAGTGGTTATTAACAGTACAACAAAACTGTTGGCCACAGCATGCACGTCACAATCAACAAAAACATAGTCTACAAATTCCTTGTATCCCCTCTTTTCTTTTTGCAACCCTCGAGAGACACAGCCGAATATCCTACAGACTTTTTACATCGCAGGAGGGACTCTCTGCCGTGAAAGCTTTCTCAGTCCCTTAGTCTTTCATATCCTTCATTCGAAAGGCTGTTACACCTGCCATTCGAGCAGACTTGGCAACCTTTCTTCCTTACCCCCCCTTTGCCCACCGTCAAAGCAAGGCAGGGGGGCTCTCTGCGCGGTGTTCTTGTCGCCATCTTCTTCTCTCTGGGGGGAGGTCCGTGTATCTCTCCAGTACCTCTCCCCCATTTACTTAAGGCCTAGGCTGTGTTCTCTCTCACCGGGTGCGTTTTTCCAGCCGTCTTGCATGCTGCGACGATACCCCCCCCCCCCCCCCCGTTTGCTAATTGGGTGCGTCGGGCGGGTGTCCGGTTTCCTCCAGGAAGGGGGGTGAGCGGCAAAGAGGCCGCGCCCGTGCCAGGCGCGCTCTTTTGACTGCGGCTCTTTGCCCGCCCCCCTTCGCCATCCCCCCGCCCCTCCCCCCGGCCCTCGGCTCGCCACCGCGTGCCTGTGCCCTGCCGCGTTGATTCGCGGCCGGGTCTCAGCCACGCAACTGGCATGACCGCCTCAGGTCCCTCTCCCCTTACCCGTGACCCTCCCCCTTCCCCCTCCTCCCCCTTCCTCCCCCTTTTCCCTCCAGTGAGTCACCACATTACACCATGGAGTTTCTTTCACCAAACTATTTGATTTATTTGACAACAGTGGTTATTAACAACAGTGGTTATTAACAGTACAACAAAACTGTTGGTCACAGCATGCACGTCACAATCAACAAAAACATAGTCTACAAATTCCTTGTATCCCCTCTTTTCTTTTTGCAACCCTCGAGAGACACAGCCGAATATCCTACAGACTTTTTACATCGCAGGAGGGACTCTCTGCCGTGAAAGCTTTCTCAGTCCCTTAGTCTTTCGTATCCTTCATTCGAAAGGCTGTTACACCTGCCGTTCGAGCAGACTTGGCAACCTTTCTTCCTTACCCCCCCCTTTGCCCACCGTCAAAGCAAGGCAGGGGGGCTCTCTGCGCGGTGTTCTTGTCGCCATCTTCCTCTCTCTGGGGGGAGGTCCGTGTATCTCTCCAGTACCTCTCCCCCATTTACTTAAGGCCTAGGCTGTGTTCTGTCTCACCGGGTGCGTTTTTCCAGCCGTCTTGCATGCTGCGACGATACCCCCCCCCCCCCCCCCGTTTGCTAATTGGGTGGGTCGGGCGGGTGTCCGGTTTCCTCCAGGAAGGGGGGTGAGCGGCAAAGAGGCCGCGCCCGTGCCAGGCGCGCTCTTTTGACTGCGGCTCTTTGCCCGCCCCCCCTTCGCCATCCCCCCCGCCCCTCCCCCCGGCCCTCGGCTCGCCACCACGTGCCTGTGCCCTGCCGCGTTGATTCGCGGCCGGGTCTCAGCCACGCAACTGGCATGACCGCCTCAGGTCCCTCTCAATTACCCGTGACCCTCCCGCTTCCCCCTCCTCCCCCTTCCCCCCCCCCTTTTCCCTCCAGTGAGTCACCACATTACACCATGGAGTTTCTTTCACCAAACTATTTGATTTATTTGACAACAGTGGTTATTAACAACAGTGGTTATTAACAGTACAACAAAACTGTTGGCCACAGCATGCACGTCACAATCAACAAAAACATAGTCTACAAATTCCTTGTATCCCCTCTTTTCTTTTTGCAACCCTCGAGAGACACAGCCGAATATCCTACAGACTTTTTACATCGCAGGAGGGACTCTCTGCCGTGAAAGCTTTCTCAGTCCCTTAGTCTTTCGTATCCTTCATTCGAAAGGCTGTTACACCTGCTGTTCGAGCAGACTTGGCAACCTTTCTTCCTTACCCCCCCTTTGCCCGCCGTCAAAGCAAGGCAGGGGGGCTCTCTACGCGGTGTTCTTGTCGCCATCTCCCTCTCTCTGGGGGGAGGTCCGTGTATTTCTCCAGTACCTCTCCCCCGTTTACTTAAGGCCTAGGCTGTGTTCTCTCTCACCGGGTGCGTTTTTCCAGCCAACCCCGCCAACAGCGACTCCTCGCTTGTTGACGGGGCCCCACCAATCAATGCGCCGCTGTGGCCAACACTTGCTTCTTCCATAGTCGCTCAACTGCCTCTTGTATGTCGCAGAGGAAAATGTCCATTCCAATGTCTGACAAGTGCACTCCGTCTGCGAGATATAATCCTGGACATCTCTCTTCTATGAGGTCGTGCGCAATGCTGCATCCCCCTATGGCCCCCATGAAGCGGGCCATCCATCTGTTCACTTTGCGTCTGGTCCTCTCCACTGCCCTATGCGAGTTCTCGCCTCTCCACACTCGCCGCGGTATGATGTGTGACCATGCCAATAGCGTCCTGGGACAGGTGTTTGCCAGCGTTGGGAGGTCGCCTTGCATCCTCTTGGTGAGCTCGACGCTGCGCGTGGATGCCAGGTCGTTGCCCCCCAAGTGGATCACAATCATCGCTGGGTTCCCGGTAGCTCTCTTCCTTAGAAGCAAGGACGGCATTAGCTGGTCCCACACCATACCTCGTCGTCCCAGCCATACTACTGCAACCTCTGCGCTTGGTAGCCCCAGATTCAACCCCTGCGGTCTAGACCGAGTCCTCTTTTGTGCCCAGTGAACAAATGAATGGCCGCATATCCACACTTCCTGTGGCCATAGTTGGTAGCGCATCCCTGCGTGGAGCACAATCAGAGAATATTATTACAGCAGCACATATCCAACAGATGTTAATTCGCTTTGTTTTACATTCTCCTTATCCCCGCCTCCCGTTCCTTGTCCGTTACTCGCTGGCCTCACTGCGTTGGACGTATATACAGTTTGTATCTATCCGAACGCCATCGGCCTATCTTCATTATCTGTTCTCGGGACATCCCGATGCTGGCTGCCGTTGAAGCAGCTCCTATGCGAAAGGAGTGCGAGCCGTATAAGCTTGCATCCCATCCTGTTCGCTCAATTATTAGCTTGAGTACCCTGATAAATTGGAAGCGCGATAAGGGGGCACCATTCGCATACACGAACCAGTGGTTTTCCGAGTGCGCCCGTACCTGTTGGTAGGCTAAAGCATTTTTTAGTGGGCATGAAGGGTCGTCGTGCATTGCCGACAGCACCACCTGCGCCCCTTTTCCCTCTATGTCGGTCTTGGATCTGCGCAACTGCAGCACTACTGCTCTAGTGCGTATGCACACGTCGCGCTTTCCCATACCTCCACGGGCCGTCCCTCGCTCCGATGCTGAGGATGCTACTAGCTCCCCTACCCGGAATGCTCCGTAAAAGGCCCAGGAATATGCGCATCAGAAGAGGCGCGCCTCGTACTCATCGTAGCATACTTGGCTAGTCGTTACCATGAGTTGTTGTAGGATATGGTGCATGATCGGGCGGCGCTTGTCTATTTGTCGGGGTTGGCCCAAGGACCAGACTCGCATCACCTTCTTTATGATGAACTCGGCCTTGAGGCTCTTCTTTCCCATAGCCTTCGCAAAAAAGGATACGGCCGCTAGACGGGCTTGTACCGCTGCTTTTGTGTAGCCCATGCTTTTGCAATGCATAATCCACTTCAGAATGGTTGTTACTTTGAATCTGTCCTCCTGTCGTATGACATTCTCTCTGCAGAATGTTTGGAAGTGTTCCCATGCCGCTAGGTATCTGCGCCGGGTATTATCCGCCAAGGCGCCTAAAAGGAGCTCCCATATCTCAGCGGATCATACTCCCAGACTTGATCGGGCACCGCTGTCTTGTCCGCGTCGGCCTCGGGCGCTAGCTGGTGAAAAAGGCAGATTTTAGAACGAGAAAGAGCATCAGCAATGTTATTATTCTCGCCCTCGATGTGCTCCGCTCTAATGGATATGTTATGCGCCAGGCACAGCAATACAATTCACCTCAATAGTGTCACCACCCTGGGCGTCTTAGCTCTCATCCTGTTCACCGCCCACACCACCGCTAGGTTATCGATATGGAAGGTGATCGCCTTGTTGGCGAGCTCCGGGGCCCAGATACTGAGAGCTACCATTAGCGGGAAAAGCTCCAGGAACGTGATATCCCTGGTGGTTCCCTCTGCATGCCACTCCATGGGCCATGTCTCGGAGCACCATGCTCCTTTATAATATATGCCAAAACCAATCCCCCCTGATGCATCAGTGAAGAATTCGAGTTCAGCATTGGATACAGGGAGCGCTTGCCAGAATACAAGGCCGTTGAAGGTGTGCAGGAATTGAAGCCAGACCAGTAGGTCTTCCCGTATTTCCCTGGTGACCCTGATGCGATGGTATCTTTTCGTGATACCTTTTGTTGCCCATGTCATGCGACGGCAGAACACTCTTCCCATGGGTATCACCCTGCATGCAAAGCATAGTAAGCCCAGCATTGACTGAAATTGTTGAAGTGTCGCTTTTCGCCGGCTGTGCATAACTTGCATGTCTTTTCTCAACTTCAGCACCTTTTCAGGCGGCAGACGCGACCTGTGTGCCGGCACATCCAACTGTATACCCAGGAAAGCGATGATCCCTTTTGGGCCCTCTGTCTTCCCTTTTGCCAGCAGGATCCCAAACGCTCGCGCCGTCTGTTCAAAGATATCCAGTATCCTTTTGCAGTCGTCACGATCTTTTCCGATGAATAGGAAATCGTCCAGGTAATATACAACAGTATTGGGGCCTGCTAGGTCTTCCACTACCCAGTGTAAGAACGAACTAAATTGTTCGAAATACGCGCATGATATTGCGCAGCCCATGGGCAAACACTTGTCATAGTAGAAGTCCCCGTTGAACGTGAATCCCAGCATTGGGAACGAGTCCGGGTGCACCGGCAATAACCGGAATGCCGACTCGATGTCCGCCTTCGCTAATTGTGCTTGTGGCCCCTTGCTGCGTATGAGGTTAATTGCCTGATCCATGGTTGCGTATCTGACCGAGCATAATGCCGGATCAATATAATCATTGACTGACTGTCCCTCCGGGTATGATAGGTTATGGATTAACCGGAATTGGCCCGGCTCTTTTTTGGGTATTACCCCCAATGGGGAGACTACCATGTCCTTGAAGGGGAGCGACTGGAAAGGACCAGCTACCCTCCCCAAACCTAGTTTTTTGGCTATCTTGCTGCGGGCGATCTCATTGTGCTTTTGTACAGATGGTGGGTTAGTAAGTAGGCTCGTTTGTGCTCTGTTTATTAAAATCAGGGATGGGATGCGGAAACCTTGAGAAAAGCCATCCTCTATATTGATAGCTATTTCCCGCTTGGGGTATGCTCTAAGCCATGGCCGCATCGGCTCAAGCCTGATGGGTGTTGGCGCCAGCCCCTTCGTTGGAACGTTGCTGTATTGCTCTGAACGGCTTGGCCTCCCTTGAGACCCTGCATGAGAAGGCAGGGTGTCCGTTTCCACATACTGCGCAGGAATGCTTGAATTTACACGGCTGCCATGTACAACTCCCTGCGTTGAACTGTCGGCATGGCCATTTCCCCGCGAACTGATTGGCCTGCCGCCATTGTATGTTCTGAAAGGGCTGCTGCCATTGTGTGCTCGACTGCGGCTGGCGCAGCCCCTCCAGACAAAAGGGCCTGTTGGGCGCCATTTCTTCGGTCCACATGTCCAGGATCCTATGATGCCATGCTAGGGTGGGGTCATCGGCCATTGTCCTCCTGAACTGCACGTCATAGTTCAGCCAGGCCCATCCCCCATATTGTTTATGTGCCCTGGTGATCGTGTCCAGGTACCGGGTCAGGTATGGCCCTGCTTCAGGTTCTTTTTCCATCACCACGCTCATAAAGATGTGGAATGCTGTCACCCAATTATTAATAGATTTGGGAATTTTTTGTTTCCGCTCCCTCTCGCTTCTTTTATCCCTATCTTTTCCATTGCTTGACTCATCATCTTGGTCCCTAAGCAGGAGGGAGAATATGTCGATATACTCCCTCCTCCAAATCTTCTTCTTAATTTTTTTGGGTACCGACACGGCCAGGGAGCTCAACCCGCAGTGTGGGTCGCGGCTGGCGTCACGCCAGTCCATCTGCATTCTTTGGACCGCTCCCGTTGTTGCGCACTTGCGGTCCTCGCCCTGCTGACTTTGCCCTGACCAAGCTTGCCTGAGGGAATTGGATTGTTTTTCGCTCCTCTTCCTCTTCACTTTTTTAAATGCGTAGCGCATCATATCTGCCCATTCTATGTCCCTCTCACTGTCTGAACTGGACCCATCAGACGAGGACGTTGATAGCACTGGCGCCCCCTTTTCGCACCCTGACCTACCATGTGCTGGGTTGGGAGTGGTCGCGCTGGCACTCGTCGATGGCACTTCATAGATCGTAGCGCCAGGTGCTCCCAGCCGTTGCTTAACTGAGTTCAGGCCGTGTTGCGTCACCTGATCCCGGACCATCTGGAGCAGGTCGTCTAGTTCTTGATTCTGCGGCGGGGCGGAGATCTCCAGTTGCTGCGGCGCCTTCTTCCTGGTACTGTGGCGCAGCTTCGCTGCTGCTGCTGCCCTCTGCGCCCCTCTCGTGTTTGGGCCGGCGGCTGCTCGTGCCTTTGATGCTGTTGCCCCTTTTGTTGCCGCCTTGGCGCCTCGTGGCCTGGAAGCCTTTGGCGTCTCCCTTCTCGGCATCTCTCTACTAGAATAAAGTTACTATGCAGAGGCAATGGAAAGTCTAAATTACTATCATCCAGAATGCTAACTTCAATCCCATGCTCTCTAGCGCTATCTATGTCCCTATCATCTCACTCTATGTCTCCATAGATACCGATATCGCTATCTAACATTCCATATACATGCCTTCCCATATAGCTACATTCCCCCCAACTACACCATACAGCTTAGAACAAATTCTCCCTTGTGAGTTTCCACATCATCACATAAGAAAGGCATCCTAACAAATTGCCTTACCACCTATTGCCATTAGATGGAAGCCTTACGCTTCCCTTCTCCCATTCCCTTGCTTTTGTGCTTACATTTCAACCTTGTTCTGCAGCCGTTCAGTTGTATATACCTATATATATATATATATATTTTTTAAATATATATATCAGCATCACCTGCTCGGCTGCCCCCATACCCACGCTATTTGCCTCCCCCCCCCTAGCAATAATCCAGTGATATACCGTCCCTCTGGGCTAGCTGCCCATCTACTAGTCTCCGGCTGCCCCTCTCTTTATTTATTCGTTTTTTTTTTGTTTTGTTTTTAAATAAACAGAAATACTGCGCTGGTTCTCTTATCCACGTGTCTGAGAGCCTTAATGCGGTGGGGGGCAGGGGTGCCGCGTACGGCCCTGCATCTCACCACCCCCTGCCCCTCGATGTGCCTTGCAGGTAAGCTGGCTGGCTGGCTGGCTGGCTGACTCGCTCCTTCTCCCCCCCCCCCCCCGCGCACCGGGTCCGGGTGCCTCGGCTCCACCGCTTTTGGCTCGCTCCTTCCCCCCCCCAACCCCCCCCCCCCCCCGTGCGATCCTACTAGTTAGGGTACTTGCATTTTTTGACTTCTCTTCTCCGAGGATTTCTCCTGGCAGCGCTACTGACTGTCGCTGGTCTCACCGGGTGCCTGCGGCAATCGACAAGTGCTCCTCCACGTGGAGGGGGTGGATCGACCGAAGCCCTCGTTGCAGCCCCCCCGGCTCACTCTCGCTGCCTTTTAGCGATCAGCGCTCGTGTAGCAGCCTCCCAAGGAAGACGCTGAGCGGGTGTATGAGCACCGAGGGAATTTCGCAGCAGTCTCGGACCCTGGAAACGCTGAGCGGGGGTAGGCGAACATTGTCCGTTGTCCGGCTTCCTCCAGAAAGGGGGGTGAGCGGCAAAGAGGCCGCGCCCGCGCCAGGCACGCTCTTTTGACTGCGGCTCTTTGCCCCCCCTTCGCCTTCCCCCCCCCGCCCCTCCCCCCCAGCCCTCGGCTCGCCACCGCGTGCCTGTGCCCTGCCGCGTTGATTCGCGGCCGGGTCTGTGCAGTAGGAGTTAAACAACATATACTCTTCTATAAGGGGAGTTTAAAATTGGAAGCTCTTAATGCATACAGGGGATACAAGTACATCAGTTCAAATAGCTATATAGTATCCTAATGAGGTAGTGTTAATGAGTGTAGAGCAGAAGTGCATACTGGTGGGTAGAAGTATGTATAGTGGGCTTGGTGGGCTTGGTTAATGTCTTATAGCCAGAAAGAGGTGATAGGTTGTTAGAGCTTGAGGATGGTGAGCAGTATGCAAGGCAGATGGAGAGATGCCTGATTGCAATAGTGATTAGGTCTATGCCGTCTGAGGAAGAAGTTTTATGAGTTTTGAAGACAAGGTAGTCTTTTGCGATTACAAGGACTCTGCCCCCTCTTCTTGATGTTCTAAGGCAATTAAATTAAGCACAGGTAGGGGTAACAGTTGGTTGATTAATACATTATCAGTGTCATTCAGCTATGTTTCTGTGATGAACATGATGTCAAAGTGATTGTCAGTGATGTGATCCAGTACGATGAGAATTTTATTGCATACAGGTCTTGCATTAATCATAGCACAGTTGATGAGTTTGTGCTGTGGTATGTGTTTTGATGCTTGATAGTTTAGATGTGTGGGTATAATGGTGATTAGGTTGGTTAGTTGGCTGGTTCCCTTATGCATGTTTTTTGTGTGTGAGGCCAAGTCCTGTTGTATTCTGATCTGTGTATAATGGGTATGTAGTTGGTTGTAGTTAGGGCCGTGGTCATGGACAATATTAGGGTTAACGTGATAATGGTGACAGTTAAGTAAATACAATTAGCAGGGCCGGATTTACGTATACGCCATGTACGCCATGGCGTAGGGCCCACAGCCGGCAGGGGCCCACAAAAAAAGAACCCGTTTTTTTTTTTAAACTCATTTAAAAAAAAAAACCTGGTGGCTGCCGCCGCGGGGCCCCCTCTGCTGCCGCGGGGGCCCCGTCTACAAGCTGGTTTGGTCGGGTCGGGTCGGGTCCGGTCGGGTCTCTCTCCCTCCCTCCCTCGCTGCAGGCTGCGAGAGACGCGAAGATAGAGCGTCTCCTCACGTCTGTGTTAAGCCCGCAGGGGCTGATGGGATTTCCCATCAGCCCCTGCGGGAATAACACAGACGCGAGGAGACGCTCTCCCTTCGCGTCTCTCGCAGCCTGCAGCCTGCAGCGAGGGAGGGAGAGAGACCCGACCCGACCCGACCGGACCGGACCCGACCAGCTTGTAGACGGGGCCCCCGCGGCAGCAGAGGGGGCCCCGCGGCGGCAGCCACCAGGTTTTTTTTTTAAATTAATTTTTACTTAAGACGGGGGGGGGGGTGGGCATGGTAAGGGGCTATGGGGGGGGGGGTAGGACTGGTAATGGGCTATGGGGGGGTAGGACTGGTAAGGGGCTATGGGGGGGGGGGGTAGGACTGGTAATGGGCTATGGGGGGGGTAGGACTGGTAATGTGCTATTGGGGGGGCTTGGGCTGGAAATGGACTGGGGGGGGTTAGGGCTGGTAATGGGCTTTTGGGGGGGTGTGGCTGGTAATGGGATGGGCTGGGCTGGGCTGGGCTGGGGGGTTTAAGGCTAGAGGTGGGCTGATGGGGTTAGGACTGGTAATGGACTGTGGGCTGTTGGGGGGGCTTAGAACTGGCAATGGGCTTTGGGGGGGGTTAAGACTGGTAATGGGCTGTGGGCTGATGGGGGCTGTCTGGTAATGGGCTATGGGGGGGGCTAGGACTGGAAATGGGCTGGGGGGTTAAGACTGGAGGTGGGCTGATGGGGTTAGGACTGGTAATGGGCTGTTGGGGGGGGTTAGAACTGGTAATGGGCTTTGGGGGGGTTAAGACTGGTAATGGGCTGTGGGCTGATGGGGGTTGTCTGGTAATGGGCTATGGGGGGCTAGGACTGGAAATGGGCTGGGGGGTTAAAACTGGAGGTGGGATGATGGGGTTAGGACTGGTAATGGGCTGTGGGCTGATGGGGGGGTAGGACTGGCAATGGGCTATGGGGGGCTGACTGGAAATGGGTTGATGGGGTTAGGACTGGAAGTGGGCTGATGGGGGGTTAGGACTGGTAATGGGTTATAGGGGGGCTTAAACTGACAATGGGGTGATGGGGGGTTAAGGACTGAAAATGGGGTGATGGGGGGTTAAGGACTGTAAGTGGGTGGGGTGATGGGGGGGCTAGGACTGGTATTGGGTTGGGGGGTTGCTAGGACTGGAAATGGGCTGATGGATGGCTAGGACTGGAAATGGGCTGATGCAGGGACTAGAAGGGAATGGATGCTGGGTGAGGCTGGAACTAGAAGGGAGCTGATGTTGGGGGAGGATTAGAATGGGATGGGGCTGGAAGAGTAAAATGGAGAAGGGAAAAATATTTTGTGTGGGAGGGATAAAAAAATCTACAATTGGCCGGGTATTGGGAGAGTAAGTGGGGATTGAGGATGGAGGGGTAAAATTTGAGTGGATGAAATAGGAATGAGGAAAGAGCAAAAGGAGAAAGATTAGTATGTTAAAGCAGATGTAGAGAGAGAATGGAAAAAAATCTAGAAGAGAGAAGAAAGGACAAATGGACAGCAGACGATGGAGAGTTAGCAGAAGACACGAGAAAGAAACCAGAAGAAGAAAGTGGCTGGAGCAATTGCAGCTGAAAAAAATGCACAAAAGGTAGAAAAATATCTCTTTATTTTGAATTTATTAATTGGAATATGTCAGCTCTGGTAAATGTGCATCATTAACATCTGTGCTTTGTTTAGTACAAGAGCAAATTAATGTATAGTTTTATTTCTACAGTGTTGTACATTCCAAGTTTGGCTTTTGGGATTCCCAGTTTAATTATTGTCTTCCTATTTCTAAATTGTGATTACTTGTTTGGTGATGGTCTATGTTCTGCATGTGTAACTGAGCTGAGGTGTTCTGTTTATATAATTCCTATTTGACATTGCCACTTGTTCTCTTTCCCCAGTAGGTCATGTATTGTTGTTCTCTGAAATGTATTGGTTTAATATTTGCAGTGTTGCCTTTTGATTGGTAGAGTATGGTGCTTTGTGAGTCCTGGTAGTGCTGTTAGGATACGGCGGGTTTACTATGGGCAGTGTTTGTAGTAGTTCCTAATGTGTCTGGCAGTTGGCACTGGATTATAGTAATGTAGAAATCTTTTAGTCTTTCTTTATCCATACACTCATTAAGAGGCACGTTTACTAAAAGTTAGTATATGGTAACATTATGCAAATATTTATGCAAATGAGGCCCCTTATGCAAATGAGGTCCGCACCCCCCTTGGGCCGCCCCTGCTGGGGGCCCACAATTTTTGTTGGCGTAGGGCCTCACTCAAGGTAAATCCGGCCCTGACAATTAGCCATGTTGCTATGCAAGTGCTGGGCAG
This sequence comes from Ichthyophis bannanicus, assembly GCA_033557465.1. Taxonomy (NCBI): domain Eukaryota; kingdom Metazoa; phylum Chordata; class Amphibia; order Gymnophiona; family Ichthyophiidae; genus Ichthyophis; species Ichthyophis bannanicus. The sequence continues at coordinate 863,280,385 of CM066034.1, forward strand.
TGTAAGAGCTGATTGTGGGGTGTGTGTTGCATAGGTTCCTTGTGGCAGGCAATGGGGGCTGTGATTTGGTACCCAGGGGGATTGCTTGAGTGGAATGGGTGAAGGTGGATAGGTCTTTCCTACCTTGTTGAGAGCTGATGCTGGTATAATTGCAGGGTTGAGCATTGCTGTGATTTTGTGCAGGATTTGGGCCAGTCAAAGGGCCACGTCTAAGGGCCCTTTAGCATGGCCCTTAGGCGCAGGCATGCCAGGCACAAGCACACCTGCAGTGCTGTCCTTTTAAATGCCCGAGATCAGCCCCGTGTAATCAGGGGTAGCCCAAGGGGGGTGAGGGGCCATGTGCGGAGACTCGGTGCGGGGCCTCATTTGCATAAAGCTTTGTATAATGTTACCATACACTAACTTTTAGTAAACATGCCTCTTAATGAGTGTTTGGATAAAGAAAGACTAAAAGATTTCTACATTACTATAATCCAGTGCCAACCACCAGGCACATTAGGAACTATTACAAACACTGCCCATTTAGAACCCATAGCAAACCCGCCGTATCATAACAGCACTACCAGGACTCACAAAGCACCATACTCTACCTATCAAAAGGCAACACTGCAAATATTAAACCAATACATTTCAGAGAATAAGAATACATGACCTACTGGGGAAAGAGAACAAGTGGCAACGTCAAATAGGAATTACATAAACAGAATACCTCAGCTCAGTTACACATGCAGAACATAGACCATCACCAAACAAGGAATCACAATTTACAAACAGAAAGACAATAATTAAACTGGGAACCCCAAAAGCCAAACTTGGAATGTACAACAACATTGTAGAAATAAAAATATAAATTAACCTGGGCTGACAAACTGACAAAGGGATTTACGTTTCGCAATCCTAAGTTCTTTCTCCCTCCTTTTACTCCTAAAAAGAAAAGAAACCAAATTCCCCAGTTTATCAGTCTCTTATGATTGCTCCTACATCATTGTCTTTCCAAGCTGTAACTCTCGCCTTGGAATCAAAAAGATCACTCTCAGCAGCACTTTAAAAAAACCTCTAAAACTACTTGTAAACATTCACACTCCATTCATCTTTACTCAAATTAACACTAGACTACCAAATCTCCCAAAAAAGCACACTTTCAGAGGCCTCTCTGTCCCCAGACATACTAACAAACAACCATACTATTCATCATCCAGACTCCAACTGACTCAAAAACTCAAACAAACCAGCATTCTAGATTACGACTGGAAGCGTCCCTACAACTGCTGATGTCATTAAATAGTTCTAGCCTCATAAAAATAAAACTTTAATTTCCCAAATTCTTAAAAATGTCCTTCATAACAAACCTATAAGAGCCATTTAATGATTTTTCAAGCTGTCACTCTAAAACTGCAGCCAGAGGGAAGATCCCTCACACTATCCACTTTCCTTTCAGCTTAACCATATTGCAACAAGGTTTCAAACAAGATCCCTCCCTCTCCTCCAACATCTGAGTACTTTCCAGGCATTAAGCGTTCATTTTTATTAATAAAAACAATTTATTAAACTTTTGTTGCTCACTTTAAACAGATTAATAACCTTAGCAGATTTTTAGTAATCTCCCCTTCACTTTACAAACACCGCGAATGGTGACTTTAAAAATTTCTAAAAAAAATTCTAAAAACAACTTTCAAGATTTTACTAGCCCTCTAACACTTCTCTGGATCCCCCCAGAACTCTTGAAAATTAATTTTGGCTGTTAAGAGGATAGCCGGGCACTTTAAATCTGGTTCCGCCCCATAGCAAGGCCCCAGGCAGGCCTAACAGCATGGCCCCAGTCTTCCCAAACATAATCAAATGCTCTCAGATCCCAATGCCTCTTTGGTGACCCAATTCATCTTTCCTTGGCCCCTCCTGAACCCAATTCAGGTGCCCTGACAACCCCTTTCACAATTGCTGTGGCCACCTAACCCCTCACCTTGAGAGGAGCTATGATGCTGGCTCTCCTTGAGCCCTTCCGGCCCACACCTACCAATACTAGCTGCCCCCCAACTGGGCCTGTGACCTTCCAGACATTAGGCCTGTGATTCCCGCAGCATTCTGGTACCCAGGAGCCGCCACAACACCGCAGACCCTTATTGGGAACAGCCGCGAAAACCATGGCTCACTCCAATGTCCTTCCACAGCCCAACCACTCTTCTGCAGTCCCAAAGCCATGGAACAGGGCCCAATCAGCCCCCTGTGCACAGGCCCAAACCTCCCATGGTGTCTCTTGCTGCCCGAAGCATTTTGTTTTTATTTAATAAACTCACGGCTCAGCTGCCTTCTCTCCCTACTAGCATATATATATAAAAAAAGCTCACTGGGGGGGAAGAGTCTTGATGGCATCCTTGCTAAAGGTGTTAGTGAGAGCACACAGCAGTTTTCCTCTTGTGCTGCTAGCCCTCGTTCAGTTTTTAGTATGCCAGGTAAGAGGAAAGGAAAGCTGAAACAAGCTCCCGATGTCGGTGACGATATTGAGAAGAGGCAGACAGAGTTGGTGGATTACCTGGTCTTCTCCCACTTGAACTCAGCAGATGCTTTGACTGGTTCAGTGCCTCAGGCAGTGGACTGGAGCGCCAAAGGGGCCTCATTAAGCCCCAAGGAAAGAGAAGTCCCCCACGTCCCAGAAGCAAATTCTTCAGGAGTGTGCCACTGCTCTACAGAGTGCAGAGCTGATTTCAGGGTGAGTGATGGGAGTTCCCGGTAATAGTGCGGGTGTAGTGAAATCTGTTCACATGTGGTTGGAGATGCTGTTTGAAGCCTTGAAAGGTTTGGAGTCCTTGACAACTGCTTCAGTGTCTTCCTTGAAAACTGAGGTACAGACTGTATTGCTTGAGTTCCCTGCCCAGGCTCAACGCTTGACCCTGGTGGGAGAGAAAGTGGAGGAGTTGGAAAAGCAGAGTATGGGGCAGAAAGACCTGTTACTGGCGCAGATTAAGGAGAAGGATATCTTAAAATGGAGGATTGATTTTCTTGAAATTCAATCCAGAAAGAATAACATGCTTTTTAAACTTCCCTAAGTGTCCATTAATTGCCCCTTTGGACATGGTCAGGAAGTATTTCAGGGAAGTTTTGCATTTTCCACCTAACAACCTCCTGCCCCTGGTTAAAGTATACTACATCTCTCTTCCAGGGAGTGGGAAGCCTTCTCCTTTGGGAAAGCATGATACCAGCCAGCTAAACCTGACCTCCTTCCTTGAATCCTCCCTGGACATAGTCACTGAATACACCACTCTTTTGACTATCTTTATGTTTGAATTGGAAAGAGGCTCTGTTTAAAAATTATATTTCAGCAATATGCATGCCATCTTTCTAGGGTCTGTTATACATATATTTCCTGATTTGTCACAGTCTACCTAAACCCATAGAAGGGCCTTCTTGGCTTTGCGGCTGAGGATGAAGGCTCTCGGGGTTGGATTTGCTTTAAAATTTCCTTGCAAATGTGTGGTATCAGTGAAGGATAAAATATTTGTTTTCTTTGACCCTAGTCAGTTGAGTGATTTTCTAACCATTAGAGAGGGTATTCAGGGCCCTGTAGAGGCACCACAACAATGCGTGTTTAGTTGCTGCTGCTTTATTCAGGTGCCTCTGTTATAAGAGGCATTTCTTTTTTTTCTGTTTACATACCTCCCCTCTTCCCCCCATGGTATGGTGGTCTATCATGTAAAGTTCTTTTTCTTTGTGGTTGTAATTTGAAATTTGCTGTTCCCTTGTATGTATCCATAAGATATGTATTTTGAAATTTGAATACATTTTTAAAAAACCCTCACTGCTGCCAGCCCAAAGCAGCCACTGGACCGCAGCAGCTTTCCCAGGTAATTTTGTATAGTTACTTTTATTTATCTATTGGGTTACATATGTGATTCACATACAAAAGAAGAATATAGTTTTTGTATAGATAAATATTCATTATTTTATATCAGGATGTTTAGGTCTATGCCAAAGAAATTCAAGCTGTTTTACAATCCTTTTCTTCTCTTTCAAATTAGAAGCATACCAAGATTTTTTTAAATTTACTAATCCTCTTTGGAGATCTATTAACAATTGGAGTGACAATATCCATGGTTGTCCCGCAAGTAAAAGATGTATTCCAGTACTCTACTAAAGATTCCAGGCCTAATATTGAATTGAGCCGGCTATGCGCCGCTATGGCACATAGTCATCCCCGCTGATCTCTAACCCCAGATATTGAAACTCGGGATCTCCGCACATGTCCTAGAGTAGCAGAAGCTAACCAGGTAGTGGCGATATTGTACCACTGTCTGATTAGCTCCCGCAGGTAAAACTAGGCCAGCTTTTGCTTCACCTAGTTTTACCTGCAGGTCACTAACTGGGTAGCAATTCAGTATCGCTGCTACCCAGTTAGTGTCTGTCACCGCCTCTACTCTGCCCTGGAACACCCACGGCATGCCCCGATGCTAAACAGTTAGCATTGGGGCCTGTAGGGGAGATAATCTTGTTAGTGCCATTGAATAACCCATTCAGTGGCGTTTACATGGTTTACAGGTCTGTAAACCATCTAAATGCCTTTTGAATATTGGGCGCTCCATGTCCAAATCTGCATCCCTAGGGAGAGTTTCTCATCAATCCATAGGGCCAGTGCAAGGATTAGAAGCATCCTAGGTGGTCTTTCAATCCTGTCGCCCTCCCCCCCCCCCCCCCGAGAATTCCCACCTCCATTGCCACTGCTACCACCCTTCTCTGGGACCTTCTGCGTTAGCAATGGTATTGAAACAGTTATGCAGCACTTATCTAAACTCTCTGGTGCTGCATAATGGTGCCTGCACTCTATGACCTGCTGCTTCTGCAGCGGTAGCAATGGGGCACCCCCAGAATGCCAGCACTATAGGCAATTGCCTAATTCATCTAATGGAAGCACCAGCTCTGGATAACCACCTTGAGACTGAGAGGCATATACAGACATATATAGCATGCATGTTTAAAGCCCTTTCTTGCATGCTAATATTAACATATTATATGGGATGGCCTTACTGTGCACATCAGAACTGTCTAAAAAAACATTAGCATGAGCAAGGAAGGTTATAAGTGTACATGCAAATGAAGGATAACCATATACAATTAAAAGTTACTGAGTTCACACTAAAGGGTATGTTTACTAAACTGGGCTAACAGTTAACTCCGGCTATCTGCAACTAGGTCTCATTGAATATCCCTAAATGTCATGATATGCTCACTCTGCATGCAATTTAGTCAGTGCTCGTTAACTGAATGCTACTTAATTTCTACCTTGAACTAGTGTTAACGTATTCATGTGAGCTTGTTACTTACTGAGGAGAAGCTAAGTAGTGTGATCACACTAAACTGAGCTTTCAGTTCAGAGTGTTCAGCTAATTGGAAATGGAAGACCTGATGAACAGGAGATGGCCTTATACAACTGTACAAACGATACTAGCTGTACAAGAACAAAATACTAAACACAAAATACACACAGTATGCTCTTAATCCAAAGAATAACTCAAAATACCACTAGTGTCAATATTTCAAAATTAACCTTACAAAATTTCCAAGGCAAATTGACCTCAGGATGGCTGAAACCCTACATTTAGTGAATTACTCACTATAGGGAATAGCTGATGCTCACATCATAGGTCAAATAGTCACCAATCTCTCCAAAACTCAATGCTTACTATTAATTTCAAAACCACAACATTACTACTGGGAACACCACACAGATACTCAGATTCTCAGAAATAGGAAACCGACATCGAAAATTTCTAATTGCTAATTTCTAATTTTCGATGTCGGTTTCCTGTTTCTGAGTACCTGAGTATCTGCTCTTTTGCGGTAGAGCGTTCATGGCTTGAGGAGTTGATGAGATAAGTACTGGTTGACCTCTATTGGGCGTTTACAATTCACAAGAGACTTATCTGTTTCTTTTTTTCCTTCTGTCTAGGAGTTTTAAGCCTGTTCCTGTTTCGCTCTGTCCAGCTTTTACAGTGTAATGATGCTTTTGTATGGTTTTTATGTCGTGAATGTGGATGATGTATGTATGTGGTAGATGGTATAGTGTGTGGTGTTCCCAGTAGTAATGGGGTTTTGAAATTAATAGTAAGCATTGAGTTTTGGAGAGATTGGTGGCTATTTGACCTATGATGTGAGCGTCAGCTATTCCCTATGGTGAGTAATTCACTAAATGTAGGGCTTAATACAACTGTACCCATTTATCTTTCGGCGATGAATACATTTTGCCGCACTTTTCTTTGCCAAAACAAAACACAACAAGCACAGACTTTTTGCTTTCATTCTTCCATATATTCATATGACATTTTCATATTTATGGAAGCTTAATAAACAAAACAGGGAAGACAGGTTCCAAATCCTACTTCTTCCTCATCCTCTCCTTGTGATCTTGTGCAAGTCACTTCACCCTCTGTTGCCTCAGGCACAACTTAGATTGTATTTGTAAGTCCACTTGGATAGGGAAATAACTTCTGTGCCTGAATCTGTAACTTGCCTTGATCTTGGATTTGGAAAGTCAAGTAATTAAATTTCAAATCCCAATTCAAGTCTGAATCCTTTACTTCATACCCCTCAATGTACAAGATACAGAGATTTCATATTGGAAAAGGGCAGGCTCCAATGTCCTGCTGGCATGATTCTCAGGATCACTATTATTGCTGGGATTAATCTGGACACTACTACTATACTATTTATCATTTATATAGTGCTACAAGGCATACGCAGGGCTGTACACATACACATGAGAGACAGTCCCTGCTCAGTAGAGCTTACAATCTTTGCAAAACAGACAAACATAATAAACAGGAAACCAAGGTAGAAAAAAGAGGAAATGCTTATAACACATGGGTGGTAAGCAGGAGAATAAGAGGGTCAGAATCCAAAAGTAACCTTGAAGAGGTGTTTTTTTATCTTAGATTGAACAGGATGAGGGATGAAAATTGATGTCCCAACTCAGGTAGTCTGTTCCAGGAATAGAGTGCAGCAAGGCGGAACAAACGAAGTCTGGAGCTGGCAGTGGACGAGAGAAGAGCTAATGCGGAGCTACAGGATGACTGCATTTGTCGGTTAGTGAGCACTGCTGTAATTTTTACATCTGTCCACGGACGTTTATACTGCCAGTCCTACTCCCTGGCTAATCACAAAAGCAAGGGTCATCCTCCCCAGTAGATTTACCCTCAAAGACAACTGCCTTCTATTCCCCCACCCCCTCTCACACACACATGCTTCTCATTCCCTCAATATATAAAGAACATTTTCATAGGCTAGCAGTAGAGGATGAGCGGGCATGGAGGAGAGGGAGACACAGAGAGAGAAAAAGAGAGATGATATTGGCAGGAATATGACACATACATCAGCATTTTGAAAAATAGGCAAATCTTTATATAGTTGCCCAGTTACACAGGCCACGCAAGCACTCACTTTTCTGGGGGGACAGAATTCTCTGTTGCGGTTCCCTTAAAGCAATAATCAGGTTGTACACCAGTTATCTGGTTCCCAAAGAAAATTAAAACTTTACTTGAAGTTCAGACAGTTCCCAGCATCTTAGGTACAGTTTTATTGGCAACCCTTAGTAAGTAAAGAACTTAAAGATCTAAACAAAAACTTAAAACTAAGATGCAGACAGCAGTCCAGCAGCGAGATGGGGGCTTTCCAGTCTTTTGCATTGAGTGTCACATGTATGATTTTCTCCCAGTTGGTGAGAGGTCTTACGTGTGCACTAGGTGCAAGGAGCTCTTTGCTCTCAGTGAACGAGTCCGTTCTCTAGAGGCTAGAGTAGCAGACTTGGAAAACATAAGACAGACAGAGAGGTACATAGATGAGACCTACAGGGATATAGTCCTGAAATCCCACCTCCAGTCTGGCAGCATCCCTCTTGCCATGGAGGAGAGAGGTCACGTGACAGGAGAGCATCACCCTGGTGTTGCAGGAAGTGATCCTGTAACTAGGACCTGTCCTCCAGGTGATGTAAAACCCTCTCGCACTGAGGAAGTTTCTCCAGGGCCAGGTGCCCATGAGGGAAGGGTTAGGACAGCCATTATAGTTGGTGATTCGATCATTAGGCATGTAGATAGCTGGGTGGCTGGTGGACGTGAGGATCGCCTGGTAACATGCCTGCCTGGTGCAAAGGTAGCGGACCTCACGCGCCACCTAGATAAGGTCTTAGATAGTGCTGGGGAGGAGTCTGCTGTCTTGGTACATGTCAGTACCAATGACATAGGAAAATGTGGTAGGGAGGTTCTGGAGGCTAAATTTAGGCTTTTAGGTAGGAAGTTGAAATCCAGAATTTCCATGGTAGCGTTCTCCGAAATGCTTCCCGTTCCACGTGCAGGACCCAAAAGGCAGGCAGAGCTCCAGAGTCTCAATGCGTGGATGAGACAATGGTGCAGAGATGAGGGTTTTGGATTTGTTAGGAACTGGGGAACATTCTGGGGAAAGGAGGGGCTCTTCCGAAGGGATGGGCTTCACCTTAACCGGGATGGAACCAGGCTGCTGGCATTAACCTTTAAAAAGGAGATAGAGCAGCTTTTAAACTAGATAATAGGGGAAAGCCGACAGTCGCCCAAGAGCAGATGATTCGGAAGAATGTATCCTTGAAGGATACTACCAAAAGCAGAGAGGTTCCAAAAAAGAGCAAAGTAGCCCAAATGTCCTTGAGTATGGAGCAGACAGAGCTTAAAGATACCAAATTACCCATGTCTACCAATAGTCAAATTAATATGAATAAAATACAGTCTCTAAAATGCTTGTATGCAAATGCTAGAAGTCTAAAAAATAAGATGGGAGAGTTAGAATATATAGCACTAAATGAGAGGTTAGATATGATTGGAATATCAGAGACATGGTGGAAGGAGGACAACCAGTGGGACACTGTGATGCCTGGGTACAAACTATATCGTAATGATAGAGCTGATCAAATTGGTGGAGGGGTTGCGCTCTATGTTGGAGAGGGCATTGAGTCAGAAAAGATTAAAGTTTTGCAGGAAACTAAATTTGCTGTAGAATCTCTATGGATTGAAATTCCATGTAAAAAGGGGAAGGCAATGGCAGTGGGGGTGTAGTATCGACCGCCTGGCCAGAATGAACAAATGGATGATGAAATGCTCAAAGAAATCAAGGAAGCTAACAAAAGTTACAGCGCAGTTATAATAATGGGCGATTTCAATTACCTCGGTATCGACTGGGTCAGTGTCACGGCAGGACATGCTAGGGAGATAAAGTTCCTAGATGACATAAATGACTGCTTCTTGGAGCAGCTGGTTCATGAACCGACCAGAGGGGAAGCCATATTAGACCTGGTTCTTAGTGGAACACCAGATCTAGTGCAAGAGATAAGGGTGTTGGGGCCACTTGGCAATAGTGATCATAGCATGATCGCCTTTGATTTAATTAGTGGAGGAGGGATAGTATGGAAATCCACAGTACTACCTTTTAACTTTTAAAAGGGAGACTATGATAAAATGAGGAAAATAGTTAAGAAAAAACTAAAAGGAGCAGTTGCAAAGGTTAAAGACTTACATCAAGCTTGGGTGTTGTTGAAAAATACTATCTTGGAAGCCCAGAACAGCTGTATTCCACGCTTTAAGAAAAGTGGAAGGAAGTCCAAAAAACTGCCAGCATAGTTTAAAGATGAGGTCACAGAGGCTGTTGTTGCCAAAAAAGCATCTGTCAGGAAATGGAAAAAAGAGCCAAACGACGAAACCTGGAAACAGCACAAGCACTGGCAAATCAAATGCAAGGCATTGATAAAGCAGGCAAAGAGAGAATTTGAGAAGAAGCTTGCTCTGGAAGCAAAAACACGAAATAAAGATTTTTTCAAGTACATTTGCAGCAAAAAACCTGTGAGAGAAAGATGATAGAGGAGTTAAAGGGGCACTAAGAGGCGACAAGGCGATAGCAGAGAGACTGAATGAATTCTTTGCTTCGGTCTTTACTGAGGAAGATGTAGGGATGTTACCCATGACTGAAGTGGTATTTAAAGGTGCGGAAGAATTGAAAGAAATATCGATACATCGGGAAGATGTATTACAACTATTAGATAAACTGAAGAGTAGCAAATCACCTGGGCCAGATGGTATACATCCAAGGGTGTTGAAAGAACTGAAATATGAGATTGCAGACCTGCTATTAGTAATCTGTGAACTATCATTAAAATCATCTCTAATACCTGAAGATTGGAGGATCGCCAATGTAACACCAATTTTTAAAAAGGGTTCCAGGGGTGATCCGGGAAACTACAGACCGGTTAGCCTCACATCAGTACCGGGAAAAATGGTAGAAACCATCATAAAGAATAAAATTACTCAGCATGTAGATAGTCATGGCCTAATGGGAGACAGCCAACATGGCTTTAGACAAGGAAGATCTTGTCTTACTAATCTGTTATGTTTTTTTGAAAGTGTGAATAAACAGACGGACAAAGGTGAGTCGGTTGATATAGTGTATCTGGACTTTCAGAAAGCCTTTGACAAGGTCCCTCATCGGAGACTTTTGGCAAAACTAAAGAGTCATGGGATAGGAGACAGTGTACTACTGTGGATCAAGAACTGGTTAAGAGATAGAAAGCAGAGGGTTGGGCTAAATGGCCAATTTTCCCAATGGAGAAAGGTGAATAATGGTGTACCCCAGGGATCTGTGCTGGGTCCGCTGCTTTTTGGCATATTCATAAATGACCTGGAAAGTGGAATAACGAGTGAGGTTATCAAATTTGCAGATGACACAAAACTATTTAAAGTTGTTAAAACCCAAGAGGATTGTGGAAAATTGCAAGAGGATCTTGATAAATTAGAAGACTGGGCATCAAAATGGCAGATGAAATTTAATGTGGACAAGTGCAAAGTTATGCACCTAGGGAAGAACAACCCAAACTATGGTTACAGAATACAAGGTTCCACATTAGGAACCACCACCCAGGAAAAAGATTTAGGCATCATTGTGGATAACATGTTAAAACCCTCGGCCCAGTGTGCAGCGGCAGCCAAGAGAGCAAATAGAATGCTAGGTATCATAAGGAAAGGAATGGAAAATAAAACAAGAGATATTATAATGCCTCTATATCGTTCCATGGTGAGACCGCACCTTGAATATTGTGTGCAATTCTGGTCGCCGTATCTTAAAAAGGATATAGAGTTATTAGAAAAGGTTCAGAGAAGAGCCACCAAAATGGTAAAGGGGATGGAAGGATACTCCTATGAAAAAAGGCTAAAAAGGTTAGGGCTCTTTAACCTGGAAAAGAGACGGCTAAGGGGAGATATGATAGAAGTCTATAAATTAATGAACGGAGTGGAACAGGTAAACGTAGATCGATTGTTTACGTTATCAGAATATAGAAAGACTAGGGGACATGCAATGAAGCTACAGGGTAAACTATTTAAGACTAATAAAAGAAAATATTTTTTCACTCAATGTGTAATCAAACTCTGGAATTTGTTACCGGAGGATGTAGTAAAGGCTGTTAGTGTAGCTGGGTTTAAAAAAGGTTTGGACAAGTTCCTGGAGGAAAGGTCCATAAACCATTATTAAGAAGGGACCCAGGATATCAATGCTTGACCCAGTACAAGCATTGCGGAACCTGTGTCTTTTGGGGAAACTGCTAGGTACGTATGACCTAGATTGGCCACTGTTGGAAACAGGATACTGGGCTTGATGCACCTTGGTCTGACCCAGTATGGTATATCTTATGTTCTTATGTTCCAGATAGTTACTTGTGTACATATCCATAGCAAACTAATTGCAGTCTTAAACATTAACAGCCACATCTCAGCCTTTAGATTTCTATAGGAAAGATGCCTAATTCCATCCGAGGCTATGCTGCATAAGGTGATGCTTTGTACAAGTTCTACTTATTGCTCTCCAGGACACCGTTTTGTGCCAAAGTGGAGTATGCAAAAGGAGCAGGTCGTGTTCTTTGGCGCAACTCTGGGGGGCACCTCCAAAACCCAATCCAATCTCCTTCACCGACTGCTGATTTCTCTTCTCTGTTCCTTACAGATTCTTCTCCTGCCTACCTCATTCAGATTGTCATCTTTCCATGGAACAACAGTCATGCCTTTCACCTCTACTATTTTTACCTTCTGGGTCCATAGACTACTTGCTTCACTGAATCGCATATCAAACACCAATCCCTTTCCAGTCAAGAACACACCCCTTCAGCAACCCATGCATGACGTCCATCCAAGCCTGACTTCTCAACTCCAGGTCCATTTGGAACAAACCTATGATAATCCATGATACCATACTCTCCCAACAACTAGATCAGCTTTGCCTCTAGAAATGACTTAAGTAAGGAGAAGTCACTTATCTTAACTTTTGCCTTCTGACTCACTACTCAGCTTTCTTTACATAACATTTTCATAAAATGGGAGGTATATTCTCAACCACTCAAAGCCCTTTGTCTTTTTCAGCTGTATCCCTAGACCTCCCCAATTCTTCAACCCATCTCCCCTCCCCATACTTCTGCACTCAATCTCACAGCCATTCTCAAACCTAACCCAGACACCTAGTCATCTTTGTCCTCCTAATCTCTGGTCAATTTCTTAGTCCCTACTATCCCCCCAGCTAATTCTCAAGCCCTCACTCTTCCATCCTACTCAATTCCACAATAATAATCCCATTAAGTCTTCAGTTTCAAATTACACCCCCAATATCCAACAAATATTTATAGTCCATCTTAGTTTGTCATCCCACCCAATATTAGAATCTCCTGCTATTCTCCAGCATCCTCATGTCCCTAGTACCTTCCCTCCTGCTTTCAACTCCCCTTCTCCAGCATCCAGCCATCAACTTCCTTCTCCAATATTTTAACCTTGCCTTTGCTCTTCCTTCTCCTAGTATCCATTCTTATGCCCTTCCCAAACCATCCCCTGTATATGACTTTGCTTCTCCCCTCCTTCTATGCAATATCTGTCACTCTCTCTCTTCTCACTCGCCAGCATCTGGTTTTCCCTCCCTGGCCCCAGAATCTGCCAGCATCAGCCCCCTTCCAACTCAGGCCCCCCAGCCCCAGCTTCAGTCTCCCTCTAGTCCCAGCCACCCAACTCCATTCCTATTTCAGCACCCTAGCATCAGCCCATTTCCAGTCCCAACTTCCCCCAGCCCTAGTATCAGACTCCTTCCATTTCCAACCTCATAGTAGCATCCCTCTTCCAGACCCAGTCCTACTCCCCCCAGCATCAGCTCCTTTTGTCCCAGAACCTCCCAGCATCAGCCATCCTCCAGTCCCATCTCTTCCATATCATCAGCTTTCTTCCAGTCCCACCCCCAATCAACTGTCTTCATCCAGTCCTAGTCCTCCCTAGCATCAGCTCTCTTCCAGTTCCAACCAAGCATCAGTTCAAACCAGTTACCTCCTCTCCTCCCCCACCCCATTGCCACACTAAGTGCCTGATTCCAGAATGTGCACGTCCATCCCACAGACATGTCTAAATTAAAAATGGCCCCGTTTAAACCTAATTCTGCATCCGCGGGTCTAGACGTGGCTGTGGGTCTGGAATTGGGGAGGTAGACGTGTTCAGCACGGCACAGGCAAAGCTCTATTCAGCCAGCCCATGCACGCATCTGGTGTTCAGCCCATGCTTATGGGCCATGCAATATAATGGAGAAACACATGCCCCATCAATATTATCAAACACGGGTAAATGTTTTGGATGTCCCCAAACCCACCGTTTTTTGAAATTTTACATGTTTTGGATCCTGCCCGTCTCCACAATGTACATGCGGACAC